>OW796108.1:9764796-10492861 GCA_941860345.1 Chrysodeixis includens
CAGTGTGGATCACTGTGTTGTATACTGGCCATCAACGTCAAGCTCATCCGCGAGCTGCGAGAGGAGATCGAGAAGCTGCGCGCGCAGATCGCACACGATACCGTAAGTTACTGGATGCACTGTGTGTGTTGTATACTGGCCATCAACGTCAAGCTCATCCGCGAGCTGCGAGAGGAGATCGAGAAGCTGCGCGCGCAGATCGCACACGATACCGTAAGTTACTGGATGCACTGTGTGTGTTGTATACTGGCCATCAACGAGGACCCCAACGTCAAGCTCATCCGCGAGCTGCGAGAGGAGATCGAGAAGCTGCGCGCGCAGATCGCACACGATACCGTAAGTTACTGGATGCACTGTGTGTGTTGTATACTGGCCATCAACGTCAAGCTCATCCGCGAGCTGCGAGAGGAGATCGAGAAGCTGCGCGCGCAGATCGCACACGATACCGTAAGTTACTGGATGCACTGTGTGTGTTGTATACTGGCCATCAACGTCAAGCTCATCCGCGAGCTGCGAGAGGAGATCGAGAAGCTGCGCGCGCAGATCGCACACGATACCGTAAGTTACTGGATGCACTGTGTGTGTTGTATACTGGCCATCAACGTCAAGCTCATCCGCGAGCTGCGAGAGGAGATCGAGAAGCTGCGCGCGCAGATCGCACACGATACCGTAAGTTACTGGATGCACTGTGTGTGTTGTATACTGGCCATCAACGTCAAGCTCATCCGCGAGCTGCGAGAGGAGATCGAGAAGCTGCGCGCGCAGATCGCACACGATACCGTAAGTTACTGGATGCACTGTGTGTGTTGTATACTGGCCATCAACGGTCAAGCTCATCCGCGAGCTGCGAGAGGAGATCGAGAAGCTGCGCGCGCAGATCGCACACGATACCGTAAGTTACTGGATGCACTGTGTGTGTTGTATACTGGCCATCAACGTCAAGCTCATCCGCGAGCTGCGAGAGGAGATCGAGAAGCTGCGCGCGCAGATCGCACACGATACCGTAAGTTACTGGATGCACTGTGTGTGTTGTATACTGGCCATCAACGTCAAGCTCATCCGCGAGCTGCGAGAGGAGATCGAGAAGCTGCGCGCGCAGATCGCACACGATACCGTAAGTTACTGGATGCACTGTGTGTGTTGTATACTGGCCATCAACGTCAAGCTCATCCGCGAGCTGCGAGAGGAGATCGAGAAGCTGCGCGCGCAGATCGCACACGATACCGTAAGTTACTGGATGCACTGTGTGTGTTGTATACTGGCCATCAACGTCAAGCTCATCCGCGAGCTGCGAGAGGAGATCGAGAAGCTGCGCGCGCAGATCGCACACGATACCGTAAGTTACTGGATGCACTGTGTGTGTTGTATACTGGCCATCAACGTCAAGCTCATCCGCGAGCTGCGAGAGGAGATCGAGAAGCTGCGCGCGCAGATCGCACACGATACCGTAAGTTACTGGATGCACTGTGTGTGTTGTATACTGGCCATCAACGTCAAGCTCATCCGCGAGCTGCGAGAGGAGATCGAGAAGCTGCGCGCGCAGATCGCACACGATACCGTAAGTTACTGGATGCACTGTGTGTGTTGTATACTGGCCATCACGAGGACCCCACGTCAAGCTCATCCGCGAGCTGCGAGAGGAGATCGAGAAGCTGCGCGCGCAGATCGCACACGATACCGTAAGTTACTGGATGCACTGTGTGTGTTGTATACTGGCCATCAACGTCAAGCTCATCCGCGAGCTGCGAGAGGAGATCGAGAAGCTGCGCGCGCAGATCGCACACGATACCGTAAGTTACTGGATGCACTGTGTGTGTTGTATACTGGCCATCAACGTCAAGCTCATCCGCGAGCTGCGAGAGGAGATCGAGAAGCTGCGCGCGCAGATCGCACACGATACCGTAAGTTACTGGATGCACTGTGTGTGTTGTATACTGGCCATCAACGAGGCCCCAACGTCAAGCTCATCCGCGAGCTGCGAGAGGAGATCGAGAAGCTGCGCGCGCAGATCGCACACGATACCGTAAGTTACTGGATGCACTGTGTGTGTTGTATACTGGCCATCAACGTCAAGCTCATCCGCGAGCTGCGAGAGGAGATCGAGAAGCTGCGCGCGCAGATCGCACACGATACCGTAAGTTACTGGATGCACTGTGTGTGTTGTATACTGGCCATCAACGTCAAGCTCATCCGCGAGCTGCGAGAGGAGATCGAGAAGCTGCGCGCGCAGATCGCACACGATACCGTAAGTTACTGGATGCACTGTGTGTGTTGTATACTGGCCATCAACGTCAAGCTCATCCGCGAGCTGCGAGAGGAGATCGAGAAGCTGCGCGCGCAGATCGCACACGATACCGTAAGTTACTGGATGCACTGTGTGTGTTGTATACTGGCCATCAACGTCAAGCTCATCCGCGAGCTGCGAGAGGAGATCGAGAAGCTGCGCGCGCAGATCGCACACGATACCGTAAGTTACTGGATGCACTGTGTGTGTTGTATACTGGCCATCAACGTCAAGCTCATCCGCGAGCTGCGAGAGGAGATCGAGAAGCTGCGCGCGCAGATCGCACACGATACCGTAAGTTACTGGATGCACTGTGTGTGTTGTATACTGGCCATCAACGTCAAGCTCATCCGCGAGCTGCGAGAGGAGATCGAGAAGCTGCGCGCGCAGATCGCACACGATACCGTAAGTTACTGGATGCACTGTGTGTGTTGTATACTGGCCATCAACGTCAAGCTCATCCGCGAGCTGCGAGAGGAGATCGAGAAGCTGCGCGCGCAGATCGCACACGATACCGTAAGTTACTGGATGCACTGTGTGTGTTGTATACTGGCCATCAACGTCAAGCTCATCCGCGAGCTGCGAGAGGAGATCGAGAAGCTGCGCGCGCAGATCGCACACGATACCGTAAGTTACTGGATGCACTGTGTGTGTTGTATACTGGCCATCAACGTCAAGCTCATCCGCGAGCTGCGAGAGGAGATCGAGAAGCTGCGCGCGCAGATCGCACACGATACCGTAAGTTACTGGATGCACTGTGTGTGTTGTATACTGGCCATCAACGTCAAGCTCATCCGCGAGCTGCGAGAGGAGATCGAGAAGCTGCGCGCGCAGATCGCACACGATACCGTAAGTTACTGGATGCACTGTGTGTGTTGTATACTGGCCATCAACGTCAAGCTCATCCGCGAGCTGCGAGAGGAGATCGAGAAGCTGCGCGCGCAGATCGCACACGATACCGTAAGTTACTGGATGCACTGTGTGTGTTGTATACTGGCCATCAACGTCAAGCTCATCCGCGAGCTGCGAGAGGAGATCGAGAAGCTGCGCGCGCAGATCGCACACGATACCGTAAGTTACTGGATGCACTGTGTGTGTTGTATACTGGCCATCAACGTCAAGCTCATCCGCGAGCTGCGAGAGGAGATCGAGAAGCTGCGCGCGCAGATCGCACACGATACCGTAAGTTACTGGATGCACTGTGTGTGTTGTATACTGGCCATCAACGTCAAGCTCATCCGCGAGCTGCGAGAGGAGATCGAGAAGCTGCGCGCGCAGATCGCACACGATACCGTAAGTTACTGGATGCACTGTGTGTGTTGTATACTGGCCATCAACGTCAAGCTCATCCGCGAGCTGCGAGAGGAGATCGAGAAGCTGCGCGCGCAGATCGCACACGATACCGTAAGTTACTGGATGCACTGTGTGTGTTGTATACTGGCCATCAACGTCAAGCTCATCCGCGAGCTGCGAGAGGAGATCGAGAAGCTGCGCGCGCAGATCGCACACGATACCGTAAGTTACTGGATGCACTGTGTGTGTTGTATACTGGCCATCAACGTCAAGCTCATCCGCGAGCTGCGAGAGGAGATCGAGAAGCTGCGCGCGCAGATCGCACACGATACCGTAAGTTACTGGATGCACTGTGTGTGTTGTATACTGGCCATCAACGTCAAGCTCATCCGCGAGCTGCGAGAGGAGATCGAGAAGCTGCGCGCGCAGATCGCACACGATACCGTAAGTTACTGGATGCACTGTGTGTGTTGTATACTGGCCATCAACGTCAAGCTCATCCGCGAGCTGCGAGAGGAGATCGAGAAGCTGCGCGCGCAGATCGCACACGATACCGTAAGTTACTGGATGCACTGTGTGTGTTGTATACTGGCCATCAACGTCAAGCTCATCCGCGAGCTGCGAGAGGAGATCGAGAAGCTGCGCGCGCAGATCGCACACGATACCGTAAGTTACTGGATGCACTGTGTGTGTTGTATACTGGCCATCAACGTCAAGCTCATCCGCGAGCTGCGAGAGGAGATCGAGAAGCTGCGCGCGCAGATCGCACACGATACCGTAAGTTACTGGATGCACTGTGTGTGTTGTATACTGGCCATCAACGTCAAGCTCATCCGCGAGCTGCGAGAGGAGATCGAGAAGCTGCGCGCGCAGATCGCACACGATACCGTAAGTTACTGGATGCACTGTGTGTGTTGTATACTGGCCATCAACGTCAAGCTCATCCGCGAGCTGCGAGAGGAGATCGAGAAGCTGCGCGCGCAGATCGCACACGATACCGTAAGTTACTGGATGCACTGTGTGTGTTGTATACTGGCCATCAACGAGGACCCCAACGTCAAGCTCATCCGCGAGCTGCGAGAGGAGATCGAGAAGCTGCGCGCGCAGATCGCACACGATACCGTAAGTTACTGGATGCACTGTGTGTGTTGTATACTGGCCATCAACGTCAAGCTCATCCGCGAGCTGCGAGAGGAGATCGAGAAGCTGCGCGCGCAGATCGCACACGATACCGTAAGTTACTGGATGCACTGTGTGTGTTGTATACTGGCCATCAACGTCAAGCTCATCCGCGAGCTGCGAGAGGAGATCGAGAAGCTGCGCGCGCAGATCGCACACGATACCGTAAGTTACTGGATGCACTGTGTGTGTTGTATACTGGCCATCAACGTCAAGCTCATCCGCGAGCTGCGAGAGGAGATCGAGAAGCTGCGCGCGCAGATCGCACACGATACCGTAAGTTACTGGATGCACTGTGTGTGTTGTATACTGGCCATCAACGTCAAGCTCATCCGCGAGCTGCGAGAGGAGATCGAGAAGCTGCGCGCGCAGATCGCACACGATACCGTAAGTTACTGGATGCACTGTGTGTGTTGTATACTGGCCATCAACGTCAAGCTCATCCGCGAGCTGCGAGAGGAGATCGAGAAGCTGCGCGCGCAGATCGCACACGATACCGTAAGTTACTGGATGCACTGTGTGTGTTGTATACTGGCCATCAACGAGGACCCCAACGTCAAGCTCATCCGCGAGCTGCGAGAGGAGATCGAGAAGCTGCGCGCGCAGATCGCACACGATACCGTAAGTTACTGGATGCACTGTGTGTGTTGTATACTGGCCATCAACGTCAAGCTCATCCGCGAGCTGCGAGAGGAGATCGAGAAGCTGCGCGCGCAGATCGCACACGATACCGTAAGTTACTGGATGCACTGTGTGTGTTGTATACTGGCCATCAACGTCAAGCTCATCCGCGAGCTGCGAGAGGAGATCGAGAAGCTGCGCGCGCAGATCGCACACGATACCGTAAGTTACTGGATGCACTGTGTGTGTTGTATACTGGCCATCAACGAGGACCCCAACGTCAAGCTCATCCGCGAGCTGCGAGAGGAGATCGAGAAGCTGCGCGCGCAGATCGCACACGATACCGTAAGTTACTGGATGCACTGTGTGTGTTGTATACTGGCCATCAACGTCAAGCTCATCCGCGAGCTGCGAGAGGAGATCGAGAAGCTGCGCGCGCAGATCGCACACGATACCGTAAGTTACTGGATGCACTGTGTGTGTTGTATACTGGCCATCAACGTCAAGCTCATCCGCGAGCTGCGAGAGGAGATCGAGAAGCTGCGCGCGCAGATCGCACACGATACCGTAAGTTACTGGATGCACTGTGTGTGTTGTATACTGGCCATCAACGTCAAGCTCATCCGCGAGCTGCGAGAGGAGATCGAGAAGCTGCGCGCGCAGATCGCACACGATACCGTAAGTTACTGGATGCACTGTGTGTGTTGTATACTGGCCATCAACGTCAAGCTCATCCGCGAGCTGCGAGAGGAGATCGAGAAGCTGCGCGCGCAGATCGCACACGATACCGTAAGTTACTGGATGCACTGTGTGTGTTGTATACTGGCCATCAACGTCAAGCTCATCCGCGAGCTGCGAGAGGAGATCGAGAAGCTGCGCGCGCAGATCGCACACGATACCGTAAGTTACTGGATGCACTGTGTGTGTTGTATACTGGCCATCAACGGGACCCAACGTCAAGCTCATCCGCGAGCTGCGAGAGGAGATCGAGAAGCTGCGCGCGCAGATCGCACACGATACCGTAAGTTACTGGATGCACTGTGTGTGTTGTATACTGGCCATCAACGTCAAGCTCATCCGCGAGCTGCGAGAGGAGATCGAGAAGCTGCGCGCGCAGATCGCACACGATACCGTAAGTTACTGGATGCACTGTGTGTGTTGTATACTGGCCATCAACGTCAAGCTCATCCGCGAGCTGCGAGAGGAGATCGAGAAGCTGCGCGCGCAGATCGCACACGATACCGTAAGTTACTGGATGCACTGTGTGTGTTGTATACTGGCCATCAACGTCAAGCTCATCCGCGAGCTGCGAGAGGAGATCGAGAAGCTGCGCGCGCAGATCGCACACGATACCGTAAGTTACTGGATGCACTGTGTGTGTTGTATACTGGCCATCAACGTCAAGCTCATCCGCGAGCTGCGAGAGGAGATCGAGAAGCTGCGCGCGCAGATCGCACACGATACCGTAAGTTACTGGATGCACTGTGTGTGTTGTATACTGGCCATCAACGTCAAGCTCATCCGCGAGCTGCGAGAGGAGATCGAGAAGCTGCGCGCGCAGATCGCACACGATACCGTAAGTTACTGGATGCACTGTGTGTGTTGTATACTGGCCATCAACGTCAAGCTCATCCGCGAGCTGCGAGAGGAGATCGAGAAGCTGCGCGCGCAGATCGCACACGATACCGTAAGTTACTGGATGCACTGTGTGTGTTGTATACTGGCCATCAACGTCAAGCTCATCCGCGAGCTGCGAGAGGAGATCGAGAAGCTGCGCGCGCAGATCGCACACGATACCGTAAGTTACTGGATGCACTGTGTGTGTTGTATACTGGCCATCAACGTCAAGCTCATCCGCGAGCTGCGAGAGGAGATCGAGAAGCTGCGCGCGCAGATCGCACACGATACCGTAAGTTACTGGATGCACTGTGTGTGTTGTATACTGGCCATCAACGTCAAGCTCATCCGCGAGCTGCGAGAGGAGATCGAGAAGCTGCGCGCGCAGATCGCACACGATACCGTAAGTTACTGGATGCACTGTGTGTGTTGTATACTGGCCATCAACGTCAAGCTCATCCGCGAGCTGCGAGAGGAGATCGAGAAGCTGCGCGCGCAGATCGCACACGATACCGTAAGTTACTGGATGCACTGTGTGTGTTGTATACTGGCCATCAACGTCAAGCTCATCCGCGAGCTGCGAGAGGAGATCGAGAAGCTGCGCGCGCAGATCGCACACGATACCGTAAGTTACTGGATGCACTGTGTGTGTTGTATACTGGCCATCAACGTCAAGCTCATCCGCGAGCTGCGAGAGGAGATCGAGAAGCTGCGCGCGCAGATCGCACACGATACCGTAAGTTACTGGATGCACTGTGTGTGTTGTATACTGGCCATCAACGTCAAGCTCATCCGCGAGCTGCGAGAGGAGATCGAGAAGCTGCGCGCGCAGATCGCACACGATACCGTAAGTTACTGGATGCACTGTGTGTGTTGTATACTGGCCATCAACGTCAAGCTCATCCGCGAGCTGCGAGAGGAGATCGAGAAGCTGCGCGCGCAGATCGCACACGATACCGTAAGTTACTGGATGCACTGTGTGTGTTGTATACTGGCCATCAACGTCAAGCTCATCCGCGAGCTGCGAGAGGAGATCGAGAAGCTGCGCGCGCAGATCGCACACGATACCGTAAGTTACTGGATGCACTGTGTGTGTTGTATACTGGCCATCAACGTCAAGCTCATCCGCGAGCTGCGAGAGGAGATCGAGAAGCTGCGCGCGCAGATCGCACACGATACCGTAAGTTACTGGATGCACTGTGTGTGTTGTATACTGGCCATCAACGTCAAGCTCATCCGCGAGCTGCGAGAGGAGATCGAGAAGCTGCGCGCGCAGATCGCACACGATACCGTAAGTTACTGGATGCACTGTGTGTGTTGTATACTGGCCATCAACGAGGACCCCAACGTCAAGCTCATCCGCGAGCTGCGAGAGGAGATCGAGAAGCTGCGCGCGCAGATCGCACACGATACCGTAAGTTACTGGATGCACTGTGTGTGTTGTATACTGGCCATCAACGTCAAGCTCATCCGCGAGCTGCGAGAGGAGATCGAGAAGCTGCGCGCGCAGATCGCACACGATACCGTAAGTTACTGGATGCACTGTGTGTGTTGTATACTGGCCATCAACGTCAAGCTCATCCGCGAGCTGCGAGAGGAGATCGAGAAGCTGCGCGCGCAGATCGCACACGATACCGTAAGTTACTGGATGCACTGTGTGTGTTGTATACTGGCCATCAACGTCAAGCTCATCCGCGAGCTGCGAGAGGAGATCGAGAAGCTGCGCGCGCAGATCGCACACGATACCGTAAGTTACTGGATGCACTGTGTGTGTTGTATACTGGCCATCAACGTCAAGCTCATCCGCGAGCTGCGAGAGGAGATCGAGAAGCTGCGCGCGCAGATCGCACACGATACCGTAAGTTACTGGATGCACTGTGTGTGTTGTATACTGGCCATCAACGTCAAGCTCATCCGCGAGCTGCGAGAGGAGATCGAGAAGCTGCGCGCGCAGATCGCACACGATACCGTAAGTTACTGGATGCACTGTGTGTGTTGTATACTGGCCATCAACGAGGACCCCAACGTCAAGCTCATCCGCGAGCTGCGAGAGGAGATCGAGAAGCTGCGCGCGCAGATCGCACACGATACCGTAAGTTACTGGATGCACTGTGTGTGTTGTATACTGGCCATCAACGTCAAGCTCATCCGCGAGCTGCGAGAGGAGATCGAGAAGCTGCGCGCGCAGATCGCACACGATACCGTAAGTTACTGGATGCACTGTGTGTGTTGTATACTGGCCATCAACGTCAAGCTCATCCGCGAGCTGCGAGAGGAGATCGAGAAGCTGCGCGCGCAGATCGCACACGATACCGTAAGTTACTGGATGCACTGTGTGTGTTGTATACTGGCCATCAACGAGGACCCCAACGTCAAGCTCATCCGCGAGCTGCGAGAGGAGATCGAGAAGCTGCGCGCGCAGATCGCACACGATACCGTAAGTTACTGGATGCACTGTGTGTGTTGTATACTGGCCATCAACGTCAAGCTCATCCGCGAGCTGCGAGAGGAGATCGAGAAGCTGCGCGCGCAGATCGCACACGATACCGTAAGTTACTGGATGCACTGTGTGTGTTGTATACTGGCCATCAACGTCAAGCTCATCCGCGAGCTGCGAGAGGAGATCGAGAAGCTGCGCGCGCAGATCGCACACGATACCGTAAGTTACTGGATGCACTGTGTGTGTTGTATACTGGCCATCAACGTCAAGCTCATCCGCGAGCTGCGAGAGGAGATCGAGAAGCTGCGCGCGCAGATCGCACACGATACCGTAAGTTACTGGATGCACTGTGTGTGTTGTATACTGGCCATCAACGTCAAGCTCATCCGCGAGCTGCGAGAGGAGATCGAGAAGCTGCGCGCGCAGATCGCACACGATACCGTAAGTTACTGGATGCACTGTGTGTGTTGTATACTGGCCATCAACGAGGACCCCAACGTCAAGCTCATCCGCGAGCTGCGAGAGGAGATCGAGAAGCTGCGCGCGCAGATCGCACACGATACCGTAAGTTACTGGATGCACTGTGTGTGTTGTATACTGGCCATCAACGTCAAGCTCATCCGCGAGCTGCGAGAGGAGATCGAGAAGCTGCGCGCGCAGATCGCACACGATACCGTAAGTTACTGGATGCACTGTGTGTGTTGTATACTGGCCATCAACGTCAAGCTCATCCGCGAGCTGCGAGAGGAGATCGAGAAGCTGCGCGCGCAGATCGCACACGATACCGTAAGTTACTGGATGCACTGTGTGTGTTGTATACTGGCCATCAACGTCAAGCTCATCCGCGAGCTGCGAGAGGAGATCGAGAAGCTGCGCGCGCAGATCGCACACGATACCGTAAGTTACTGGATGCACTGTGTGTGTTGTATACTGGCCATCAACGAGGACCCCAACGTCAAGCTCATCCGCGAGCTGCGAGAGGAGATCGAGAAGCTGCGCGCGCAGATCGCACACGATACCGTAAGTTACTGGATGCACTGTGTGTGTTGTATACTGGCCATCAACGTCAAGCTCATCCGCGAGCTGCGAGAGGAGATCGAGAAGCTGCGCGCGCAGATCGCACACGATACCGTAAGTTACTGGATGCACTGTGTGTGTTGTATACTGGCCATCAACGAGGACCCCAACGTCAAGCTCATCCGCGAGCTGCGAGAGGAGATCGAGAAGCTGCGCGCGCAGATCGCACACGATACCGTAAGTTACTGGATGCACTGTGTGTGTTGTATACTGGCCATCAACGTCAAGCTCATCCGCGAGCTGCGAGAGGAGATCGAGAAGCTGCGCGCGCAGATCGCACACGATACCGTAAGTTACTGGATGCACTGTGTGTGTTGTATACTGGCCATCAACGTCAAGCTCATCCGCGAGCTGCGAGAGGAGATCGAGAAGCTGCGCGCGCAGATCGCACACGATACCGTAAGTTACTGGATGCACTGTGTGTGTTGTATACTGGCCATCAACGGACCCAAGTCAAGCTCATCCGCGAGCTGCGAGAGGAGATCGAGAAGCTGCGCGCGCAGATCGCACACGATACCGTAAGTTACTGGATGCACTGTGTGTGTTGTATACTGGCCATCAACGTCAAGCTCATCCGCGAGCTGCGAGAGGAGATCGAGAAGCTGCGCGCGCAGATCGCACACGATACCGTAAGTTACTGGATGCACTGTGTGTGTTGTATACTGGCCATCAACGTCAAGCTCATCCGCGAGCTGCGAGAGGAGATCGAGAAGCTGCGCGCGCAGATCGCACACGATACCGTAAGTTACTGGATGCACTGTGTGTGTTGTATACTGGCCATCAACGAGGACCCAACGTCAAGCTCATCCGCGAGCTGCGAGAGGAGATCGAGAAGCTGCGCGCGCAGATCGCACACGATACCGTAAGTTACTGGATGCACTGTGTGTGTTGTATACTGGCCATCAACGTCAAGCTCATCCGCGAGCTGCGAGAGGAGATCGAGAAGCTGCGCGCGCAGATCGCACACGATACCGTAAGTTACTGGATGCACTGTGTGTGTTGTATACTGGCCATCAACGAGACCCCAACGTCAAGCTCATCCGCGAGCTGCGAGAGGAGATCGAGAAGCTGCGCGCGCAGATCGCACACGATACCGTAAGTTACTGGATGCACTGTGTGTGTTGTATACTGGCCATCAACGTCAAGCTCATCCGCGAGCTGCGAGAGGAGATCGAGAAGCTGCGCGCGCAGATCGCACACGATACCGTAAGTTACTGGATGCACTGTGTGTGTTGTATACTGGCCATCAACGTCAAGCTCATCCGCGAGCTGCGAGAGGAGATCGAGAAGCTGCGCGCGCAGATCGCACACGATACCGTAAGTTACTGGATGCACTGTGTGTGTTGTATACTGGCCATCAACGTCAAGCTCATCCGCGAGCTGCGAGAGGAGATCGAGAAGCTGCGCGCGCAGATCGCACACGATACCGTAAGTTACTGGATGCACTGTGTGTGTTGTATACTGGCCATCAACGTCAAGCTCATCCGCGAGCTGCGAGAGGAGATCGAGAAGCTGCGCGCGCAGATCGCACACGATACCGTAAGTTACTGGATGCACTGTGTGTGTTGTATACTGGCCATCAACGTCAAGCTCATCCGCGAGCTGCGAGAGGAGATCGAGAAGCTGCGCGCGCAGATCGCACACGATACCGTAAGTTACTGGATGCACTGTGTGTGTTGTATACTGGCCATCAACGTCAAGCTCATCCGCGAGCTGCGAGAGGAGATCGAGAAGCTGCGCGCGCAGATCGCACACGATACCGTAAGTTACTGGATGCACTGTGTGTGTTGTATACTGGCCATCAACGTCAAGCTCATCCGCGAGCTGCGAGAGGAGATCGAGAAGCTGCGCGCGCAGATCGCACACGATACCGTAAGTTACTGGATGCACTGTGTGTGTTGTATACTGGCCATCAACGTCAAGCTCATCCGCGAGCTGCGAGAGGAGATCGAGAAGCTGCGCGCGCAGATCGCACACGATACCGTAAGTTACTGGATGCACTGTGTGTGTTGTATACTGGCCATCAACGTCAAGCTCATCCGCGAGCTGCGAGAGGAGATCGAGAAGCTGCGCGCGCAGATCGCACACGATACCGTAAGTTACTGGATGCACTGTGTGTGTTGTATACTGGCCATCAACGTCAAGCTCATCCGCGAGCTGCGAGAGGAGATCGAGAAGCTGCGCGCGCAGATCGCACACGATACCGTAAGTTACTGGATGCACTGTGTGTGTTGTATACTGGCCATCAACGTCAAGCTCATCCGCGAGCTGCGAGAGGAGATCGAGAAGCTGCGCGCGCAGATCGCACACGATACCGTAAGTTACTGGATGCACTGTGTGTGTTGTATACTGGCCATCAACGTCAAGCTCATCCGCGAGCTGCGAGAGGAGATCGAGAAGCTGCGCGCGCAGATCGCACACGATACCGTAAGTTACTGGATGCACTGTGTGTGTTGTATACTGGCCATCAACGTCAAGCTCATCCGCGAGCTGCGAGAGGAGATCGAGAAGCTGCGCGCGCAGATCGCACACGATACCGTAAGTTACTGGATGCACTGTGTGTGTTGTATACTGGCCATCAACGTCAAGCTCATCCGCGAGCTGCGAGAGGAGATCGAGAAGCTGCGCGCGCAGATCGCACACGATACCGTAAGTTACTGGATGCACTGTGTGTGTTGTATACTGGCCATCAACGTCAAGCTCATCCGCGAGCTGCGAGAGGAGATCGAGAAGCTGCGCGCGCAGATCGCACACGATACCGTAAGTTACTGGATGCACTGTGTGTGTTGTATACTGGCCATCAACGTCAAGCTCATCCGCGAGCTGCGAGAGGAGATCGAGAAGCTGCGCGCGCAGATCGCACACGATACCGTAAGTTACTGGATGCACTGTGTGTGTTGTATACTGGCCATCAACGTCAAGCTCATCCGCGAGCTGCGAGAGGAGATCGAGAAGCTGCGCGCGCAGATCGCACACGATACCGTAAGTTACTGGATGCACTGTGTGTGTTGTATACTGGCCATCAACGTCAAGCTCATCCGCGAGCTGCGAGAGGAGATCGAGAAGCTGCGCGCGCAGATCGCACACGATACCGTAAGTTACTGGATGCACTGTGTGTGTTGTATACTGGCCATCAACGTCAAGCTCATCCGCGAGCTGCGAGAGGAGATCGAGAAGCTGCGCGCGCAGATCGCACACGATACCGTAAGTTACTGGATGCACTGTGTGTGTTGTATACTGGCCATCAACGTCAAGCTCATCCGCGAGCTGCGAGAGGAGATCGAGAAGCTGCGCGCGCAGATCGCACACGATACCGTAAGTTACTGGATGCACTGTGTGTGTTGTATACTGGCCATCAACGTCAAGCTCATCCGCGAGCTGCGAGAGGAGATCGAGAAGCTGCGCGCGCAGATCGCACACGATACCGTAAGTTACTGGATGCACTGTGTGTGTTGTATACTGGCCATCAACGTCAAGCTCATCCGCGAGCTGCGAGAGGAGATCGAGAAGCTGCGCGCGCAGATCGCACACGATACCGTAAGTTACTGGATGCACTGTGTGTGTTGTATACTGGCCATCAACGTCAAGCTCATCCGCGAGCTGCGAGAGGAGATCGAGAAGCTGCGCGCGCAGATCGCACACGATACCGTAAGTTACTGGATGCACTGTGTGTGTTGTATACTGGCCATCAACGTCAAGCTCATCCGCGAGCTGCGAGAGGAGATCGAGAAGCTGCGCGCGCAGATCGCACACGATACCGTAAGTTACTGGATGCACTGTGTGTGTTGTATACTGGCCATCAACGTCAAGCTCATCCGCGAGCTGCGAGAGGAGATCGAGAAGCTGCGCGCGCAGATCGCACACGATACCGTAAGTTACTGGATGCACTGTGTGTGTTGTATACTGGCCATCAACGAGGCCCCCGTCAAGCTCATCCGCGAGCTGCGAGAGGAGATCGAGAAGCTGCGCGCGCAGATCGCACACGATACCGTAAGTTACTGGATGCACTGTGTGTGTTGTATACTGGCCATCAACGTCAAGCTCATCCGCGAGCTGCGAGAGGAGATCGAGAAGCTGCGCGCGCAGATCGCACACGATACCGTAAGTTACTGGATGCACTGTGTGTGTTGTATACTGGCCATCAACGTCAAGCTCATCCGCGAGCTGCGAGAGGAGATCGAGAAGCTGCGCGCGCAGATCGCACACGATACCGTAAGTTACTGGATGCACTGTGTGTGTTGTATACTGGCCATCAACGTCAAGCTCATCCGCGAGCTGCGAGAGGAGATCGAGAAGCTGCGCGCGCAGATCGCACACGATACCGTAAGTTACTGGATGCACTGTGTGTGTTGTATACTGGCCATCAACGTCAAGCTCATCCGCGAGCTGCGAGAGGAGATCGAGAAGCTGCGCGCGCAGATCGCACACGATACCGTAAGTTACTGGATGCACTGTGTGTGTTGTATACTGGCCATCAACGTCAAGCTCATCCGCGAGCTGCGAGAGGAGATCGAGAAGCTGCGCGCGCAGATCGCACACGATACCGTAAGTTACTGGATGCACTGTGTGTGTTGTATACTGGCCATCAACGTCAAGCTCATCCGCGAGCTGCGAGAGGAGATCGAGAAGCTGCGCGCGCAGATCGCACACGATACCGTAAGTTACTGGATGCACTGTGTGTGTTGTATACTGGCCATCAACGTCAAGCTCATCCGCGAGCTGCGAGAGGAGATCGAGAAGCTGCGCGCGCAGATCGCACACGATACCGTAAGTTACTGGATGCACTGTGTGTGTTGTATACTGGCCATCAACGTCAAGCTCATCCGCGAGCTGCGAGAGGAGATCGAGAAGCTGCGCGCGCAGATCGCACACGATACCGTAAGTTACTGGATGCACTGTGTGTGTTGTATACTGGCCATCAACGTCAAGCTCATCCGCGAGCTGCGAGAGGAGATCGAGAAGCTGCGCGCGCAGATCGCACACGATACCGTAAGTTACTGGATGCACTGTGTGTGTTGTATACTGGCCATCAACGTCAAGCTCATCCGCGAGCTGCGAGAGGAGATCGAGAAGCTGCGCGCGCAGATCGCACACGATACCGTAAGTTACTGGATGCACTGTGTGTGTTGTATACTGGCCATCAACGAGGACCCCAACGTCAAGCTCATCCGCGAGCTGCGAGAGGAGATCGAGAAGCTGCGCGCGCAGATCGCACACGATACCGTAAGTTACTGGATGCACTGTGTGTGTTGTATACTGGCCATCAACGTCAAGCTCATCCGCGAGCTGCGAGAGGAGATCGAGAAGCTGCGCGCGCAGATCGCACACGATACCGTAAGTTACTGGATGCACTGTGTGTGTTGTATACTGGCCATCAACGTCAAGCTCATCCGCGAGCTGCGAGAGGAGATCGAGAAGCTGCGCGCGCAGATCGCACACGATACCGTAAGTTACTGGATGCACTGTGTGTGTTGTATACTGGCCATCAACGTCAAGCTCATCCGCGAGCTGCGAGAGGAGATCGAGAAGCTGCGCGCGCAGATCGCACACGATACCGTAAGTTACTGGATGCACTGTGTGTGTTGTATACTGGCCATCAACGTCAAGCTCATCCGCGAGCTGCGAGAGGAGATCGAGAAGCTGCGCGCGCAGATCGCACACGATACCGTAAGTTACTGGATGCACTGTGTGTGTTGTATACTGGCCATCAACGTCAAGCTCATCCGCGAGCTGCGAGAGGAGATCGAGAAGCTGCGCGCGCAGATCGCACACGATACCGTAAGTTACTGGATGCACTGTGTGTGTTGTATACTGGCCATCAACGTCAAGCTCATCCGCGAGCTGCGAGAGGAGATCGAGAAGCTGCGCGCGCAGATCGCACACGATACCGTAAGTTACTGGATGCACTGTGTGTGTTGTATACTGGCCATCAACGTCAAGCTCATCCGCGAGCTGCGAGAGGAGATCGAGAAGCTGCGCGCGCAGATCGCACACGATACCGTAAGTTACTGGATGCACTGTGTGTGTTGTATACTGGCCATCAACGTCAAGCTCATCCGCGAGCTGCGAGAGGAGATCGAGAAGCTGCGCGCGCAGATCGCACACGATACCGTAAGTTACTGGATGCACTGTGTGTGTTGTATACTGGCCATCAACGTCAAGCTCATCCGCGAGCTGCGAGAGGAGATCGAGAAGCTGCGCGCGCAGATCGCACACGATACCGTAAGTTACTGGATGCACTGTGTGTGTTGTATACTGGCCATCAACGTCAAGCTCATCCGCGAGCTGCGAGAGGAGATCGAGAAGCTGCGCGCGCAGATCGCACACGATACCGTAAGTTACTGGATGCACTGTGTGTGTTGTATACTGGCCATCAACGTCAAGCTCATCCGCGAGCTGCGAGAGGAGATCGAGAAGCTGCGCGCGCAGATCGCACACGATACCGTAAGTTACTGGATGCACTGTGTGTGTTGTATACTGGCCATCAACGTCAAGCTCATCCGCGAGCTGCGAGAGGAGATCGAGAAGCTGCGCGCGCAGATCGCACACGATACCGTAAGTTACTGGATGCACTGTGTGTGTTGTATACTGGCCATCAACGAGGACCCCAACGTCAAGCTCATCCGCGAGCTGCGAGAGGAGATCGAGAAGCTGCGCGCGCAGATCGCACACGATACCGTAAGTTACTGGATGCACTGTGTGTGTTGTATACTGGCCATCAACGTCAAGCTCATCCGCGAGCTGCGAGAGGAGATCGAGAAGCTGCGCGCGCAGATCGCACACGATACCGTAAGTTACTGGATGCACTGTGTGTGTTGTATACTGGCCATCAACGTCAAGCTCATCCGCGAGCTGCGAGAGGAGATCGAGAAGCTGCGCGCGCAGATCGCACACGATACCGTAAGTTACTGGATGCACTGTGTGTGTTGTATACTGGCCATCAACGTCAAGCTCATCCGCGAGCTGCGAGAGGAGATCGAGAAGCTGCGCGCGCAGATCGCACACGATACCGTAAGTTACTGGATGCACTGTGTGTGTTGTATACTGGCCATCAACGTCAAGCTCATCCGCGAGCTGCGAGAGGAGATCGAGAAGCTGCGCGCGCAGATCGCACACGATACCGTAAGTTACTGGATGCACTGTGTGTGTTGTATACTGGCCATCAACGTCAAGCTCATCCGCGAGCTGCGAGAGGAGATCGAGAAGCTGCGCGCGCAGATCGCACACGATACCGTAAGTTACTGGATGCACTGTGTGTGTTGTATACTGGCCATCAACGTCAAGCTCATCCGCGAGCTGCGAGAGGAGATCGAGAAGCTGCGCGCGCAGATCGCACACGATACCGTAAGTTACTGGATGCACTGTGTGTGTTGTATACTGGCCATCAACGAGGACCCCAACGTCAAGCTCATCCGCGAGCTGCGAGAGGAGATCGAGAAGCTGCGCGCGCAGATCGCACACGATACCGTAAGTTACTGGATGCACTGTGTGTGTTGTATACTGGCCATCAACGTCAAGCTCATCCGCGAGCTGCGAGAGGAGATCGAGAAGCTGCGCGCGCAGATCGCACACGATACCGTAAGTTACTGGATGCACTGTGTGTGTTGTATACTGGCCATCAACGTCAAGCTCATCCGCGAGCTGCGAGAGGAGATCGAGAAGCTGCGCGCGCAGATCGCACACGATACCGTAAGTTACTGGATGCACTGTGTGTGTTGTATACTGGCCATCAACGTCAAGCTCATCCGCGAGCTGCGAGAGGAGATCGAGAAGCTGCGCGCGCAGATCGCACACGATACCGTAAGTCACTGGATGCACTGTGTGTGTTGTATACTGGCCATCAACGTCAAGCTCATCCGCGAGCTGCGAGAGGAGATCGAGAAGCTGCGCGCGCAGATCGCACACGATACCGTAAGTTACTGGATGCACTGTGTGTGTTGTATACTGGCCATCAACGTCAAGCTCATCCGCGAGCTGCGAGAGGAGATCGAGAAGCTGCGCGCGCAGATCGCACACGATACCGTAAGTCACTGGATGCACTATATACGTTGTACTTTGATAGCCTAGTGGTAAAACCATAGGACTGTCAAGTCAAAGTTCTTCCGTGTAAAGGCATTTAAAAATGTGGCTCCTGCGCCTGATCTCTCTCCGGTCGTGTCGGATTGCCGTCCCATCGGGCTATGAGAGTAAAAGGAACAGAGAGTGCACCTGTGTTTGCGCACACGCTTGTGCACTGTAATATGTCCCGCGTAGCTGGCCGGTGTCGTAGTAACACTAGCCGCCGTGGCCGAAATTGGTCCGGACATTATTATTATACTGGGACTTCTGTCGGAGCTCGCAGTGAAGAGAAGTCTTCTGTCGTAGCTGGTTCAGATTGCGCTGTTTGCTTATTGGTCTTGTGGCGTGCTGGTCTTGTGGCGTGCAGGTCTGTGCGGTGCGTGCGTGCGGTCCCAGTCGCCCATCCTTGTCGCACACATGCGATCTCACTCGGTGGCGAGGCGCGCGAGCGAGTCATGTTGGTACCCGGGGCCGGCTGTGACGTCAAAACCGGAACAGTCACTTTTGATTTTATAGTTAATATGGTTCCTAAAGAAAATGGACAGCTAATTGATGAGCTTGTTACAGGTTGGTACAGCAAAACCAACTGACCTTTTTTCCTGCAATACTCAGTCCACTTCTTTTCTTACAAATTGAATACTAACTTTTACACAGGACCCTATCGAGACGGAGCCAGGTGTGCTAGCAACCCTGCAGCGTAAGGAAGCACAAGAGAAGGTCCTCACAGAGAAGTGGACGGAGAAGTGGCGCGAGACGCAGCAGATCCTGCAGGAGCAGAAGGCGCTGGGGCTGCGCAAGTCGGGGCTGGGCGTCGTGCTGGACTCCGACATGCCGCACCTGGTCGGCATCGATGATGATCTGCTGTCTACTGGGGTTACGCTGTACCATCTTAAGGTAATTACTATTTTCTGATTTGTTGACAAACTATTTACATGGTGATTTTTTCGATTTGAAATTAGGTTTTTTAAGTGTTTTTGGACCCAATAAATGGCAGGATTTTAGATTATCATCTTTACAATAAATAAGGCCATTTAACTGGTAGAAGAACGGGCACACTTGTACCAATTGAAATTATCCTGGTGTGGCTTTTCCTTTGTTTGGTTTGGTTTTACCAAATAGCGTTCGTATTTCATGTATTACCTTCTATACCTTAGTACTGGTTCACGTTGAAAGGCGCGGGCGCGGTTCGGGCGTTGCGCAGGTGTGACGTGTTGTCAGAGGTTGTAACATGACGATCTTTTATTTTTAACCGAAAATTCATACCTAAAGTGCAAGATGATAAAAATTATTACGTTTCTAGTGACAAGTTCATACTACATAGTTGAACATAACTGATGTCGCGAGTGAATCGCGCGCTCCGCCGCTAGTTCGACGTGAACACACACAAACATCTTAAGCCAGGTATCCACTTCGGTTCGCCGTGGTTTGCGAACACTGTGTGCTCCGCGAACGTGAACGTGTAAAGTGTACACGCTTAGACTGCAACATCAGTGCTGCTGTCGGAGCGTCCACGAACAAACTGCGCTCCCCTTTGAGATCGCACAAAAAGCCGCTTCCCGAGCGCTCCGTGGTGCTCCGATCGTGCTCCAGCCGATCACAACGTATCCAGTATGCTTGGTTTGCGGAGCGGCTGCGTTCGCAAACCATGCCGAACCTAAGTGTTCACGTCGAACTAGCGGTGGAGCCGTTGTTATTTCATCATAATAAATATTCCTAGTTTATCACAATCTGGCGACCTGAGTGAGTTATTGCCTGACATTTTTTGTCGTGCCTCTGGCGGTATCGTCATGTGTCGGGTTGTGCAGCACCCTCAAAAATGGTTGAGCTGCATGAGCTATTTGGGGCATGCGCGCCGTCTGTTGGCACAGGCTTCCTCAGATCGATCTGGCTCTAAAGGCCAGTCCAGACCCTGCATATTATTTACTCAATGTGGTAACACTTGCCTGGACTTTAAAAGTGGCGATGACCCCTGAGTTTGTTTCGACGTTTCTTCTTAGGGTAACCAGTTAGGAAATGTCGATTCCAGCGAGCTTATATTTAAGAAGATGACATGTAAAAGTGATAAAATTTATCCTATTTGCAGAATAAATTATTTGAATTTGAATTTTGGCTTTACGCGTTTGATATTGCCGCGAGCGGCGCGCGCGCGCCAGTCGCTAGCTTGCCCGCTACTTAGACCGCACTTGCGTTTCGTACGTGAACACTTGGATATTACTCCATAAGTTTGATATTTCGTGATCGCGCCCACCACCGCGCCCGCGAGTCAAAGTGAACCAGCACTTATAATGCCTCATAATGAAAAATAGGCTGTCAGAATTCTGAATTCTGAGAGAAATGTTGCCATGGCGCGGGCGGCGTCCGCGACTACTGACGTGCAACTATTTTGATCCGCCCAGATGAGCGGTGTGTTACCTCACGCAAAGTGTTATTAGGGTATCGTCGGTAGTATTTTGTGTTCTATTAAGTCAAATTGTATGTGCGTGCAGGAGGGTGAGACCGTGATCGGCAGCGCAGAGTACCGGCCGCTGCCGGACATCGTGCTGAGTGGAGCGGCGGTACTGCCACTGCACTGCCGCGTGCAGCTGGCGGCCGGCACGGCCACGCTGCTGCCCGCGCCCGGCGCGCTCTGCTGGCTCAACACCGTGCTGCTGGACGGGCCCGCCAAGCTCAGCCAGGGTACACATACACACCTACACAACCCTCTCTAACTTATCTGCACTGCCGCGTGCAGCTGGCGGCCGGCACGGCCACGCTGCTGCCCGCGCCCGGCGCGCTCTGCTGGCTCAACACCGTGCTGCTGGACGGGCCCGCCAAGCTCAGCCAGGGTACACATACACACCTACACAACCCTCTCTAACTTATCTGCACTGCCGCGTGCAGCTGGCGGCCGGCACGGCCACGCTGCTGCCCGCGCCCGGCGCGCTCTGCTGGCTCAACACCGTGCTGCTGGACGGGCCCGCCAAGCTCAGCCAGGGTACACATACACACCTACACAACCCTCTCTAACTTATCTGCACTGCCGCGTGCAGCTGGCGGCCGGCACGGCCACGCTGCTGCCCGCGCCCGGCGCGCTCTGCTGGCTCAACACCGTGCTGCTGGACGGGCCCGCCAAGCTCAGCCAGGGTACACATACACACCTACACAACCCTCTCTAACTTATCTGCACTGCCGCGTGCAGCTGGCGGCCGGCACGGCCACGCTGCTGCCCGCGCCCGGCGCGCTCTGCTGGCTCAACACCGTGCTGCTGGACGGGCCCGCCAAGCTCAGCCAGGGTACACATACACACCTACACAACCCTCTCTAACTTATCTGCACTGCCGCGTGCAGCTGGCGGCCGGCACGGCCACGCTGCTGCCCGCGCCCGGCGCGCTCTGCTGGCTCAACACCGTGCTGCTGGACGGGCCCGCCAAGCTCAGCCAGGGTACACATACACACCTACACAACCCTCTCTAACTTATCTGCACTGCCGCGTGCAGCTGGCGGCCGGCACGGCCACGCTGCTGCCCGCGCCCGGCGCGCTCTGCTGGCTCAACACCGTGCTGCTGGACGGGCCCGCCAAGCTCAGCCAGGGTACACATACACACCTACACAACCCTCTCTAACTTATCTGCACTGCCGCGTGCAGCTGGCGGCCGGCACGGCCACGCTGCTGCCCGCGCCCGGCGCGCTCTGCTGGCTCAACACCGTGCTGCTGGACGGGCCCGCCAAGCTCAGCCAGGGTACACATACACACCTACACAACCCTCTCTAACTTATCTGCACTGCCGCGTGCAGCTGGCGGCCGGCACGGCCACGCTGCTGCCCGCGCCCGGCGCGCTCTGCTGGCTCAACACCGTGCTGCTGGACGGGCCCGCCAAGCTCAGCCAGGGTACACATACACACCTACACAACCCTCTCTAACTTATCTGCACTGCCGCGTGCAGCTGGCGGCCGGCACGGCCACGCTGCTGCCCGCGCCCGGCGCGCTCTGCTGGCTCAACACCGTGCTGCTGGACGGGCCCGCCAAGCTCAGCCAGGGTACACATACACACCTACACAACCCTCTCTAACTTATCTGCACTGCCGCGTGCAGCTGGCGGCCGGCACGGCCACGCTGCTGCCCGCGCCCGGCGCGCTCTGCTGGCTCAACACCGTGCTGCTGGACGGGCCCGCCAAGCTCAGCCAGGGTACACATACACACCTACACAACCCTCTCTAACTTATCTGCACTGCCGCGTGCAGCTGGCGGCCGGCACGGCCACGCTGCTGCCCGCGCCCGGCGCGCTCTGCTGGCTCAACACCGTGCTGCTGGACGGGCCCGCCAAGCTCAGCCAGGGTACACATACACACCTACACAACCCTCTCTAACTTATCTGCACTGCCGCGTGCAGCTGGCGGCCGGCACGGCCACGCTGCTGCCCGCGCCCGGCGCGCTCTGCTGGCTCAACACCGTGCTGCTGGACGGGCCCGCCAAGCTCAGCCAGGGTACACATACACACCTACACAACCCTCTCTAACTTATCTGCACTGCCGCGTGCAGCTGGCGGCCGGCACGGCCACGCTGCTGCCCGCGCCCGGCGCGCTCTGCTGGCTCAACACCGTGCTGCTGGACGGGCCCGCCAAGCTCAGCCAGGGTACACATACACACCTACACAACCCTCTCTAACTTATCTGCACTGCCGCGTGCAGCTGGCGGCCGGCACGGCCACGCTGCTGCCCGCGCCCGGCGCGCTCTGCTGGCTCAACACCGTGCTGCTGGACGGGCCCGCCAAGCTCAGCCAGGGTACACATACACACCTACACAACCCTCTCTAACTTATCTGCACTGCCGCGTGCAGCTGGCGGCCGGCACGGCCACGCTGCTGCCCGCGCCCGGCGCGCTCTGCTGGCTCAACACCGTGCTGCTGGACGGGCCCGCCAAGCTCAGCCAGGGTACACATACACACCTACACAACCCTCTCTAACTTATCTGCACTGCCGCGTGCAGCTGGCGGCCGGCACGGCCACGCTGCTGCCCGCGCCCGGCGCGCTCTGCTGGCTCAACACCGTGCTGCTGGACGGGCCCGCCAAGCTCAGCCAGGGTACACATACACACCTACACAACCCTCTCTAACTTATCTGCACTGCCGCGTGCAGCTGGCGGCCGGCACGGCCACGCTGCTGCCCTGCTAATAAGAGTACAGCATAATATTGGTCGCAGGTTGCATCCTCCTCCTGGGGCGCACGAACATGTTCCGCTACAACGACCCGGCGGAGGCGGCCAAGCTGCGGCAGGAGGGCAGCGCGTCCGTCATGAACCTGTCGCGCCTGTCGCTGCTGTCCTGGTCCACCACCGACCTGGCCGCCAGCACCGAGAACCTCAACACCACGCTGTCGTGAGTAACATCCCCCACCACACATGTACCTAAAATAATAATATTTTTTAACCCATAAATCTTTCAAACGACATTCAGAAGACATTCGCTTAGTACTTCCAGAGCGTGCAGGTGTCTGGCAACCGTTAACATGTAATTTTCTGGCCGATCTAAAATGTTATGTCTTAATGCGATGTATTAAAATTAAATAGTCCTCTCTCTTTTGTATTGCGCAGAGACCTGGAGAGCGAGATCCGTTGCGAGCGCATCGAGGCGCAGCGCGCGGAGCTGGAGCGCGAGCGGCAACAGTTCCTGCTGCAGCAGGAGGAGCGCCAGCGACGCTGGCATGCCGAGCGCGAGGAACTGCTGCAGGCGCAGAGGAAACTCGACGAGGTAACACACTCTACACACTACTAGTATTATACTGACATCTCCAAACAGTTCCGTGATGGGTTACAGATTGCTGCTAATGATTATGGTACTTGGTGATAGAGTAAAATGAATTTATTTGTACCTAATGCGACTTAGAATATTAATAATTAATCTCGAATATTTTCGATTCACGTAGAGGGCTTATATAATCGGGGGATATATCGAATTTTTACTTTAAAACTGAACTCTGGATTTTGTCGTTTACGGGAGCAGCGATTAAACTCATAATTTCTTCTGAATTACGTGGAACTTATTTTTAAATTTGGCAATTAGCAATTCAAATGTCGTTACTTCTATTGATGTCGCAGCGTTTTGACGGGCCACTGTTTTATCAAACTAGTGAAATACTCAGTTCTGGTGACGGCTCGTCGTGTGTTAAATCCTGGTGGTGATGAATATGTGTATACAGGAGCGTCAGGCCATGGAGCGTGAGTACGCGGCAGCATGCCGGCGGCTGTCGGGCGACTGGCGAGCTCTCGAGCGCGGCTGGACGCAGCGTCGCCGCGCGCTACGTTGCCGGCAACGCGAGCTGGCGCAGCGCACGCAACGCCTCTCTGCGCTTAGCGACACGCACCGCACCACGGTCAGTACTAACACCTAGCTAAGGATCACACAATGCACAGGCAATCGGAGCACTCTAAAAACATGTCAGTCCTCTGTGACTACCCACGGCAATAATACACATCACAGCTTGGTCGCCGTGAGGTGAACACGATAAGGTCTGTATTGCGATGGTATTCGTTAGTGTTTTACGCCCGTTTTCCATGGTCTGCGATATCACAGATCAGAACTTCCCTTGAAAAAGCGAACTTTATGATCAGATTTCTGCATGAGAGTAACAAAAAATGTATGTGCTCATGCGTGGTGCAGACTAACTCGTGATTTAGCAGACTTGGGAAACTGACGATACATAGCATTTTAGCCCAAATATAATTAATTGATTACTATTTTTTTTATTATAATGTCAAAATAGCTATAAATGTGACATACTCTTATATTTGCATGTTAACGATTTAAAATTATTAATTCGGCATCCAATTTGAAATACAACACATTCTTCATACAGACCAACGCTTTTGTGATTGAAATATAATCGTATCGTTCGTTGTTTACTTACATTCGTTCTCATTTCACGCTACGTTTTTTATCAGTTTTGCTGAAGGGAAAGTGTAACACGTGAGGGTACTAAGATATAATTACACGTTTACGTCATTATGTGCAATCACCGGTGTCGTTGTCCTACATGCGTTATCTACTATTGTTACTCGAACCAATTACAATGTGATTATTTAATGCATCGGTTTACTGATGCGTATTGTTTGGGGTCACCCGATTAGTATAGCTCTGAACTTAGCTTACACGGCGATGCTGAGAGTCTAAATAGATACGCGGGACTAAATTATTGTACGTATTTGTATACATTATGTATAAGAAGCATAAATAAACCGATAGATATAGCAAATAGGTCTCGCAAAAGTTATAAAAAACATATTTTCTTTTTTTTATTGTCTAGGCTAGGCAATATATTTGCTTTTTATTATAATTATTAGCTCATATTCACGGTTACACTTTCTATTTCAATTGGCTGCTATACAATTTAGCATGATAGTTATCTACTTATATACCATTAAATGCCAGAAAATCTTCTAATACAACTCCAAAAACTAGTAATTACGAAAATTCTAACAAATTTTTCATAATTACTTCATTACACAGAACTCGTAACATTCTCCTTTATACATCTTCGAGAATATTCAGTAGTGCAGTAGTGCTTAAACAATGTAATTATAGTTTTTATTTAGTGTTTCCCACTGTCTGCCAGTTGTACTTGTAACTCGGTAGCGTGTGTTTGTTTGTTTGTGCCACTTATTACAGACGGATAGTGCTTGCCATGTCCATGTGGGTAGGCGAAGCTATTTATTTTTAATTTTTTTTTGGAGCTCTGGATTTTTGGAAATCAATGTCTATTAAATGTTCATGCTGTTCATTGTTTAGCTCGTGTTCGTCACTTTTTGCTGTTTTGATGTTTTTAAAACACGTATTTAACACGCTATAAAAAAATTCATGTATTAGGTGTTTTTTAAAGAGTGTATAAAACTTAGAGGTTTCGGTATCATGAGTATATTTTCCGAAAACAAAATCATTGCACTATATTCTCTATGTGTTATAGGCACGTAAGATTCGGGATACATGTTTATTTTAGGATGACTAAGGTTTTTGAAAATTAATATTAAAAAGTTCAGTAACTAACGATAATTTAACGGTAATTTTTCTACATGCTTTACCTTGATATTTAGGAAGACAAAATAACAAGGGGAAAACCTTAGTCCAGCTGTAGGAAAAAACAAAGATATCTTTTTTTTTTAACAAATTTACAACAGCCCGACATTCAACATCTGTTTGGCAAATATAATATAATAAAGTCCAGAGCTTCACGTTATATTTGGTTGCGCGGTATAGGCAGAGAGCGAGGAGGGCCGCGTGGCGGAGCTGCGCGCGCGCGTCGGGGACAAACGCGCCGCGCTCGACGCATACGTCGCCAGCACTGCCAGGGAACTGCGGGAGAAATACCAGGTAAGATATACACAGCTTATGAGACTAGAGGACAATGTTACATTTTTCTGAGTACTAATATTGAACGGAAATGGAATGTGTTGAAATAACAAGTCGAACCCATCACCTGTCGAAAAAGAATGCCTTTCACATTTGCAGATTTACTTTAATTTCCCATTATAATACGATGTATCATTGTATAGACTCTCGATCCGCCTAGGCGACTGGTATCTGTCCAACATTATGGCTGATAGAATTGCCGAAGTGTATTCTAATGATGGTCACCAATCTATGGGGAAACAACTTTGATGACGATAATGATGATTAAAATGATAAGTGATTAGTCACTTGACTCGTCAAAAGGGATCATTCTATTATATTTCAGCGTTTCGATCAAGTTGTAAAATTGTCTCTTGTCTTCGAGCTCTAACATTAAATAACACGATGAATCACATTGGAATAACAAAACACGCAATTGACTAATAAATAAAATTTATTCTTAAGTATATAAGTAATTAATGACAATTTATTATTTTTCAATAAATTTTTTTAATCATCAATTAATTTTTTGGTATTCAATTAAAATTTTAAGTTTTAATCTCACATATTCACACTTATTAACAAGTGCATTCAATGCAAAAAGGTAAAAAAATACATTACTTATACAGTTTGTGTGCAGCATCCTTATCTGTAATTGGGATCTTAGCCGAACGACCTTCAGACAAACAAGAAAACAAGAAAACAAGCTTATAAATAATTTTATAACAATTACAAATCATAATAATTACCTACAAGAATTGATTAAATGTAAGATAGAGTCGATAAATCGCTTTTATTGTTTTGACTCTTCAAGTAAATTTTAATGAGTTTTAAAATTTTTAAAACTGTATTAATATTTAAACTCATTTGCAGTGCATGTATTTATTTCTATTTTATCTCTTACTAAGAGATAAAATAAAAATAAATACATAACTTATTCTCTCCTTATCACTTTTATTTTGCTAAGACTCCACGACACGGTGCGTATTCTGCACTCTCAACATGGATAGTGACTTGTCTTTAAGTTTCCATTCTTTACAAACGGTTTAGCTAAATACTTTTTACTTATTGTCCTTTACGACTATAGGATCACCTGTTATAAGTTGCTAAATATTGTAATCGCTACGCCACATTGAGACTGCTAGGTTGTAACTTGTAAAGTATTGCATGGCATGTTACAAAATTAGTTTGGTTTTTACTTAATGCTACATAAATTAATTAGCTTTTTACCTCGTTGGTTTGTTTTGCATGATATTACTTACTATAAGATGTTTAGAACTCATGTTTAAACTTATAAATTCTGAAATGTTAATCTTAATGGGGTCGGCGGTAAGTTTACGTGGTGAGTTAGTGTATAACATTGTGTCCGAATATTTTAGACAACGAACGGGTCTTATTCGCGATATAATTCGATATTTCTTTTTTCTCGACGTTTCGGCCGAGTTGCACCGATTGTACTCACGGGTGGATTCGTCACGGTCGGTGCAACTTGGCAATGCAAATTGTGACCCAAAAACAAAATAGGATGGAATGCCGGATGTCACAGGAAGTCTAGAATATTACTCCTTACCCTAAAACAGTTGTCCATAATTATCCAAGTGGACATAGAAACAACATAAATTCTGTTGATGTATCATAGAGTTCGACGCCGAGCCCCGACAGTCCCGCGTCGGAGACCAGCACGGAGAGCCTGATGCACCTGCTGCAGCAGTGCGAGCCCAAGGTCGCCTCCAGCATCAAGGATACCGTCGAGAGACATGTGAGTTGTCTAAGAAAATACCCGGGGTTTTAAGAGAGACGTTTTTCTACACAGTATAGGATGTCGTTTAGCTTTCACCAATGGCTTATTTTAAGATCCCGTGGTAGGCCTTTATTTTTTTCCAATTGTTTGAACTAATGGTCCGGACATTATATTATCATGATAGTGTACCACTTCAGGTAGTTTTTATAACTCTATCTTTTTTTGACACTCACACCGTAATATACTGCAGCGAGAAATAGGATGCCTTGCACCTTGTCGTTTTGCCGCGTGCAGTCGTACTCCCTCTAGTAAATGATGGTTTTATGTGACAGAAAAGATTAGAAGCAACAAAAATTGTAGTTATATATTACCTGATTCGATCAACTAGTCTAAAATATCCTAATTTCGGATTAAAACATTTCTCAGTGTTCTTCCATTTTCCTCTCTTTTGTTAACTTATCACCATAATTTATCAGAAAAAAGAGCTGGTAGAGTTAGAAGAGGAGTTACAAACACGAGTGGCATCAGTCGCGTCGCACCGCGTGAAGATCGAGCGGCTGCAGGCGGAGCTCGCGCTGCTGAGTACGCAGGAGCTGGGCTTGAAGCATGCGCTAGCTTCCGACCTGGGACCTGGGGCTAATAGAGGTGAGTGTGTATGTCAGAATTCAAGGTATAAGATATTTAGTATGTGTCTATTGACTAAATAGATGTGAACTATGATATGAATAGCTCAATCACTTAAACAAAATCAAAAATCATTTATTCAAATTAGGCTACAATGTAGCACTTTTTGAACGTCAAGATTTACAAATTATAGACATCAACCCATCGCCCACCCTTCGCCGCTTCCTGAGCCATTGCTGTGGGAGAAGAAACGGCGCAACAAACTCCCTAGCAGCACGCTGTCTTTCAAATAACACTATGATATAAGGGTTTTAAAGTACCAGAACCTTCAATTTGTCCTAAAGGCTTATAGGTAGGCTTTATAGGCTGCCCTGTCCACTTAAAGATTCTTCTTCTCACTCGGACGGATATTGTTAAAACATCTTTACGGTAAAGATTTAGTACATTTAGAGATAGTTAATTTTTTATATGAAAGCATTGAGATTAAAATTCACACCTTTTGAAAAAGATGAACTTGGTTTGCCCTGGCACCTTTCAATATTAATCGCATTATGTTTCTTGTATTTTTTTATCATATTTTGCCCAGAATTTTTAAATAATAATCGCAATATATGTTAGTTGTGTTTTTTTTTCATATTATACCATGTATTATGTAACACAGACAGTAACGGCGATGCTGTGACCCCGCAAGCGGTACAGCGCAGCAAGTCGGAGCTGGTGCTGCGTCGCACGCCGCGCGAGGCCGTGCTGGCGCCGCGCGCTGTGGACACCGACACCGATACTGATGACTACAGATATAAGAGGATCAAGTGAGGATATAATTATGAAATAAATTTTAGTTGGGTATTTGCAGTAAAATAATACAGATTCTGGCTGCGTTTCTGGAGAGTGGGGGGGAGATCGAGGTTTTGTTTAAATTTATATGGAAGTAATTTTGAATAGAAATATTTGTTTGTTTGAAACATACATTTATACAATTCCTGTAACCCGGAAACTTCTCGATTTAATATCTTTGTAAATTCAAATTATTTTTGCATGCCCAAAATGAGGGTGAAATATGCTTTATTTACAAAATTATGCAATCTTTTGTACCACCATATTTCAAGATAAACGATTAAGCACTGCGGAATGTCTCGTTTGACGAACGATCTTCGCAATTCGTCATATCTGTATAACTAGTAGAATTTGTAGCATAATAGTAATATTTTCCGTCCACACAGTTTGAGCCTAAGCCTGGACCCGCTGGCTTCCCCGCACTCTACAGAAGAAACGTTCCACACCGCCTCATCCTCTCCCAAGCGCACAGAGTGGCCGGCAGTGGGGCCCGCGCCGCCGGACCGAGAGGACGTGCCCCCCGCGCCCCCCGCACCTGTGTTCCGCATCGGGGCGCTAGCTAATGTACCCCGCGCTGATGACAGCGATGACATGTCCAGCACTGAGGACTATCACAAGGTAACAACATCAAAAAATAAAGAAAAAAAATACATTTCATTGCGTAATTGAACACGCATGGATACTAAATAAAACATAAAAACATCAAAGAAAGCAATCATTACAAGGTTTTTATTTCGAGTAGGCCTTTTCAGGCACTTTCAAAACGTTACTGACTCTAGTTGCGCGGTTCCAAAATTCATTTATTTATTTCATAAGAAAAAAATGTTATTCTTATGGAGAACAACCGGCAAGAAACTCCATACCATACGTAACACACTGGTATCCATGCTCCGTTTGTACAGTGCCTTTATAACATCGCCTTATAAAGTTCCCTCGACAAATCTTGTTTCATATTATGCAACTTTTGTATGAGTGTCAAAACGAAAACCTTACCGATATTATTTAAGGAAGGTAGTAAAATCAGTGAAATGTTTTGATTTTAGCCGCGAATAGTAGAAGGCCAATCTTCGAGTTCCGTGGAGCGGTCGCCAGAAGAACGACAACAGAGATCCAAGTACAAGAGAAGATTACCAGGTAACATTAATCTTTAACTTTTCTACATATAAATCAATTTTATCCAAGAAACTATGATAAAACAAATAAGCAGACTTTTACAGAAACATATCTTTATTCTTTGATTATCATTTCGAAAATATGATTTGTAGAAACAGTTGATATCAATGTTTATGGTCTAACTTCCGTAAAATAATAAGCAGTCTTTCAGGGATACCTACCTATCTTTATTCATTGGTTTTCATTACGTAAATATTATTTGTATAACTTATAGAAACAGTTGATATCAATGTTAATAACTCGAAGTTCCGAATGTTTTTCGAAATTAAAGCAAATCAGGGGAAAAACTAAACTGCAATGAGGTCAAGAAGCATTTCTAATATAATATAATATATTATACATATCTGTGGTTGTGTATAGGTGAGCGTGCTAGCGGGCGGCGGCAAGTCACAGAGGTGGAGGCGCTACGTGCGATGCAGCGGCTGTGCTCGCGCATCGCCTCGCAGAAGATGCTGGTCATCTCCTCGCTAGAGAACGACTGCTCCAAGGAGGAGCTCAACCGACAGATCGCGGGTACATATGCCACTATACTTACAGGGCTACACTCTAAGGACCTTAGTTTAAGGGTCAATAATTCTAGGTCAAGTTTAGTCTAGTATAGTTTGAAGGTTTGTCCTTGACGTGATGTAAAGTTGTACCCAGTTTTATTGTTACAAAAATAAGGTTGTGTCCTGCAAACGTGATTCTCCCAAAGCGGCAATTGAGAGGTCTTATTGCTTGATTTCCATGATCTGTTAGTGGTCGAGCATGTCGTTGACTATCAAATCGTGATGGATAGAAATGGGCAACAAAACTATTTACGCTATTACGGATGGCCTACTCCCGACGATGGTCATATTTCCACTGTGGTATATGATCACTTCCCCCTCTCTACCCCTCTCTCTCTCTCTCATTATGACCATATTTCCTATATCTCAGCTCGTTGTATCAAAAACACACTTAAACATAACAACCATCACCCACAGGTCCTCCAAGAGCTCCAGAAGAAGTACGTGCGCCTGGAGATGGCGCTGCAGTACTCGTTCTTCGACAACCAGTCGCGGCGGCCTATGATGGTGACGCCCATACAGGAGACGCCGTCGCTCACGCTGTCCGAGTCTGATATGCATGTCGCTACTGATAATGAAGAGCATGAGAATGGACTGGTGGACCCGTTGCTACATAGGTAACTATCCTAATCTTGTTCATAATTTATCTTATAGATATATAGAGACCGGCAAATGCGCGGCTGTGCAGCCATCGGGGTTAAGATCATCGGCCGCAAATGTAGTGGCTGGTGATGCCAGGCGCATTATATAGCAGGCGCAAAATGCGGCAAAAGATGTGCTTAAGTTGTTCATTTATACATTAACTCTATACGACAAAACCTGTTGACTTTTCAGTTTCCCTTTGTAATTGTAATATGTGTGATTGATTTAGGTTAAAGGAACAAGAACTGGAGGGTTCAGACAACGTGTCGACGTCGAACGACGAGCTGCCGTCCGAGTCGCACGAGCCGCGCGAGTTGCACGAGCCGGCCTGGGAGGACCCGCTGCGCCGCCTCGCGCGCGCCGACCGCGAGCGACACGACCGGCCCGAGCGACCCGACAGACTCGACCTCAGCGACCGCATCGACTGTAACGCGCTCGACAATGCCCTGCCTGTCAGTACTGCGGATTGTAGTATACTTACTAATGTGTTTGGAAATATTAAGGTCCACTTACTTTTGTTTTTTTTTTTTCAGGACCCCCACAATATGTGCGGGACTACTGCATCCGATAGACTTTAGTAAGTTGTGTTTTTTATTACCAAATGTTATGTTATTTCTTCTATATTAGGTTGTTTTGCGAGTGCTGGAATATCGACTACAAGTCTGTGTATGTGTGTGGCTTAGGCCAGGTGGTGAGCATCCCGGGCTGGGTGACGCGTGGCGCGGGCGCGGCCACGCACCACGAGTACGAGGGTGCGCATCGCACTGGGGGGCGGGCGTGCGCTGGCTGCTGCTGCGGCGCTACCGGCGCTTCCGCGAGCTGCAGCAGGCCGTGCGCCGCGCGTACGGGGCCGGTGTGGCGGGCGGGGCCTTCCCCGCGCGCACGCTGTGGCCGGGCGAGGCCACTGCGCGCGCGCGCCGCCCGCAGCTGGAGGCGTGGCTGCGGCGCGTGCTGGCCGCCGCCGCGCAGCACCCGCGCTGCCCCCTTCCGCGAGCCGCGCCCGCTCACGCGCGACGCGCTCGTCAGCTTCTCGCCGTTCTTCCGCAAGGGCGTGTTCGAGAGCGGCAAGTGCGGCACGGGATGATGCCGGCCCGAGCCCGCCACGTGGCGCGCGCTGGCGCGGGCGCTGGCCGCCGCGGCCGCCGCGCTGCTGCACGCCGCCGCGCTGCTGGCGCTGCTGCTGTGCCGCGCGCTGCTGCCCAGCGCCCAGCGGCCCCGGCACGCGCGCTGACCGCCGCGCGCACAGGGTTGTCCTTTATACCTCCTTTGTTACGCTCCCAGGCGTCTCGCAGGCTAACACTCACAACACGTACCGAGTTCCTCGACATTTCTGCTCAATTTTAAATAACATGAACATTTAAAAGTTACCTAAATTCGTAGGTTAGCAATTTTGCAAATGTTAAAATTATTTTCATGAACGTATAAAAACAAATGAGGCCCAATAGTCCTCTAAACTCAGCGACACACTGAGATATTGTTGGTGTCTACGTGGCATAGCCAATGCCACAGACTCGTTATAACGTCTTCCAATCATAGATGTACCAACTAATTATACGACTGATTGTGTTCATTAGGCCTAATTTAAGTACACCGCACTGATAGCCGACGCATCATAATAACAAACTCGGAATCTGTGAGACGCCTACAGTATCATTTCATAAAGTTCGTGACTTGTTTCCAAACAAATATAGAGCTACAAGAATCGTTTGGCACGTGGATGGTATTATCACAAGGGCACTGGTGTACAGATTCGCAACAAGAATCATTTCCATCCCTGTCAGAAGTGATAGTTTTCATATATGACGGCATTGGTTCCGATTTCGGTCACATGCCTAAAGATTCTTGTAGCACTGTAGCACCACCCTCTAGTTATTAATTAATTCCATATCGAAAAGACATCATTTCTATTTGAATATTTTGATTTTTTATGTTAATTTATTTAATACGTGTTATTCTGTTGAACATATCATTTTTATAATATAATTGTTTTGTCTGTATATTGTGCAATGAGTAGTTTAAGCTGACATTCGATTCTGTTTTGGTTACTAAAGGACATACCCCGATTTTACAGTTAGAGACACCTTTGAAACAAAGCCATCATAAAATGGCTACATTAGTACCAATATTGAATATTGGCAACATTATAAAGCAAAAAAAATGTTTGATGAAAAAACAATTAAAATCGGGCCAGAGCAATTTATATCTAATAAAAACAATATCAAATACTCTTTTAAAACGTATTTTAGTGCCTTTTTTAGCCCAAATTAAGTAGTGAAAACCCTTGTTACTTAATTTTAGGTAGCATTAGTTGTAAGTCGTCCTTCTGTCCATACAACGGTGTCTCTATATGTAAGAGTAATTGCAAAAAGCAAACAAAATATACTATTTTTTCTACGTGGCGAGTTCAAAAATGACCTTTATCCCCTTGTAATAAGGTGAAGTGATAATATAGTGTTAAAATTGTAACCGGCAGTGCAGTGCTGGTTTTATTTAAGTTTTAAAAGCACAAGTTTTTAGTTTAAACTATAGTGTTATGGTTTGCAATTCGCTAAAAGCAGTTTATGGTACTACGGACTACAGACACTACTTGGATAGTTATAAATTATAATAATTGATGTAATATTCGCTGTCATACAAAACATATATTAGCATCATGTATTGGCTTTTGTTTTGTGACGTCATATGTAAAAATTGCCATCTGCCAGTTGTTAAATACCTTTGTCTAGAAATAAACTCGAATGGAGTTCTGTTTTCCTGAACTTCAAAAAGGAGGAGGTCCGAAACTAGTCGGACATTCTCAATAAATACGCGTTAGTGAACCTCATGAAAGTTAGGTATTCCATACTATTGAGAAAGCGACTTGCCTTTAAAAGTATTTCTCTTTAATTTTATCAAATTAATAATATCGTGTTGTTACATCAGTCTCAATAATAGTTCTTGACAAAGGTGTTTGGCTAGTGGCGTCCGTTCAGAATTAGTTTTATTTTACATAATGTTATCAAACTACCTATTTTATTGTATTTGTAGAAAGGTAGGCTCGACTGGATATGCGATGATTAAGTAGATGACAAAAATAGACTTTACTGCTTTCTAATAAAAACACTGTCTGTTGTCAGGTGGTCGTACGGAAAGCCACAAAAGTTGATGAACAAAAAACATTACAAAAAAACTCTACACAGTGTAAAGCTGTTTATTCTTCATTAGATTTCTGTAAATAATTGCATATTATTAGTTGCAACATCAATAACTTGTAATATTAGATTGATTTTGTACATGAACTTACGTTGCTGACTGTACACGGCTCATTAAATTTGAGGTGCTCCTCCAACACACTGTTAAAAACAGTGGGATATATATAACAAACACCTAAAACACTTATTTTTAATACAAAATCCCAATATTTTTCAACATATAGTATATTTCTCTAGATAAATTACTAAATATATATTTCTCGGGGTCCCTTTGAATTAGCACACCGATAGCTAAATTATAGAGATATTAAAATATATTTATTATACAAGACTAATTATAATATGTAGTGTATCATTCTATATAGTCACGTCAATTTATCATACAGTAGTTATCCATTCTCGCAAACTGCTATAGAGCTTTAAGGATCTTTTGACATATTATGGATGATATTGACAGGCCTGTTGGTCTAGTGGTTAGTGGCCCTGACTGCTTTACCGGAGGTCGTGGTTTCGGTCCCCACACAGGAAAAACCGTTGTGTGAAAAGCACGATCAATTGCTGTGTCTGGATTATGTTCATCAGTTTTCTAGTACTCATGATGTTAGTTCCGATTTCGGCCACGTAACAAAAAGATCCTTGTAGCGCTTGCATTTGGCAGCCATCTTGGTGACGTTTTTTTTATTTTCTGATGACGTCACATGGCCAGACGCCAGCTCATTAGCAATTTGCGATGTTTACTGTATTTATAGCACACCATTCAAGAATAGACAATAACTCTTATTATCGTAATGAAAATACTAGATGATAGTAGAGTTCCCTATTTCAGAATAAAACCATCTACTATATATTTGTAATTATATTATAATAACTTGAAAAATTGTATGTATGTTATGTAAAGTCCCATGTTTTTTTTTTTAATATAGCGCATCACGAGTAACTAGTTGCGGTTATCTTAGCCGACTGCAGCAAAAAGAGAGTTATGTTTACGTTATGGTCCTAATCTTGATAAACAAGTGCAATGTGATGCGTTTGTATTTAGAGAAAGTCGCGGGTACTACTAGTTTAACTGTAATCATATTAACAGGGTTGTCACTTTACACAAATATTATAATCTTAAATGAGTTTAACATAAACCGCCGAATCACAAACGTCACTTTTAAACTGGCCTTTAAGTGTCTCTGTCATTGTGAAATGTGGAGACAAAGAGACATTTATACGTCACTAAGTATCGTTTGTTACGGCTAATAGTCTTTGTAGAAGAAAATGACTTATCTTTGAATCACAAAGCTCCCCTTTCAATTCGCATTTCTTGATCGAAGTGGTTTAATTAAAACTCGCACGTATGTACCAACGAATAAGGCTGGTTTTCACAAAATCAAGCTCAAACTTCACGAAGGCATTTGTTATTTCTTCCCATTATTAAAAGTATATATTTACTTGCTAATATTACATTCTGCGAAATGCGTTGATTTAAGAGAGCCCGCAGACATACAATTGTAAGTTGGCAGACTATCGAACAACTAAATTGCGTACTTTTATAATTTAGTTGTCAACTTTATTTTATTGGTAACAAGCCGCTGAATTGTGCGTAATCGGAAGGGAATCTCGTTTCTGATACGATCGGTTTCCAATAAGTTAGTTGGACGATTTAGTGTGGACAAGATGTGCGGGCTAGCATATGTCAATTATACCTATTGGTATACTCTGCGATTTAGTCGGCCAACTTATAATTGTATGTCTGCGGGCTCCCTAAGAAGCCATGTCGGGCGACCTAATACATTTCTGTTTGACCTACGACGGTACTGCTTCCGTACGCTTTCAGCTTCACAGAAAGCCAATACGCATGCGTACTAGAATATCGTGAGGGCAAAATGACGTCACTATCCGTCAAATAGTTGTTATACATCGTAATATTATTGAATTTAGGAATTTGATACACTATTTCCATACAGGTAAGTGTATGACTTGTAAATGCTAATAAATTAGCTATATCGCTATCTGAAATGAAATATCATATTTTCTTCGTCTAAATGTCATTTTTGATAGCGATATCTCGATGCGTTTGCAAGTCAGAATGCTGTTTCTAATCCCATAAGGATTTTTCGTTTGGTCCTTGAAATTTCAATAACATAAATACTAAGACAACCAAGCCTATATTAATTAATAATATTTACAATAATCACAAAACTATAGTCACTGACTACTTATGATAATACTATAATTTCACCGTCTTCATGCAGATCTTAATGTTATAAGTGTGAAATTTATTATTTTTTATCTTAAATAAGTATTTATTTTAGTTATATGAATGAATAGCTAAATAAAAATAAATATCGGCTTATCTGCCAACCCCAAAGTAGAAAATAATAATATGGCCTTGTAGATAGACCTAATGAATGTTTAGAATAATATACAAAATAATTACATATGAATTAACAAATGAGTGTATTCAAATGTTAAATCTAAAGTCTAGGCGTTGAGATAATTATTTTAATTTTAGTACAAATTATTTTTTTGTTTGACTTTTGAAGTGCCGAGCAAGGACAATATACCTAGTTCGTGCATATAGTTGTTACAAGAGTACCATTAGTTTAGATCATTTACAGAGGATATTTGATCTGACATCGATCGATATTACGCTTATGTATTATCGAGTTGTGCAAACATCACAATAGATATATTTTTCGTTTACATTACATAGTACCTAATAGCTAAAACATAATTTAAAACAATGGGCGATTTATTTTTTTATTTAACATTGAAATATGCAAAGGCATTTGTTGCTTCTGTCACACTTACAGTTGAAATGTATAAATCTTTTATTTATTGGATAGATGTAAGCGAAGAATTTATTAAATATTAATAAATGAGAGTGTCCATTAATATTTTAATACATCACGATGTTGTTAGGCCTCTTAGCTTAAACATGGGTGTCGATAGCCGAAGCTGCGATATTAGGAAGAGGTGCCTTGTCGATATGTTGGTATTAGCACATTCGGCTATCAAACCTATGTAAGATATATTAAATGACATTACATAAATTGTATCTATGAATTTCAATGGATGTAAGTATTGTTAATGTAATAAAAATAGTGTGATGACTTACTCTCGGCCTATAGACAAAATTTCAAAACATATATCTTTTCCGAAATTTTGTTGTTCTCTCTATGATATACTGCTATAAAAATTAAATTATTAATATAAGTAATGAAATAAACACACAAGTAAGTCATCACAATGTTTTCAAGCGTTGTTAAATATGCGCGCATATTTTAAACTTAGGAAATAATTGCAAATTATCAAATTGAGAGAATTATTGATACTGAATGTTAACCAGCATAATGTAATGTAATAAAAAAAATAGTTTTGTTAAGGAAGAACAATAAAACTTGAAATGTTTTACAAATTGTCGTTTATTTTTCGTTATACCTAGTATACCGAACAATATACCATATTTTTTACCTTTTTTACACTTTTAAAGTATATTTAATAAAACTTAATAATATTATATTAATATATTATATATGTTTAACAGTTTTACAGTGATTATTTTTATGTTTATTACCATGGTCAACCGCTATTTAAATATTTTCCATCCAAAATTACTACCTGCAGAAAAGGGGTAAATGACCAAAGTCAATTGTTAAATAAATATAGACCTTGTAGCGTTCCGTTAAGAACAAGCTTAAAGACTGGTATCTCGCTCAAGTGATCGACTTCGCATAAACAACAACCAATAGAAGTCGGACACGATTCGAACCAATCTTCCATGCAGGTAACATTCACAAATATTTAATATTTAGTTGCCATCTACAGGGTGACTTAAAAGTCGTGGGCAATATTTTAAACTAAGACATTATTAATGATACTAATAGCGTTAGAACTACTTTTACGCAAAAAAAAAAAAAGAAAAAAAAATGGTGGAGTGTGGGGCTTAAGCCGTGAGGCGGCCCCGTACCCACTAAAATCCCCGGGTTTTCGGTGTGCGCCACCATGGAGGGGTCACGGGAAACCAAGACGATTACTTCCGCGACCCCCCCGGCGCCTGGCCTGGGCGTCGGATGCCCGGCCCCGCCGGGGGAACTAGGTAACTACCTGCATTATTATTTTTTTTTTTAAGTAAAATAGCCCTAACGCAATTAGTATCATTAATAGTGTCTTAGTTTAAAATATTGCCCACGACTTCAAAGTCACCTTGTATATTATGTACAGGTATGAAATATAGATCAAAATTTCAGAATTGAAATTATGAATGCTCAAGACCCACATTATCCTTATAAAAATAAAGTAACTCGAGTCTAAACTGTCAACTCAAAAATATCATCTAATTTGAAGTTAGCATAACACGAGAACTCGTTGGCCAAGTTATTTCTATGATGTGGCTTGAACTTACACAAGTCTAAACTCAACAGACTTTGAACCTTATCCTTCATTATTGCACCTGTGCATACTACTATTTTATCTTTGGCCATCAGTTTAATGGTTTCTGCTGTCTTAGTGATGCATTCCTCGGAAAGGAAGGGGGGGTCGGCTACCACCAGGTCGTAGGCGGCGAGGGTGTCTGGGGGCAGCTTCTCCGGGGGTATTGTAGTCGTAGAACACGAAGTCTGGAGCGTGGACCTCGAAGCGGACGGTCGTACTCGAGGAGTGTTACTGTAAAATATGTAGGTACATGTCAAGTTGATATTGGGAATCGGAGGTCACTTTCAGAAATCTCTGTATAAGGGAATATTTTGTAAAACAGTGAAAAGTGAGTAAATCTGGGTGCTGTCTATTGTATTTTTTTTATATTTTGCTAGTGTTACTTAGTAGCCTAATTTGATTAAGTACTTTTTGATTTTATAAGTAGACATTTTAGAAAAATGATTGCTCAGTTTAAAATTTTGTGAGCAACAGAATTACAAACATATGTATGTCAAAACTTCGCATTTAAATAAAGATTCATATCAAAACATACCTGTGGCTCGCTCGCCTATCTGTCTCTTGACGGGCACAAACAGTGTGGGGCAAGAAATCAGCGCGACCCGCCCTCCATCAGCCAGGGACGCATCTATCACCTTCACCAGAGCCTGCACCGTCGCCTCATCATACCAGAATTGACTCAGTTGCTGTAACAACACCTTATTATTTACAACTGTGTGATGGTTATGGCTCGTTATTAATGTAAAGCCATGGTAAATTACATAAAGTAAATAATTAGTGGTGACCTTGTCATTATTACAATTTAAAGCCCATATTGGCCCATTGCTGGGCAAAAGCCTCCTCATCTTTCCATTTCTCTTTTCTAGAGACAATTGTAGCCCATTCATAAAACAGTCAAGAACAACACACCATCTCGTTTGGCCCTACATACTTATTACTTTTTATGATTACTAGGTTCATACAGGTATAGCAAAGAACCTAAACTAGTAGTAGGTATAGTAATTATGTACAGAAATATATGGCATAGCATAAGTATGTATAAGATTAAGTAAAGCTTTTCTCTCAGTACATACCCAGTTCTCATCAAACAGAATGTTCTCTTTCAGTTTATTATCCCCTTCTAACTTGTCTATGATTTCTTGCCGCTTCTGCTGCTCCGCATAGAACTCCTGCAGGGCTGCAAATGTCTCTGCAGACAGGCTCGGCACATCATCATCATCTTCCATCATGAAAATCTGTTACAATAATACTTATTGAATGATTGATAATGATTTATGAAAGTTTTATACATTTTTTCACACTAATATTATTATATTAGAATAAAAGTTTGTGAGCCATGTATGTATGTTTGTTACCTCTTCACACTCAAATAGCTAGACCACTTTTGATGGAATTTATAATGGAGTCCTGGTAACTGTACATAAATTGCTAACAACTTTAAATGGTCTGTTCTAAGTCTATTATAGTCTTATTTTTTTGTCAATAATTAATGAAACGTATTTCAATGACTAGATAAGTTTAGTTTTAAATGCCTTTTTTTTGTGTAGTATAGTTTCATAGTTTATGTTCACAAATGTGATGAATATAAACACATAAGTGAACTTTTCCTGAATCTATCTAACTTCATCAATCTATCATGTTACCATGTATTCAAAAAAGAGCGACAACAACAAACGCGTCATTATGCATACTTTTTAAAATTGTACCCTTTACCAGCAGGATCATAAAATGAGACAATTCATAACATCAATAAGGAAAATACTGTTATTGTCATCAATGGCTGCCTACAAAAGTTGATACTGTATTTATAGAGATAGCTTATTGTGTAAGCCGGCGTTAGCATTAGCATGTGAGTGTGACAGCTATAAATAGGTTAGTTAGTGCCCGACGACACGACGCACAATATGTTTCGAAAAAACCCAAGATAAAAATCATATACTTTGCCCTAGTGTGAAGAATAGCTCCAGAGATGGATATAATTTAACTTGTGAGTACTTAACGTAAATGTAATAACAAAACAAATAAGAAAACATAAAAATAATACAGTTTTAGATTTATAACCTTAAAGTAGATTTTGACGTTTCCTTTAAATGTAATCGATCTGACACTGACAGTGACAATAACAGCCTTAAAGTTCATTCATTAAAATCACAGATTTAAAATAATTACTGCACAGCTAATGATAAAAATCTGCTTATTTTTAGGAAAAGAAAATGGAGCAAGGAAATCTAAAAGTATTACGTCTACACGAACATCCTCAATATTTAAAACCATGCTGTGAGTTAATAAACGATGAATGGCCTCGCAGTGAAACAGCCCGAATGATGTCACTACAAGCATCTTGCGACAAGCTTCCTACCAGCCTAATTCTAATTAACGATACAAAACTTCTATTAGGCCATTGTAAATTAACAGCTATACCTAGCATACCCGAGAGTTGTTTTATAGAAACTGTAGTTATAAGTAAATTAATGCGTGGGAGAAAATTAGGAAGTTACCTGATGAGACAAGTTGAGCAGTACTGTCAAGATGTGCTGAAGTTGAAAATGCTTCACTTGTCTACAAAAGGACAAGAAGCCTTCTATGCTAAGTTGGGATACGAAGAGTGTGCGCCAGTATCAATTTATGGTACAGGTGTAACGTATAGTACACCTCAAAATATTAGTATTAAGATTCAAAATCCAGTGCCAGAAAATAGTAATACTCAAGCAGGACCGCAACCCCCGCCGCCTCCACCGATGCCAAAACCTGATCGTTTGGCGATGAACAATACGATAACTTCGACTAAGACTTACATGTTTAAGTATTTGTAAATGTTAAATAAAAACCAATGAAAGAAATGTTTCATTTTACTTCAGTTTTATCTGGTACAATTATTTGCTTACAAATTTGAGGTAAGTGATTGTGGATGTGTGTTTTATACCTATATCAACCCACTATAACTTATTTATGATGTTCATACTTTCGTAATACGCATAATAAATATCAGCTCCTACTGTTTGAATCTCAGCCTAACTTGGAATATTCAGAACATCCCGAGAGCTTTGGGTAAAACAAGGAGTGGCATGAGCTTCGAGTGTCCTCTCCATAGTCCATCAATTAAGGAAGATCGAAGGTTTACAGTCCAAACTGGCGGGCGTCAAATAGCCAACAAATATTTTATATCAGACGATTTTTGGTAGTTTGTAAATCGTTGGTGCCGAACGAGAAACGAACGTAGCTATAAGATGTGGGTAGTTGTCATCCAGGTTTTTTGTACGTGCTTACACGTAAATATTTAAATCCGAGATTGGACATGTCGACTCGATACAAAATCAATTAGATTTGGTCTGTATTTAGAGTGACAGATATTTTAAAATTGTTTAATTTTGGAGGTCATAAAATATCACTTCAAATAAAACGCTAAATTAAGAATAATTTCTTTATTCAACTCACAGGTCATACATTTATTATAAAATTATGTGACTTTCCGACGACGCAATGCATTTCACATTATTTCTGTTGTTTAAAAAATATATATCTGTTTACTTACAAATGTGCGAAAAACCAATAATAATACAGTTAAATCACTATGTAATAGTAAGTAGAACGATGTACACATGGTGTGATTATTTATCACACATTCAGTTTAGAGAGGCGATTAATTACATTATTTTGCATACAGCAATATTTATAAGTGATAGGCTTGTTTCTAGAAAAAAAATATAACTACGTCCGTGGTAGTTATTGTACTTATGGGTAAAATTTTAACTTTACACATTTTAGTCAACCAATGGTAATTTGAAAAGTAAGGTATTTTTTAATAATAATTTACGGGTTCTTTGAAGACAGTTACTCATTTCTTTACTTAAAATACCGTCATATAAAAATATGTCTGATTCTTATGTATCAAATCGTGTAGTGTTTCAGAACTTTGCCTTCTCGACGCACTGCAGCGCGCGCTGGCGGATGCTGTCGATCTGGGCCTGGTCTCCGATCCTCTCCTCAAGTTCCAGCCAGTTCTTGTATAAGATCTTCAAAGTCCGCGCTGGCATATCCTGTGACGTCAGCCGTTCCATCACTTGCCTATAAACAGATGGTGTTAAAAGTTTTAACAATGATACTGAAGTTAGTATACTGTCAAAATTGGGAAACTCCTTTTTGAAGTCGGTTGAAAATAAAAATTACTTGTGATATGAAATTCAGATTACATATACTCAGCCACAGCAACTCTGAAACCTCAACCCATTAAAAGAATTTTATCATCATTATTTCATATCACCAATACTTATCGACAGAAAAAAATCTTATATTGCTCTAGAAAAGGGTCCAAGGACAGTATGTTCAAAAAGAGACAACAGAAGTTTATTAAAGTTGTTAATTCAAATTTACTTAATCTTTTCTGACATTTTTATAGAAACTTTCAAGAATTAATTTCAATAAAGCCCCATTGCTGCAAAGGCTCCCCCAAGTCCTTCCACAATTTGCACCGCTTCGAACAAGTCCAAGATAATTTAATGACAAAATTTTAATCAATATACTTTAGTGCTTTACACGGTTGTATCAAGGGGCAGTATCACAAAAGGTACAGCAGTATTACCTGAGCCGCTCAATGTTTCCGGCCTTGTGCAGCATGTGCATGTAGGAGGCGGCGATGTCACTGCGGCGCGGGTACACGCCTAGAAGCTGCTCGAACAAGGCTTCCGCGCGCTCGAGCTGCCCCGCGTCACGCTCCATCAGGGCGAACTGCACTAGCAGGTTCACGTCTGGAAAGTACATACAGATATCAGATATGCTGTGAATGTTGTGGGTTTTGTTTCTGTCTGTTATAAAATGTCCGGTCTGTTTACACAATTCATCATCATCATCATCTTCCTGCCCTTATCCCTTTTACTTGGGGTCGGCGCAACATGTTTTTTTCTTCCATTCTCCCCTATCAGAGGTCATACTATCATTTACTCCTTTATCATTCAATATCATTCCTTATACAGTCCATCCATCTTTTTTTTGGCCTTCCCCTTCCTCTCCATCCATCAACATTCATACTCATCACTCTCTTAGTCACATGATTCTCATCCCTCCTCATCACGTGCCCATACCAAGACAGCCGATATCCTTTCATTTTTTCCGTAACCGGTGCTACTTTCAAACTTCCCCTTATAAACTCATTCCGTACTTTATCCATTCTTGTCACTCCCACACATCCATCTCAACATCCTCATCTCCGCTACATGCAATCGTTTCTCATCCATCTTTTTCACAGCCCAGCATTCCGATCCATACAATACGACAGGTCTTATCACGGTTTTATATATTTTCCCCTTTAACTTGAGAGGCATCCGTGTGGTCGCAAGTTGTTCCGGTGACCTGTCGCCATTTCATCCATCCCGAGTTGATCCGGTGAGTTATATCCCGGTCCACATCGCCATCGCCTTGGACAAGCGAGCCAAGGTACCGAAAGTCGGAACAGACTGGTATGGGTGTTCCAGCAAGAGTAATAGGCACGGGGCTGGAGAGACCGCCAAAATCGCAAAACAAATATTTTGTTTTGGTTCTGCTCAATTTCAGGCCCAACGTTCTCCAGCCTTTGCCACCACACCTCCAATCTGCTCTGGACCTCTAGGCCGCTCCCGGCAATCAGCACAATGTCATCGGCAAACAGCATGCACCAGGGGGCCTCTTCCTGGATGTCCGACGTCAGAGCATCTATTATCATCAGGAAGAGGTACGGGCTGAGAGCCGACCCCTGGTGCAAACCAACCGCAACATTGAAGCTACCGGTAGTGCCCGCTGCAGTCCGAACTTGCGTACTGCATCGACCATACATCGCACGGATCAACTGTACATACTTCCCAGGCATACTTTTCTTCTCCAGGGCCCACCACACACAATTATTCTACTAATATTTATTTTATTTTATCCTTTATTTCAGACAACTAGGGCCCATAGGATTATATTATAAAAGTTTGTAAGTATAGATGTTTATTTGTTTAATACTTGCTCACGCTCAAACGGCTGGTAAAATGTTGATGAAATTTGGTATGAAGTTAGTTAATACCCTGGTACCCTGGATAAAACATAGGTTACTTTGTAAATGCTTGAAAATGAAGTTAAAGTTCCTTTGGCACATTTCAAAGCCGCAATATTTCCAACAGGCATCAATATGAAAGAGGGGAATAAGATATATTACTCAATGTACAGTGCGCTCAGCTTGACGGACCTACAGTATCAAGGTCAGTGTCTACTGGACTAGTAATTTTACTTACGTCTTTTCTTTTCGAGAGCATTGATCGCCTTTTGCATCACCTGCACATAAAAATAATTAAATTAAATACTTTATAATATTTAACGGCACTATTATTTGGAGCCAACACTAAAAGCAAATCTTTGAGGTAGATCGTTCACACAGCTTTCAAGAGATCGGAGCAGGCTTACAAGAGTTCCGAAATCTGTATTTTTCTTTTGAAGATGTTTGTCTACTGTTCAACGTAGTATGTTTGAAAGTAGCACCTGTTACAGAAAAAAATTAAAGGATACTGTCTGTCTTGGTTTGAACGTGTGATGAGGAGGGATGAGACCCATGTGACTAAGAGAGTGATGAGTATGAATGTTGATAGATGGAAAGGAAGGGGAAGGCCAAAGAAAAGATGGATGGATTGTATAAGGAACCATATGAATGAAAAAGGAGTAAATGTCAGTGTGACGTCTAATAGGGGAGAATGGAAGAAAAAAACGTGTTGTCCCAACACCAAGTAAAATGGAATAAGGACAGGAAGATGTTGATGATGATGTCTGCTCTTGGACGTATGTTTAGCTCCATCAGCGCAGTGGGCCGAGGACACGGCGTGGGGGTATGTCGGACTCTCACCGACTAAAAACAACCCGGGCCCCTTCTACTGCTTAAGCCAGCGACACGGGATCAGACGCGCATGCTCTGCATGACTCTGGCTGCCTACTATCCGATAGGACTTCTTCTCGAGGGGTAGGGTAAAGAGACCGCCCCTTACTCCTCTTGAGCTGTTAGCTGATGGAATGACAGAGTGCCCTCCCTGCCATCTGCAGGCCTGACCATACACCGGTCGCAGGTCGTGGGCTACAGTACCTGGCGCGCCTTGTCCAGCAGGCCGAGGCGGTAGCAGGCGGCGGCGGCCCGCTGGTGCATGCCGGGCCGGCGGTGCTTGCGCAGCATCAGCTCCACCAGCGCAGTGGGTGGGTTACAGTACCTGGCGCGCCTTGTCCAGCAGGCCGAGGCGGTAGCAGGCGGCGGCGGCCCGCTGGTGCATGCCGGGCCGGCGGTGCTTGCGCAGCATCAGCTCCACCAGCGCAGTGGGTGGGTTACAGTACCTGGCGCGCCTTGTCCAGCAGGCCGAGGCGGTAGCAGGCGGCGGCGGCCCGCTGGTGCATGCCGGGCCGGCGGTGCTTGCGCAGCATCAGCTCCACCAGCGCAGTGGGTGGGTTACAGTACCTGGCGCGCCTTGTCCAGCAGGCCGAGGCGGTAGCAGGCGGCGGCGGCCCGCTGGTGCATGCCGGGCCGGCGGTGCTTGCGCAGCATCAGCTCCACCAGCGCCGCCAGCTCCTGCACCTTCCCGCACTCCACGTAGATGTCCAGCAGCTTGCAGTGGACCAAATAAGGATCGTTCATCTCAAGAGCTTCGTCCAATGTTTTCTGCTGGGACTCCTGGTAAAAGATACAAATTGTTATATTTCATTTTAAGTGCCCAATTCTTAAGCGTTAGCAAGACTAGTGAATAGCAATTCATTTTTATATCGCAGCGAAAGACTAAAACCTCTCCGAGGCACTATTGAGGGAGTACGTTCGCGCACGCTGCACATCATTGCCACCGACAAATAAAAAGACAGTAAATATTGCGGCACCCGTGTCTGCTCTGACCACCAACTTCATAATCTTCATAATCCTAGCCCTGCGCAGATGTTTCAGAACACATTTATAAGTGCGGCGGTTTGTACTTACTTTGGTGCCGAACCTGGTCTCCAGGTTGATCCACGTGACCCACACGTTGAGTCTCTCCTCCTCCTCTTTGACGGAGATGGTGCCGAGCGCCCTCCTCGCCACGTAGCGAGCTTTCTCGATGTCTGTCGCCTACGAAACAAATACATTTTAAAACATTTTGTGAAAACGCATAAGTTAGCCAATCCAAGTATATCATTGGACTTTTTTTTTCGAAAATATGATTTTAAAGTCTGTGAACACCTTTAAGGGAAATCAAATTTGAGGAAAATATAGATAAATCGATAGGACAGATCTATTAATTTATTAATTAACCTACAAAGACTGTTGCTTGAAGACACATTTAGTAGATTGAATATTGTTTTTTTACGGAAAACGTCGTCGAACACACTTGGAAGACGAAGAATCGGAATTTAAATTCTACGAAGATTTGTTGGGAACCTATATGCATACGTCACATAGTACAGAGTTTTAACCGCTACTGTACCCAATCTGTCACGACTAGCTAGCTAGCTATTTGCTCAAAGTGCACAAAACGTAGGGCTAATTTAAAAGCTAGTTAGCTAGCTTAGCTAGTTATTAATGTACCTGCAGATGGAAGGCCATATACGCGATCCACAGCTGGCTGGAGTTGGGGTTGGCCAGCAGCGCGCGCTCGAACTGCTCGCTGGAGCGCGGCTGCGACTCACTCTCTATCGCTCTGCGCTCCAACTCCCGCAGTCTCTCTTCTTCTTCTCTCGCCTTCGCTACCTTCTCGGCAACTGAGAGCTTCTTGCGCTTCTTTTTAGGTTGATCTATTTCCTGAAAATTGAGGCAATGTGAGCGAAAATCTAGAGAGAGTTGAAACTGAAGAACTGAACACTGTAGAAGCTTTTATTTATTATCATTGTAATATACTGTAGAAAAGTTTTGATATGGTTTAGGCAGTTTTCTTCGTCATTTATTTTCATTACCTCGTTTACTTGAGATTAGTTATTTCTATGCACAACAGCTGCAGTTGAAATAAGATAGCTGTCAATTTCAAAACGTATTTTAAAACCGCGAGTCGAACTGTCGTGAGTAAACTGTTGCATCATTAAAGTATGAATCATCCTCACGAAACTATATAAATCACGATACCTATTTGTAAATAAACTATACTACTAACCTCATCTTCACTGCTGCTGGTCTCGTCAGCTTTATCAGGCGCGGCCAGGTCGCCCGCACTGGCCGCCCAGAAGTCCTTAGCACTGGGTGCGGCCAACGCCGGCTCCAGACTCTCCACCATTTTCACCTCCAACTTACTATCCTTCACTTCAGACTGCTCATCAACATCACTCACTTTCTTATTCTTCTTCTTCTTATCTTTTTTACTTTCATCACCAAAACCATTGACTAACTTATCCTTTTTCTTACTCTTACCCTCATCACCTTCTAATTTCTCTTTTTTCTCCTTTTTCTTCTTCTCCTTACTCTCAGTATACCCTAACTCCTTCAACTTCTCCTGTACGGTCGTCAACGTTTCAAACAACTTGCTCATTCTCTCTTGTATGACGAACTTTTCAGCAAACATGGTGGTGTGTAGCTGTTTATTACTGGCGTCTAGACCTTGAGCTTCAAGTTTGGTTATTTTAAAGTCTATTTTGTTTAGGCGATGTGTGGCGATGTTTACAGCCTTAAGTAAAGCGATGACACGTCGCTTGCAGTGCGGCACGTCACTACAGTTGGTGAGGTCTAGTAACGCAGCGTGACGTTCCGCGTGACGGTCGAGGCGTGTTTGACTGATGTCTGTTTCTATCGCGTCACTTTCTGAAGATTGACGCTCTACTGCTTTTCGCTTCTTTGTCTTTTTTTCTACCTGTGTCTCTTCTTGTGTAGAATCATTTTCTTTTTCTGAGTCTTGATTGGCTTGTTTGTTTTTCTTCTTCTTTTTATCTTTTACCGGTGTCTCTTCTTGTGTAGAATCAATTTCCTTTTCAGAATCTTGTTGGCTTTGCTTCTTTTTTTTCTTCTTTTTGTCTTTCACCTGTGTTTCTTCTACTGTAGAATCAGTTTCTTTTTCGGAATCTTGATCGCTTTGTTTATTCTTCTTCTTCTTTTTATCTTTGGTGTTTTCATCTTGTGTTTCTATTTCATCTTCTGTTTCACTAACTTGTTTGTTCTTTTTTTTCTTCTTGCCTGCTGGTTGTTCTAGATCCTCGGCGTCTTCTTTATTTTTCCGTTTACTTTTCTTTTTGTTTTCAAGTTCTGTGCCAGATTCTTCTGTGTTTGACTCTTGGGCTTCATTATCATTAGATTTATCCTTAGTTTTGTTTTTCTTCTTTGCCACAGCTTCTTTTTGTTTTGACTTATCTTTGCCAGTTAATTTCTAAATTTTTAGAAAAAAATATTTTACTATACTTAACACTATTTTTCATAATTAGTTATTAATAACTTAAAATACAATTATATCTTTCTAATTTGATATTTATCTGTAAAAAGTTTCTGATTATTGTAGTTGAGTCTGGCAAAGACCTGATAACAAATGGCTTGATCAGGTCTCTGCTATGAGGAGCATGATCTTTTATTGGGTAGTGTATGATGTCTGTATGTATGTGAAACTTACCTGCGCCGGCCAGAACGGGGGCGTGGTGAGGCTGCCCACCATTTTCTTAGCTTCCACGTCTACTTTTAAGATAGTGCACTTCACCTGTAAAAATTGACAATTTATATTTTTCTGTAAAGAAAGGTTATATTGCTTTTAAACGAGATGGATTACCAATAAAGAATCACACGATAGATATTTATACTACCTACTGTCACTAAAAAGTATGAAAAATGAGTGATTGTGTGAATGAGTGAGTGAATGAGTGATAAGGAGAAAAATGTCATTTTTTATTAGTATTAGTTTGTTATACTTACAATCTGGCCATGGTGGAACGCCTGCGTGAGGTCTTCTATCGGTTCCCGCGTGACGTACTGGCGCGACACGTATGCTAGCACGTCGTTGAAGAACGACACCAACACGTAGTCGCGGATAGTCTGCTCAAAAATAAAATATGTATGAAATTTAGTGAAGGGATAGTAGAGTGGTATAGATCGCCAAGCAATTACCACTGTGCGCAAAGTGTCATGGTGTTGATGCGACTCACAGATTCTTGTTCTGAGTCTGGATGTCTTTGTACATATGAATTAAATGTTTGTGAAACCCCCCGCGATACAAGTATTAAATTCCTTAGTGCGGGAGTTTTTTTTAATTTACGTACTCAGTGTATTAACTCAATTTTTTCGTCGTTGTTACGTTTTACTTACCATAAAGTGCATTGAGTGAATAATCGTATAATATTAGCTAGTGATAACTAGGGTGTCTATCAAATTTTAACTCGGCAAGTTTGCATAGTTACAGATGAAATACAATGTTATTTTACTCTACTACTACTACTGCTACTCTATTTTCAGAAATATTAGCTCTACCAGCTAACTAATGATTGTATGACTATGATTAGTGCAATAACAGCTAAAAGCTCTATGGTATGGTACCTTGACGACCCCAGTGTAGGCCTTCCCGATCTCAGCATCCTTGTAGTCGCACAGCAGCGGCAGCGCGGGCTCCAGCAGCGCCGGCTTGAGCGTGAGGAACAGCGAGCGCGGGCCCGACGCCAGCACGCGGGCTGTCACCGCCTGCCCTATCTGTGACACCGATATGTTAGAAATCACAATCAAAAGGTTTTTACTTAACGTTCTGAAAGTGCCTGAGAAGGCCTACTCCTTCTCAGGCACTATCAAAACGTTACTGACCCTAGTTGCGCGGTTCCAAAATGTAATTCTTATGGAGAAGAACCGGCAAGAAACTCCATAAAAATTGAGACATATAGGGCTCTTTCAATTTAGACGTTTCGTGTCGTACGGCTGCCGCACGTTAACCGTGCCGCTGGTTATAGCCCACTGCCGTACCGCTGCGGTACGTTAGCCGTCCGACACCAAACGCCTAAATTGAAAGCGTATCTGACTGCCGTGCGTTTGTATGTTAGTGTTGTTTTAAATTCATGTGACAGCAGTGTAGCCATGGACTCTGACGAAGAAACATTACTGTTAACATTTATTAACAAATTTTATTAACATTACTGTTAATAAAATTTGATTGAAATAAATACTGCTGCGTTTTTTTCACCAGTATTTTTATTTTTAAAATCCTTTATAAATTTTTCACATATACCTTCCCAAGCATTTTTTGTTTCCGTGCGATTACTGTGTTTGTCGCTTTTGGAGTTCCATATAGCAGGACGTAATTCAATTTCATTTATAAATTCTTCCACGTCTATATCATCCATTTTAAGCAAATAATAAACATGAAAATTCAATGAAATTAGTTGTCACGTTTAGTCACCGCACTATTCAACAGCGAAATGAACACGTGGAGCTTGCGACGTTGCCGTCCTGTCGTCGTGCGTTCTCGGTACCGACACCGCACTGTTGCCGCACCGTGCGATTTGTATGAAAACAAATGACCGTCCGTGCACCGTACGACAAACGCACCGTTTCGGCACTGCTGCGGTCCGACACGATACGGCTAAATTGAAAGAGCCCATAGACGGGAAAGTAAGAGATATTGAACCTTATCTACTAATATAAAGAGTCGAAAATTGCTTGACATGAATTTTCGAATTTGCCGCACTTATAATATGTTGTTATCGTTCGACATATTTTAGGGACGTAGACTTCAGACGCGCTTTCGAATAAAAATTAAGAAATGAAGTAACTATACTTGCCTTGAATTTCTTTGACAATTGGGAAACTGTCTTTTTAGTTTGCGCAATAACACCTGTATCCGTCATATGCGCTTGCGACACGTAACCTAAAAAAGAGTACATTGTTTTGAAGGTTGCTTGTAAATGGTATTTGAATTTTGCAATTACCTGTTCTACTATAATACGCTGAAAGACAGGACAGTTATAAAATGATTTCAGTTGAGATACATTAGAGACAAGATTTTTTTTCTATGTTGTCGTTGTCGGTATTTGTTATTCAACACACTACATTGAAGAAAGTTTACTGCTCCATTTCAATTCGCAACATCTAAATAGCTTTCAAAATCAATATAAAAAGGTTTTTATTTCGAGTAGGCCTTTTCAGGCACTTTCAAAACGTTTCTGACTCTAGTTGTGCGTGCGTTTTGCGAGCGTGTTATACTAGTGCTCATTATGATGTAACGACTATATTGTAGTATGAAATGTATTGACAGGTGTGTGCTACATACCAGTGACCCTGCCGACATTAAGCAGCAGATGCGTGGGCGCCACCCTAGCCACTACCGCGGGCACTATCTGTCCCGGCGCGAGCCCCGCCGTGCTGAAGTACTGCTCGGCCAGCACGCCCGGCTCGTCGCTCACCGAGTACACGAAGTCGGAGAGATTGTAGCAGAGAACTCGGACCTTGTGTCTGCTACCTGTTAAATAAAGATATTTTGATATATAGATACACTGATAACAAAACGCTCTGAACGTTTCTTGCTATTGTAAATAAGAACGTCATGTAGTGTACAGTCACGAGCAAAAAATAATTACATTAAAAAAAGAACTGTAATGCTATCGACACAAAGTGCATTTTCAATTTTAAAAAGGTCATTGTGTCTTTTAAGCAATTATCAACTATTGACTGAAAGCTTAAAATTCATTTTTGAGTGTCGTAAAAATCCGACTCGTCGTGTCATGCAACAGTACAACAATCTCACCAGTATTTGAGATGACTTACCGAGAGGATAAGACTTGGCGACCACCTCCTCGTCAGTGAGGTCCTCGTCCACCTGGATGCGCTTGAGGCTCATGGTGCCGTAGCAGCCGCTACCGAGGCGGAAGTGGATCGAGCGCCCCGTGATCTTCAGCACCTGGAGGAATGGTTAAAGTGGTACGGGATATTATAGCTGGAGTTTTATAATTGTTGTACTATTTTTATTTTTTTTTATTTTCACACAACGCCATCTAGTCAAACTAAGAAAAACTTGTAGATATCAATGTACATACTTCTAAATACATACATATTAATCCTATTATCACACAAACATTTGTCCTAACTAGGGATCGAACCCAAGGCCTCTGGTTTAGCAGCCAGGGCCACTAACCACTAGACCAACAGGCAAGTAAAAGCATAAATTGACTAAACTGCCCATGAGAGCCGGACTATCAAATACATAAAGGGTAATCTAGAGTCGAGTGCTGAAAATTATTTGGCATCAATCAATCTTAGTTAATCAAAATGGCAACTCAGGTCAAAGAAGAAATAGAGGCCGGTTAACAAAGGAAGGAAGGGGGGGAATCTTACCTGTGCCTCATCGACGATGTCGCCATCCTTGAGGACCTGCTCGGTGGCCAGGTCAGGGTATGTGCTCTCGAAGATGTCCTTCATACTCAGGAACGGAGTGTTCCGCGTCGGCATCACGTATAGAAGGCGTGCACGAATCTATAATAAACACACGCCATTAGACAATAGTGATTGATTTTTTTTCTGTACCTTTAACGTTGTTAGTATTAACACTAACTACTAGATTACTGAAAACAAGAATTTGTGCGATCCACAAAGGCTTGTTCTCAGTCTGGTTGTCTTGGTGTATGTGAAACCTCCCGCGATACAAGGATTAAATTGCTTAGGATTAGGATTTTGTGCTGTGCCATCGACATTACAAGTCAGTTACAGCTGTGATACAATATAAGCTAAAAAATATTATGCCTTCTGGCCAATAGTGACATTCGTTGCAAACATAGTATCACTAGCTAGTACCAAATTGTACATTTGAAGGCGATAGAACATTATACACAAATAGAATCAAGCTGTACCTTCTGTCCTAGAGCTGGTTTCTTCCCTTTGACGGTGTCGGCGTGCTGGCGCTGTATGTAGGCCGTGACGTCACCTAGGACGTGACCCTCGATGCCGTTCTCCAATGGCTGGATATAAGGATATTTTTAGTTTTACATAAACCTTATTGGAATTGACTAGCGTTTTCTATTAACGAAACAAAATAAAGCATATACACGGTTGAATTGAGATACCGTCGTCTTGAAGTCGTTTTGAAGTTGGTTTAAAATTAACATAATTATATGAGTTATTATTTCGATACGAAATCATACAACCTAACACCACCTAAAATAAGATTGTTGTCATTGTGGAAAAGAGATAGCGCTCTACAGTGTACAGTGCACTGTCTCATTACAACAATATAAATTTAAAGGGTGTATAGACTGTCAGAATGAAATTAGAATAGTTTTTTTTTTAAACTAGGATTAGTAGAGATATGCAAGTTCAACTATAGTTAAAAGTATTCAAATTTTAAAGTACCGTATCAACAAAGAAGTCCATAGCAGAGCCGGGCAGCAGCGCGGCGTGGGACTTCCTCAGCCAGGAGTTCTGCAGCGCCACCAGCTCGTTGCTTAACGTCACCACACCGCCATCACCAGAGGGCGCGGCTTTCACGGCGCACCAGCATACCATGCCCACATCTATAATAAAATGTATAAATACAGTAAGAAAAGAAGCATTTTTTTCTCAATAAGGTGTGTTTTTGTGGTAAATTTTTACTACGATTCAATGCAACTATAGGAATAGTTTAATAAGAATTTATCATTGGTGAGACTAGGATATATCATATTTTTAATGAGTGTCTATTTTATTACAAGAATATAAATAAGGTACCAAAGGGTTTGGAATGAATAATTGGGGCAAAATTCGGTGATAGAAATATATCGAAAATCGAATTCGAATATCTGGTTCGAAGCGGCGCAAGATAGAGAATCTTAGAAGGACTTGGAAGAAGCTTTTGCCCAGCAGTGGGACACTATAGGCTAGTTAAAAAATAAAAAATATCCGTGGGGGGAGGGAAAATACGTGTGAAACTGCTTGGAACCGTTAAGTAAAATATTCTAGTATTTGAAGTGATTGACATAATTGAGTGTGTCATTACTGTAGTTACCTAGTTCAATCTCTGGGTTCGTGTTAGCTTTGGGCAGAAACGCTCTCGTGTTGTCGATGCCGACGTCCATTACATAACCGTGGTCTTCCACTGATGACACTGCAGCTTGAATTAGTGACCCTAAAACACAAAAAAAACTTTAAAATTAAAGTGAATCAAGTTAATTTTTTTTAGGCGTAACTTAAAATTTTAGGTTCCAAAATGTATTTTTTTTTAAGATTTGAATGGGCATGAACCACACTATGCCTTATTATCAATGAACTGATGATAGACAGAACTCGAATTATTTCAGTCCCAGTTTTAGCACTTAACTCGAAATTAGGGCTCAAACTTAATTATCTATACCAGAGAGATCCAGACCATAGAGAATTTGAATTGCATATATTATTGAAATGATAAATATTATTATTATATTGCTGTAGTTATTTTAAGGGAACAGTTTTCTGAGCACCTAGAGCACATCTTAAATAGTCACAACTGTAAAATTTGCAGAAACAATATCATACAATAACATTACCCATACCTTTCTGTAAGTCTGCATGTGTTTTCTGGCCATTCACATGCTGAGGCATCATGGACAACATCACACTGACTCCCTGCACCTCCAAGACTTTTACAGCGACATACTGGCCTAGCCGAAACATCTTGTCTAGTTCCACTACTTTGTCTGACTGGAAGGAATAGACAGACAATTTAAATAAACAAATATAATCAATAACCATACTGTGTATGTGAATAGATTATAAATCTCTAGCTGTAGCCATGACTTTAACGACGCGATTGTCCAGTCATAAGTGCATAAAATATTACCGTGGTGCAAAATAAGTAAACTATGTGTTAATCCAGCTGATGCCATACAAAATTTTGACATAATTGCTAGTTTGATTCAGAACTCCTTGGCTCTTCTAAGCAAGTAAGTTTTTAATTATATATATTTTTGTAAATATCTTTTTGTATCTAGTTTAGTAGAAAAACTTGCAATAGGCCTATGTACAGTAGGGGAAAATTTCTTGCTGAATATTACTATTCTATTTAATATTGATTATCTAGTGTTATATTGGTATTTACTTTTGTAACTCTTTTATTATTTCATTATTTTTTTTCTATCCACCATTAATTTTTATCTTAATTTAGATCTGTATGTGATATATTTATGCTATAAAACATAATAACTAATTTGCTTAAGAGAAGTAGCACTGACATAGCTTAAACAAATTTTTCTTAATATTATTAAAGAAGTAAAAAAATATATCACTCACCTTATCATTAACATACTCTTCTAGCAGTTTATTATAAGCTTCACTTATATGGCAAGCCATGATGGAGCCAATGAGACGGCATGGTAGGCTTATTATAAGCTTAGTATCCAAAATGTCCTTAACTCTACCTAATACTAATAAACCTTCTTTCACTGTCTGGAAAATAAAAATTGATCAGTTAATAATATGAAGTATCCTTTAACAAACAAATTTGGGGAATTTGGTTATTTATTATTAAAAATCATTCTTTTTTTATGTTTTGTTCTAACTGAAACTTATACCCACGGATGGTCTGTGACAGAAGTATGGTAACCATCAGTTGGAAATTAATATTTAATTTAAAATGAGAGACAACACACGCTTTTTGTTAACTTTTCTGTCTGCCTTACATTACTATTGCACAATATAAATATAAGTAACCATTTATTTATTTATTTAGGCTAGTCTACAATTGTTTACACATTACATTGATCACATCACTTCAAAATACATTTATAAGTGCAACAATTACTTACAGACTAACACCACATGCACTATTATCTGGTATAACAAAGGTTAATTACATTTCTTACGTTTAATTACAGAATTCTATATCAAATAGGATGATATTATTCGAACATTACCAATATTTTCTGATTACTACAGCTGCTTTAAAATACATAGAATTGTGTGTAAATGGTTGTTTTAAAGTACCTTATAGCTGAGACCATAAGCACAGTGCCGAAACGCAATGTCGATTTCTTTTGTACCCTCGTCGGATAAATAGCCATCGTCGCCATCTCCCTTCTTTTTAAGCTTCTTTCTTTTCTTCTCTCCCTTCTCAGGGGCGCCTAGAAACTAAAACATTCAATTTTAACACAAATCCTTAACTTTCCAAATATATTGTAGCGGTAGTAGCACTCACGTTTGCACTTTGCTTGAAGTAAGTAGTGGTTGGCTTTTTTCCACCTCGTGGAAAGTATTCCTCTGTGTCTGCCATCTTTTTTACAATACCGAATGAATTTATAAAATAATAACAATCACACTTTCAAACTCTAGCCTTAACCACTTCTGCCAATAACCATCTGTTGTTTACACATGACTTTTTGAGGTTAGCTACGTTTTGTTGCTGTTGTCAGTTTTTCGTTTTGTGCATATGGCCGTTCAAGGCTCTTTTATGTCATTTATTAAAAACATAAATAATTTCATGTATAGAAAAAAAGATTTAAATAATAATACAATAATATCTTTTAAATGTTATATGAATGAAATAAATAATGTACACGATATTTTGTTGTTATTCTTCTTAACTGGCAACACTGTTGTTCGCAGAAGTCAAAAGTGAAGTTTTTCTGTGAGTGTGCAGTGCGAGTTGTGCAAGTGTAATTTGTAACTTTGGATTTGCATCACGTATACCGGTACGTTCATCAAATAATTTAATTAAGCACGTAAAATTTAATTTGTCTTGCTTATGAGGTGTAAACTTTAGGCTGTAGTAAAGCATTAAACAGCAAAGTTATGTACAGAAGTTTCTTAAACAGTTTTTTAACGTTTCATAACTGCTTGAATCTGATGACTACTAAAATATTTCTATTGGATTCCGGAAGACGGAAAAGATTTCATAAAATTGAAATTTATATTATAATGCATATGAATTGTGTACAATAATGCATATTTTAGTATTTGACGAAACAATAAATGTGTGGGGGAACTAATGTGCCGGCTGTCGGTAAGCGATCTCATGGTCCGTTTTGATATCTAATACATTTGTGATAAGGTTGATAATATTGATATGATCAGATTCAAGTACCACTAAAGACCCGTCGTACCGGTCCATTAAACTTGTTAAACATGTATGCAATTGCGTTTATTGCAGAAAATGAAGAAAATCGTGATCTTCGGTTCCACTGGAATGACTGGCCTGTGCGCCACAGAGGCTGCCGTAAAAAAAGGTTTGTATGCAATTATGTACAGTGTATTAATGATGCATGTTACAACCTGTTCAAACATACATAATGTACAGTGAAAAAATGCCAATAGGCAGTTTGAATAAATAGTGAATCACATGGGGGACTAGATTAGACTGGGGTCAGATGAAGAGGGGCCCACTGAAATAACATGCTGTTAAAAATATTGAATAGCTATACAGAAACAAACTGGTCAACCGTGGCTCTTGAGAGAGGCAAGTGGAAGAAGAGTAGGGAGGCCTTTGCCCAGCAGTGGGACATCACAGGCTAGTAATAATAATAATAATATACTGAAACATGTCCTGTTGTTATTATGTTCTTCCAAGTTATATTATTATATGATCAATTAATAAATTACATGTTGTTGCTTTAATTAATTTCAATGCAGGTGTGCTTACAATGACACTACAAAGTAACATAATATTCTTAAATATGAATATAATTAACATTCAAAAGTAGATTATCATTTATGGGCTGTTACATCAGTATAAATAGTTTTGTATGTTACTGCAATATAAAAATTTCAGAAGAAAATATCACATTAATCTTGTCCAATACAAAGTATTGTTGATAACAAAATAATGTATTTCTGATTGCATCAGGCAGGTATACTGGTCAGTGCATTGATTCATTAAAAACTTAATATTTACAGATTCATGTTGATAAGTTTCTGTTTTTGATATAGGTACTGATAACCATATCTAATTGATTGGTGTAAGTTGATTGTTGTATAACAGCTAAATAATTGTATGTTAATAATATTGCACCATTAATTACTTTACATTATTGTCCATAATAATGTATGTAAAAAAAAAACATCTTTTTTCCTTGCCCTTGTTTCATAAATTTTGGTTTCAACACACAATTTTTCGTCTATTGAATCTTATTAGAACTGGATGCAAATTTTTTTGACCTACTTTTACCAAAAAATATAATGATCCAGACCTCCTGTTGTGAGGATGGCTTCCTACTACTGCTGGACATAATTCCCCCAAAGATTTCCAGAACAGTTTGAAGTGGCAGATTTCTACACTATTTGATAAAAAAAAAAATTCGTATTATCTCTCAATTGCAAACTATGCTACTCCTTTTTTCAACTTTCTCTTCTTTTTCTGCAGTTTTCATTCAAATTTCATTCCATTATTCGTCATCTTCATATTATCCGCTTACCAAGTCAATCAATTTTTGTGGTATTTGTGTCACTGTCGAAAAACTTTCACTCTTTACCAATTACCCAACACAAATAACACTCTCGCTATCATAATTATTGTATTTCGTAGGCCTATCAGTGCGCGCATTTGTCCGTGATGAGGCTAAAATGCCGGAGCATTTGAAAGACAAGGTAGAGCTGTTCCCCGGCAACGTGCTAGAGCCTGACTCCGTGGCAGACGCCCTAGAAGGCGTGGACGCCGTAGTCATCGCCCTCGGCACGAGGAACCAGCTCGACGAGAAGTCAGCTTCAGACATGTCGGAAGGCACCAAGAACATCATTGACTCCATGAGAGCTAAGAACGTGAAGATCGTGTCTGCGTGTCTGTCTGCCTTCCTGTTCTACGAGCCTGATAAGGTCCCGCCGAGGTTCGTCGTCCTAAATGAAGACCACAAGAGGATGTACGAAGCTCTGAAGGAAAGCCCCTTGGATTATATTGCGGTGTTCCCGCCACATATCGCTGGTACGTGCACTTAACATTTGAACATTTACTATTAAGAACCGATAGTCCACTGCTGGGCAAACGCCACCCTACTCGCGGTTAAACTGTCTTTGTTGAGGACTAATTTCGACTTCAGTTCTACAATAAGTCGAGTTCGTCCCGCCATCTTTTCTTAGATCAACTTTCATAAAACTTCGTCCTATTAATCATCTATTGGATTTGTCTTCCAAACATAATCCACTGCCCTATATGTCGGGAACATGAGAAGCATATTTTTAGGAGTGGCCGTCACACGATATTTGTGTCAATACAAATCATACGCTATCGTCTAGACTATCAGTTAAAAGATAACGTGGTTAACTGCAAGTAACCGGCACAGTTACATGCAACTACTTTTCCCTAATACTTACAAAATTAAATGTGCCCTATACATTGTGGAATGCAAATATATAATATGAATATGTCTGATTCTAAAATCGGAAAATGTATTCATTCATTGAAGACATCTATTATTTAAACTCGTAAAATAACACTTTTAACACCTTATGCATACAATATGATAAAGTATGAATAATAAACAGTAAAATATGCTTTACAACTTACTTTGTTGTGTACAAAGTAACTGTAATTTATGTTTCTGATATAATGCCGTATATGATAAGACTCGTCGTTGCTTGTTTACACTTAAGTTTTATTGGAATCTTACGCCTAGATACGGTTCTCCTCCGAAACGGCTTGACCGATTTTTATGACATTTTTATCCCCTTTTTTTTTAGTTTTGCGGGAAAATGTGTATGAAGTCGCGCGGGCGACAGCTAGTATGTATATAAATTCTCGCGAGGGGTTGAAGTTTGCAAATGCTGAAAAACTTTCACAATCATTTTAATTCGTCGACATCATAACAACATTCCTGTAACTTACTTTAAATTGAATTTATCAATGTTTCAGATGAGCCCAGCCGTGAAATCGTGGTGACCGTCAACCCGACCACGTCCCCAGGTCGCTCCATCTCCAAGTGGGACCTCGGCAGCTTCCTCGTCGACTCCCTTAGCGAATCTAAGTACTACAAGGCCGTCATCGGTATCGCCAATAAGTAGAGCCTAGAGGCACAACTAAATATAAGTCTGTATCACTTTAAGTGTTAGGAAATGTTTATTGTAGTTTATATTTCCAAACTCGACGGTGCCTAATTCATTTACAACACCTGACGTCACCAGAAGGGCAAGCAATGTCAAAGAGTATAAATATGTAGAGTACGTTTTTTTCAATGAGTTTTTTTAACCCCGCGCTAGCTTTTATTGACGTCATCTAGACGTACACTAATTATTCTAGAACGATGCTAAGCAAATACTATTTGCTAGTTTGCTTTTTGGCGAATTCAGGTGTTTCAAATATTTGAAAAAGATTAAGCTAATTTCAGCTTGTTTCGCATTTATATTACTGAACAATTTCGCGCAATTTATTGTGTAAACTTTAAATAAATGTTGACTTTATATCAGCTGTTATTTTTATGTAGAGTTGAGGTGCTGTAGCCATGTCGAAACAGTATCGAAGTTCACTGTACAACAAATGTTTGGTAATTTACACAAATTTGAGGCATAGGTTATTTACCTCCATTTCTCTCCATAAATATTCATGTTTTATTTCGATTGTTGTAAGTTTTAAATGCATTTATTTTAGAAAATTAAATTCTAAATTATTGAAGAGTCATAGACCTACGCCCGAGAGGTTTGTTAAAATACTGTTACGAAATTTGATTTATATTATACTTGTGTTGATTCTAGGACTCATAAGGAATGTCTTCATCTGAATAAACAACATGTACCTCATTTTAAGGGCCACTGTAAAACAGTATATTTTGTTGGTAATAAATTTTTTAATCGTTTTTACTATTTTTTTTACACCAATGTCAATTATATTGCTTAACAAATAACAGGGATACCATTTTCATTAGCTAAAGTCCATTGTAACGCGGGCTGGTCGTCGGCTCTAGTATTGTAAGTTAAGTAGTTGATGGGGTACTGGACCTCCATCTTGTACGGGGACGGCTTCGACATGATGGACACTCTGCTGCCCTTGCGCGAGCCCAGCGTGTCCGGGCTGCTGGGGTAGTAGTCCGACACGCTGGCCTGCGTGGCCGGGCTCCACGGGAACCTGGCCTTCACAGGCTGCGGAAGGTTGGTGGAAAGCAGTCCCGTGCTGGTGAACGTCTCCAGCGTCCACGAGCTCAGAGTGTCCCTTTCAGATTCACTTTCTATAGGCGAAACGAACATCTGGTGGCTGTTGTAGCATGGGGTGGACGCCAAGCTGTATATGGTGACGGTGGTCTTACTGATCGAGGCCAGCGTGCGCGTGGGCACGCCCGTCGTGCTGGTGGAGCGCGGGTTCACGCTGAGCGTGCTCGGCGAGTCCAGCGTGTCCGTCCACGACGTGTAGGACGTGGACTGGGACAGCTGGGACAGGTCTGTGATGGAGTCGCTGAGCGAGCACCAGCTCTCCGTGCTCCACGGCGTGCTGACCATGCTGAGCGTGTTGCACGTGCTCCGGGACGCGGCGGAGCGGCTCGCCTCCGCAGTCTCTGACAGCGAGAGCGATGACCGCATCGCCTTCAGCGCGGGCCCCGAGAGTTCAGTGACCATGTCCAGTCTCGACGAAACATCAGGAAATTCAGGAATAGGGTTAGCTTTTAAATTTCTATTGCTTCGTGCCGCCATCGTTAGGCCCAACGTCAGTCATGCTGTGTGAATCTTAGACATTATAGCGATAGGGTAGCAGTCGTTGGCTACGTCGATGAGCCATCTGTATTCTTGAATTGAACTTACAAATGTTTGAATGTATTGTATGGGGTCCATTTTTATTTGGATGAGACTTGCTCACCCTACTTACAATACAAGATTATCATTATTTATCACGCGTTTACGTAAATTTTGTGCAGTGCATGAAGTTTTTTATTTTATATTACAATACAATTTGACACATTATTTTATCATCTGTGTCGAAATGACGTGATATTTGAAACTTGTGCCTGTGCAGGTTTTATTCATATCCAAGTAATTCTTATTAAAACAGAATCGAATTGGAATGATAATTATGTGATTCCATTTGAAGAAAAATTGTTTTAGACAGATAGAAATAAGCAGAAAATTGTATTTATTCCACAGAAGCAATAGTAGGTACATAGTTTTGTCATCGGATGTTCAACTTCGCTCTTATGTAGCTGCTAACCGTTTGCAAAAGACATGGAAGCGTTTTATACACATTCATAAAAATGTTGCACACGTGTAGTAAATCAAATATGATTGTGTACAGTAGGTAGTAGTCGCTTCTATAGGTACCTACGAACAGCAACACGAGTCTGGGGTTCATTTCCACTAGTTCGATCGTCGAACTAGTGAGATTTTTTTTTCTCATTAGTTCGACCGTCGAACTAGTAAGAATTTTTTTTTCTCATTTGTTCGATCGTCGAATTAATTAGATTTAAAAATAATTCTACATTTATATGTTTTACTAATTTCGTAATAAAATAAAAAACGCTTGCTTCGTTAAAAATATATGTTCGTGTACTCATATTTGTGAATCTATAGCATATCTTTGATCAAATAAACAGTTGAAAAACTTATAAATTATAAGATGGCTTCCTAACAAAGTAAATAAAAGAAAAAAAAAAAGTTCGACCGTCGAACTAATGAGAAAAAAAATTCTCACTAGTTCGACGATCGAACTAATGAATCGAACTAATAGGAATGAACCGAGTTTGTTAACTCAGTCAAATTTTCCAAATAACTGCACAATCAAATTCAATCAGTGCCGTCATGCTATCTCATGATCACTACATATTATAATACGAAGTGGCTTCCCGCCGTTTGTCTCTCCCTATGTATGCGTAGATCTTAAAAGCACCACAATAGATTTGATACCGGTTTTTTTTTTGTGAGTAAGGTTTATACGTATATACCTACCCTAGTATTGCACCCGTGCGAAGCTGGAGCGGGTCGCTAGTTCAGCAATAAATAAAACACGAATACTTATTTCACAACTTTGTAATAATAATCTACGCAGTCATTGTACGCTATCAACAAACTAGTTAGACTTACATTTATTTACATATTTACATACATTTATAGAGGTAAGGAAGGTAGGTACAATAGGTAAGTTTTTTTATAAAATGTTTACAATGAGTCACAATATCGTCTAACAAAACTATCAGAGGTTAAAGGTACAGGGTGAAAGGTCTTTTCCATTGTCAATATATTATAAACCCAATTAAAAAAGAAAAGCAATCAAAAACGCATACATGCAAAGTATTATTTTTTTGTAGGTTTTTGGAAGAGCAATTGTTACATTTAGAACATTGTATTCTTAATGTTATGTTAAAACCTCTTTTGAAAACACTTCTCACATATTAGACCTGCTCTAGCTATCTATGATAAAAGTATCTATAACAATGACAAACACGACTCATTTGAACCTCCTTATAGCTTTTTTTAAAACAAATTGAAAGTCCACTAGAGCAAAAACTAATCACAGGCGAAACATCAAAGAAGTGCTGACTCCTGCTTGTGCCAGGATAGGCAAAGGCATATTTAGGCTGTTTAGCTCACACTACGCCAACGACCTCTCTTTCTCCTTTAAATACTTATCATCTAACAGCTCTATATCCAGCAGAATCTTCCCCAGCTCGCCCGTCCGGAACGCTTTGATCATCGTCCGTGCGATCTCGGTCAGGTCCGGCACGTCGCGCGTGCGCCCGTCGAAGTCTCGCGTCCGGCGGATACGGTTGTACTTTATAGCACCTGAGATGAGCACCTGTTGGTGAAGGTTTATGTATAGCGATTAATATTAGCTTGTGTTAGTCCAAGTTAAACTTTAATAAAAATAGACAGACGATAGGTGTGAAAATAATTACGAGAACTGCCTACGTAAAATAATATTGCCTTATGTCGTGGTGTCCTTTCGGTTCTATGTATGGAGTTGTATGCACGAGATGCAGGTTCGATACCCAGCGCAGGCAAGTACTTATGTGACTTTTTCAAATTTATATTATTTAGGTACTTTCTTAATTACTCTAAGACACTACTGACAAACGATGAAGGAAAACATAGTGAGGAAACTTGGATTCAAAATATTGGATTCTGAAATCAAAATCAATGCTCAAATCTTTCCTATATGGCAAGAGGCCTGTACCCAGTTGAGGTCAAACAGGCTGGTTTATTTTAATATTTCATAGAATTGTCGGTTTTGATCATACCGATTGGTCTAGGAAGTGGCTACTGTAGCTTTGTCTTAATTGCAAGGGCTGACTCAAGGTGGGGCAGGGTAAGGTTTTATACAAAGACTTCAAAACACTGTATCGCGTCTACAACACCAACAGGGTAGCTTTAAGAAGCTGTGGTAGGTGGTCCCTTGATTGCTAATAACAGTACAGACTTGTCATAACAATCTCACCTTATTGATATCATCACAGGGCTCAGTCAAGCCCATGTAGTCCACATACTTGAACATGGCATGCTTGTTGAGCCAGTACAGCAGGTAGTCAGCGATGATCTCCTCGCCGACCAGGTGGTCCTGCAGGGACGCACAGAGAGCCAGCTTCAGGCCCATCTCAACATCAGTGATGGATGGCTCTAAAATACCTGGAAATATTAACAATTGTAAATAATTAAGTACCAGTCACAACCATTTGCTGTTGTTACGCATTGTTTTAGGATCATGAGTTTTCTATAAGGAACTCACAAAGTGCTTGGTTGACTCCACCTATAATCAAAAGGCTGGCCTATTTTTTTCACAAGAAATTGGCATTGCTATTTATCTGGGCATGTATTTTAAATATCATGTTATTTCATAAGTCTAGTTTTGAATTTAGTAGTTTATTGTATAGTATAGTTTTTAAAATAACTAAATCAACTGTTAATGGGCTCTTACCTGGTGTGTCCAGCATAAATATAAGAGGGTCGTTATTGATTCTGATCTTCATCATGACGCTCCTGGTCACGCCGGCCACCGCGCCCACCGGCAGCGAGTGCCGGACGCTCATGTTCTTCGACCGCAGCATGTTTATCAGAGAGGACTTGCCCACGTTCGGGACCCCCATGATCATCACATTGTAATCCAACTCCTCACTCCTGTTGTACCTGTTGGAACCCTTGATCAAGTCCACCATGAGAGGCTTGAGGGTCTTCAGGCCCCGGCAATGCTGGTCCTTGCTATTTGTAAACACTAAGTTCTGAATATTTTGTTCCGCCTTTAACTGATCCCGTATTCGTGGTATTAGCGTCGGTATCGTTAAGTCCTTCTTATTTAGAACTAATATGTGAGGTTTATTACCTATTAACGTGTTGGCAAATATCGGGTTACGACCCGAAAAGGGTATGCGAGCATCGTGAACTTCTATCACACAGTCAACACTCTTTAATTTCCGTTGCATTTGCTTTATTCCTTTGTTCATATGGCCCGGGAACCATCTCAGCAGATCCTTCGTTACAAATGGGCATTTTTTGCGAAAACTGTAAGCGGCTGCATCGAATTTTGTAGCCATTTCGGATTTTGTTTATTTTGAAATATAGGTTATGTTTACTAAAGTTATATCAGGTATTGTATTGCATTTACTGGACACTTAAACTATTTTTTACACATTATATTTTATCAGCTTATTACATAAAAACGATACTTTAGAGAAGAATGCTACCAGTTATTTATTTGTTGACATTCTGCCAAACCTAAACATTTTATGTTTTACAGGTTAGAAAGTAATGTCAATGTCAGTCATTGCGCTTGCGTTCATTTGTAATAATCTTGATAAGTATGGTACAAAGGTGGCCCTCATTTGACGAGATAGATTTACATCCTATCTAATAATTTAAATACAAATACTAAATCGTAAAAATGACGATGGTAAATTGTTGAAATAATCAGGTTCAAAATAAAATATAAAAAAAACTAGGATTTAGTTTAAAATGTCTTTCTAAAAACAAAAGATTATGGAGCCATTGAACAAAGATTCATTATTCTATTCACTTAATAACACATTTACGTATTTTTTTCCTAGCCTATTGTGTCCCACTGCTGAGCAAAGACATTACATTACAGATAGTTTAGTAACTTAGCTTTTGATTTTTGATTTTGATTTTGAATTCAGAAAACGGTACATTTCGAGACAGCGCATATCAATCAATCGTTTGCTACGAATCAATCACCTGCCACGAATCAATCACTTGCTACGAATCAACCACTTGCTACGAATCAATCACCTGCTACGAATTTTGCTATGAATCAATCGCTTGCTACGTTTAATCATTTGCTACGAATCAATCACTTGCCGCGAATCAATCACTTGCTACGAATCAATCACTTGCTACGAATCAATCACCTGCTACGAATTTTGCTACGAATCAATCGCTTGCTACGTACCAATCTTTTGCTACGAATCAATCACCTGCTACGAATCAATCATTTGCTACGTACGAATCACCTGCTACGAATCAATCACTTGCTACGAATCAATCACCTGCTACGAATTTTGCTACGAATCAATCACTTGCTACAAATCAATCACTTGCTACGAATCAATCACCTGCTACGAATCAATCACCTGCTACGAATCAATCATTTGCTACATACGAATCACCAGCTACGAATCAATCGCTTGCTACGAATCAATCACTAGCTGTACTTAGGTTTAGGATAAGGTTTTAGAAAGGTAAGGTTAGGTTAGCCCGAGGGATAGCCGGGATAGAGTTCCCTAGGGACAGCCGGGATAAAGCTCCCGAGGGATAGCCGGGATAGATTTCCCTAAGGACAGCTGGGATAAAGCTTCCGAGTGATAGCCGGGATAGAGATCCCGAGGGATAGCCGGGATAGAGTTCCCTAGGGACAGCCGGGATAAAGCTTCCGAGGGATAGCCGGGATAGAGCTTCCGAGGGATAGCCGGGATAAAGCTTCCGAGGGACAGCCGGGATAGAGATCCTGAGGGATAGCCGGGATTTAATTTCTTAGGGACAGCCGGGATAAAGCTCCCGAGGGATAGCCGGGATAGAGTTCCCGAGGGATAGCCGGGATAGAGTTCCCTAGGGACAGCCGGGATAAAGCTCCCGAGGGATAGCCAGGACAGAGATCCCGAGGGATAGCCGGGATAGAGTTCCCGAGGGATAGCCGGGATTGAATTTCTTAGGGACAGCCGGGATAAAGCTCCCGAGGGATAGCCGGGATAGAGTTCCCGAGGGATAGCCGGGATAGAGTTCCCTAGGGACAGCCGGGATAAAGCTCCCGAGGGATAGCCGGGACAGAGATCCCGAGGGATAGCCGGGATAGAGATCCCGAGGGATAGCCGGGATAGAGTTCCCGAGGGATAGCCAGGATAGATTCCCCTAGGGACAGCCGGGATAAAGCTTCCGAGGGATAGCCGGGATAGAGATCCCGAGGGATAGCTGGGATAGAGATCCCGAGGGATAGCCGGGATAGAGTTCCCTAGGGACAGCCGGGATAAAGCTTCCGAGGGATAGCCGGGATAGAGATCCCGAGGGATAGCCGGGATAAAGCTCCCGAGGGATACCCGGGATAGAGATCCCGAGGGATAGCCGGGATAAAGCTCCCTAGGGACAGCCGGGATAGAGATCCCGAGGGATAGCCGGGATAGAGTTCCCTAGGGACAGCCGGGATAAAGCTCCCGAGGGATAGCCGGGATAGAGATCCCGAGGGATAGCCGGGATAGAGATCCCGAGGGATAGCCGGGATAGATTTCCCTAGGGACAGCTGGGATAAAGCTTCCGAGGGATAGCCGGGATAGAGCTTCCGAGGGATAGCCGGGATAAAGCTTCCGAGGGACAGCCGGGATAGAGATCCTGAGGGATAGCCGGGATTGAATTTCTTAGGGACAGCCGGGATAAAGCTCCCGAGGAATAGCCGGGACAGAGATCCCGAGGGATAGCCGGGATAGAGATCCCGAGGGATAGCCGGGATAGAGATCCCGAGGGATAGCCGGGATAGAGTTCCCTAGGGACAGCCGGGATAAAGCTTCCGAGGGATAGCCGGGATAGAGATCCCGAGGGATAGCCGGGATAGAGATCCCGAGGGATAGCCGGGATAGAGATCCCGAGGGATAGCCGGGATAGAGTTCCCTAGGGACAGCCGGGATAAAGCTCCCGAGGGATAGCCGGGATAGAGATCCCGAGGGACAGCCGGGATAAAGCTCCCGAGGGATAGCCGGGATAGAGATCTCGAGGGATAGCCGGGATAGAGTTCCCGAGGGATAGCCAGGATAGATTCCCCTAGGGACAGCCGGGATAAAGCTTCCGAGGGATAGCCGGGATAGAGATCCCGAGGGATAGCCGGGATAGAGATCCCGAGGGATAGCCGGGATAGAGTTCCCTAGGGACAGCCGGGATAGAGTTCCCTAGGGACAGCCGGGATAAAGCTTCCGAGGGATAGCCGGGATAGAGATCCCGAGGGATAGCCGAGATAGAGATCCCGAGGGATAGCCGGGATTGAATTTCTTAGGGACAGCCGGGATAAAGCTCCCGAGGGATAACCGGGATAGAGTTCCCGAGGGATAGCCGGGATAGAGCTTCCGAGGGATAGCCGGGATAGAGATCCCGAGGGATAGCCGGGATAGAGATCCCGAGGGATAGCCGGGATAGAGTTCCCTAGGGACAGCCGGGATAAAGCTTCCGAGGGATAGCCGGGATAGAGATCCCGAGGGATAGCCGGGATAAAGCTCCCGAGGGATACCCGGGATAGAGATCCCGAGGGATAGCCGGGATAGAGATCCCGAGGGATAGCCGGGATAGAGCGCCCGAGGGATAGCCGGGATAGAGTTCCCTAGGGACAGCCGGGATAAAGCTCCCGAGGGATAGCAGGGATAGAGATCCCGAGGGATAGCCGGGATAGAGATCCCGAGGGATAGCCGGGATAGAGATCCCGAGGGATAGCCGGGATAGAGATCCCGAGGGATAGCCGGGATAGAGTTCCCTAGGGACAGCCGGGATAAAGCTCCCGAGGGATAGCCGGGATAGAGATCCCGAGGGATAGCCGGGATAGAGTTCCCGAGGGATAGCCGGGATAGAGTTTCCTAGGGACAGCCGGGATAGAGTTCCCTAGGGACAGCCGAAGTAAAGCTCCCGAGGGATAGCCGGGATAGAGATCCCGAGGGATAGCCGGGATAGAGATCCCGAGGGATAGCCGGGATAGAGATCCCGAGGGATAGCCGGGATAGAGTTCCCTAGGGACAGCCGGGATAAAGCTCCCGAGGGATAGCCGGGATAGAGATCCCGAGGGATAGCCGGGATAGAGTTCCCGAGGGATAGCCGGGATAGAGTTTCCTAGGGACAGCCGGGATAGAGTTCCCTAGGGACAGCCGAAGTAAAGCTCCCGAGGGATAGCCGGGATAGAGATCCCGAGGGATAGCCGGGATAGATTTCCCTAGGGACAGCTGGGATAAAGCTTCCGAGGGATAGCCGGGATAGATTTCCCTAGGGACAGCTGGGATAAAGCTTCCGAGGGATAGCCGAGATAGAGATCCCGAGGGATAGCCGGGATTGAATTTCTTAGGGACAGCCGGGATAAAGCTCCCGAGGAATAGCTGGGATAGAGTTCCCGAGGGATAGCCGGGATAGAGTTCCCTAGGGACAGCCGAAGTAAAGCTCCCGAGGGATAGCCGGGATAGAGATCCCGAGGGATAGCCGGGATAGAGATCCCGAGGGATAGCCGGGATAGAGATCCCGAGGGATAGCCGGGATAGAGTTCCCTAGGGACAGCCGGGATAAAGCTCCCGAGGGACAGCCGAAGTAAAGCTCCCGAGGGATAGCCGGGATAGCCGGGATAGAGCGCCCGAGGGATAGCCGGGATAGAGTTCCCTAGGGACAGCCGGGATAGAGTTCCCGAGGGATAGCCGGGATAGAGTTCCCTAGGGACAGCCGGGATAAAGCTTCCGAGGGATAGCCGGGATAGAGATCCCGAGGGATAGCCGGGATAGAGTTCCCGAGGGATAGCCGGGATAGAGTTCCCTAGGGACAGCCGGGATAGAGTTCCCTAGGGACAGCTGGGATAAAGCTCCCGAGGGATAGCCGGGATAGAGATCCCGAGGGATAGCCGGGATAGAGATCCCGAGGGATAGCCGGGATAGAGTTCCCGAGGGATAGCCGGGATAGAGATCCCGAGGGATAGCCGGGATAGAGTTCCCTAGGGACAGCCGGGATAAAGCTCCCGAGGGATAGCCGGGATAGAGTTCCCGAGGGATAGCCGGGATAGAGATCCCGAGGGACAGCCGGGATAAAGCTCCCGAGGGATAGCCGGGATAGAGATCCCGTGGGATAGCCGGGATAGAGATCCCGTGGGATAGCCGGGATAGAGATCCCGAGGGATAGCCGGGATAGAGTTCCCTAGGGACAGCCGGGATAAAGCTCCCGAGGGATAGCCGGGATAGAGATCCCGAGGGATAGCCGGGATAGAGTTCCCTAGGGACAGCCGGGATAAAGCTTCCGAGGGATAGCCGGGATAGAGATCCCGAGGGATAGCCGGGATAGAGTTCCCGAGGGATAGCCGGGATAGAGTTCCCGAGGGATAGCCGGGATAGAGTTCGCTAGGGACAGCCGGGATAAAGCTCCCGAGGGATAGCTGGGATAGAGTTTCAACTCATTGAATACGAATTGACTGTACATAATTATTGTAAATGATACGGAAAATTTACAAAACAGATCAATAATAAAACAAGTGATAATTTAATACTTCATGAAGCAAATACTGGTTTAATATATAAAAAAATACTCTTCCGTCATTCACGAACGTCAAAGTTATTTGGCATTGATCGCTTTTAGCATTAAAATATTGCTGTTATTTTTATTAATTACATGAAAACAAGGCCTAAAGATGTCGCAAACATTTTTATTGGAGCCAGATATAATAGCGGCGACAGAAAATGTTATGCCAGACCTCAACAACGATTTGGTTTTGGCAAAAAACTTTCTGAAGCAACAGAGTGCTGCGACTGGGGACTCTCTGTAAGCTTATGTAATTTTATTATGACTGGCCTGTTGGGGCTGAAGGTCTAGTGGTTAGTGGCTCTGACTGCTGTATATATATATGAGGTTGTGGGATCGATTCCCACCCAGAACAATTGTTTGTCTGATGAGCACGATTATTTGTTCTGTGTCTGGTTGTAATTCGTTTGTAATATGTTTGTATTTAAAAATGTACGTGTTTGTCAGTTGTCTAGTACTCATAATATAAATTACTCTTGTATACTTTCTTTAAGACTCAATGGCGTAGTGGGAATGTTGAGGAAAATTTTTAATTAATTCAATTCAATAATATCAATTAGTTGGACCACTACATACTTTACACAGCTAAGTAACGAATTTCTCTTGCAGTTACGACCATCTTGTGGATATGATTCAAAAGATTCTGTCGCAAAAGCCCCCTGATGTGGTGGACAACTTCGAGCAGTACTCGTGGGCGGTCAAGCAGGAGAAGTTCCGCCCTAACTTCGACCTCCTCAACGACATATACTTGGCGCCTTCTCAGCTAGCTGGCGTGAAGAGGGTCGATGAGATGTTCAAGGTATTAAGTAACTTAGATTTCATTTGTAATGAGACTAAAGATAGGGTTTTAGTAATAAACTTACTGGAAAAATAAGTAACAACAAGAAACTTTTCAAACAAACGGGACTTATTCTAACTCGGTAACTCGACCGAAACGTCGGGAGAAACTAAATATTGAATAGACTGTATCGCGAATAAGTCCCGTTTGTTGTCTAAAATATAGTTACTGCTTTATATAGAAAGGATCAGTTCCTTGCTTAAACATAATATTCTTTCTCTTAAATTGTCAAGCTACCTATATTAAATTAAATTATTGTTTGTGATCGTTGATTATTTCTCGTCGTGTCTTTTCCATTATTAATACTTGTTCAGTATATCACATTCTGGAATAATTGTTTCCTCAATTACTAATTCGCAGAAGCCGCGTCGTTGTCTGACTTTTTTGATCTTCTGCTGATTTACCATTTAATGTTATTAGTTGGTGCAAAGCAAAGCCGCTACGTTGGAGAACGTAGACGAAGAGGAGCAGGAATTAGACTTGGAAGAAGAAAACGAAAAGCCGAGGATACAAGATCTCGTGGACCACAACTATTATTTCAAAGAGGTACATATAGTAATCATATTATGATGTAGACCAAAATACTGGCAACCAGTTGGAATAAGGGTTACCATTTAAGTATGATGCTTTTTTGAGATGAGGAAGATCGGATGAAGGCATCATATAAATTGAAAGTAGGAGGTAGTCATATGTTCTTTGTTAAATATAAATGTTAATTATTGCGTCCTTTATGTAATAGAAAATAATGTTGTTTTGCTCAGGGAGGGTACGGACTACCGGACAGAGAATGCTACGCCCTGTATATCTCAATGCTGATGCTAGGCATCAAGGAACCAGTGTCTACTGTCAGGTAGAGTCACATCAAAGCTATACTTTTTGCTTAAATTTTATATGGAATTATTGAAATATTCCATCAAACTACATTCTAAGATAATTTTCAGAAAGTATTGCAAGAAGTAAAATTAGAAATACCATTATTTACTAAGATTGTGGTTATAGGTTTTTCGGTAAAATCTTTGGGACTAAAGCGAATTATTACGTAATGGAAACGGATCTTACCGTGGAAGAACTCGACAGGAGGATTAGGGTATGTTGCTGTTAATTTTATGAATAAATATAATAAATAATAAATGTTAATTAGTCTTTGAACTTATTGTGCGGTGAGTTGAATATCCCTGTAAGTAAACCAGTAGAGATAATTTAAGAAATATTAAACACTTGTTTTGAAAAAGGAGTTCGATCTGAAAGACATGCCGGGGGAAGGCGAAGGCTTGGATGAAGGGGAAGCCGTTCGTCCTGACGAACAAGCTGAAGTCAGTAAGTGCAATCATTACTATTGGTAAGTAGTTTACAATATGTAATTAAGTCGACTATTAGACTACTTGCGCAATCAAAATTACGGAATGGGGATGTGAGGTGTCGGGCGACGTGACGTCATTAGCGGAATTAAGGCTCTAGGCAGTCGGACCGCATTTTAACAGCAATCCAACCGCAAGTTGTAGTTCGGATGCAGTTGATACGACTGCAATAGAACTGCAATCCAACCGTCTGCCTAGTGCCTAATCGCTACGGAGATTAGTAGTTACCTAGGGAGGCTCGGATTGTTTCGTTTGTGTGCAAGCCAACCGTGCAGTTCTATTGCAGTCGTGTTAACTGCATTTGAACTGCAATTTACAGTTGAATTGCAGTTGAAATGCAGTCCGTCTGTCTAAGAGCCTAAGTGATACAACGGGGGACATTGAAAATGTTGGTTTATTCGCAGTGGGTGAAGGGGAAACCCACGAGCCTGTGTCCAAAGAGCCGGTGCCACCGAAGCTGCCGCCGGAGCCGGTGTCCACGTGGACTGCGCCAATCCCGGTACCTGTCGAGAGGCCGGGCTCGGGCGTCAACAAGAAGGTCTTCTATCAAACTTAACTATGTAGATTAAAACATTTACAAAACCGGCTTCACGCTGCCCTTTGCCGTTAGCTAATTATTATATCCGTAAGGCACGTAAAAATGTGGGTCCTGCACCTGATCTCTCTCCGGTCGTGTCGGATTATCGTCGGGCTATGAGAGTAAAGGAATAGACAGTACACCTATGTTTGCGCACATGCTTGTGCACTATAAAATGTCTCGCGTAGCTGACTGATGTCATAGTAACACTAGGCGCCGTGGCCGAAATCGGTCCGGACATTATTATTATTATAGTTTTGCAATTAGCTTTTACCTCCTATTTCAATTTACCTTAACTTCTTCACAAAAAAATATTGACGCGTGAATATAGACATCTTGTAGACTAGTATTTTCCTCCTTGTATTACTTTCTAGTAAGCTAACAATTTGCAGGTGTACTGGGTGTGCAACAACCCGGGCGAGCAGTGGATATGCTTGCCGGATGTCACGCCGGATCAAATCCGCGTCGCACGGCTTACAGTGCGCTGCATGACCGGAGAACTCGATACCGAGGTGAGACTCAACTATCCGGAAACGGGGTCTTTTGAACTCTAAGACGATTCTATATAAGCTGGCAGATTGTTATCACATTTCATAATGTTAGCTTGGATAAACTTTAGGTGATTACCTTCCCGCCATTCGAGGGCTCGGAGAAGAACTACCTGCGCGCGCAGATCGCTCGCATCGCGGCTGCCACCTCCATCTCACCGCAAGGGTTCTTCACCTTTGGCTCTGGAGAAGAAGAGGAGGACCTGGACTTGGAGGAAGGGGGAGGTCTGCATAACCTTTTTCTACTTCATAACTTTATTTCCTGGGTAATCAAAATTATGATCAAGATGATAAGAAAAAGAAGACCAAAGAAACAAAGGTCATTGGGCGAAATCCGACCCAGTTAACGAAAGTTTTCCTACAAAAACCAAATTAGTTTTAAATTGTTAAGTATTAACCTACATTAAAATTTAGATAGTTATTTTTTTTTAAACCATGGGAATAAAAAAGTTATAAATAAATAAAAAATAGGTGATAAATGTATTTAAAAAACACATTCCAGTGAAGTATTCTGTTAAATAAATGAACAAAATAAACGTTGAGTGCCGCGATTAGTGGCATGCATATGTCGTCTCACTCGTGCTAAAGAGTAAAAACCGATTTTGACGATGCGCTCGCGTCGCGCGACCCGGCCAGGTCGCAGTCGTTCGTCATTTATTGTCGTTGCGATCTGTGTGTTTCTTAGGCTTTTATTGTTTTTATCGATTACTTTGGCGTGTTTATTGGATTATTAGTTTGCATTTGGATTTTGAATTCTGGTTTTAGTTGATAATATGGAAAGACAAAATAGTTGTGTTTCATGTAGCCACGGTTGCCGCACTATTGGATGCTGTGCGCATATAGCCAGCATAGTATATTTTTTGTCTTGGGCCCGATATCAAAATCAAATTGATGCGCCTGCGGTGTTTTTAGACGACACAATTATTCCTATAGACATTGATCATGTCGAATAAAACTTATAAACTCTTCTATACTTGTTTTATTTTACTTATTTTATTTTTAAAATCACGTTTACTATCAAGAAACCAATAAAAATGTACTAAGTATTGTTATAATTAACCTCAATATTGTATTTTTATTTTTTAGGTTTCTGTATTTCTCCCATTGTTTGCGTTAATGCGACATATATATTCGTAAACTAGAGACGTTTATCTAAACATACTAGGTACCTATTTATTTCTCTGTAGGCCGTGGGTATAGTTTCCATACTTTGGTGCCCAATGACCTTTTATTGGTGTTTTCAAATCATAAATTTGCATTGACTAATGTTACTTCCTTCTCTGTATTAAGACTCCAGTGTGACAGGCAGGTAGAATATAATTAATTGTTAATCAAAAAAGGTGTTAACAGGTGCCACTAGCTAAGTCTTAAGATCATTTCAGGTGACATGGAATTCAACCCCAACCCGTACTACCAGGGTCACACCCTGAAGGATCTCCTGGACACCAACCTGACGTACTGGGTGCACCACGGCCGGCACATCCTCAAGCAAGGCCGGACGCTGTGGTGGAACCCTAACGCAGGAATGGTTTGTTGAACTGGAATAATATTATAATAAATACGCGTTTGTACAAAAAGCTATAGTACTGGGGTTTACTGGCTGCCAGATTATCTGAAAGAAAATCATTGATTCAAGCAATCTACTTTTCAGCGGGACACGTTTTAAAGCTCGATGGATGTTCCTGTTTCTGTTCAAAATTGATGTCTTGTTTATTTAAATTGGGTTAAACAATATAAAGGTTAGACAAAGGATAGATATGCACAATTAGGTACTCACCTTTTCTACTTTCAAAGGACGAGGCTTTAGAAGAAGAGGAAGACGAAGGTCCTGCTCCCGTGGAGCCGGAGACAGGACCGAACCTGTTCTCGCCGCTGTCCGAAGACGCGAGGATCGAGGGTCTGTCGGCGTGGAGTACCCGCATCAGCTCCACGCTGTGCTCCGACCGCGCGCTCGTCGTCATCCGCAGCAACTGCTGGCCCGGCGCCGTTGCTTACGCCACGACTGGCAAGTAAGTTACCAAATACTTGTGTTTTTTATCTTTCTAACAATATTTCGAATCGAGGTTTGAAAAACAGGTAATAACAGGATTTCCAATGACAGTTCTCAAAATTACAATAATGTGAAACGAGAGCTTATTTATGTGGGTGAACTTAGCAGATCAATGTCCAGCAGATCAAAAAAAAAGAGAGTTCTATTCGCATGCAGGCTGAGTTCTATAGTTCCTGATAATTTTCAGAAATAGTTCTGCTGTTTTTACCCCCAAAAATTTAAATTAATGAAATGCTCTGCTAACTTCCCGTAGCAGATCAATTTGCAGCAGATCAAAAAAAAAATGTGTGTTCCTTTCGCATGCAGGTAAGTTCTATAGTTCCTGATAGTTTTCCAAAATAGTTCTGACGTTTTTGTCCCAAAAAATGACAATTTTAAAAAATGGTCTGCTAACTTTCCCGTAGCAGATCGAAAATTTGTGTCGCAGAGGGAGGCCGCGGAGCGCGTCCGGGAAAACGATCCGGACGCGCCCCAAATACGCCGACGTCGGGTGGGGCGGCGAAGGGCCGCGGACGGTGGCACGGGGGTGGCCACCGTCCGCAGTAGAGGACCCACGACGGGGGGGCCACATTCGGTGCTACGGGTGTGGTCCCAGTATCAGGCGAGGAGGCCGACGCCCTTTACACGTCGGCCTCCATCAACAATGCGAAATTGCAACCCGCCCGGCTCTCAACTGGCCGGCGGAAGCCCGCGGTCGGTGCATGAAGTAGTACTATGCGCTGCCATGCACCGACACAAAAACGCGGATGACGTAGCACAGCGGTTGAGGTTTAGTCAGTAAGAGTCTGACACTACCCGCGACCCCGGGGGGAGCCGCGGGTAGTGTCCATGAGGATTCCCCCGCTTTACAAAAAAAAAAAAAAAAGTGTTTTTAGTTAGCTAACATAACTAAAAACCTTTTTTTTTTTTTTTGGTTTTTAGTAAGGTTAGGTTAGGTTTTGGTTTTTAGTTAGGTCAGGTTTGGTTTTTAGGTTAGGTTAGGTTAGGTTTTTAGTTAGGTTTTTAGTTGGGTGTTAGGTTAGGTTTGGTTTTTAGTTAGGTGTAGGTTTGGTTTTTAGTTAGGTTAGGTTAGGTTTTTAGTTAGGTTAGGTTTGTAGGTTAGGTTAAGTTTTTAGTTAGGTTAGGTTAGGTTTGGTTTTTAGTTAGGTTAGGTTAGGTTAGGTTTTTAGTTAGGTTAGGTTAGGTTTGGTTTTTAGTTAGGTTAGGTTAGGTTAAGTTTTTAGTTAGGTTAGGTTAGGTTAGTTTTTTAGTTAGGTTAGGTTGGGTTTTTAGTTAGGTTAGGTTAGGTTTTTAGTTAGGTTAGGTTTTGAGTTAGATTAGGTTAGGTTTGGTTTTTAGTTAGGTTAGGTTAGGTTTGGTTTTTAGTTAGGTTAGGTTAGGTTTGGTTTTTAGTTAGGTTAGGTTAGGTTTGGTTAGGTTTGGTTTTTAGTTAGGTTAGGTTAGGTTTTTAGTTAGGTTAGGTTAGGTTTTTAGTTAGGTTAGGTTAGGTTAGGTTTTTAGTTAGGTTAGGTTAGGTTATGTTATGTTTTTAGTTAGGTTAGGTTAGGTTTGGTTTTTAGTTAGGTTAGGTTAGGTTAGGTTTTTTAGTTGGGTTAGGTTAGGTTAGGTTTTAAGTTAGGTTAGGTTAGGTTAGGTTTTTAGTTAGGCTAGGTTAGGTTTTTAGTTAGGTTAGGTTAGGTTTGGTTTTTAGTTAGGTTAGGTTTTAAGTTAGGTTAGGTTTGGTTTTTAGCTAGGTTAGGTTAGGTTTGGTTTTTAGTTAGGTTAGGTTAGGTTTGGTTTTTAGTTAGGTTAGGTTAGGGTTTTTAAATAGCTTAAGTTAGGTTTGGTTTTTAGTTAGGTTAGGTTAGGTTTTTAGTTAGGTTAGGTTAGGTTTTTAGTTAGGTTAGGTTAGGTTTGGTTTTTAGTTTAGGTTAGGTTAGGTTTTTAGTTAGGTTAGGTTTAGGTTTGTTTTTTAGTTAGGTTAGGTTAGGTTTGGTTTTTATTATTTTTTTTTTTTTTATTAACCACGGAGTGCCTACCTATCTGCGGCGCCTCCTAGCCTGCTACCCTCCACGACCGAGAGGTAGTCCTCGTCGACAGAGTGGGCCGAGTCCGTCGTTACCCGGTCGAGGCCGGCGTTCCGCAGGGGTCTGTCTTAGGGCCCCTCCTTTGGAATGTCGGCTTCGACTGGTTACTACGGGGGACGCTCCTGCGAGGCACGAGTGTCATCTGCTATGCGGATGACACTCTCCTCACTGCCCGCGGGAGGTACCGGGCGGCGGCCGATCTGGCCTCGGCGGGCGGGTCCTTGGTCGCGGCTAGGATCCGACGCATGGGCCTTAAAATGGCGTTATCGAAAACGGAGGCCGTGTTTTTCCACGGCCCGAGGCAGCGCCCCCCACCCGACGCGCACATCCACGTCGAGGGCGTCCGAATCGCGGTTGCGGCCCAGATGAGGTATCTGGGCCTCATGCTCGACAGCAGGTGGCGCTTCGGTCCGCACTTTAGCGGACTGTCCTCACGCCTGCTGAAGCCGCGGGCGCCCTCTCGTGGCTGATGCCAAATCTGGGTGGGCCCAGAGAGCGGTGCCGGCAACTGTACGCCGGCATCCTCAAGAGCATGGCTCTGTACGGGGCGCCAATTTGGGCAGACTCCCTTAGCAGAAGGGAGAATGTCACTGCCCTTCGAGCGCCCCAAAGGGCCATCGCCCAGAGGGTGGGGAGGGCCTACCGCTCGGTGAGCTTTGCGGCGGCATGTGCCCTGGTTGGCACTCCGCCTTGGGAGCTTGAGGCGTGGGTGCTGGCCAGAGTCCATGAATGGACGGCGGGCCGGAGAGCGCTCGGCGAGCGCCCGGCTGATGAAGAGCGGGAGGTCGTCCGTCGGGAGGCGCGCGAGGCTATCGTGCGCCACTGGGCGGAGGACCTGGCCGCCGCCCATTTTGGGCGTCGGACGCTGGATGCCATCGGGCCGGTATTAAGAGACTGGCTCGAAAGGACCCACGGCTTCCTCTCTTTCCGCCTGGTGCGGGTATTGTCCGGCCACGGTTGTTTCGGATCGTACCTGCATCGCATCGGAAGGGAGGAGGCCGCAACATGCCACGACTGTGGCGCGGCGGACGACACAGCGCAGCATACTCTTGAAGAGTGCCCGTCGTGGTCAGAGCAGCGCCGCAGTCTTACGGCGGCGATCGGGCGGGACCTCTCGCTCCCCCGCGTTATCAGCGCGATGTTGGGGATGAGGAGGCATGGGCGGCTGTCGCCTCCTTCTGCGAACAGGTCATGTCGCAGAAGGAGGCGGCGGAGCGAGCGCGAGAGGACGACCCTCTCGCACCGGCACTCCGAAGGCGGCGCAGAGGGACGACGGAGGCGGATGTATGACCGCCTCCAGCCTCCCGACGGCGGGCTAGGGGCGCATTGATGCGCCCGGAACCTTCCCCCTAACCTGGGGGACGGCGGGGGCGCAAACGCCCAAATAAGAGGAACTCGCCGGAGAGGGTCTGGAAGTAAGGGTTCAGCTAATTTCCCAGGCCCTCTCCAAAAAGGCCGAAGCGGGCGTGACGCTGGGGGTTTTTAGTGGGTATACCGGGAGCCTGCTAGCTCTCGGGGAGTCCCACATACCCCTCCGATTTAGAGGGGATGCGTAACGCATTTTCCCCCAGCGAAACAAAAAAAAAAAAAAAAAAAAAAAAAAAAAAAGGTTTGGTTTTTATTAAGGTTAGGTTAGGTTTGGTTTTTAGTTAGGTTAGGTTAGGTTTGGTTTTTAGTTAGGTTAGGTTAGGTTTTTAGTTAGTTTAGGTTAGGTTTTTAGTTAGGTTAGGTTAGGTTTGTTTTTTAGTTAGGTTAGGTTAGGTTTGGTTTTTATTTAGGTTAGGTTAGGTTTGGTTTTTAGTTAGGTTAGGTTAGGTTTTTAGTTAGGTTAGGTTAGGTTTTTAGTTAGGCTAGGTTAGGTTTTTAGTTAGGTTAGGTTAGGTTTGTTTTAAGTTAGGTTAGGTTAGGTTTGGTTTTTATTAGGTTAGGTTAGGTTTGGTTTTTAGTTAGGTTAGGTTAGGTTTTTAGTTAGGTTAGGTTAGGTTTTTAGTTAGGCTAGGTTAGGTTTTTAGTTAGGTTAGGTTAGGTTTGGTTTTTAGTTAGGTTAGGTTAGGTTAGGTTTTTAGTTAGGTTAGGTTAGGTTTGTTTTTTAGTTAGGTTAGGTTTGGTTTTTTTTAAGGTTAGGTTAGGTTTGGTTTTTAGTTAGGTTAGGTTAGGTTTTTAGTTAGGTTAGGTTAGGTTTTTAGTTAGGTTAGGTTAGGTTTTTAGTTAGGTTAGGTTAGGTTTGGTTTTTAGTTAGGTTAGGTTAGGTTTGGTTTTTAGTTAGGTTAGGTTAGGTTTGGTTTTTAGTTAGGTTAGGTTAGGTTTGGTTTTTAGTTAGGTTAGGTTAGGTTTTTAGTTAGGTTAGGTTAGGTTTTTAGTTAGGTTAGGTTAGGTTTGGTTTTTAGTTAGGTTTGGTTTTTAGTTAGGTTAGGTTAGGTTTTTAGTTAGGTTAGGTTAGGTTTGTTTTTTAGTTAGGTTAGGTTTGGTTTTTTTTAAGGTTAGGTTAGGTTTGGTTTTTAGTTAGGTTAGGTTAGGTTTTTAGTTAGGTTAGGTTAGGTTTTTAGTTAGGTTAGGTTAGGTTTTTAGTTAGGTTAAGTTAGGTTTGGTTTTTATTAAGGTTAGGTTAGGTTTGGTTTTTAGTTAGGTTAGGTTAGGTTTTTTAGTTAGGTTAGGTTAGGTTTTTAGTTAGGTTAGGTTAGGTTTGGTTTTTAGTTAGGTTAGGTTAGGTTTGGTTTTTAGTTAGGTTAGGTTAGGTTTTTAGTTAGGTTAGGTTAGGTTTTTAGTTAGGTTAGGTTAGGTTTTTAGTTAGGTTAGGTTAGGTTTGGTTTTGGTTAGGTTAGGTTAGGTTAGGTTAGGTTTGGTTTATAGTTAGGTTAGGTTTGGTTTTTAGTTAGGTTTTACATAACCTTAACCAAACCTAACCTAAACCTAACCTAAAAACAACCTAACCTAACTAAAACCAACCTAACCTAACTCAAAACCTAACCTAACTTAACCTAACTAAAAACCTAACCTAACTAAAAAAACTAACCTAACCTAACCTAACTAAAAACCTAACCTAACCTAACTAAAACCAAACCTAACCTAACCTAAAACCTAACCTAACCTAACTAAAAACCTACCTAACCTAACTAAAAACCAAACTTAACCTAACCTAACTAAAAACCAAACCTAACCTAACCTAACTAACCAAACCAAACCTAACCTAACCTAACTAAAAACCAAACCTAACCTAACCTAACTAAAAACCTAACCTAACCTAACTAAAAACCAAACCTAACTAACTAAGCTATTTAAAAACCTAATCTAACCTAACCTAACCAAAAACCAACCAACCTAACCTAACTAAAAAATCAAACCTAACCTAACCTAACCTAACTAAAAACCTAACCTAACTGAAAACCAAACCTAACCTAACCTAACTAAAAACCAAACCTAACCTAACCTAACTAAAAACCAAACCTAACCTAACCTAACTAAAAACCTAACCTAACCTAACCTAAAAAAATGTAAGTAATTAAGATGTAATCACTGATTAGAATGTAAGGCGTAAAAATGTAAGCAAATAAGTATAAATATAAAGTAATTACATGAATTAAATATAAGGCGACGAATAAAAATATTTATTAGTACCTAAGTCTAGATTATGAAAAATAAAGAAAAACCATTCAGTGTCCATTATTTACCCTATACTAAGACACAGCAGCAACATAACAATATTAGAAATAGATAGTCTGTAGATATAATAGGCGGGCATCCCACCCGTAACAGAGAACACTAGATGAAGTATGAATGAGTAGTATGCAGAATGAAAGTGCGAGCGGAATAAATGATAGAACTGGAATGAAAAAGGCTCAACGATAGAAATAGGCTCCGATAAAGTTGGAGGTATTATAAAAAAAAAAAAAAAAAAAAAACCTAACCTAACTAAAAACCTAACCTAACCTAACTAAAAACCTAACCTAACCTAACTAAAAACCAAACCTAACCTAACCTAACTAAAAACCAAACCTAACCTAACCTAACTAAAAACCTAACCTAACCTAACTAAAAACCAAACCTAACTTAAGCTATTTAAAAACCTAACCTAACCTAACTAAAAACCTAACCTAACCTAACTTAAAACCTAACCTAACCTGACTAAAAACCAAACCTAACCTAACCTAACTAAAAACCAAACCTAACCTTACTGAAAACCTAACCTAACCTAACTAAAAACCTAACCTAACCTAACTAAAAACCTAACCTAACCTAACTAAAAACCAAACCTAACTTAACTAAAAACCTAACCTAACCTAACTAAAAACCTAACCCAACCGAACTAAAAACCTAACCTAACCTAACTAAAAACCAAACCTAACCTAACTAAAAACCAAACCTAACCTAACCTAACCTAACTAAAAACCTAACCTAACCTAACTAAAAACCAAACCTAACCTAATCTAACTAAAAACCAAACCTAACCTAACCTAACTAAAAACCAAACCTAACCTAACCTAACTAAAAACCAAACCTAACCTAACCTAACTAAAAACCAAACCTAACCTAACCTAACTAAAAACCTAACCTAACCTAACCTAACTAAAAACCTAACCTAACCTAACTAAAAACCAAACCTAACTTAAGCTATTTAAAAACCTAATCTAACCTAACCTAACCAAAAACCAAACCTAACCTAACCTAACTAAAAACCAAACCTAACCTAACCTAACCTAACTAAAAACCTAACCTAACCTAACTAAAAACCTAACCTAACCTAACTAAAAACCAAACCTAACCTAACCTAACTAAAAACCAAACCTAACCTAACCTAACTAAAAACCTAACCTAACCTAACTAAAAACCAAACCTAACTTAAGCTATTTAAAAACCTAATCTAACCTAACCTAACCAAAAACCAAACCTAACCTAACCTAACTAAAAACCAAACCTAACCTAACCTAACCTAACTAAAAACCAAACCTAACCTAACCTAACTAAAAACCAAACCTAACCTAACCTAACTAAAAACCAAACCTAACCTAACCTAACTAAAAACCTAACCTAACCTAACCTAAAAAAATGTAAGTAATTAAGATGTAATCACTGATTAGAATGTAAGGCGTAAAAATGTAAGCAAATAAGTATAAATATAAAGTAATTACATGAATTAAATATAAGGCGACGAATAAAAATATTTATTAGTACCTAAGTCTAGATTATGAAAAATAAAGATAAACCATTCAGTGTCCATTATTTACCCTACACTAAGACACAGCAGCAACATAACAATATTAGAGATAGATAGTCTGTAGATATAATAGGCGGGCATCCCACCCGTAACAGAGAACACTAGATGAAGTATGAATGAGTAGTATGCAGAATGAAAGTGCGAGCGGAATTGGAGGTTACCGTATTATAAAAAAAAAAAAAAAAAAAAACCTAACCTAACTAAAAACCTAACCTAACCTAACTAAAAACCAAACCTAACTTAAGCTATTTAAAAACCTAACCTAACCTAACCTAACCTAACTAAAAACCTAACCTAACCTAACTTAAAACCTAAAATAACCTAACTAAAAACCAAACCTAACCTAACCTAACCTAACTAAAAACCTAACCTAACCTAACTAAAAACCTAACCTAACCTAACTAAAAACCAAACCTAACCTAACCTAACTAAAAACCAAACCTAACCTAACCTAACTAAAAACCTAACCTAACCTAACTAAAAACCAAACCTAACTTAAGCTATTTAAAAACCTAATCTAACCTAACCTAACCAAAACCCAAACCTAACCTAACCTAACTAAAAACCAAACCTAACCTAACCTAACCTAACTAAAAACCTAACCTAACCTAACTAAAAACCTAACCTAACCTAACTAAAAACCAAACCTAACCTAACTAAAAACCTAACCTAACCTAACCTAACTAAAAACCTAACCTAACCTAACTAAAAACCTAACCTAACCTAACTAAAAACCTAACCTAACCTAACTAAAAACCAAACTTAACCTAACCTAACTAAAAACCAAACCTAACCTAACTAAAAACCAAACCTAACCTAACTAAAAACCTAACCTAACCTAACTAAAAACCTAACCTAACCTAACTAAAAACCTAATCTAACCTAACTAAAAACCTTACCTAACCTTACTAAAAACCAAACCTAACCTAACTAAAAACCTTTTTTTTTTTTTTTTTGGTAAAGCGGGGGAATCGTCATGGACACCCGCGACCCCGGGGGTAGTGTCAGACTCTTACTGACTAAACCTGAACCGCTTTGCTACGTCATCCGCGTTTTGGTGTCGGTGCATGGCAGCGCATAGCTTCATGCACGGACCGCGGGCTTCCGCTGGCCTCGTTTTTCGGCCAGCGGGTTGCTCTTTCGCAAAATATGTTGGAGGCCGACGTGTAAAGGGCGTCGGCCTCCTCGCCTGATACTGGGACCACACCCATAGCACCGAATGTGGCCCCCCGTCGTGGGTCCTCTATTACGAACGCAACCCCGTTCCACCGCCCGGACCCTGGTTAGGGCGGGAGGGCGCGCTCATGCGCGGCCCTTTGCCGCCCCACCCGACGTCGGCGTATTTGGGACGCGTCCGGATCGTTTTCCCGGACGCGCTCCGCGGCCTCCTTCTGCGACACAAAGTTCTCGCAGGAGGAGGCCAGTGCGTCCCACGCTGCGCGGCTGCTGAGCGCGGCTGCGACAACAGCCGGCAGCGCGGAGACGTCTACTCCGCCCAGCGCAGACACAAGGACGGCGCGAGGCCCATCGAAGGCCGGACACAGGGCCAGCGTGTGCAGTGCGGTGTCGTCAGGATCACCGCACTGGTGACACTCTGTGGTGGCCTCTCTGCAGCCCACCCGGCACAAGTAGTGCCCGAAGGCCCCGTGCCCGGTCAACACCTGCGTGAGGCGGTACGTCAGTTTTCCGTACCGCCTCTCCGCCCACTCTTGCAGATGTGGGCAGATCGCAAAAGACTTCTAGCCTGTGAGCAATTTTACAAGTGATAAAAATGATATTTTTTGAGTTTTTTAGTTTTTACACATGCTCTGCTGGCACTGGGACATGAGTTCTGGACTCGAATCGAATTGTGCATTGCAGTTCTGCTATAGTTCTGTCTAAAACGAAAGAGTTCTAGCCTGTGGGAATATATTATAAGGCAATGAAAATGATATTTTCGAGTTTTCGATCTGCTACGGGAAGTTAGCAGACCATTTTTTAAATTGTCATTTTTTGGGACAAAAACGTCAGAACTATTTTTGAAAACTATCAGGAACTATAGAACTTACCTGCATGCGAAAGGAACACACATTTCTTTTTATCTGCTTCAAATTGATCTGCTACGGGAAGTTAGCAGAGCATTTCATTAATTTAAATTTTTGGGATAAAAACAGCAGAACTATTTCTAAAAACTATCAGGAACTATAGAACTCAGCTGCATGCGAATAGAACTCTCTTTTTTATCTGCTGGACATTGATCTGCTAAGTTCACCCACATAGTTTATTTCAATTAAGTATTAACTATTTCTTTCAAAAGGTGAAGTAACACTTATCCGAACCGAAAGCGCGCGGTTCATTCAACGCGTTTGGATCGGAGACGCGTGTGTTCACCTTTAATTACCGCTCAGTCCTTAACACTGAATATCGAACGGTAGAAAATAAATTGTTTTATACACAGTTTTACCACCACAGCGTTGGCAAGCCTATACGTACATTATTATGTAGTAAGTATCAATAACGACATGTGTTGTCTTAGGAAGTCGGAGTGTATGTACGTGGGATGGGGCCTGAAGTTCCAGCCGCCGAATTTCTCGCCGCTGCAGCTGCCGCGGCCGCAGGACGAGTACGCCATCGGGCCCGAGGTCATGGAGATGGCCGACCCCACCTTTGCTGATGAGGAGGTACGGAAACTTACTCAACACTCTAAATGCAAATTAACTGTGTAACGCTTTTTGCCTGGCCAATGGCCATCCACACTGATCTAACACTAGAAAGATAAAATTTGCATGAAAATTTTGTATTTAGGACTATGTTCTAGAATTCTCCTTGTAAAACACTTTTCGATAGATTATGTGCTAGGACACGACACACCATTGAGATCTAATCGTGACAAACATATCTTTATGTTCATTGTAAGACGATGTGTTGTATATTACTGATGGTGCCAAGAAAATATATACTACTAGCTGTTGCCTGCGACTTCGAGCGAATATTGATTATAACTGCAAAAACGTAGCCTATGTGTTAATCTACCCAGCCAGGGTGTCAGCTAGCTCATACCAAATTTCATAAAAGTTCATCAAACCATTTTAGAGTGAAAGAGTAACAAACATCCATTAACCCATCCACCCATAATTACAAACTTTCGCGTTCATAATATTAGTAGGATTATATAAACTGTAATTTTACTTTACAGGCGTACCGTATTGCGCACCTGCCGCCGCCGCCACCTCCCGCACTGGTCGGAGAAGGTGAGGCCTACGGGGAGGAAATGGAAGAAGAAGATGAATAACATCATGTAAAACTGTTACCTGCAATAATAGACCTTATTGCCTTGTAATAAGAGTGGTATTAACAGTTTTACAAGGTACAAAATTTTTGAGGGAATACTTTTGGGAACTTGATGAAGTTTTCAAGTAAAGGACGAATAACAGCTTCGTGTAGAACTGCTAACTGCAATAATAGACCTTATTGCCTTGTAATAAGAGTGATATTGTTAGTTTTACGAGATTTTGAATTTTTGAGGGAATTGTTTTGGGAGCTTGATGAAGTCTTCAAGTAAAGGACGAATAACAGCTTCGTGTAGAACTGCTAACTGCAATAATAGACCTTATAGCCTTGTAATAAGAGTGATATTGTTTCTATTACAAGGTACTGAACTTTTGAGGGTATAGTTTTGGGAACTTGAAGAATTGTTGAAGTAAAGTTTATCGGTTGATAGTTTGAATGGCTTTGGCCGATAGATTTCTCGTTTTTATCTTAATTTTAACTTTATCATATTCATAATATTGTAGAATTACTTCGTTATCATAATTTGTGTTTTAATAATTTTGTAGTTTTTATTAAATGTTACTTTGTTTAATTGGAGCTTTTATTTATGTAGTTTGGGTGATAACACCACTAATCCTAATCCGTGTGGTGTCCGGATATAAAGAATAGCACCTCCCATATCCTCCACTGGGTGTCGTAAAAGGCGACTAATGGACCTTAAGACCCAGTGCACTGTACCAAGCACCTTGGGTCACCCGAATGGTGGCGGGTAAACCACCAACAATCGCATTCCCAAAGAGGGTTAGTGTCAGGCAGGCGGCCGACTATAAAATCATAGCCAAAACTTTAAGCAACACGTCTAGAAGACGTGTTGCGTCGACCCCAAGTGAAATGGGATAAGGGCAGGAAGATGATGAGTGATAACACCACTAAATGCCTAATTTTCTTGTAGCTGGTTAACGAAGGGGTGGTGGGGGGGGAGGGGTCTAAACACAAAAACATTTGCCTTGCTTTGTACATATTATATAATATATAATACAGTAACTTGATACAATTAACATGAACATAAAAAAACAAATGATAGTCTAGCATGCTTGACAACAAAAAATTGCTAACAATAATAACAATTATTAAAACTTCTGTGTAGCCTACCCAAGCTAAGCTAGGGTCGGCTTCCAGTCTCACCGGCTTTAATTAACTAAATACCGTATTTTAAAACAATGAATTGTCATTTGATTATACAGTGCTACAAGGATCTTGTGACATGTGGCCGGATACGGAACTAATGCCGTCATATAAGCAAAACCATGACATAATAGACAGAGTTGATTCTTGTTGCGAATATGCACACCAACGCCCTCGTGTTAATATCATTCACGTGCCTTAAGATCCTTGAAACACTATGATAGGTAAAATAGTATCTATCGACGCAACCTAGACCGTCAGAACTATGGAACATAAACAAGGAAAAACAAACTTGTCTGCTCCATGGAAAAAATTAAATCCAAGGATAACAGATTGATAAGTAAACAAGAAAGTCAGTGATAACCTCGACTCAAACGAAACTCAATATTAAGGCACACTTGTGCGTTATTTGAGTGTGTAAGTGTTCATAAAACCCTGAATTGCACTAGATTTTAGATTACCATTGCAAGTTTTACGCTTAGTGCCCGCACTAAAGACCTCGCTTTAGCACGTAGCCTGTTTTCCACTGTACTGAGGGCAACGAGAGTAGACCAACAAACGCTAAATAAAATAATAATATTAAAAAAAATATCAACAATAATTGGTGTTCAGGTGTAAAAGTTCTGGTTTTTAAACCTCTGTTTCCTGTTCCTAAAGTAGCTTGTTTCATTCGTATTCAAAAGATTATTAACTCGAAGTGTTGAAGAAGTTGTTGAATGTATTCGCGTGTGATCGTCTGTACGGGCTCCTTGACAACAGCATGCATTGTGGACTTTATGTTAAGTGTATTAGGGTTCATTTTTCATTGAGCTTTACAGTATCTATTTCTTATGCTTATGTAACGAGGGCGCGGACAGTTTGACTTTCCCGGGGAAGTTTCTGGCGACGTTTTCCTCTTTGACGGCCTTCAGCAGGTCCTTCTCCCGGGCCGTGCTGGTCTTGTCGCGGAGGAACACTTGGATGGCGGTCTTGGCTGCCTTGCCTCGTTTACTGGCTCCAGGGGTCAGTTTCACCTTGTACCTAGAGATAAATATTACAACATTTATTCTCTAAAAATACAAATGATTTAAAAGGATTATTTAAATTAGGCTAATAAGTAAGTTTTTGAACGTCTACATTACACCGCACCCTCTTACGAGCACCCTTTAGCTTCCTTAGTAATGTGATTATGGTTGATGTGGTTCAAAATTGGTGCAACAATCTACATAGCAGCAGATCGATACAAATTCAAGTATGACACGTCACAAAGTGGGCTTTTGAATTGCCTAATTCTCTTTATGTTTTATTGAACAGTGATAAAGACAGACACAAGGGGGAGATTTTGCTGCTTTCTATGTAATATGTAAAGACTGTTTTCCTGTCACTTTGAGTTTGCAATAAAGTAATGTAATCTTCCAGCAATCAACGGGCAAGATATAACTCCCTAACTGTCACCTTCACCAATAGCCGAAATCTAGTTTAGACTTATAGCACAGTCTAAATATATTATTGTCATACAGTCGTTCGACGAAGGCGTCTAGACAGGGCAATCGTGCGGGGTGCGAGGGGTGGGACGCGGGAGGGCCGAGCCCGAACTGCGAACAAAATAATGTTAGCGGTTCGTCGTTCGTCATTCAGGGCTTACGCGTGTTTGTTTTCGTAATTATTTTATAAAATGGTGCATACGACGTGTGCTGTGAGAGATTGCAAGTCTTCATCTCGTATTAATAAGTATCTGCGGTTTCATCAGCTTCCACGAACAGAAGAAAGGTAAATAAATAATGTTTTGTTATTGTAGAGTGAATACGTAAATTTAATAATAAAAATATTTGTCATGCCCGTCAAAGTTGACAACGCCAACAAAATGGCCGAATGGTGGACGGAAAGAAGTATGAATAGGTAGGTAGGCTAGGTACCTGAAGGAAAATGGAAAATGGACGCCATTTTTTTAAATTCGACACGGCTGTCAATTTCTAGGCTAACTGGGGTGCTTGTTATGAAAATGCCAACTTTTTTGAAATCCAAGACGGCGGACGCCATTTTTTTTTTTTTTAATTTGATTTTAATAATATAATTAAGTTCAGCAATAGAAATTTCAAATCTATTGAATTTAGAAACCGAAAATATTTGTTAGTTACCCATTTATAATTATTGTTTTATTTAATATTATTAATTATTTACTGTCATAGTTTTTCAATTGGTTCTCAGCAAGTTATAATAATATTAGGTTACACTTTTTTTAATGATTATAATGTTAACGATGTTGATCTGCAATAAATAAATAATTTTATTAATATTTTTAATTTTGACAACCCTTGCCATCGCGATACTGTCAAGACGTAGTCGGCATTTTCCACAAGATCAAAGGCGTCGGACGACTGTATGATATTTAGACTGTGCTTATAGTTACTAAGTGAGACTTATCCTTACTTGTAGTTACTAAGAGCTGAGTAGGGCGCGACGACAGGTACTGCGAACAGCAGTTCGTCGTCCGTGAAGGGCGCGCCTGTGAGCTGCCGCAGCAACGCCGCGTCACCGTCCTCGGTAGCCTCCGCCTCGCCCACCTGACACACAACACACGTTTTACAAGTGTATTGAAAATAGCCACTGGCACTAGTAAATAAATAGTCAGTGGCAAAATGGAACTTATTTCAAGGATATTCGGGTATAGACTGGAATAATGAGTGATGCAAAATTAGTTTTCTCGCAAGACATGGGACTCATTATACTGGTTAGACTGCCTGACTGACTGCGAAAAGGCAGACAACTAATGGGAGGGGAGAGGGGGGTTTCATGTAGAGTTCACAAAAATATTGACCACTTTTATAAATTATCACCAGCTGTCGTTAGTGTGTGTGTTAACGTTGTATGAGGACTTACAAAGCTGTCGTTATTGTGTTGATGTTTTGACAGAAAAATGGTGAAACTACAGACTGTTCTATACAAGCTGATACTAGGCTGGTATCACCATCCCAGCCTAGATAGAGCCATCTCATCAGATAAAGGTTTTACCTCGGGGTCGGGCTCCTGTTCCTCGGCATCAGAGTCGGCCTCCAGCATCAGCGGCGCCGGTTGCGGGATCTTGGCGGCCTTGGGGCCGGTCTTCACCTTGTTGGCCTTTGCTGCCGCTGCCTTCTTCTGAGCCTTCTTTGATTCTTTCTCTGCTTTTCCTGACTACATGAGAAATGTCATTTTAATAACATCCACTAAAGGAGCTAGAAGATTAAAGGAGTCCATGGATTAAAGCTATGTAAGCTCTTAATTATTAATCATCCAATAACTAATTAGTAAGTTTGATACTACACTTTGTCTTGGAGTGTCTTTTGAGTAAAAGCAAGCATTCATTCAATCAATTTGTTGTATAACACCTTCAACATTATTTAAGACACGAGAGGTGGAACGTGTGGAAGAAGAAGACATGCTGCACCGACCCCAAATAATAGGGGAATGATGATGACTATGAGGACTAAAAGACAATCATACAAGCAAGACTACTACCAAAGGCTTTTCGTATCCCAGTTGAAATCCTCATGGACTGTCCCTCGTCAGGGGGTTGACGAGGGGGTTGTACCGGACTTTTACCGGCTAAAACCACTGGAGTATCCTCATCTGCATATGACCGGGGGTCAGACATTCGCTTTCGCATTCAACCTTACCTGAAGTAACTCCATCATAACCGCCCTGTCCTCGTCATCCTGGTCCTTGTACTTCTCCTTCATCTTCTTGATCTTCCCGCGCTGGCCGCGCTTCATGTTCTTATCTTCTTTCACCTGCTCTTTCACTCTCTGCTCTTTGTGCTCCTTCTGCGGCTTCTTACCACCCTTCTTTGGTAATGACGGGAATGATGGCATTTTTTCTTCGTCTAGGTAATTATTACAAGAAAGATTTATGATTATATTATTTATCGGTAGGGTTTACTTATATGTATTTCGCTAGGCTGACAGGGGAGAATTTTATAAATATTAAAATTATATGTACAAATAATACCCAGACTTGGTTCTAGGCAAGAAGTCGAAGAGCGACGTAATTGTTCTTGCATATGGCTTGTAGAACATAACACGAATCAATCGACGTTTATCATATAACTAGCGACCCGCCCCAGCTTCGCACGGGTGAAACACTGATATACGCATATACATATAAACCTTTCTCTTGAATCACTCTATCTACTAAAAAAACCGCTTCGAATTCCGTTGTGTAGTTTTGAAGATTTAAGTGGACATTCAGAGAAACAGAAACATCAACTTAGTTTTATACTATGTAGCCATAGTGTCGTTTTTGGACAATAGCATTATACCAATCGACCATTTATACTCTGAACTCGATATATTACATTTAAGCACACAAATACAATACTCACTTTTATCAGACGTCTCTGAATAAGTTCTGGATAAATTCCTCAAGAGCACTTGTCCTGTCGTGTGGTCGACCTGATAGACAAGATTATAATATTAAAAACTATTCTACACACACACTAAAATTACCATTCATCCCTAGCTTTAAACCACACTTACTTTAATATGAGTATCAGGGAAGTCATCATCAGATTCGCTCTCATTCTCCGACGGCTCTCCTTTCTCCTGTTTCTCACTAGTCTCCTGTTGACTCTCACACCTGTCCGTCTCTTGCTGGCTCACACTCCTCTCCGTGTCCTGACTCTCGCTATGTTCCATATCCTGGCTCTCGCTCTGTTCCGTCTCCTGGCTCTCGCTGTATGACGTCTCTTGCCGACTCTCGCTCTTTTCCGACTCTGTAGCTTGCGACTCTTCTTTAATGGAACCTAGGGTGTTTGCTGCTGATTTCTCGTCTTCTTTGTCTGATGGCTCGTCTGTTAAAGGGTGTAGATTTTTAGTTAATAAAGGTAGAACAGAAACTGAAGATTAGCAAAAGTTGCAAAATAGTGTAATTATAATTTAGGGTTAATTGACATCTGGCACACGAATCCCTTTTTCTTATATTTATATCCCTTGGAATCGTGTTTAACTAAAGCGAGATAGCGAGTTCCTAAGCGTCTTGTCGATTCTACATGTGTCCGGATTTCTACCCCACCTTCTTTTTCGATCTTTAAAACGACTATTTTAGATTCATCAAAAGGATAGAAGCTAGATAAAAGCCAGATAAGAACTATGTTGTACCTATCAACATAGTTCATGCCGTAGACTACATTTATTTTGCAATTTGTTAAGATCCAAAAAAAATCTAATCATTTACATTACTTACACAGACTACTAATAGCTAAGTGATTCTATAAGTAGCGTATTTGTCTCACCATCATCCGACACGAGTATTTCCTGGTCCTCCTCCATGACGGAGGTGGTCTCCGAGGCGTCCTCCGAGGCGAGCGCTCCTCTCTCGTTCAGATGCTTCTCTATACAACTGTCTTCTAACTGTTAACAACAATAAAGTTGATATTACTGTACTTTTGGTATGGGTTTCGGAATGGGCTTTGTTTGTCATGACCACAGTATAAAGTACTTATATTCAGAATCGGAATCAGAATATTTATTTTCAATAAATGCAGGGACATAGATTAGATGTAGTAACATTGTTGTGTCTTGTACATTTTATCCTGAGGCATGCAAATATTATATCAATTCGTTTATCAAATTAAATTATTATGAACATTAAAATAATGTTATTTGTTTTGTAAAAGTCCGGGTTAATTAAAAAACAGCAAAACCGAAAGAGATGTTGTCCTACATTAAATAGTTTATATTACAAATATTTATCAGCCTATGACATTTTTGTTTGGAAAGCAAAATTGGACACAAAAAGCATAACTATTTCCATGCCCAAAACCTACCACTGTACTCAAAAAAATACTGTTTCTTTTCCATTGCACACTGTTTAAAAAACCACAACATTCTATAAACTCACTCTAAACATAAAACTGAACCCGAACTGCAGCTGGTCGGGCAGCAGGTAGTTCTTGCGGCCGCGGATCATGAAGGAGCCGGTGGTGAGGAACTCTCCCGTGGGCGCCGTCTTAGATACTTGCGACGCGTGCACCCACCACGCTCGCGTTAGGACTTTGGCTTCCCATGCCACGCTGCAAGGGAAATACGTCGATAGAAGATACAATGGTAGGTATGCAAATAATATGGTTGATGTATTGAAAGGCAGGTGCAATAGTTTTCCAAAGTTAGGGTTCTCAACGTGTGGTGTCCGGATATAAAGAATAGCACCACCCCATATCCTCCACTGGGTGTCGTAAAAGGCGACTAATGGACCTTAAGACCCAGTGCACTATACCAAGCACCTTGGGTCACCCGAATGGTGGCGGGTAAACAACCAACAATCGCATTCCCAAAGAGGGTTAGTGTCAGGCAGGCGGCCGACTATAAAACGATAGCCAAAACTTTAAGCAACACGTCTAGAGGACGTGTTGCGCCGACCCCAAATAATAATTGGGATAAGGGCAGGGGAATGATGATGAGTTAGGGTTCTCAACAAGGCATGCTCGACCTGTGTCGCCGTGTAAACCTTTAAAAAGGACCAGGTTTCTTCCCTTGAAGTTATCCCGTGAATTAAAGGTTATACATTTTCGTTCGGGATCCTGAGCTAGTTCAGACATGTTTTACAGTAGTCAGCGTTCTAGCCGTTCATAATTCATAATTTATGCAATAAACCGAACAAATAAATCACTAAAAACTAAATTTGATGATAGTCTGCTAATGCATGGTATATATTTTATGTGTACATGTGCGTGTGTCTGTATGTACATACCTGTAGGCCACAGCGGCGTGTCCGGCCTCGGCCAGCGTGCGCGGCGGCAGCGGGCCGGCGCCGGGGTTCTTGACGACGACGGACGCCGCGCCCGACACGTCCGCGTGCACGTACACGTCGCACGCGCGCATGTAGCGCTTCACTAGCAACTCGTTCTGCTGCTGGTCGCGACCGCCGATCACCTACACATAATGCCAATATTTTAATTGGATATTCCTCGACTGCACGGGTAGCCGAGTGGTCACCACGCTAATTATCACAGTACGCGACGTGTCGCAGGTTCGTAGGACAAGAATTTGTACGATCCACAAAGGTTTGTTCTGAGTTTAGGTGTCTCTTTGTGCATGTGAATTGAATGTTTGTGAATACCCTCGGTAACACTCGCGATACAAGGATTAAATTCCTTAGTGCGGAAGTCTAAAAATAAAAAGAAAAAAGAAAGGAATTGTTCAACGCATTCAAACCGAGTGTTACACAGTTTATTGTATTTTAGGAGTTACCCGGCTCGCGATTTCGCCCGTGTGTATTTCGGATATAGCTGCAAAAACATTACCCTCGTCTGACGTAGTCGGTTAAAAAGTTGCCTATGTTTTAATCTAGGGTGTCAGCTAATTTCATACCCGTCAAAATAGATGTAGCCGTTTGAGCGTGAAAGAGTAACAATTATTCAACCATTCAAACTTAAAAACTTTCGCATTTATAATCATACTTCATTCATTGGGGTCAGGGCAGCATGTCTTCTTCTTCCACACGTTCTTATCTGACGTCATCTCGCAAGCAACACTCTTAATATAAGCATTTCTCTTAGCATTTATAATATTAGTCTTTATCGCATATCTAAACTTACCAGATAATTATCTGAAGAGATGAACCAGTAGAACTTCTCGAACCAGTACGTCTTCCTGGCCTTGATGATGTTGCTGACGGTGTGGGCTTCCTTCAGCGTCTGCTTGGTCTTCTTCTCCGCGCTCTTGAGGGCCTTGCCGGCTGATTCTAAGGTCTTCTGCTGTTTCTTAGCGGCGTTTCGCTTCTGGTCGTAGAGCCTATTTAGCAAAAAAGTATAGATGATAAATTTCTCTAAGAATGTCTAATTTTTTGTCATCTAAGTCCCACTTAGAACGAAAATCCTTTTAGCTACGAATGCTTTAACAAATATCCCATTTGCTAATATCCTTCAACTACGAATGGCTGACTTGCTACGAATGCCCCTCATGCTAGAAGCATCCCATTTGCTACGAATACCCTACTAGCTACGAATCACTCACTTGCTACAAAAGTTGATGATATAAATTGTAAATTGAATTTAAATGTCTCATTTGCTGCAAAGATTCCATTTGCGACCATATGCGTTTTATGACCGTTTGCGTGCATCTACACAACTAGATTCAGTTGCCTGAGCAGGCCTACTCGAAATAAAAACCTTTTGATTTTGATTTGTAAATGTCCTTACAAACCAACCTCTTATAAATACCGTCCTTACCTTCTCGCATTAGCATAGGCCGTGAGCGACAGGTCGACATCCACAAGCTGTGGGGGCAGAGGCTCCTCGCCGCTGTCGTAAGGGTCCTCCAGCAGCAGCGTGATGTGGTTGGTGTTCAGCTTCAGCTGCTTGATGCACGACGCGATCGGGTCCTTGTTCTCCTGGGCCGCCTTCACCAGGTCTTTGATGTCGTCCCATGACATCTAAACGTGTATGAAATTGATATTAATCTTCATCATCTTCCTGCCTTCGTCTCATTTTAATTGGGATCGGTGCTAATTGATATTGTGATTCTTAGTTTTGCCGGAACCACAAAGCTGCTAGAGTCGGTTTTCATATGGAGCTTGGCATGGGGTTTGGGATTGGGGTTGGGGGTCCACGAGCGGCTGGTTGTTATGAGTTGGGGGTCACTAGCAGGAGTGTGTACAGACCTGGTTGGCTAGCGCGGCCTGCACGGCGAGGCGCCGGGTCCACGAGCGGCTGGTTGTTATGAGTTGGGGGTCACTAGCAGGAGTGTGTACAGACCTGGTTGGCTAGCGCGGCCCTGCACGGCCGAGGCGCGCCTGGTCCACGAGCGGCTGGTTGTTATGAGTTGGGGGTCACTAGCAGGAGTGTGTACAGACCTGGTTGGCTAGCGCGGCCTGCACGGCGAGGCGCGCCTGGTCCACGAGCGGCTGGTTGTTATGAGTTGGGGGTCACTAGCAGGAGTGTGTACAGACCTGGTTGGCTAGCGCGGCCTGCACGGCGAGGCGCGCCTGGTCCACGAGCGGCTGGTTGTTATGAGTTGGGGGTCACTAGCAGGAGTGTGTACAGACCTGGTTGGCTAGCGCGGCCTGCACGGCGAGGCGCGCCTGGTCCACGAGCGGCTGGTTGTTATGAGTTGGGGGTCACTAGCAGGAGTGTGTACAGACCTGGTTGGCTAGCGCGGCCTGCACGGCGAGGCGCGCCTGGTCCACGAGCGGCTGGTTGTTATGAGTTGGGGGGTCACTAGCAGGAGTGTGTACAGACCTGGTTGGCCTAGCGCGGCCTGCACGGCGAGGCGCGCCTGGTCCCCGAGCGGCTGGTTGTTATGAGTTGGGGGTCACTAGCAGAGTGTGTACAGACCTGGTTGGCTAGCGCGGCCTGCACGGCGAGGCGCGCTGGTCCACGAGCGGCTGGTTGTTATGAGTTGGGGGGTCACTAGCAGGAGTGTGTACAGACCTGGTTGGCTAGCGCGGCCTGCACGGCGAGGCGCGCCTGGTCCACGAGCGGCTGGGTGTTATGAGTTGGGGGTCACTAGCAGGAGTGTGTACAGACCTGGTTGGCTAGCGCGGCCTGCACGGCGAGGCGCGCTGGTCCACGAGCGGCTGGTTGTTATGAGTTGGGGGTCACTCGAGGAGTGTGTACAGACCTGGTTGGCTAGCGCGGCCTGCACGGCGAGGCGCGCCTGGTCCACGAGCGGCTGGTTGTTTATGAGTTGGGGGTCACTAGCAGGAGTGTGTACAGACCTGGTTGGCTAGCGCGGCCTGCACGGCGAGGCGCGCCTGGTCCACGAGCGGCTGGTTGTTATGGAGTTGGGGGTCACTAGCAGAGTGTGTACAGACCTGGTTGGCTAGCGCGGCCTGCACGGCGAGGCGCGCCTGGTCCACGAGCGGCTGGTTGGTATGAGTTGGGGGTCACTAGCAGGAGTGTGTACAGACCTGGTTGGCTAGCGCGGCCTGCACGGCGAGGCGCGCCTGGTCCACGAGCGGCTGGTTGTTATGAGTTGGGGTCACTAGCAGGAGTGTGTACAGACCTGGTTGGCTAGCGCGGCCTGCACGGCGAGGCGCGCCTGGTCCACGAGCGGCTGGTTGTTATGAGTTGGGGGGTCACTAGCAGGAGTGTGTACAGACCTGGTTGGCTAGCGCGGCCTGCACGGCGAGGCGGCGCCTGGTCCACGAGCGGCTGGTTGTATGAGTTGGGGGTCACTAGCAGGAGTGTGTACAGACCTGGTTGGCTAGCGCGGCCTGCACGGCGAGGCGCGCTGGTCCACGAGCGGCTGGTTGTTATGAGTTGGGGGTCACTAGCAGGAGTGTGTACAGACTCCTGGTTGGCTAGCGCGGCCTGCACGGCGAGGCGCGCCTGGGTCCACGAGCGGCTGGTTGTTATGAGTTGGGGGGTCACTAGCAGGAGTGTGTACAGACCTGGTTGGCTAGCGCGGCCTGCACGGCGAGGCGCGCCTGGTCCACGAGCGGCTGGTTGTTATGAGTTTGGGGGGTCACTAGCAGGAGTGTGTACAGACCTGGTTGGCTAGCGCGGCTGCACGGCGAGGCGCGCCTGGTCCACGAGCGGCTGGTTGTTATGAGTTGGGGGTCACTAGCAGGAGTGTGTACAGACCTGGTTGGCTAGCGCGGCCTGCACGGCGAGGCGCGCCTGGTCCACGAGCGGCTGGTTGTTATGAGTTGGGGGTCACTAGCAGGAGTGTGTACAGACCTGGTTGGCTAGCGCGGCCTGCACGGCGAGGCGCGCCTGGTCCACGAGCGGCTGGTTGTTATGAGTTGGGGGTCACTAGCAGGAGTGTGTACAGACCTGGTTGGCTAGCGCGGCCTGCACGGCGAGGCGCGCCTGGTCCACGAGCGGCTGGTTGTTATGAGTTGGGGGTCACTAGCAGGAGTGTGTACAGACCTGGTTGGCTAGCGCGGCCTGCACGGCGAGGCGCGCCTGGTCCACGAGCGGCTGGTTGTTATGAGTTGGGGGTCACTAGCAGGAGTGTGTACAGACCTGGTTGGCTAGCGCGGCCTGCACGGCGAGGCGCGCCTGGTCCACGAGCGGCTGGTTGTTATGAGTTGGGGGTCACTAGCAGGAGTGTGTACAGACCTGGTTGGCTAGCGCGGCCTGCACGGCGAGGCGCGCCTGGTCCACGAGCGGCTGGTTGTTATGAGTTGGGGGTCACTAGCAGGAGTGTGTACAGACCTGGTTGGCTAGCGCGGCCTGCACGGCGAGGCGCGCCTGGTCCACGAGCGGCTGGTTGTTATGAGTTGGGGGTCACTAGCAGGAGTGTGTACAGACCTGGTTGGCTAGCGCGGCCTGCACGGCGAGGCGCGCCTGGTCCACGAGCGGCTGGTTGTTATGAGTTGGGGGTCACTAGCAGGAGTGTGTACAGACCTGGTTGGCTAGCGCGGCCTGCACGGCGAGGCGCGCCTGGTCCACGAGCGGCTGGTTGCGCGCGATGAGCTCGGCGGCGCGCTCGTCGTCCCCCTGCGCGCGCTGCAGCTCGCGCACGCGCTTCTCGTGGTCCGCGCGCACGTTCTGTAGCTTCTTCATAGCCTCGCGCTCCACTTGCACCGTCTGCAATAACCATGGATGTGTTACACAGCTACAAAAATAAATGAATATTCTTCAATATTCACACAGCTTGTATTATGAATAGCATATTTGTCCTGGACGGAAATCGAACCTGCGACCACCAGGCAAGCTATAGTAGGACCACCCGTAAGCTACCATTACGCAAAGGCTAACCACATGGTTCATGGTATCAGCTGTGTCTCATGCTCCAGTCATTGTTATTTGTGATAATATAAAAATCAATTGCTGTTCGTTAGTCTCGCTAAAACTCGAGAACGGCTGAACGGATTTATCTCATCTTGGTCTTGAATTGTTCGTGGAGGCCTAGGGAAGGTTTAAAAGGTGCGACTTTTTTTTTTATTTATCGTTGGGGCAGTACGAAGTCTGCCAGGTCAGCTAGTTTGTGATAATTACAGTCTCATACTAAAGTATTAACATGTAAAACAAAACCACAACTTTATAAATTAAACTCAAATGTACGATTATATTGCACATCATGAAAATTTAAAAAGCTGGTATTACCATACCTTCAAATCAATTTTCTGTCCTTCTAAAGTGGAGAAGAACTCGTCGACTGCTCTGTCGAAGGTCTCGTGTTCGACGTGCGGCATCTGGCGGTGCTGCGCGAACAGCATCGGGTGGAACTCCTGGCTGGTCAGCAGGAAGGTCTCGCCTTCAGGGCCCGGCCGGGACTCCTTCTTCTGAGTAATGTAGCCCTGGTAGATGGATAGTCAGTTATTGTAAAAATATTTTAGTTATCATTTTATAGCTGTGGTCACAAATAAATGTCAATGTCTAATTATTGATTTAGAGTAAAATACTTTAAATTACTAAACGACTGATATAAATAATAATAAACCAGCCTAAATACGTCCCACTGCTGGGTACAGGCCTCTTCCCATATAGGGTGACCATTGATCACCATGCTAGCTCACTACGGTTGTGCGGTGTCTGGTCGGTCTGTTGACCTTGGGCTCAGTAGTTGAGTGTTTTAATTTTTTAGTAGTTATTATCGATAAAAAATATCATATGATATTATTTATTATGGTTTATTTATTTTATAAAAAATATTGATTTATCTGTCACGGTTCCTACTTTGTCATATTATAATACTATAATAGATGACAACATGCTGCAAGGGAATTTGTTGTGCCGTTTCTTATCCCATAGCAAAAGCACAGAAGGCGGTGAAGGGAGGGCGATGGGGTGCTGTTTATTACCATTTTGACTTTCAAAAAGTCCTACTAATTTTGCCTAATTGCCTCATTTTAATAATTGACTTTTGATTTCATTCAAAGATTGGCGATTACAGATTCTAATACTGACTGATAACAAGCAAAAAAAAAACATTTTTAATCATGTCATTGTCGCTTATCGCTTATCTGGATAAATAGTCTAAAGTAGATCTTACCTTAGCCACTTGCACCCTGGCTTCATCTAGAAGTTGTTCTGCCTGTTTGAGAGCCTTCAGCAGCTTCTCCAGGTCATCCTCCACGTGGAAACCCTTGCCGGGTTCCTTGGACAACTTCATGGTGCCTGCCAAGCCATTCTCCAGGAGAACGTGGTCGATAATTGCTGCACCGTACTCTGGAAAAGGAAATTAAGTTGTTTTGATCTGTCTTTAACTAAGAAGGTTCTTAATACAACAAATAAAAAAACCACTTGTTTGACAACTGACTTTTGAGTTATTCTTAATAACGATCTGAAGTCTATTAATTAATGTTATTGCACTATCTTGTACATAAAATTCCCGTGTCATAATGTTAGTTACCGTATTACTCCGAAACGGCTGGACCGATTCTCTTAAAATTTTGTATAATATGCATTTAGTAAGTCTGAGAATCGGCTACTATCTATTTTTCATCCTTAATTTTTTCGCAAGCAAAGTCGCGGGCAACAGCTAGCATTGTATAAATTATAGTGAATATCTCTAAATTCTTACCTAACTTAGGATTAAGTACTTTCTTGAGGTTGTCCCCTGGTTTACAGTTGGCCAGTATCTCCTGTAGCGCGTCGCTAGAGGGCGCCGCGTAACTTGTCTTAGCTCTGTCTAGTGGATACCTCTCTTTTACAGCAAACCTGTTGAAAAGAAAATCCTTTTTAATATTTAGTATTTAACTATCTACTTGAGTGTGTTTCACTATTCTAACCATAAAAAGTGGAGAAATGGATGGAACTAGGAAACGCTACGCACGCTCCTAGGTATAAAGAGATGACTTGAGCCTATTCTTTGACAGATTCGAGGATACAAGTAATATTTTATGACTGGCCCGTTAGTCTAGTGGTAAGTGGCGCTGACTGTTATACCGGAGGGCGTGGGTTCGATTCCCACCCAGGACAATTTCTTGTTTGTGTGATGAGCTTGATAATTTATTCTGTGTCTGGGTGTAATTTATCTGTCTTGGCATAGACTAGATTGCATTTTACGACTACAAACTGCAAGGGGACCCTCTATTTGTTTGTTTAACACCCTCTCCTTATCCACCAACGTTTATAACTTACCTCACTTTATCCCCCTCAACATGTGGCCTCAGCACATTAAGGATCATCCACTCATGGTCGGTCAGCACGATGTTGCCTCTGTCGTACAGCTCTAGGATCACGTGGTACGCGGCCTCTCCGCTGCCGAACTGCAGGTCCACGATGCGGTCGATGCCCAGCTGTGAGAGCTTCTCCAGACGTTTGTTCTTTAAGTGTTTACGGAGCTGCCGGAGAAGGACATACCAAAGTTGTTTTTTATGTTTGCATAAACAGATTTTAGTTATACCTAAAGGTTACAAGAAAGCAATATTTTGTTCATCAATATCCTTACATAACAACACATTAACACCTATTAAAAAAAATACTTAGGAAAACTAATCAAGCAAATATTGCAAAATACCAAAATTCAAAATTGTGAACTGTTAATAATCATAGCTTTAGATATTAAACATCATCAAGATTTTTGCTGACATATCTCAGACCAAGTATTACAGAGAATGAGGTCAATTTACATCACTAGGTAGGAGAAAATGAAGAAATTGTTGTGTAACAGAAAGTTGCTAGCTCTTGTCTTTTATTTTGTTTATGTAACATTATTTTATAGGTAAAATGTGGCATTGGCTATGCAGTTTATATAAGATTTTTATAGTAACAAATTTTTGGAACATGAAGGAAATCATTGTAAGTGTACATGGGCTCTTAAATGGAATTGGTAATATCCATAATCTAAAAGGATAGAGCTCTTCGCCCAGCAATAAGAAAGTATAAGTATGTAGTACATAATTATATGGCATACTAGCTGTTCCTGCAACTTCTTCTACACGGAATTTGAAAAAAAAGTTAATTAGTTGTTTTTCTGAAATAAAAGATTGTTTAAAAAACTAAAGTGGCCCCAGTTGGTCCTTACTATTTTAGCTACCTTTTAATAAAAATCCCGTCAAAATCAGTCTAGCCATTTTAGATAATAGCGGGAACAAACCGACAGACATAAACTCAAAAAACTTAGTATAAATCTATTATAAATAGACAATATTGTAAAGTATGTAGTATTGTAGTCAAAATAAACCTTACTTTCATAGTAAACCCAGAGGGAGCATTATTCTTTGGCCATTCAAACTGTGTGGTATGAAAGCGGTTCCCGGACTCCAGCAGCAAGATGCTCTTCTCCTCGGACCTCTGCAGACGGATCACATATGATTTGCTGTCTATATCATACACTTGGTTCACTCGCATGCCAATTAATCTGAAACAATATTATTTGTGTATTGGTAGGAGAAGTGTGGGCAGACCACCAGACAGATGGTCAGACTATTTAAAAACATATGCAGGCCTATAACGGACCAGGAAAACTCATAACTTTGGCGAGTGTAGGTGTTTTTGAGAGGCACATAACCAACAGTCAGTAAAAAAATTATGAAGAGAGATTGAAACTGCATTTTTCAATGATATGAATCATTGAAAAATACAGTTCAAATCTTGGAAAAAATATGGGGAAGAAATACTGAAGATTGAGTATTTGTTTGTTTTTTTTTTTTGTGGTGGTAGATTGACCTTAAGTATAATAAAAATAGTGATCTTTTGCACCCAAAACAAAACAGATAACCTAACCTTGCTAATTAGGCAAAGGAAAACAAAAATACAGACAATTTATAAATACCATTTACTTAAGAAATAACATTATAGAAAATATTGTAATATTTATAGTACTTGTGTAATGTGTTGGTTAAAATTCGTACATTCATTTATTTTTAACTAGCGACCCGCCCCGGCTTCGCACGGGTGCAATGCTGATATACTAAATACGCTACAGAAAAACTGTGAACGTTGTTTATAAAAAAACATAGCGGCCCGCTCCGGCTTTGCACGGGTTTAAAATATGTAACTCACTAAAAAAAAGGTTAAAATCAATCCTAAATACGCTACAGAAAAACTGTGAACGTTGTTTATAAAAAAACATAGCGGCCCGCTCCGGCTTTGCACGGGTTTAAAATATGTAACTCACTAAAAAAAAAGGTTAAAATCAATCCAGTAGATTTGATTTATTCATTTACTGCCCGTAGCCCGCACGCGTTTTTGGAGTACTTAGAACAATTCCCCTTTCTTTATCTTTGGAATATCTTTTATACACAATATTTTCACTTTTTTTTACATTTTTCCTTTTTTTTTACATTTTTACAATTTTTTTAACATTTTTACTTTTTTTTACATTTTTACTTTTTTTTACATTTACTTTTTTTTACATGTTTTTTACATTTACCTCCGACGCGCTATTTATAGGCACGCTGCCGCCGCGCCGCGTCGCCGTAAACGCTACGTTCCGCAATTTTTAAATCTGTACATCTTCAAAAATATTCATTTAAATCAGATACTGTAAAAGGCCAAATAGATCTATATTAAATCAACAATGTATTTAAGGTATTTAATTGGATAAGGATTAATGCTGTATTGATTAAAATCGCTTCGAATATTAGTCATTATTTGTCGTAAAAAGTAAATGACAAAAAAATGTTATTGTGGGATATCCATAAGAGATAGACATATACCATCGCGGAGTTTTCTGTAGACCTTTTCATTGTGTACAATACTTAGTACATTATTTTGATAAATCTCGTAGGATTCAGCCTGCGTTTGCAATGTAAGCGGAAAAAATGTAATTATTTGCGACATCACATTAGAAACCTCAAAAATAACAGTATTTGTCCACTATTTAATGGATGATATTATACATAAAAACCTTCCTCATGAGTTACTCTATCTATTAAAAAAAACCGCATCAAAATCCGTTGCGTAGTTTTAAAGATTTGAGCGTTCATAGGGACATACAACAACATGACAGAAAAAGCGACTTTGTTTTATACTATGTAGTGATGTAGCTTGTCTGATATCCCACAGCTAGGCAAAGGGCCCCCAAGTTTCTTCCGAACCTTTCAAACATGTTACATAAAAAAAAAAAACAATAACTATCGTGAGTCACGATAAAGTATATAGTATCGCGGTAGTTCTTACCAATAATTTAAAAATACATAATGAACAAAATCAAATAGGTATAAATACCTTTGCAGTTCTGTGACCATGCACATAATATCGTATGTGTTAAATCGGTTCTTCATTTTTGTAGCTTTTTTTCGCCGTTACCATAATATTGCACAATAACAATAAAAATCTTCGTCAAAATAGTGAGAAATGGAAATGACAGGGTTCACGTCACGTCTTCACGAGGAGTAAATATTAAAACGTCAAATTTCTTCAGTGTTACGACTGTGGTGTTACCATGGATTTACGAATGTATCGTCCGAGTGAGAATTATCATGCGTGTCTCGCTTGGATAACTATCAGTCAAATAAGATTACTGCGATCTACAGCTGAGCATAGGCTTATCTTAAGTTTTACTGCAACAGCACATCAACGAACGTTCTTACTCAATTATTTTCAAGGGAAATTATAAATACAGTTTTACAAAATTTGTAGTAGCAAACAATTTGATCAATCATCCACTCCTTCAAAACGAAAAATTAAAAAAAGGTGTTTATATAATCGGAATTGATATTTTTCGAATTACTATTATCTAAAAAAAACTATTTTTGATTGGTGAAATGTATTGTGGAACGAAAAAATAATTGTCAATTATGACTGTCAGGCTCACGTCAAATGCACGTTTATATTTTCGTTCATGTTTATGTTGTACGAAACCTATAAAACACATTTTTAAGTTTCAAGTAATGTAAATATAACACATTTAAAAAATATAACTATTCAAAATGGTCAGTGAAAATTCAGATTTAAAAGATTTCAAGCTGAAACCAATGAAATGCGAGTGTAATTACCTCAGCAAGTCCGATGGTTCGGCTATTTTATCACAAGGTAAACAATCCTTTTGTATTTTATAATTTAACCTCTATTGGAGATTTTAGATTTGATTTAGATGGAAGACAACTGTATCTAACAATGCACTAAAGAGGTAATGATCTCTATTAAAATTGACTTTAATATAGAAACTTTCAAAAAGAGTTTGTATAGCACCTGCAGTAAGACGCTCACAGGCTTCATTTTTAATATAAGATCATTGCTCGCAGGCTGATATCTTGGTTAGGTTTATTTCGATACAAAATGTAACTATAAAAGAATACCTTATCTTTAACAGAATGTTTAACACATTTCAGGACATACAGTCTCCCTGGTCAGTGTGAATGGCCCTCTAGATGTCAAAATGGCAAACCAGAGCATAGAGAAAGCCACACTTGAGGTGCTGTTCAGCAGTAAAGGCGGGAAACCATCTGTTGGAGACAGGTAATTACTAATAACTTATTATCTTCATATTCTGTTACCAAAAGCCATAAAAATAATGGTTAAAATTCAATAAGACTGGATGGATTTAGCATTAATCATATTACTTTAGACAAACACAACATTAATAAATTACAAAATGCATGTATTCATTTATATATTTTTTAGCTCACTGCAGAGCAATGGCATCTCTTCCATTCTGCCCCTCACAGGCTATATCTTTTTACACCAGTTTTGTTTGCATCATTAATAGATAATGAATTCATTAATTTTGGTTTTCAGATACAAAGAGCATGTGATCAGACAGACCTGTGAGACAGCAATACTCGGCAGTCTGTACCCTCGCACCGGGATCACTGTCACCATACAAGAGTTGGAAGACCAAGGAGGAGTAAGTATAGTAGCAAGACTATTCAAGGAAAAAGAACCTTTTAACAAAGGGTGAGAGAAAAACTAAGAATCAAAAATCAAAAAGTTTTTATTTCAAGTAGGCCTTCTCAGGCACTTTTAAAATGTTGGTGAGTCTAGTTGCATAGTTCCAAAATGTCATTCTTATGGAGAAGAACCGGCAAGAAACTCCATAAGTAAGAATTAATGAATGATAGTTACTTTCAAAGACAGCAGTTTGGCATGAGGATCCCTAGTAATATTATATATTAATTCAAATGGTAACCCTCTGTCTATATGTATAAGAGTAAGCCCATATGTCATGAAAAAACTGACTACTTTTAGTCACGGTTACCAAAATCGACAGCCAAAGCAGTAGTTTACATACAGGATCTATTAGTCTTTATTACATAAGCAACCTCAGTTTTTCTCCTCCAGTTCCTAGCCTGCTGTATCAACTGCGCGTGCCTAGCCTTGCTGAACGCGGGGCTGTGCATGCGCCACACGTTCGCGGCGGTGAGCTGCGCCATCGACGCGCTCGGCAACATCCAGCTGGAGCCAGCGCGCGACCAGCTCGACACTGCACGCGCTACAATGACCTTTGTATTTGATAGTAGAGAGAAGTCGCTGGTTACAGGTGATTTACAAGATTTTACAATTTGATAATTGCTAGTTAGACTGCTAAATATGCTGGGGGTTTGGTTCCTTTGAATGGTTGTGGATTGTAAAAACCGATCCCTGCAGAAACTGTGTATTAAAATATTAAAGATAAGTAGTAGTTAAATAAATTAATGAAATAAAGATAGTGTCTGGTGGATTGGTGTCTTATAACACACTGAAAAATCAAGGAGTTTTAAATACCATAAGAACACTTACTTATTATATTAAATCTTCGACGGCAATATACCGCCCAACTTTTTCAATCCTACACATAATAGCGCATATCTGTACTTAAAAAACTGAAAAATGAATGAGGTTTTGGAATAGACTATTTGCTTAATTGAAGAAAGTTTTATTTCCAATTTTCTATCCATGAACATGCTATATCAAAGTTTCAGTTTAGAGCTCCCAAATGACCAAACCATTTACATCCAACAATTTTAAAATCATTCTGTCTTAGTCAAATGACTTCAATTTATTTGCAATGTACAAAGTAACAAACCTTTTCATTTCCATCGCAGGTTTCACAGAAGGTAGCTACAGTGAGGACGCGTACGGCGAGGCGGTGGAGCGGTGCCGCGCCGCCAGCGACCTCGTGTTCGCATTCTACAAGGAGGTCGTCAGCAAGTACTCCAACGTTATAGGATGATGTGCTTAAGCAAATATAGTTGTTTTATAATTGTACTGTTGTTTTATTGCTACATAATACCAGTTGTCATACTTTTCAAAGGCGCTGGGGCAAACTGAGCGCTCTCCACCCTACAAACGGCTGGATGGGTTTTGACATGTGAGGTAAAGTATTGGCACAGTCTAAGTATCATACAGTCGTCCGACGCCTTTGATCTTGTGAAAAATGCCGACAACGACTTGACAGTATCGCGATGGCAAGGGTTGTCAAAATTAAAAATATTAATAAAATTATTTATTTATTGCAGATCAACATCGTTAACATTATAATCATTAAAAAAAGTGTAACCTAATATTATTATAACTTGCTGAGAACCAACTGAATAATATTAAATAAAACAATAATTATAAATGGGTAACTGACAAATATTTTCGGTTTCTAGATTTAATAGATTTGAAATTTCTATTGCTGAACTTAATTATATAAAAAATCCTCATCCTAATAAATAATTTCAACAAAAAAGTTAGTAGTTAGCACTTAATTCGCGTCCATTTTCCAGGATTTTCCATTTTCCTTCAGGTACCTAGCCTACCTACCTATTCATACTTCTTTCCGTCCATCATTCGGCCTTTTTGTTGGCGTTGTCAACTTTGACGGGCATGACAAATATTTTTATTATTAAATTTACGTATTCACACTACAATAACAAAACATTATTTATTTACCTTTCTTCTGTTCGTGGAAGCTGATGAAACCGCAGATCCTTATTAATACGAGATGAAGACTTGCAATCTCTCACAGCACACGTCGTATGCACCATTTTATAAAATAATTAGGAAAACAAACACGCGTAAGCCCTGAATGACGTGTCCCGACATGCTAACATTCTTTTGTTCACAGGGGGCAAATACAGTTGTCCTTACTCTAGTAATATAGGTATCAAATCAAAGATAGCAAAAGGGCCTATTAATAAATATATATCACGTATTTAGTAATTGGTTTATAACTTTGTTACACAGTTATTTTTGTTGTACTGTGCAAATTTGTAGAGATGTTAAGATTTAAATTTAAGGGTTTTTTTTCCTCGGTGGATAGTTTAATTGTAATTATAGAAAGTCTATTTTACCCCTTTGTCAAGAAGGCAGATTTTGCCAAGGGAGGTAACCCCAATATCTCGGGTTTTCGCTTTTTATATATAGGTAGCATACCGTCCTCTCATCAATAAATGCAAGGTTAGGCCTTTTTTGTAACTTTAGTGAAAGAATTATTTTTTTTTTACCACATCTGAAACTACAGGCTATCAGACCACTGTGTGACTTACCGTGGGTTCGATCCCCGCATAGGACAAACATTAGTAAGATCCACAAATGCTTGTTCTAAGTCCGGGTGTTCAGATCTTGAGAGCGAAATGTTTAAAAAGCCCTTTGCGAGATAAGGATTAATTAAATATTATAGTGAGAGAGATGTGTACAATAATTCTAAATGGATAAGGTGGCTTTAAAGTTCTCTTTTTAATACGTATCTATCGTATCATTAGGGATATTAGAGCATCGAATCTTAGTGGCGAGACCGTAGGACTGCTAAGTCAGAGGTCTTGAGTTCGATCCCCACGGCGCGCACCAACTTTTCGAATGATGTGTGCGTTCAAGAAATAAATATCACAGCTTCCGTGTTTCGGAAGGCACGTAAAAATGTGGGTCCTGCGCCTGATCTCTCTCCGGTCGTGTCGGATTACCGTCCCATCGGGTTATGAGAGTAAAGGAACAGAGAGTGCACCTGTGTTTGCGCACACGCTTGTACACTATAATATGTCCCTCGTAGCTGGCTGGTGTCATAGTAACACTAGCCGCCGTGGCCGAAATCGGTCCGGACATTATTTATTATTAGGGATGACATAAAAATGTATATGTACTCGTTACATAATTAACTATGAAATATAAAAATACTTGGTACCAAACTTGGTACAGCCTGTACGACTGTACCGCTATGAGGTAGGTGACTAACACACTTATAGAATATAAAGTCATATCGTTACAATATTATAAACTTGTAAATAGATAAAAGTTTGTTACTGTTTCACGAACAACATTTTTAGCAACTGTAATCGACATTCGCGAGTGCAAAGTCGCGGGCACCAGATAGTAGGTACATTAATCAATTAAGATTTTCCTTCTATTTTGGCGTCGAACAAAAAAAAAACAATTCCTGTTGTCCCCATCTTCACAATCAACATTCACACTACGGTACATTCGCTATTTTTTAAATTACACTTTTGTTTCCACCGTCCAATTAGTTCGCATGATGATAGTCATCACAACGACGGACGTACACAAGTTATAAACAAGAATAATAAGACTGAATAATTGAATGCGTTCCTTTGGTTCGCCGCTACCGAATATAAAGTTGGCGCAAGAGTAAAACGAAATGCTGTGTGAGGTGTGTTGGGGGTACACTGAGGGTACCTGGCTGTTGGTATATTTTAGCTAAAGACGACATACGTGATTTTAACGGTTTCATTTCAATAGTAATTGTCTAAATTACTATTGAAATACTATTAATCCAATTACTGAATAGTATATCTACTTGTCTGCTTGATTTGCTTTAGGGCAAAACATTTCTTTTACCATAGGGGTTTAGCTTAGCTGAATTAGGATATTATCCAAATTTGTGCAAAGGCGGTAATTTTTTACCGGCGGTAATTATGAACGGTCCAATAATGCAAATTTAGCATTGAAATTACCTAAAAAAAGATAAAATCTAAACCTAAATTCATATCTTTTTTAGACCATGACGATCTATTTTATTTTGCCTGTTTTAAAAGTTTATTATGCGAAATATTGATAAGAAAGGGCCACAAACTTTTTATGCCTCGATTCGATCTCATATTTACATATCGCACAACAAGCAATTTATTTTTATTTAATCAAACTTTAGCAAAAAGCAATCTACTTTATTCACTTTGCGCTCAGTGTACCACAAACACGCACCATCGCGTTGGCGGCAAAAAAAAAAGAGCGGGATGGCCGATCAACGCGATCTCGGATGCAAATGGCGGGTCCAAAAGCACCGCCGGCACATTTAAATGTCGCCAACTGATGCTGATTCGCTCTCGAATGATTTTTGCTCTATTTTACAACGCCGACGTTGTGCCGGACCCAAACAATTGTACTTAGTTACGGAATGTCTGAATGGATGCCCCTGCTATGTTGATAAGGTAACCAGTGTTCGCTTTAAGTGTAATTTTGGACCTAATTTGGTCATTGTAGCGTCTAATTAAGTCTTTCTTGCGGCTGTGAACGTAATTATTTGGAGAATTCTTTGATGTTGGGATTGGAATTATTAATTACATTGTCACTTACTTTTTATGTAAGGATCTGTAGAGAGATAATCCTGCAGACAACCTGCGGTCCATATATTTGAGCGATTTGAACAGCATACACGAGAGTGTATCATTTGGTTCATTCCCATTAGTTCGATGCATTAGTTCGATCGTCGAACTAGTGAGATTTTTTTTTTCTCATTAGTTCGACCGTCGAACTAGTGAGAATTTTTTTTCTCATTAGTTCGACGGTCGATCTTTTTTTTTTCTTTTATTTATTTTGTTAGGATGCCATCTTATAATTTATAAGTTTTTCAACTGTTTATTTGATCAAAGATATGCTATAGATGCACAAATATGAGTACACGAATATATATTTTTAACGAAGCAAGCGTTTTTTATTTTATTACGAAATTTGTATAACATATAAATGTAGTAGAATTATTTTTAAATCTAATTAATTCGACGGTCGAACAAATGAGAAATAAAAATTCTCACTAGTTCGACGGTCGAACTAATGAGAAAAAAAAATCTCACTAGTTCGACGATCGAACTAATGAATCGAACTAATGGGAATGAACCTATCATTTGTCTAGGCCGGTTGTAACTCTCTAAACAAATACCTAAGGACTTTCTAAGTCTAGGAACAGGTAAGTATACGAATTTACATTGCGAGTAATTGATTTTATATTTCATGGTCTTAATATTTTTGACCGGTGTTTTGCAAAAGGTTCGAACGATATCCACGATATCCATATCTTCATTATTCTAAGACATTATTGAAAGTCAGAAAAAAAACTGGATTACAGTAATTGCAATCACAAATCACAATAATTAATCTACAGGTAAGCACGCTACAAGCGTGGCGGTCAAAGCTTTCCTTCGTTTAATAGAAGTGTTCTTTGCCCATTTGTAGGTCAATTACAAACCTACATTATTAATAAGTTTATTTTTGACAGACTCTGACCGATTGTTTTCACCCATGATGATGCCTATCGATACATTTATTTTGCGTGTTTCTTAAACTATATGCATGCATGCAGCTCTGCAAGTTGATACTTTATCACATTTTCCTCTCAACGCATAAGTCTTTTCAAAGTCAAATTATATAGCTTACTAAGTAAATCTTCCGATCAAAAACCGTACCTTTATCAATAGCTAATACAAACCCATTCATCTAATTCAATACGTGAACGCGACATAAATCGCGCGCGCGAAGAACGCGCCCGTTGCGAATAAAATATGGCCGTCGATGTGACATTCATCCTTTCCCGCGCAATTTACATACTTTAGCATTTGGCCGTGCGACATTCCCACGGTCAGACACGTCTTAATTCAAAGTTTAGTGTCTATAAATGCACGAGAAAATGTAGCTACTTAGTACTAAATGTAATAGAAAAATAGTTCCTAATAACAAGTCTAAGTACCTTAGCAAAGATGTTTAGAAACCTAAACAACTTAAGACACATCGTAAGCCTAATTATAATCGAAATACAATTTTCTTAGGACCTAGGTTAGTCTACCGCTAAACGAAGTTATAAGGGACTCAATAACAGAATCAATTGCAATGACTTTAACACCATACTGATATTACATCGAAATATACTGCGCTGTCGTAAATCTTTCTGCTTGTACGACAAGATAAAACAAAAAAGTATAAAACTGGTACGCTTTTTACACTTACCGCGCGGAGGCTTTTTCTGCTTCAAAGAAATAGAAATTGCAAACTCCTGACTACAGATTTCGATGCGGAACGTTCGGTTAATACCTACTGCGGCGAAAATGCAACTTCAGTATAAGAATTACCAGCATAACCTTTGTAAGAACTTAATAACATATAGCTACATGAGTTCTGATAATTTTAGCGATCAAAATACAAATAATACATCGTCTGCGAGCAATCTGTGGCGCAGCTACCGGCGACTGTCGTAAAGTAGCCATCGGTACGCCGAAACACGGCGGTAGCTTGCTATTAGCATGAGAAATTACAAGGTGCATGATACAAAATACGGGAGTAGCGTCAGCAGGAGGCGATGTAAGGAAAAACGTTTGTCAATGCGCAGCTTGTGAGTTGGTGAATTTGTGTGTTTAGGGTTAGTGTTGTTTTCGAGCCAGTAGAATTGAAGGCCATTAGGAACCGAGCCTAAAAAATACAAAATATAAAATTTTCGTAATTTCACAAATTTTACAGTAGGTACAGGATGCGCATGAAATACTACTAAAGAAGATTATTGGCAAGGCAACGCCTAATCTCCAGCAGTACTTCTGATGAAAAACGTATACCAAAAAACCTCACCACGTAGGTACTGTCTCATCCAGTTCCTCAATTACACATTCTCGACATTAATTACAAACGTTATTTTTAATTACGGTGATTCTGCAAACGATACCTCCCGCGGGGCGCGGCCGCTGTAAACTAAGTTACCGGCTGCACGCATTCGACAATTAAAGGCAAGAGCCACCCGCGGACACGGCGGCATGCGCACGACGCATGCATGCGCACGGTGCATGGACACTCATGATGGATAGCACGGAAGACAAGGCGGAACAGCTGGACCATGTCGGCTGGAGCTACCTTTGTGGGTAGAAACCTAAACTAACGATAATGCGTTGTACTCCCTGGTTTTAACTCGTGTTTCTGTTTTAAGCCCGAGGGATGTTAAACGAGCTAAGGTTTAAAATTCCTTAAAATAACCATAGATCTTTGAAAGTTATTTTTCTAACTGTTCCAAGGAGTTTTAAAGGACTGTTTTCTGAAATTTTTGTGATTTCATGGATTAAATGTTTAATTTTATGTTTTATGAAAAGTATCTGAAATATTAGACTAGAACACTATATTATTTTTTAACAATGTCTGTTTTAGATAACGAAGTATTATTTTTGACCATTGCTAAAACTACTAACCTCTTTGGATGTGTGGAGTAAACCACCATCCCATATACTTCATCTGTGCTGTAGAAGAGAGACACTGCTCTACATCCTAGTGCACCGTTTTAGAACTGCCACTAAAATGGTATTAGGCTTCCTGAGACTATTACTCTTTATTCGGAAAACCGGGTCTGCGGAATGTGTTTTTCATTAACTTATCTTTACCGGCGAAATCGTTAGCATCAAATAAGAAAATATACTTAACTGTCATGATTGTTCTTTCGTTCTAAACTTGAATGAAACCGGGTTAATGTAACAAAACATTTTGCAACATTAAAATATTTTGATAACATAGAACAAAAAAGTCATCGCAAAACAGATCAGTCTCCTCTCATTGGTTCATTGTTTTGCAGAAATTTCAACTGACCAATCAGGAGCCACCATTTAGTTTTTTTAAGTGGTAATCAAGGGTGCGTGTTTTTGTCAGTAATTTACCTTTGCGCATAATTTTAAATGATTTTAGACTTTATTGTGTAGTTTTACAGCTTATTTGTTAATTTTAGCGTAATATCGTCGCCATTTTGTTATTATATTTCTTTTTTTTTATTATTTTCGATTGCATGTTCGGTATCTAGGTGTATCTACTTAATAATATATTATCTATGCAAAGCGGGAAAGTAACGTTATTATAAATTATTTCGTAATTATTCGTTGTACCCCAAACACCTGCTTATCGGTACAAGGAGTTATGTTCTGATTAAAAACTCATTAAACAATTATAATTTGATGTAGTGCGGCGAGTTTTATGTTATCTTGCTACGACTTGGTATAAAGAATGTTGTGTCGAATATTAAATGAATAATTAATGAAAGTTCAGAGTTAACAATTGAGTAATGAATGACATAAAGGTGTAAATTAAAAGGTTCTTTGTTAATAAGTTGGTAACGAGGTAGTATTTAATCAACCTGCTAATGATTGTACTTTTACATATGCAACCTGCGTGGGCGCAGGCCTAAGAACCGAGTTACCGGGCCCGCTCTTTATGTGATTTAGATTGCCTATGTACTGCTGTTTAATCAGATTACATGACAATGTGATATGAAGGATCAAATAAAATATTAGAAGTTAGATTCTATTAAATTTGTCCAGTTCAACATCATCAATCCTGAATAATCCACTACGGGGCATAAGCCTCTCTTGTCTCTTACCTACATAGTTACATAAGTAAGTAATATTCTTTGTGACACAAGTTTTGCCATGCTGTACCAAGCTGTGTTAGATCGCCTTAAACTATTTTCCATTTGAGCGATAGCAGCATGAGCTTTTGATTTGATCCATAACTGCTTCCTCTAAGTAAACGTGACTTATGTTATAGTGCTTGTGTGGGAGTAGTACCGAAATCGATAGCGACTTGGGTACAGGTTGATTTCCCAGATATTATCACTTGTGATGTCCGATTACCTGTGCCCACTGCCCTCAATAAACCCAGTTATCTTTGTAAGTATACTATACTACGATAACACTTCAGATATAGGAGAACATGAAAACATCCGCAAATAAAATGAATCGCTACTTACAAAGCTAGTTCGGTATATTAGTCGAAGTTTGAACTTTCAGCTGCCTAATTTAATACCTGAAAAAAAAATGGCATTTACTCTTATTTTAACCTCTAGGCTTATGACTTTGTTGAGCTCGTTTTATTCTCGTTTCCATACATAAAGTCTATCCACTAATGTATTATTTAATATGCCCAGATTTATTACTATTTAATAGTTACCCGCGTTCGGAGTTTGGGTAAAAACGTTATGGCATAATAGCGGGGCGTGGCCGAGCGCCTACTGGCGTGCGCGCCCGTAAATCGAACGCGCCCGATCCAATTTTATAATTATGTTCCAAATAAAAAAATATATAAAGTGGATACAAGGAGGTTACAAAGTATATGTTATGACCTCCTTGGGTGGATTTTTTAAGTGTTGTAGGTTTTTTCGCTAACATCAACGTTGCAAGTCTGATGCTGCATTACATTATAAGAAATGTATTAATGTATGGTTTTATAGTCTCTGTAAATTGCTAACATGGCCGTGTAGGCCACCATTTGGATAACGAAAATTGATAGTATATTTCTGTTGAAACTGATTTCAATGCTGTTTTTTACGTCAGGGTGTCGATGGTGTCACTTGACCCTTAATGCGACAAGGTTCTTGTCTGTTAGAAGCAGGGATTATATTACGTATTTACCTTGAACACATAATTGCAACTCCTGCAAGCCAGGATCTACAATGAAATCAACGAATATTACCGAAGACGTAAGCTTGGTTTATTCCTGAGAAATGATAAACTGCCTTGTAAAAAAGAGAGTAGGAAAGGTATCTTCATTTACCCAGCCATGGGGTAACAGCGTACCACTTAATAGTTGTATAATGTTGCCCGATGGCTAGGTATACTATGATAATATTATATAACATGACCTAAAACAACAGTTTTCCCATAATTATTGCGAACATCGAACACTTCGATAAATCCTTGTATTTTACTACTACAATAAACATCGGTGCGTGTAGTCAGCGCCGCGGGGGACATCTACAACACATTCATCCTAGCTACGGAATTCAATTGCTAATAATTTTAATGATTTTACTTTAATACTCTTGTATTATCATATAGATATTTAGAGAGTGAAAATAAATAGTCAAAATTTGTGTCGTAGTCTTTTTTCAGCAAACGAATATTGTCTGAAACAAAACAATTTTTGTGTAGCGGTATATTTTTTTTTATATCATATGGACTCAAGAACAATTAGTTAGCCTTTGTGCGTTATGCATGCGATTGCTTTTTAACGGAATCGAACCCGGACCCGGAGCACATCGTAGATATGCACGCACATTATGATCATTGTGTGGTTATCTATTTCACTTGTCTATCTGTGCAAGTGTACCTACTTCAAACATTGTTAATATCTAACCTAACGAACTTCGGACAAAATGCGTAAGAATTCAATTTACATTTTTTCCGAACAGAAAACCACCGCCAGATTACTAAGGATACCTTTTAATAACAGAATAACTTTGCTATCTCCATTTTGTGTTGCAGTGTAATTATAACAAACCCGGTTATTAAACCCTTAACATAATTATAGCGTGCAGTTTTTTAATTGCGGCAACACTCGATAGCTTTGAATTTCGAATGCGAGTTACTCCATTTTAACTGTAATTTTAGTTTTCTTAATTACTGTTGTTAAGCTAAATGCTTTGAAAGGGTTTTTAATTCTAATCGATATAAAAAAGGTACAACGCATCTGCTTTGTATTAGACGGAACATTTACATATTTATGCTCAATAAGTGAGATAAACAATTCAGTAATTAAAATCTATTGTTTTAAAAGCTGTTGTCCATACATGAAGTATGTATATTGGTACGGAATAGACAGTTTAATAAAATTTTTATGTAGTCCAATGCTATAATAATAATAATCATAGGGCCACTGTATGTTGGACCTGTGTCCCCGTGTAAACCTTTAAAAAAGACCGGGTTTCTTCCCCTGAAGTTATTACGTGAATTAAAAGAGATAATATTTAAGTCTCCTTTGAAGTAATCGAATAGGTATCTGTAATAATATAATTTATTTCACGACTTTCACACAACACCACCTAGTCTCAAACTAAGCACAGCTTGTATTATAAGTACTAGAGAACTGATATACACACTTATATACTTCTAAATACGTACATCTTACAGATAAATTACACCCAGTCACGGAACAAATGATTGTGCTCATCAAACAAACATTTGTTCCGAGTGGGAATCGAACCTACGACCTCAGGTATAACAGTTAAGTCCAATAACCGCTAGACTTACAGACCAGCCCTATATAATTCTGGGAAATTACTAATGAGGCGTTAATTACTAGAATATTAAATAAGTAAATAGACATAAAATTAATAGTGACAATGAAGACTTAAAGCTATTTAGAATACTAAGACTAATGGCCACCTGACACGTGATATTATAAATAGTTAAAGTAAATGTCATAACGGCTATAATTAATGTGATTATCGCTATTAAAGTTAATACCTAGAAGATACAACCTAATCATCCTAGAACTGGCTGTTAAAATAGTTTACATCTAGGCTACAACAATAAAAAAAAACATGATAGTTTGCGGCTTTGGACACTTCAAGTAAGAAATGCGTTGCCGCCATTTTGGTTCAAATCATTATGTCAAAATGGTTGCATACTTCTAACACTTAAAATAAATCATCACTTTCTCAGCCATTTAACTAAGATCGAAGTGCTATAAATCATTATTTTATTTATCAAAAACACATTTCAAATTTCAGCAATTAAAAAACATACACAAGCGTCAAAAATTCCCAATTAAAACATAATGTCGTAAAATGTCGAATGAAAATATGATTTTTACATTCACAAGCATGCCGTTTTAATTTATGAAGTGTCGACTCGATTATGATTGCAAAACGTCGTTACAATTTAATTGCAGCGTGTAATTGTCAGTTAGTACCATAAATTATAGACTTATTGTTAAAATGAATCGGATTATGTTGACCTTTGCAGTGAGCCAGTGACGTTATAATTTTACACCAGGTTTTAATTGTTTTTAAATATAAAACCGGTTAATTGCTTCGTTTGGTATTACTTAGTATAAATAATTATAATTATAGTTACTTACATACTTATGTTAGCAGGTAATAAACTTTTTGCTTAGGTATAAACAACTACTTTCTTGCACTGCAGACATCTTCATTTTTTTAAATCCCGATTACACAAGTTTGTTATTTCGCAATAAGTTGTTGTTAATACATATTATAATCATCTAATTTTGCATTTCATTAACGTTACCATCTAAAGTAGAGGAATGTGCTAAAATAGCACGATTTTTGGCCACGAACATCTAATAGCAGTAATCTATGGAGATATATTAATAGACAATGCAGACTTACACTCTTAATTAAAATTGCTCGTTATACTAATACGAAATGTGGTAAAGAATTATATAGGTATGATGGCCCCCTTTGAACATCAATTTAAAATAACAATAAAAAAATGCAAACTATCATCCTACCATTATCTCGTGATTTATTTTAACAAGCGCAAGGAAATCATTGTCCGTTAACTTTATGCGTCAATTTAAAAGTGCGATCGTTTCCAAATGTCAGCGGAAGTGACATGCGACCCCCATAATGGGAGATGCGTGCGCGGGAAACGCAGCGCGCGCTCGGATACACGCAGAAATGATCGCGCTAATCGTCGACTTGGCATTTAAAAAAGAGGGCGTTTTTTATTTTAATTTTATAAACTTATTTCTGTTTGGTTTGTAAAACTGTTTCTAAGAAATACGAATTATTTTAGTTCTTAGCTTATTGCAATAATCTTATAGTTCCTCGACGTTTGTGGATAAACGCAGGAGTATTTTATTTTGTTGCATAATTGAATAACAGCAACATAACAAAAACAACAACGTTTTACAAGAAAAAAGAACCCTAACTCATATCTTACTCCCTTGGCGACCCAACTTAAACTACAGTACAATTTAAATAACGACATATTTTAGCGAAACGTCCTATAATCCCGTCAAAAAGGTCTTATAGTCGGAGAGTTCGCATCGCAGAGGTAACATCTATCGTATAAGTTTAATCAGCCGCGCGGCGGGGGGCCGGCAATAAGGACTTGAGAGTTGGACGCTCGTTACGTATGATGTACGCGTAATGTGTGCTCAACAATATTGTTGTTTTATGTAATTAATATCGCGGTCGCACTCTCCAGGACTATTCGATGTCACATCAATTTGGTTTAGTTTGTTAGTTGTCAGTTGTTGTTTAGTTCCTAGATCCTATGTCACACTAGGTAGTGTGTATCTACTTATTTGTTTTTAGAGAGGCAGCCGAAGTATACTACAGACTAGACCGAACAATTTTATTGACAGCCAAACGTTTCCATAGTAAAGCTAGCTTCAATGCTGCTATGCCTATGTAATTTAATATAATTTAAATGTGACTGGCGCGTTTACTCAGGAGTCACAGGTTCGAGTCCTGTCTGGTTTGATTTTTTTCATTGTGTTATTTGTATTTAATCGTAAATTTAATATGAGTACGTTTTGCATCAGTTGAATACCTAAGTAGTACCACTTGGCTTCAAGCCTAGACCATATAACACACGACAAAACTTTTATTATATTTTCTGATATAAAAACTCCTTGGACTATACTCGAAAACTTTCATAAAATAATACGACGTTACATGAAAACTGTCAAACCGTTAAAAAACTTATGCGAGTATCATTGAAAAATGTCTGCATCAAAATTGTCGAATGTTTGTAAATATTTACAAATTAACAGTGGTAGTAGATATTTATGTACCCTATCGAGGGTTTCGTCGCAATTCAATAATGGATCGTTAACCATTGAACACAATGAAAATTATTCGAGTTCACAAATCGTGACGAGAAAACATCTGTCTGGGTATACTAGGTGCGTACCTTTTTATAGCTATTTGCAAAAGAGTAATACCTACCATAGAATCACACAACGGTTTTAAACGCGTTAGTGATTAAAATGTACAAATACTTACATATTTTCTCGACGTTTCGGCTCGCAAAGACCGTAGTCACAACTTGACAGCAGTTACTTCTGTCACAACACTCACTTCACTATCACAGTCACTATCATGCTCTCATCCCATTTTACTACGGGTCAGCGCAACACTTTTTTCTTCCCGTCTACTTTATCAGACTTGAAGACTTCACAGTATCATTTACTTTTTTTCACAATCTCTTCATCTTTTTATTGGCCTTCCTCTTCCTCTCCATCCATCAACATTTATACTCATCACTCCTTATCACATGTCCATACCAAGACAGACGATTTCCTTTTATTAGTTTGAACACAATACAAAGGTTTTTTTATGACCAATTGGTAACACGGAAATGGGCTCTATCCATGAGTTCTTGCAGCAGGTCTATTGCCGTTGCCCAAGGGCTGCATAGTGAAGTCCTTACTAGCACCATGGCAACATCGTCCTGCTTCAAGTACTCATAGTACTTAAAGGAACAGCTAAATACTACACAAAATTAGAAATCTTACCGTATGGTTGATGATTAACTAAAGAGTCAAAATTTGAAAGCCGCCTTCAGGCTTCTGACATGGTTTTACACCCTCAGAAGTGTAAGTTTCCTCACGATGTTTTTCTTCACCGATTTAAAGTGACAATTAATTAAATTGTATAATACGCTCAAGAATTCGAAATGACATTGTTGCTTGCCGGGTTTTGAACCTAAAGTCACAGTTAAGGAATCGGGAAGGCGAACTACACGGCTTTTAGCGGCATCTTTCTTCCGAAACTGTAACGTTCTCATTTTAAGAGGTGATGTTATGATGTCCTAAACTCATGACTCCATATATTTTATGCCAGACCACACCGTCACTACTCCAGTGGCCTCGGCCTTCGTGAGGAGGAGCGCGACTGGCGTGACGTCATCTCGGAGGCAGAACAGATCGTAGGGTACCCCACCTCCTATCTGAACCTTCGGTGGCTGTTCAACGACGAGATCGCCAGCACTGCCATACATTTGAGGAAACTGGTTAGTTAAATTATTTCTAACAACCTATAACTGTCATGTACCTCTGTAGGAGCAGTTTTTTTTTATTGCACAGAGAGCCGAGTGGTCATCACGCCAGTTACCACTGTATGCGATATGTCGCGGGTTCGATCCCCGTGTAGGACCAGAATTTGTGCGATCCACAAAGGCTTGTCCTGAGTCTGGGTATGTGTATGTGCATGAAACTTACACTTGACATATTTTTTTTTTTTAGTTTTTATTTAGTAACAAGCCCTCTCTTGTAAACTTTAAAGCAGTGTGTCTTTACAAATATTTTTTATGCACTATTAACTAGTTAGCTCATGGTACAATGTATTCTTGAGTTATCAAAATAAATTGGACGGTGAAAGTGCGCTGTACGCAGGTTATCTCACACCATGGCTAAAGCGATGCCATGACCTTATTTTGCTTTAGTTATATTTCTTATCATTGCTATCTTTAATGATATGAACCACCACAACTTTTCGCACTTACTTCTATGCAATTTTATCACATCTTTTTCTCCACAGGTCGGCACCAATCATCCAGTTCTAAAATCAGCTAAGAATCTCCTAGTTGGTTCGAAAAGCAATTTACAGTCTGTTGGCCTGGTCATCCTGCTGGTCTCCAAGGCCGCTGGCTTCAACACGCGGGACTTCACCGGGGACCACTATGACTCAGGAGTGCTCCACGCGCAGCGGGCGCTGGCAGAGATCGTGGAGATGAAGAGGACAGGCCACATGATCCACAAGGCGATGGTCAACCTCCAGGATAAACAGAAGCATGCCGATAAGTTCGGCGATCTGCTGTATGGGAACAAGATTGTGTTGTTGACAGGTTGAGCTTTATGTAGTTGCAATTTTTGACGGCGATAGATTTTTATTAAATTGCCAAATTCGATTATTAAGCGTTTGTGTGTAAGAAAAATAATAATTATTGCAGAGACTGCCTATCCTTTACTATAACGCATCGTCTTCGAACAATAACTTAACATACGCAGTAACATTTTTTCGTAATATGCTTCTTGTGTGCCTCTTTTGGTTACGTAAAATTTGCCATAAAATAAATAGGTACATTAATGTTAACGTTTTATTAATCAATCACAATTACAATTCTTCAGGAGACTACCTGCTAGCGACTTGCCTCCAGCATCTCGGTGGGTTGCACAACAACGAGGTGACGGAGCTGATCTCCACCGGGCTGCGGGACCTGGTGGAGAGCGACTCCATCGGCGAGCACGACCAGGACCACAACCCTATGCCGACAAGTCCCAAAGGTAATATACAACCTGGTAAAACTGATGCCAGGCTGCTTTTTCCGTACGAAGGAAATGATCAGTGATGACTCTTCCGAGAAACTAGTCTATTAAAAAAACTTATGTTTGTTTTATCATCAGTTTATAAAAAAGTTTATTAATTTATGAACAAAGTTCTATAAAAATATATTCCGAATATGATCGGTTTTTTTACTCGTGGTACAGAAAATTCTAGGTTTTGAAGTACTAAAATTTAATAAACATTTTAATTATATTCAATGCTAATCTGACATAGGTGACGACGCTCCAAGAGTATACGACTGGGAGAATGAGGACAATCTTCAGACGCTTGGTTCAAACGAGTTCCTGGGTCATGGGAAACAAGAGTGGGTTCTCCGGACCATGCTGACCTCTGGCAGTATCCTGGGCAAAGGCTGCCAGGGCGCCATGAAGCTTGCCCGCCGAGGCCCCGCCATGGAGAAGGAGGCCTACAAACTCGGCGGCCATCTTGCGTTGCTATGGCAACTGTATCTAGACGTCAAAGACTTCTTCACCCACCCTTACTCGTATTCACTCGTCGGCGCACCAGTAACGATTGCTCTCTGGGAGTACCCGCAAATTTACGGCCATATTTTGGAATCAAGGATGGAGAAGCAGCCGATAAACTTCAAGCAGTTGTATTACGCGGTGAAGTCGACGAGGGCCATGGAGTATCTGACGGTGGTGTTGGATGAGGAGCTGGCAGCGGTGATCAAGCACAGCGAGCAGTTCCCTGTGGAGGACGCGCGCTCGGCGCTGCAGAAGATGGCTGTCACTATACACTCGGAATCCCTTCAGTATATTGAGAAGTAAATAAAGGTATTTATGTGCAATTTCCAGTTTTTATTTCTGATAAAATTTTTCCTCATCTTAATCCAATCAACCGATTTCTTATCGTGATCACTGATAGTCTTAGTTATTAAGAGCCGATAAATGAACTGCATTAACTGACCGGTTTAATGGCGTCAGTGCCTAAGGTCAACTTACATTGTCTAGAAAATACTTAAGTATGTAAGTAGGTTTAACCTTCATTTTATGCGATGTATAATGATTTAAGATTGTTTGGATTAAAATTGAATTTAATCAGCAGAGGTTTATAATTTTTTAAAGTGTTTTGTGCTTATTCCTTATCCCGATGAAAAGGAAATGGTGAAGCATTCCGGAGCTTCATTTTACTTAGCTTTTAGGCAGAATACATTCTTCTGTCATTCTCAAGGTTTAAGTAGCCATTAAGTATATTTACGGAGAAAAAAGGAATAGTTTAAAAAACCATTCCTTCACTAGAATTTGTTCTAGATAAGAACTTACTTTACGAATTCAATGTCACTACTTGCGTTTATATTTAGGTCACAATAAAAATTCGAAGTACAAATTTAAATATGACTTTAAGTATCCGCAAAATTTGCAGGATAAACTCTCGCCCGCCAAACATATTGGCGCGTAATTAAATAAGTGACGTGCGTGCGTCAATTACAAACGTTAAATCAGTACTGTTGCATATTTTCGAGGGATATAACAAAACCCCACTTGCTATTTGCATGTCAGGGTGAATATAATGAGATGTCAGATTCGATGTGTATGTGAATTTCGACATGATATTTTTTGACACAGTTAATTACAACGGAGTTTGGAGTTTGGTATTTACTATGTTTTCACGTTTGGTAGGTGCGCCACGTTTTGGTTAACATAGATTACCTGTCTGATTAATGTTTGTAGGTTTTAATTTTCCATTTATATTTCTAAGTTTATTTGCCTAGAGACAGAGTATGTATTTCAGAAACCATTGACATAATTTGTAAATGAGCAAAAAATCGTATCTAGGAACGAGCAAAAATTCTCATTTTGATCAAAGTCCTCTTTGAAAAACAAAAAACTATATATATAATTATCGGTTTATCCGTTTGGGAACTATCGTGTCACAATCAAACAACCGTTATAAAACCTCTGTTTTGCGTGCGAATTGAAAATTAAGACAAGAAGTACAAAATTTAAAAACATTTACTTCACAAAACTTAACAGCGATAGGTAACATCATAAACTTTGTTATATAATCAATAAATAATACATTATGTACCATTCATTACATTATTTACATAAATGCTCCAAACTTTCATAATAACTATACAATATTTGGGAAAGACATCACAAAACACATTTAGCACCGGATTTTGAAACGCTGATCATTTGTCTTCAAACTATTGATCATTTTTTCAAATCCTATAATTGGTTAAGCATAAGCTGAATAACCAATCATACTTTTAAAGGACTTAAAAAAGGAGGTTCTCTTAGCGATTGTACTTTTCTGTTTTGATCAGCGTTTCAAAAACCGAGGGGTAATCTGTAGCAAAATATAGCTAAATAAAAACTAAGCTAAGTAAAACTTTCACAAGAGAGTTCAAATAATATCTAAAATTGATTTCAAGAAAATTTTCTCGTCTCTGTATAATGATTTTCAATAATCTACAGATTGGATATTAGAAAATAATGGTAAACATACCCTTGCACTTAAATATCGAGCAAATCGATAACTTTTTATCGATTTCAATTCAAATTGCATTAATACATTAGTCTAATTATTCAACATACATATAGTATGCTCTTATATACTAATTATCGTTTCTATGAGGATCTCTTAACAATAATTAACACATTTTGTGACCTACTCAACTAAGTCCCACTTAGTAACTAAATTAGTTGAATCTAAAACAACAATACTACAATAAATTATGTTAGTATTCATTTAGCACTGTTCATCGTTAGTTCAGGTACAATTCATTCATTTGCATTTATATAACAAGCACTCAATTATATATTCGTTTAAGGGCCTGGCCACAGCTTCTAGCGGTGCGGGGCGAGGTGCGATGTGAGGCGCGGCGGGCGGCGCGGATTGCTGTGGTATGCCACAGCTCGACCAGTTGCGACCGCGGCGGTGGGCGTTAGCAGTGAACGTATTTAGAACAGCAACATTAAATAAAATGTCCCTTTCAAAAGTGGCACGGTATTGCCTAGAATCAAGTGCGTTTTTAGCACAAGATATTATTCAGTCTAGAATAGGAGCGCACCCAGTTAACCAAAAAAGAAGAGAACTTGGCGAATTTCACGTTCCTATATTTATGGTGTGGATGTTTTGACATCCATATTGCTGGTCTACTCAGAACTTCGCTTATTAATCGTTCTGTATCTATTATTATAAACGGTCAACGCGCGTTAAAAACAAAAGTATTTGTTTTGGTCGCGCGTTGGTTAGTCCGTCCACTTGATGCCGCCGCGCGCGCCGCTTTGAGCTGTGGCCGCCTCGATACTCTCTAGTACATTTGTTTCGTTCGCACACCGCGCCGCCCGCCGCCGCCGCGCACCGCGCTCCTCAACCCGCGCCGCTAGCCGCGCCGCAGATCGCGCCGCCGCTAGCTGTGGCATACTTCGTACTTTGTCTAGCGTTTGTTTTCGCCGCTCACCGCTAGCCGCGCCTCTCGCCGCGCCGCAATAGTGGCTGTGGCCAGGGGGTAAGAATTTCTTACGCTTATTGCTTAGGCCTCTTATATTTCATGGCTAACACTAGGTTGTGAGTGATGGGCAAGGTCTAGTCGATGTGGATGATACGTCAGTACGATTTTATTGCTAATTCAAGATGATAGAGTCGGTAGAAGTTTATATTGCTATGTGGGTCTTAGAAGTAGTTCATCCCCAATAAGCAGTGAGAACATTTCGAGTTAAGCCTGTTCTGACGAAAGCTTTAGGCTGTTTTTCAAGACCTTTGACTATAATTCGAGCCCTTTAGGCAATGTGTCGACCCCTTCAAGCAGTAATTCGAGCCTTTCGAGTCCTTGAGGTAGTTTTTCGAGTCTTTTAAACCTTTTCGAGCCCTTCGGGCAGTTTTCGAGGGTACTGGGAGAAATATTTTTGCTAAACTTATGCGCAATCGATTTTTATATCTAGAGAATTTTGAGGGCCAGCCCTTGTCTTAGGACAAATAATATCAAACTAGTTTTACTAATAAGCACCAGTGATTTAGGCTGCCTGTCCACCGGAGCGGAGCTAGGCTGCGGAGCGGAGAAACTCAGACATATTAACCAATAGGGTTGTACAAAATCTCCGCTCCTTGCAAGCCATTGGTTAATTTTTCTCGGTTTCTCCGCTCCGCAGCCTAGCTCCGCTCCGGTGGACAGGCACCCTAAAGAAGCAAATATAGTTTTCAGATAAAATAAATCATAATTCATAAAATGTCAATATAATAAACGTCACGCCTCTTTCTCTTGGGGGTCACACATCTTTCCATTTGCGAATGAGGCGTGACGTTTATGTATGTATGTATATATCAACCTATAATATAAAGGTTTTTCTGTACATTGATATGCAAACCGAATTATTGCAGCTGCTAATAAACAATGCGAGATTACTGTAAAATGTTACCTCTTTTACACTCTTGAAACTAATTAACAACAAATTATAGTAAAACACTAAAAATCATTAACAAAATGTAGTCAATAGGACACACGATATGTTGATTAAATTTAAAATACTCATGATTACTCGGCTAATCTCTTATCGGCCCATTAATTGGGTATTTGACTGGCCTTAGGTATTTAAGAAACTAAATAGTAACTAAATAGTAACTTCCAAAAAATGTTAGTATGTATTTTTTCTTTTCTATACTAATATTATAAAGCTGAAGAGTTTGTTTGTTTGATCGCGCTAATCTCATGAACTACTGGGTCGAATCGAAAAATTCCTTTTGTGTTGAATAGACCATTTATCGAGGAAGGCTTTAGGCTATATAACATCACGTTGCAACTATTAGGAGCGAAGAAATAATGGAAAATGTGAAAAATAACGGGGAAATTATTCATCCTTGAGGGCTAGTAGCTAGTATAATATAAAAAAGGCGATACGGTGAGTTGATATTTTGAGGTGACGTCACTTCTTAATGCACCTTTTAATGACAAGTGACGTTACTACCCCCACTTCCACTATGATTCACCATTTTTGATTCGTTTTATATTTAATTCGTTTTTATTTATTGATTTGTTAAAATAAAAAATACTTTTCCAATGTTTTATGGAAATCGTTTCGGACTAATTAGATTTTAGTCAAATACCCAAATTGACCTAACATTAATTATTTTTAAGTTCAATTGCACTAATACTCAAAAATGGACCTTATCCCCATACCTACAAGGTATAAATCATCTGTTTGATAGTATCTATAGACTGGCAATCCTCAAACGTTTCTACGTAGCTTTTAGCTTTATCTGCATGCTCTACATACAATAGCCTCGTTCGTTCTACCGCGTTTGTCTTTAAAACTTCTACTTTCAATTGATCTAAGTCTACATCAGTAATATTTTCTATATTTTCTACTAATTTGTATAATTCTTGGTTTTCACTTAACGCAAACAGCACGGGTGCACTTACTAATGAGAAGGAGTCTTTTTCTGATGTCATTTTCTGGACTTCTGTGGCTGCCTGCCAAGCGAGACACAAATGACAGCCAAACTTGTAAGCATTCTCTTGTTTTTCTAAATCATGTTCTCCTAGTAACATGGCTCCTTGACACCCTCTTCCGAACAATGTCCCACCATTATACAAAGACCGTAGAGTCCATTCTCTGATTGGTGAGCCCGACACATCTTTTACTTCTAATGGTAACGTATCACCGCATATGTTGTATATATCAGACGGATTATTTACTGGCTTGCCAGGTAATGGCATGTTTTGTGCGTCTCGTTTCCCATAGAACTCTCCTTCGCTCAAATCTCGGAGTGCGGTAGATATTATGTAAGATAGGTCTTGATTTTTCAGTCTGGCTAGCATTCCGTTAGCGGTTACTAGTAGATAGTCTCCTATTAAAATGGCTATTTTGTTTGCGAATATAGCGGTGTCTGAGTTTTTGTTTCGGTCACTGACTGGTATATTTAATAAGCCTCTGTGCACATAGTGGCCGGTCCGGATCATTTCTGTGAGCTCCGCGAGGATGCGTTGGTTCTGTGTGACGGTGCTGGTCAGCAGTGACGTATGGGGGTTGACGGCTTTGGACAGGAGTAGGATGACGAGGCCCCATGGCTGCAGGTTATTGTGCTCGTTGTATAGTAACATTTTTGCTGTCTTTACTATGGGATGGTTCATGCCAACCTGTTGAGTAAACATTTTTCTATATTTCAGTTTTATGATAGTAATTTTTTTTAAAGATTTTAGACTAAATTTGGTTTATGAAATAAAAATATGACATTGCAAATGTAATATTAACAAATAAAAAAAAACATTTATTTTTACATTTCTAATACATAAATAAACTTTTTTTTTTCTTTTTTTTTAAGTGTATTTTTTATCGGGAACCACTAAAGATAACATCAAAATGCTATTAGTGACCACTTTTTTTTTATCTTAACTAAGATTGTGTTTAGCATTGAGTCCAAGAACACACCTTTTAAGTTATAATCACTGGTTGGTGTATGAACAGGAAATAACCTTGCATTTCTATCACATGGTCAAACAAAACATTACCTTATTACATAATAATTCAAATTATGACATAAACACTACATTTTTAATTAATTATTACTATAAATACAAAATTATAGCTTTTTAAGCTTGTAAATATGAGATAAATATTATTTCATGCTGTTAATGTTATGAATTACGAAGAAAATCGTACTTACAACAGTCCGCAAATGCATCGCTAAATTAGCGAATTCGTCGCTCAATAACCATCTCAGGTTCATGAAAGAGGTTGGATAGCCCACTATCTTCTCAGCCTCTCTAATAACTTTGCCCCATTGAGCGAGAGGAGGCCGAAATACGATGTCTTCCGGAGTCAGGTTAGTCATAGTCGATTCAAGTCGGATTCGCTGCGATAATAACGCCGTGCGGCGCATATGACGTATTAGAGCGTACGACATGTTCACTGAATTCATTATTGTACACCTTTATTTCACAGTTACATTCAAATAATAATGTAAAATTTATTTAATAACACTACGTCTCGCGATCTCAGAGCACAGTAGTTGTGGATTATGTCACTCGGTATTTTGACGTTATCTATTGTCGTTCAGAAACGCTTGGAATGAATGGGAGGGAAATGATAATCTTTACCTTTATCATGAACCAGTCAAAGCAATTTGAGTGCCAGATAATATTTATTCACTTATTTTGTAATGATTGATATATTAACTAATAAGATTAGTTTTTTACCAGAAATGTTGTTTGTATTTTGTTGTAAAGAGCAGTCATTTTGTGGTTTTGGTTTCTGAACGTGTTCGAATTAGATTGTCCGGGCTTTACCCAACTGGAAAGGCTAAGGTTAGGTAATGTGTTTTCCGCATTTGTTTACTCTTAGTAAGTGGCATGTTTTATAACCCTGGGATGCAGTAATTATGGGGTATAATAATTAACAATAATGTAAATTTTGATCGCAATGACGATTTGTATTTAAAATGTATGTCTTAGGTCCACAGAGTACCTAGTTACCTACACAGTAGGTTATAGTTATTGGTTCATGGTTTGAATTCGATAATGCCCATGAAGACTGCACTGCGCTCACTGTCACTTTAAGCTTGTCCATTTTATAAGTGTTTTCGGTCTACAAACTATAATAAGATTGTGAACTTGCTCTATCAGTTAACATTCGATGCCATGGACAGGAGGGTTGGTTTTCAGAGCGTAATCAAATAATAAAAAAAAAGGTGATAGATTTAGTCAGTAAGAACCTAAGTCTACTCACTTGCTCTCCCGAGGAAGTGGGGTATCCATGAATTATCCCCGCTTTACCGAAAAAAAAGGATAGCTAGATTCATAGCTGATAACTATAAGCCAAAGAAAACATAGATAATATAAATAACGATGTGTTACGGTGTGTGTAAACAGGGTGTACAGTAAGTACGGGAAGTACTCACTGTACTTAAAAAGGTAAGTGGTAAAACTCTTCGATAACTATTGACAAAATGTACAGAGTAGTATATTATTTCTAATTAAAACCGGTCAAGTGCGAGTTGGACTCGCGCACGAAGGGTTCCATACTATCTCTTCTATAATAGAAAATCACGTTTGTTGTAGGTATACTAATTTTTAATCTCTTAATCTACCAGTTTAGATCGAGTAAAAATTGCTTAAAAATTACGTTTATTGTATGGGGACCCTTTAACATTTTTTTTATTTTTAGTGTTTGTTGTTATAGCGGCAACGGAAATATATCATTTGTGATAATTTTTAGCTGTCTTGCTATCACGGTTTATGAGATACAGCCTGGAGACAGACAGACAAAGCGGAGGCTTAGTAATAGGGCCCCGGTTTACCTTTTGGGTACGGAGCCCTAAAACTCAGTGCCTATTAGTAAATTACTAAGTTAGATATTATAGAACTAAAAATTAGGTCTTTAAGCACGCGATGTTTCCATAACAAATTAAACGCGAAATTAATTAAAGGACGTAAGAAGGTATAATGTTTATCATGGCGGATGGTAATTGTTTTTACAGTTTATTATTACAAAATATTTTATTATAACATTGATAAACGATATTGTAACTGTCGAAATTAGAGCAGACAATATTCTTGTACGGGCTAAATATTTTGATGAGTTTTATTATTTATGTACTGTATGTGATAGAACAATATGAATGGTAATGGTATCAATAGGTATCCAATAATAAAAGCACTCACAACTGCCTGAAATAAGGAAAGCATCTTACTCAATAATGACGTCATTCAATAATGACGTTTTAATAATACCTGACTTATGCCCAGTTTTGAATGCAATTAGGTATTTCATTTTAGATGTTATCTCCACCCCGTACGAACGCATCGCTAATAAATACCAAGTAGCGGCCGTACCGACCAATCACGTGTTGGCGCGCCATAATTCAAAAATAGAAGGGTCGGGGAGGCCGCTGGCTAAGACGGTGGCTCGTCCGCGCCACTCCGCGGCAATTAAAAATAAAAGCAATGTATAATTTGTCGGCAGTTTATGGCCGCCCGTGGCCGCGGCTGCAAAACGAATAAAATGTTACGCCATTTGCATTTTGATCGGTGCATTTGTGATTGAGTGAGGCTTACTTTGTTGTTTCGATTGTAGGTAGGACTACAACTAAAAAAACTGTAATTGTTTTGGATGTTTTAAAGGTAAGTATGGCCCCAATGGCCGTCCGTGATGTACCTTCAGTCTTGCGCTTTACACAGCTTTTATACTTCGACCACGCTGCTCTATGGACTGCGTTTACCTTCTTTCGGAAGAAGTCTGAATATGAATACTAGGAACCACTCGATATTAATATCCTGAAAAGGGCACCATGATATTATTGCCCGGGGTGCCAAGCGTGTTCGCGCCGGTATTGGTATTACCAACTTAAAGAACATTTACCAGAACTATTAATCTGGTAAATAGTACTTACTACCTTACACAAGGAAAGAAACACAAGTAGTAATATAATGCCTGGAAATGGACGTACCATTACTAAACAGAGGCTTTTTCCCATAAAAAACGAACAGTTAAGTTTTGTAATTTTGACTGATATTTTTTCTTCTTGTGTTCTTCGACATAGTTGATGTATTTATTACCTGGTGTCAGAGTTTAAACCTCCCAAAGGCTTCTAATATGTTTTAACTCACCCTTGAAAATTTTTCCAGTGTGCTGGCTTGTAATATAAAGCAATAAATTGTATGTTTGTCTTATAGACCAGTTTATAGAAAAATTGGTCTAGCAGTTGACATTACATAATCCATAAACAAAAAAAAACGCTATCTTCGTCCCACATCAAATAAAATCAACTGCAACCATCTAATACCACGAATACATAGCTATAAATATAATACGTACATATATAATAACGTATTTACATCAACAAAATGTTATAAATATGCATGGAGTAATTTTTGTGGACCGTTTAAAACGCGCCTCGGCCCGCCGGTAAATTACTTCTTACCTTATACCCAGCGATCGCCAATCCTATCCATTTAAAACCAATTATGTTTTATTACGGCCAGACAGAGAGAAAACACTAAATAAGCGGCGTTAGAAAAGGATAGACTCAATATCTATTAGTGATTTGGGTTACAATACGTAAAATGGTGTAATTTAGGAAAATTTTAATCAAAGCGCGAAAGGAACGAATCGGTTTTCGAAGTTTGCAGCTCTTGTTTTTTTTTTTTATATTTGGGCACGGGCGATCGTCTTGCGGCCTCTCCGTGAATGGAGGCCTAATGGACGCTTCGGAAATATAAAATTAAAAAATATATAATGAGTTACATAGGTTATCTCCGGCGCGGGACGTTTGGGATTTGAAGGCTTTTGTTATGCAGTTCGATGACCTCAATTTTGTTTTAAGTAATTAAAATTGCATTTTGATTTTGTTACTTAATGGGGTCAGTATTTAAGTTGTATATTGAGTTTCATCAATATTAAGTAGGTACATTTAGGTATCTTGTAGTAAATTCTAGTTTTAGACGCGAGTTCTTCACGTGGATGCTTTTTTTACCACGGCAAAAACTTGGTCATCAAGGCTACTTAATATTTTATTAAATGATACTTTCCTTTCGCTAACCTTCTTTCGAGGTGGTCGTAACTACTATAGACTATGTGTGGCTAGCGTCAGCCTGGGTCGTCATCATCCGGTGAAGTCCGGTAGCCTCTCCTTCTCTATCCATAAGGCCTTTACTATATGACATTGCATTAACGTAGTCATGAATAGAAAACTACTGATGTATGGGAGTGACAGTCAGTTTTTACAAAAGATATGACTGACTTGACAGTTTAATACATTTGAACAATTCGATCAGCGTTAGCGCTTAGTAAAATGTAATTTGTCTACGAACCCAGGAACAAAACAAAATAAAGAATATAATACCTAACACTTAATGAGTCAAAAGCAATTTCTTTTTTAATTTACATAAATGTAATGTGCCGTGTTTTTTGTTGACACACACTTCTAATAATTATAATATAACCCGCGGCCATCTTAAATTTGAATGATGCACTCAGTCTCACAAAAACGATTTAAATTAAAATAATTATCGTGAGTTTTTTTTCATAGTTCTGTGATTGGTTCAAAAGAAATTCATTATGTTATTATTGTGTTAAAAATTACTGGTTATCAGATATTCTTCTTGTGCGTACACGTTTATTTGTTAGATCATGTAGTTTTTTTATTGCATTTGGCACTACTAAGTACTTTTTTGCCAATCATATTATTATCATCTTAGCATAGACACATTCCAATAATAACTGTTAGTTAGATTTCTCCGATGCCATGAAGACGAAAAGATTTTGGTGACGTTGCTGTTTTTGCTGTATTTATTGAGATTGGTAGCCGATTCCAGTTATGGAGATAGACGTAGAACAGGAAGGTTTTGCAAAACTGACCCTATATGATAGCACAAGCCAAGGAGAAGAGGGAAGCTGTTCCCATGTTTATAAGACCTACGAATCTGAGGAGGTGATGTGATTGACCTTTTTGGCAGAAAGCTTTGGAGTTGAGAGACGGAGAGAGGAGAAGACTTCTCCCTGAGATCAGGTGTCAGGGGAAACAATGGCTGCTACAATAGCCAAGCTCATACTTCGTCGAAATAGGGTAGGAGAATGGAACTGTATTCTGAGGTAAAGAAGGTAATCAATCCGCATTGACGTGAGTTCTCTGACAAAATATGACAATTCAGTGGGCTAAAGAAAGTATTTTATATACATGGTATTAGCCTAACCCTGAAAATAAAACCTAAACATTCAATCCAAAGGCTGTCCGTTCAATAGCGCCTGTCATCATTGAATGATCTCTTTATGACCCGAGGACCTCAATGTCCTGCCAATGTCAAACAAATTCAAAAATCTACTTTCTATTATATTAAATTAAATAAGTAAGAGGTTCGAACAATGAAATTTACTACGTTCGGCCACAATCGGCTCCGTCCGTCCTTACTTCGGGTCTCGGCTCTCGTAGTGAATGCGGCATTAGCGTACAATGTGCGCACGCGCAAGCCGCGCAGCTTTGATCTTACCGCCATTAAAAAATACAAAATAATACGTATAAGTACATTTTTTTTAGATGATAGTCTGTTAAGTGCGAGAGGTTTTTAATGTTTTTTTTTGTTTTCTGCTTTGCATTGCATTTGTTAATTAAATTATGTTATTCAGTGTTACCTGTGAGGTTCCTTGCCTGATCCTACTGTAGGAATGACACTTGGGAATCGCGCACCTAGAGTCATTAAGTTTTAACAAGTTTTACAAAGTAGCTTTATAGGTTTAAATTAAATATACTACAAAACAAATTTATTTGTTTTGCAGTTAGTTTTTAATTTAATAGTGCTATTTATGTTATCTATAAAATATTTTCCTAGATTGCAAAAAATATTGTAAAATGAAACTGTTGTTTCAGTGTCACACCTTTGGTCAGTTTTTCTCTGTCAAATCTGGGCCTAAACAACAAGTGACATATCTCCGAGTGATACGCTGAATCACTAAAATATAGATTTTGACCTAAATTCACGTCACTTGAGAAAGAGGATTGTCATACCCATACATTTGAAGTATCAAATGTAGTAGTGCTACAAGGATCTTTGCACGTGGAATCCGAAATCGGAACTAATGCCGTCATATATGAAAACTATAACTTTTGATAGACAGTTGACATTCTTGTTGCGAATATGTACAGCAGCATCCTCATGGTAATGTCATCCACGCTGGGCCACGCTCTTTATACAATATTACATTGTCTAGGCCTTCTGACTAGTAAGTACAGAAATTAGTCAGGTTGATTCCTTTTCGTTAGTCTTTATCACGCATTCCGATGTGACGCTTACCGCGTATTACGCCTTCGATCAATTTTCAATGGAACGTGATTGTTTTGTTGTAATTTACAAAATAAATAATTAATTTAGTAGTGGGCTCTTAGATTATTTAGGTGTTTATGTATTTTTTCTATCAAAGAATTGAACAATTTAAAGCAAGTACTTTATTTTGCTAGTTGATTTTACACAAATATCTTTTAAGTTACGTTTCATTTAGATTTCATCTTATAGATCATCATAAAATAACATATATTCTGTACCTTTTCTGTACATTAGTAGGTAAAACTATCATAATTAATATAATGAGAGACTCAATTCAATAAAAAGTAATGTCCAAAGAGAATTCTTTGGATATCTCTTTCTTTTAAACTATTTTTTAATTATAAGCACTTACATTATAGTTTAGAAATATAGTTTTATTAGAAATATAGTTTATTCAGGAACGCAGTTTTATTAGTTTAACAAAAAACATCTCAGAGTTGTGCGAATGATTCCGAGGGTTCGAATCGCAGTATACTTGCCGTATAGTAATGCTATCGCATACTAGATGTCGCTACCAGTATCGTTTTTAACAAGTTTTGTAGTCCCGTCGTTTGTAAACAAGAGCTTTATAGTATTCAAAAAGTTGTTATTAAAAGTAATAAACGACGCAGTGTTCAACTCATAAGAGATTTAAAGTAGTTTGTAACTAAATAAGACATTTAGGGAAAAACAAACTTAAACGCTTAGGTGCCATAGTAAATAAAAGGGAGATTGATTTATTTGTTTCTTAACTTTTTGAATTCGTATTAAATAAAAACGATAAAAAATACCTTATTGCATAATAAAATACTCCATTTCCCTTAATGATGTAGGTATTAAGTGTAATAAACAAAACTTTATAAATAAAGATCTTCATAAGATCCAAGACAGGAGGAAGCCTGAGAGATGGAAGAATTTCTTGGTTGCGAAATCTCCTGGATTGGTGCAACAAAAGCAGTTCGCTCTTCTGTGCAGCAGTGCCCACGTTGCAAAAAGCGCTCATGATTACCAACCTTCAGAAGACGGCACTATTAGAAGAAGTAGATAATCCTGGCGGATAAGCATTGGTTTCTGTAAGTCTTCTTTCCAGGGTGGGGTGAAAGAGTTAGGTCCTTTATGTGTGATTATTTTATTATTTGAATTTCTTACGAAGTATAAAACAAAGCCGCTTCCCGCGTCTTTTCGTCCCTATATGTGTATGCTTATACTCCATTTGTTTAGGTAATTAACTAAATGTAAACAATTTTGGTATGTCTTTTAAACAAAATGTGATCTTTAAAAATGTAAAATACGTTTTACAACATGAAATACATTCAGATTTTCTAAAACTATAGTTAATTGATTTATAAGCAGTAATATCCAAATTAAAAATTATTTTTTTGGTTAAAAAGTAATGCCAAGATTGTTTACATTTAGTTAACTACCTAAACAAATGGAGTATAGGTCTTTATAATTACAAAATTATAAAGATCGGCTTTTGATGCCATTTTTTTATTAGATACTTATAATGTTTTAAGAGAAAGGATTCTATGTTATCGTAACTAGATAGTATTTCATGAATTACACTTTTCAAGACAGCATTAATAGTTTAAGACTTAGCCGACAATTGTTTAAATAGTATACTTGAAACTTTTTTTACTCAACACAACGTAAACAGGATATATTACATTGGGTGTATAGGAAATAATTGTGAACCCTGTCGGGCAAGAAAGGACAATTATAACCAATTGTATTTAACCATAATAAGATCCAACTAAAATATAAATCTTACAGTAAAGAGTTTATAAAATATGTAGTAGGTACCTACACCTAACTTTAAATATTATTTTAAAGTGCTGAATCACCACCGCTATCCACAGACATCAAACAACTCTTCTACTATAAGTCTAGGGTAAGCTGAAGATTTTTTAACGACAGGAACAGTTAAGTTCTTTAATTCACAAAAGAATAAACTTTATTACCCCGCTCCCAATTGGCGAAGGCATCATAATATGTTAACTTTACGTCATGCTAACATTTTTACGAGGCTCTTAAACTACTAAGCAACATAAACTGCATCTGTTCCAAACACCTGTTACCTCATAAAACTACGTTCTCTTCTGTTCTAGAGTCTACCATCACGTCTTAAAGTAAGTAGAGTTCAATTATAACAGGTCAAACTCGATATCTGTTCCTCCTGTTCCTGTTCCGTAAAAATAACAGTTCAATCTGTTACTAAATAACGAGATTTACTGTAACGATCCAACAGACAAACTATGTAAATATAGTTTTGTTGGACTTTTTATATTTTCTAGATATAACTTGTGCCTTTTTAAATAAATAAATAATAAATAAACAGTCAGTTATTTTTCCATATACTGTTTGTGAGTATGATGGCGTAACATGTTATATTAAACAACGCGTATGTTTTTTATATTGAGTAGGAGAACGCTGTGTACTGCTGAGTGACCAATATTTACAAGAACAGATATAATTTACTCGCGAGATCAACTGTTATTTGTTATTTACCTACTACCTGTGATTCTGCCTGTTATGATAAATACGCCTTATCCCTAAAAGTAAGGTTGTAGTAATTGTGGAAGCGTGACAGCACACTACAAGGCGTAGAGCGGCGTCTCTCTTCCACACCTTTAACAATCTTACTTTATTTTTATAATAACTTTCGTGAGGATGATTCATACTTAAAAGGTGTAACGGTTTACTCACGCGTATTTATCGGAATATCCCGACTAGTTTCGGACCCAATCGGGGTCCTTCAAATCTTACTTTATGATGGTAGGCCACCTGTTCTGTACCAGTGCCAGGTATTTCTCCTGGTGTTGCCGTAACAGCAGTTCAATCGTTTGATGTGATGGTTCCTAAGAATTCGATGTGTTCGGTTCGTTCAATTGCGTACATTTCTAAGTTTGTTTTAATGGTTTTCTAATTCTTAGAAAGTCGTTTATTGGTTGGAGATCCAACTTAGTCTGTTTTACGCTACATTCGTGGTTGAATGTATTTTTTTTACAAAATTCCAATCGAATCATAGTAGTAATATGAAACAAAGTCTTTTTCCGCATCTGTATGTATGTAAACCTAGATTTTTAGAACTACGCAATGTATTTTGATGCGGTTTCATAGATAGAATTTTTCAAGATGAAGGGTTATATGCAATACCTCAGCATTTCACCCGTGTGAAGCTAGAGAGGGTCACTAGTTATAATTTTAGTTTGCTTATTCCGTTAGTTACTCCATGATAAATACGGTATTCAGTACTATTCAGTTTAATCCGGCGAGACCTAGTCTCTCTTTCTAGTCAATCAAAAAACAAGGATTTATAGGCTTGTTACTTGTCTGCATCAACGAATATTTCTCAAAATTTGACTTACATAATGCAATTTTAAAACCATTTAAAATACCTACTCAATCGATCAAACTAATCAACATCTTGCGGGTCTCTGTGTCCTCCTTCCAACATATTCCTATGACCCTGGGTACATACGTCACAATTGACCACAAGCTCCTAAACTTGCTTGCCTTATTCCTCAGCATCATCTATTATTAACAGAGATTTGCTACAGATGCAGACCCGGGAGACACGGCCACCGTATCACTGAAATATTCAAACTTTTTAAACTTGGATTGAACAATGCTATGCGATGTTCTCCGTTGTGTAAAGTTTTTGTCTTTATTGTACCTATATCATGGGACTATTCCCTTTGCGGTAGGCTGTTTTGTCGCGAAAACCACCATTATAAAGGAAGCTAAGAACCTATGGAGTCTGCTGTTACCTCTATGAAGAGTATCAAGAAAGTGAGGATATTCCTACCGGGTTTCTTAGTCGAAATTAAAGTTTGGAACCCTAAACCTTGCGACTGGAGGTTTCTTTTCTTCACCCAAGTCTACGTTGTTTAAGCTGATATTGGTTTTTAGTTTTTGGAACCCTAAACTCTGCAGTAAAGGGTATTTTATTATTTCCTAAGTTTGGGCTAGTCTTTCTAGTGATAGCTTCATAATCATATTTAGCTAAATGTTATAGTTACAAGGAGTAATTTTTGTAACAAGTAATGTTTGACATCTTTAAGCCTGACGCCTGAAAGAGTTTTGTGTGCTCGCAATATTTTTTACGTTTTTTATTCGATACAACAAATAGATGTAATAACCTTTAATTCATTTCACTCACTGCTTTATGTTCCCATGCGTTTTAGGGCTTGTTAAAAATGTATATTTATTGAATACTAAACAAAAAAATATCTACATTTAAAACTAAACTTATATAACTATAAAATACAGACAAATTAATTACAAATTTTACATTGCCTTTTTGCACAAAGTAATTTCTTCGAAGCCGACAGAATCTCTATATAAAAGTATAATAAACCTTCTTGCATTAACGATTACATACTTCGAATATATTATTTTACTGCGAATATTACATTTCCAAACTTCGTCAGACAACGCTGATAGTATCGGAATACTGTTGTGTCATCTCTTAACAAAGGAATTTAGTAATCCAAATATCATCAAAGATTTCTAAAATTGCATTTAAGATTAGATAACAAGACTCTATGTTTCAGAATAATTAAAAATTTGTCAGTGTATTTAGCAGTGTCGTCAAAAACCTTTAGCAACGTAAGGTTATCGCTAAAGATAAGTAGCAGATGTAATATTTAAAATTTTGATGCATACGTGCGTTTCAAAGTGTGTCAACACAATTTACTATGTTGTGTCTTAAATAAACATCAAGAAAATATGTAGAGACCATATTTCTTTGTTCATTGCGTTTAAGACGTAGCAACGACGTGGCAAAGACGTCGCTTGGATCAGCTAAGTGCTCCACATACTTGTTATAACGCTGTACCTAGAGGCACTCTATACCTCATTTTCATACGCAAAAGATATGCATTATTAATAGAATTTTAAGTATGCCACGTTACCCAACGCTGCAGGTGGGGTTTGTACGTTAATGCGTTTCTGATTGCTGTCCCCACGCTGATTCAGACAAAACTGCAATTGGACGTTACGTTGGTACCATCTAACTACCGCTCCTGGCCTATGCTCGTTTGTTTATAAATCTAATGACAATATTATTTGGATATATTAGTTTAGAATGTGTTTTGTTTTTCTTGATAGCATTTGAAGAAAATTCCTAAGTTAATCTTTCTGAGTAAGCGGCTAAAAGAGAGTTGATGTAAATAATAATAATAAACCAGCCTATACGACACACTACTGGGCACAGGCCTCTTCACACATAGGAAAGGTTTGAGCATTGATCACCACGCTAGCTCACTGCGGATTTGCGTTTTTTGATTTTATTCCAATAATCTAGCCTTTCTCACGATGTTTTCCATCACCAGAAAGGACTTCTTTACGGACTAAGGACGATTTTAAAAAGGCACATTGGTAGGTACTTGTCTGCGCTAGGGATCGAACCTGCACCTCGTACTTACAAAACCATACCTAGGACCGTAAGGCCACCACGAACTGTAAATAAAATGCAAAAATATATAAATAATAAATTGCACAACTATACAAACTATTTTTCTTGCCTCTATTTATTTTATTTTAACGTCCAGTTGAACTGTTAAGTATTATTATACAATTAGTTACAGTTTTAAAGACTAAATTTCAATTTTATATCTTCTAAGCTAACCAAAGTACCTTTGTACAAAGTTTTTTTTTTATCTTTTGATAGATTCCTGCCGAAATTCGTAGTTTCCCACCTAACTAGACAAGTTACATTTAGCGTCAACGATAATAGGTATTACAATGACGTTATATATGACAATGACATTTCGTCCAACACATCACGTGACTTAGACCTGTCACTTCCATACATTTTAACGGATCGATCACCGTTAACGCTCGTAGCAACGTCGATAGTCCAAGAGCCAGCTCACACATAGAATATTACTTTCTAAATAACTTATGATTCTTATATAAATGTAATACAATTGACGATATTCCTTTATCTATCTCGAGACATACATGGGTTCAGTATATAACATTAATACATAGAACGGAATCCGCGCACTACCGCTGTTCTGAACTGAAGTTAAATTTGCAAGTGATAGATATGCGAGGCACTCTCGGAATGTAATTTTCACACGCTCAAGCGACGTCACTGTGCCCCCTCGGAGGAGGCCGCCCTCCTCCACACCCCTCCACACTCCGCCCCCTGTAGGCCAGGAGATATGAGCCTGGTACTTCTCTTCATCTATATTATAAGGTTTTTCTAAAGTTATGAGTGAAGGCTCATATCTCTATTGCAGGAGAATATTGTAATAGAGTCTTTACTTAATTGCATATTAATAAATTATGCGTTATAATTGATATATTTGAAATAGACAAACATATAAGGAAGAGGAGCGTTGTCAAGACCCGAGCAATGGAAAAATAACTATTATGATTTATAATTTTTTTATTTCGATATAACTAAAGATAATTACTCTCTCTAAAAAAATGTTCTACAATTCAGTGATGTATGATTACATCTAAAATTACATATTTCTATCAAAAAAGTACCTAAAGTATCTAAAAATAGGTACTTTTGTAGATACTTTAGGTACTTTACTATAGTAGGTAGATAAAGTATCGTAGCTGCGTCCGCCTCCTAGCCTACCGCCCCCGCGGCCTCTCACGACGGATGCCCCGGAAAATTGCTACAATCATTGTGAGAGGGAATTCCGAAATGAAGGAAACGTACTTAAACTCGACTCCAGCGGGGTCGGCAGTAACGCAGCCGGTTCACTACTCATAATTGTAAGCGTTTGTCTGCTACCTATGGCGGCTTAGTACATGGTCTTGGAGTCTCTGTTGATCACTGACTTTATGTGTGAACTTATTAAGAGTAGCTAATTTTAGGAGCAGTTAAGAGCTTTTTGATAATTCTTAAGTAAATTGAGTAACTTTCGATCTGCTCTTAAATATTGAGTAAATGTTATCGCAAGTCAATTTTAAATTAGGGTATGTGAAAAAAATGACTGTAAAACCCCGATACAAGGATTAAATTCTTTAGTGCTGGAGTCGTTTTTAAACATAAAACAGAAAAAGAAATAACTGTTATTTTAAAGACTTCTCTGTTCTCGACAGCTGTTTTTTTTTTTTGAAAATATTGTAAAAAATTCGGAAAATGTCTAATTTGATGTTTATTAAAAGTCATCACTGCTATTCAAGCTAAGTCGTCAAAATTAAAGCCATTCCCAATGTTCTTGAGTCCAATCTTTCAAAAGCTAAAAGCTAATATTTTTCTTCAAGTGTTACGCTTATTCTCTAGACAATGCATAAAGTATTGTATTAAATATAAATACTAAATAGGTATATTGCCAAACAAAAAAGCTAGTACGTAGAAAACGAAAACCTCTCATGTGACGTGGCAGTCAGAGCTCTGAGCATGCATGCAATAATGTTGATTTATACAAAATTAGTGGCGGGAAGTGCGCCAAAAGCAGTGCTAACTCTCTCCGACTCTTTAAATAATCACCATCTTGAAGAAGGTATTAAATTTTACTAGTACTTACTGCAGTACTTAGTACACTGATATCTTGTCATTGTTTTCGCAAAACTTCAAAATAAAACTATTGTAATATCTAAAATTTGCATGGAATGAGCTTACTTAATATTTCTACACCAGAAATGGTATTATATGTGAAACAATGTTTTACTGTAAGATCTTAGTGTATCATATACCTAGAAATAAATATATCTATATCTTTTAGAGTTGTCACTGTTGTAACTGTAAGACGCAGTCTGTCTGTCTCCAGTTTTGCGATTGCTGAAAACGCTGAACGCTTTTCTGGATTTGAACTCTGCTAAGTTATTATGTTTTATAGGTTTATTTTATGTATCTAACTGTCAGTGTACCTAATCGATCGATGTATAGGGTTTTGTTTTGTCTTAGTAAATAAAAAGTTAAATGATTAGTATTGTTTAGAACCAGGAATTAGGGGATTCTTGGTTCTAAACAATACTACTATGACTATAGCTTTAACTGTCTGGTACCAAAAACCGCAACCCCGTAAAAAACAAAAAAGTCGGTCAAGTACTAGTTGAAACAGTCGTAAATATTAAAAAAGTACCCTCCTTTCTGTAAAAGTCAGGTAAATAAATAAAATAACTGACCTGTGCGCACAGCATCCGTGGACATCAACACCTTGCCGTTTTTCTCCATAAAAATGACATTCTGGAACCGCGTAACTAAGCGTAAGTCAGCAACGTTTTGATAGTGCCTGAGAAGGCATAATATTCCAAATAAAAACCTTTTGATTTTGCACTGGCCGTCGTCGCAAGCAAACTGCCGCGGAGATATGAGCAAGTAGAAACAAAGTTGAATATTTTTCATCTACCCTCAGTTATTACACTTTATTCTGATTGGCTTTTGTTATTCTAGTTGTGAACGGATTCTACAAAAAATCGGCGTCACGTCAAATCATCAGACTTAAAATAAAAGTTCAATGTTTTGTTTTTTACTATGGCTTCTCGCTTTACTTTTAAGAGTATGGTAATTAATGAAGAATAATTAGTATATTTGCAGTTCTGGTATCTAGACAGCGCATTATAATGCGCTGAAACAAAACATTGAACTTTTATTTTAATACTGATGATTTGACGTGACGCCGATTTTTGTGGAGGTGTAGAGTGGCTTTTCATTTTCAAAAGCAAACAAATTACTTTAAATGAGAAAGAGAGTAAATGGAGCTACCATTTGAAATATCCTACATTTATGTTTGGAAGTAATTCAACTAAAAGCAGTCGGTTTTTGTAACATTAAGTAGTTCTTTTTACAAATAAATAATTTACTGTTTCTGCACATGACTAGCATTATTTTTATTTCCTTCATTCAAATATAATAAAAAAGACTCAATATAAAAAATATTTAATGCGAACAAAGAAGATATTAGGTAATACATTTAAAAATATAAAAAAAAAATGTGTCCAACCGGCTCCGGGAACAGGGTTCAATCTATTTTACATTATATTTTTTATAAGCTCATATTGTCCCACCGCCGGGCAAATGCCTCCTTCTCGTCTTTCCATTTCTCCTTTTCGGAGGCAAGTGTAGCCCATTCAAGAATAACATAAGTAGCTATATTACTTACTCTGAATCAACCACGCCGATTAAGTTTGAAATGAAAATATGTTATCGTCGGCCATTCAATTTGATTATTGGCTGTAGTAAAGTTTTACGATTCCTATTTAGTTATGGCAGAGCACACCAATCAGACATGTTCCACAACTTTATGATAGAGTGATAATTTATATACCGCCATAAAATTACGTATGGTCGCCTGAGAACCATACATTTGATGTACCAGGCGCTCATAAATCACGGCCACGTCGATATCTTTCAATAATCCAATCAAAGCGGCTCGTATCCGAACTAATGTTATTGTCAAACCTACCAGCCATTATCTGGGCACAAGCGAACATCTGAATGTTCAGTCACGTATCCGAACGAACGAGACCGCATATACGATTAACCCCGGGAGCGAGAGGGACGCACAATCGATGTAAACAATCGGAAACGCGCCAGTTCGAAAATGCTCTACTACGAATGTCCGAATCAAATGATTTTGTATTTTATTGTCTTCGAATAAAGACTAAATCTAACTGTTACTCATTCCGTTTAAATTTCGACAACATTGGCGATGTTTTTTTGCAGAATGTTCCGAATCAATTTAGATTTTAGCTAACGGCTACAAGGTTTAAAATCGAAAGTAATTGATTGGTTGTTGCGTTATAAATACGGAATTCGTTAGTAGATGGTCGCGAAGTGGCATCTATCTTATGTTTCTTATATTGACAACGTCGTCACCGGAATTGGAATGAGGTAATAAAGAAATTGCAGGCCTTTTATGTAGCTTTTTACCATTGCTGATGTGCATTATAATGAATGCGACTTAATTGAATAATCCGTATGAAAGCGAACCGCCCCGTTTGTGAGGCCGCCGGCTGGCGCACCCAGCTATGCTGAATGATGTTTACTGAGTTTTTAGTATGAAGTAGATTGCTTGAGATGGAATGATTTTGAAATAATCTTGTCATTTGTGGAGATGGAGTTTGCAATAGTCGGAATGGTTTTTGGCGTAGGTACTTAGTTGGTTTTGTTAGATACGGAGGGTTCTCTGGCTTGCGTACGAATATTCTGCGACGATTACCTACACGAAAGCTGTGATATTTATTCCTAAAATGCACACGAACTTGAGGCCTGTGACTCAGCAGTCCTGAGGTCGTACCACTAGGCTATCACAGCTTCAGCTAATGGTTTAAATACATTCAAATGATACACCCAAAAAAAGCACAATTTCTTTTTTACCAAGCCATGGACAATTTGGTCTTGTCTCTACTTCCCATTAACATTTGAGCTATACGATTAGCACTAACGAATATACATAAAATAATGTCCTGTTTGTCGTGTGTCTGTGTACCAACGTGAGTGGGTCAGGCTGTACACGATATATGTTTGCGCCGTGACATCGCTTGTTCAACAAATTTTTCAGTCGCCGCCTGTGCGGGAAGCGATCGTTGTTGTTGCGTACAGTACAGAGTAACGACAGCAAAACAAGAGTTTATCGAAAATTCAAATCCGAAATTAAATTTCTTATATTACGTATTTCTAATTCTTTAAATTTCTATTAAATATACTTACAGGAGTAGTAAGTATTGAATTACTATATCCAAAACCCTGGAACTTTTTTAAAGTCGTTATACATGTGGGACATAAAACTTACTTTAATTTTTAGGTCACAATTTTTAATGTTTGGTTTTAAAGGACAACATACTAAAAAAAAAAAAACATTTTTTTCAGTTCAATCATTGTTCTCCTCATGGACACCCACCTCCTCGGGGGAGAAAGTGACTGGGTAGAGTCAGACTCTTACTGACTAAACCTGAACCACCATCAAACGTCTCCCGTTTTGGTCGGTACGCGGTAATGCGTTGCAGTTCATCACGCACCGACCGCGTATACGATAGAGCCTGCGATAAGGCTATTTTAAAAATATCTGAAGTTTTTTAATGTTTCTGAAACCTATTTGGGTATTTTGCCGACGGTCCAGCCGTCACGTCACGACGCACGAGCGTCAAAGCGACACGGCCGTTAGTTGTCACGGCCGCGTGTCGCGCGACCAAACGTTTTTCATTGCCGCTCCAGTGATGAATTCGATGCGGCCTACCTAACCTAGCGCGCATTGTACGACGCGATTTAGAAGCGGTCAACCCGTAATAGATGCGTGTGCGTTTTTAAATTGTAGCTTAATTTCAGTGGATTTGTTAGTGGAATGGTTGAAGGTTCTGGTTTGTTTGAAATGTTAGACATTTGTCAGATGGTATTGAAATGGTTTTCTGAATAAAATATACCTTAGGACTAGTTAGTAGTTAGTATACTCAATTTTACGCAGCATCAGTCCAAAAAAACAAGATGTTATGCTCCTTAAAACTGCCAAATTATTATTCAATTCTTTTGTTCATTTTGTTATAAGAATATTTTACTTAGCTTACTTAGGTTCTAGAAATTAGGAAACACATTTTAAAAATTTTCAAACTAAAGTTACTTAATAGAGGTTCATTTAGAAGGGTTTTCGAGTACTGTGGAAACCAAGACCGCCCAGGAAATTGCGAAGGCACTCAACGGCCGACAGGGTACACAAGTTCTACGCTTTCCATCGAGAGTACTAGGACGACATATTCCTGAGAACAAACGTAAAACAATAACAATAATTTACTCTAAAAACAACTAGGAAATATCCGCGAAAAATGTTTAAAACGCCGCTCATAGCCCAGCGCTGGCCATCACGCCAGTTATTTGGCCCATTAAACGTGAGTTAGTTCACTCGGGTACCAGGCGCACAGTACTGCGCGGAGCTTTTATATACGATTTATTGAGTATGTGCTAAGTAACGTTTTGATTAGGTTATGATTGACGATACAGATTTATATTTGAAGAAAAGGAAACTTATGATTTACGCGTCTTAAAAGAGGATAGTGAAAGAAGGTGGGAAGGCTTTTGCCCAGCTTTAGGTCATTTATAAATGCTAAATAATAATTTATGTAATTAAACGGTTTACTCATGCATACTTATCGGAAAAGACTGACAAGTTTAGTAGAGTTCTTAATCATGAGTTTGGGTCAGAAACTAGTCGGGCATTCCCAAAAAGAAAACGCATGAGTAAACCGTATTTAAATGTAACAATTATGAATCCTCTTCACAAAAGTTACATAAGAATTAAACGTGAACTAATTTTAATCGTTTTTTTTACAATACCGATTTTAGACTTGGAGGTCTATAAGTCTGCCTAGGTAACTTAACTTTAAGTCATTTTCAAATGTCTATCTCTTGCTATTTTACACCTTAAAGTGTCAAAGACAGCGTGACGTGCAACAGTGACTTAAAACTAATTGTCGATTGAGTGGACGATAAAACACCCGATGTAGGTAAGTAGCAATTACCTCACGATGTTTAGATTAACAAAATCAATTTATTTATGCGATTTTAGTGAAACTCATTACGGTATAGTTGTCCTTTTTGTTAATTACGCTGGGTGGGCGGTGCGTAGGGGAGGAATTAGACGAAGTGTTGAACTGACGTACGCAGTTTAAAAGGTACCTAGTTGTAAAACATAATATAATATTCCATGACTTTCATTCAACGCCATTTAGTCTCAAACTAAGTAGAGCTTGTACTATGAGTTCTACACAACCGATAAACATACTTTATATAAGTATTCTAAAACTTCTAAAAAATACATACATATTATAAATGAATTACACCCAGACACAGGACAAAATATAATCGTGCTCATCACACAAACATTTGTCCTGGGTGAGAAACGAATCCACAACCTCCGGCTTAGCAGTGCCAATAGCAGGGTCACTAACTACTAGATCAAAAGGCCTGTCTATTATTAGTAAATAATTTAGGCATAAGGACAAAAAGTTACCCACAGTATCTAAAAGGCTGAAGTGCACAAAAAGTACTAGTAAGCGTCTTATTGGGCTTAGATCTACGAGTAATTCGACATAATATAAAATTTTAATCTTTAAGAAACCCGCGATATGTTTTAGTGCGCTCTATACCAGTATTCATACTGCAACGTTGAGAACAGCTACTTGGTTCAGTGGGTAGGCGCAAGTAATCGGGATCGCGCGGATAAATTGTAAACTTGGATTATTGTTTTGCCAACCGTAGCCTGTTCAGGTGTTTTTGATATTGTACCGACAGCAGAAACATTTTTAAATTGCCGTGTTTAATCAAATGTGTATTTTTGGGTACTTTGGTTAGTTTATAGTAAATTAAAACAAAATTAAACTAGATGAGTAAAGTAGACTATAATTTTTAATGCATTTTATAAATGAAATAAAAACCTGAAAAATGCGTTTTTCCTTTAAATGCTTATAATATACACAGGGACGGCAGAATCCTTGAAAATAATATTTTTTTAGTTACATATTTTCTTAACAGCTTGACGTAATTCATCACGGGTTTCGTGATTAAGTTCCATTGACGAGACTGGTTTCAAATAACAATTTTCTTTAAAATTGCTTCTAAGCTAAAATCCCTCAGATTTTTACACACGATACAGTAGTATTTACTATGTAACCTAATATCTATATCCTTTTTGCTATCCCTCCAGTCCTCTGCGTCCCTGGTACTGTTTGTTTCTGAGTAAAACTTTAATTAACCAATAAACATGTCGGTCGCGGTCCCGTCTTAAATTAGCCCTGAGTGGAAATTGCTCGAAGCCTCCGCAGCAGTCATGACGCCCTGGTACCTACGCAGGACGTAATGAAACTTACTTATAATTGCTTGTAAATTTCCCTGGATATCGTATGAATTTTAGGGGTACAATGGTGGAAAGGGACTTTGGTATTCCTATAGTGCTTACAAGGATCTTTAGGCACGTGGCCGTAATCGGTACTATCATCATCGAAAAACCACTATTGACAGGCAGTTGAGTTGATTTTTTTTGCAACCCTCATGTTAATGTCATCCACGTGCCAAATGATCCTTTTGACTCTATACTTACTTATCTACATTACTTTTTTATCATTGATTTTTATCATGAACGCAGTTGCCATACATTCCTTACCTATTGCATTTAGGCAGCTTGTCTGTTTCACATGTCTGTTAAAGTTTCACTTTTTCTCAATCAGCATGCACTTTCACTGCCTGAGTTACATACATACAAGCATCATGGACCCAAGACTCTTGGATGAGACGTCACTTCATATGGTGGGGGTAGAAAGCTCGTTTTGTAAAATTTCCAATAATTTAGAGTTCTGATTGAGTACTTTAACTAGCTGTTTTATTTATCCAGAATCCTCATATTCTAGCAATTTAAGGTCGTATAAGCTTACATCGTTTGTATGAAAAATAAAATCGTATCCAAATAAATAAATACAGCTAGCTAGCTAACAAAGAGCACAAAGGGCGCATTCCTGCAGATCGTACCAGGCCAACATAAATTGATATAGTTTCAGTGTTCATCTGAAGCTTTTCTTTTGTCGCCGGGGGCCGGGGGTGCTCCGCGCGGGGTGGGAGGGGGGCCGGGGGGGCGGCGGGAGGGGGGGGTGCTAAGGTTGACAAATGGGCCGCTCGGAGCATCCGCGAGCGATACAATCGGTCGGTGCGTTGCTTACTGTGCTCCGTTCGAGGAAAAAAAGTAGGGCTGCCACTGAAATGTGGATGGAAATTCGTGAGCGTGAATGGGTTAAGGTTTAAGTTAGGTTTATTTTTGTTTTGTTTTGTGCGAATATTTTTATTCTTTACATGTTTTTATACTGTAGAATTTAAAAGTTCACTAGTTTTACGCTTAAGATTTCCTTTTTGTTTTTATGAAAATTCTTGCAATGACATTTGATGATGATTGATGCACAATTGGATGAGTTGGATGATTATATTCTAAGAATAGAGTCATACTAATCGAACGATCAGCTTTAGAGTACCAAAACTTTTAGTATCGAACATATTGTACTTAAAAAAATAAAATTTCTGTTATTAATCTTACTTTCTATTACCGCAGACCTCATATTATTATCATAGATCTTATTTTTTTACATTACCTTTTATTGCGTGTGGTAACCCTGCAGCACGCGTCACTGGACTCGTCCCAGTGTGCCATTACTCACTGTCGTCCGCCATTTTCGAGCCGCCACGCCCGCTACGACGACGCTACGAAACGCTACGCCGCGTAGCGTTGCTGTTACGTAGCAACCGTTTGAGATTCTGTTGTCTTAGTTCTTTTAGTTTATTATTTACATTTTTTATGCCAATTGTATGTCTTTTTGCAATTTTCAAAATAATCAATTTTATTGAACTATAAACTATCTATTTTAACCTTTCTGAGAAGTTAAATAAATTGTAGTAAAATTCCTTATAGATTTCAATTGCATAGAAAGAATATATTAAATATTTACTGAATAAATAACTATCAATAGGAAGAAACTAAACTTATTAAGTTCATAATGCCATGTCCATGAAGTTAAAGTAAAATTATTCTTTGAAAAAAAATAATGTTGCCACTGAAAGAATACTAAAATGCCACATAACACTATGCACTCGACGAGTATTTCTTTTACTTGTAAAAAACAATAACATTTCTAGTGTGTGGAAATCGTTTAAACGTCTGTTTTCTGCTTTGAGAAAGTTTATATCAAATTATTGCTGTGTCTTTATACTGATGAACAATTAAGTAGGAGTTTTGATTTCAATAAATCATTTATGAAGCTTTTATTTTTGACGATTATTTTCGTGTTTATGTTAAGCAATTGTCATGAATTTTTGAGTGAATATTTTGTAGTCATTTTAAATGAATGAGTGTGTGTTTTTTGTGTTTATTAATTGATTTCAAATTTGAAATGCTATCAATAGTAAACTCTGCTAGTACCTTAAGGAGATATGTTACGTGAAAATGAAACAAAATATTTTTTTTAGGTTTTAATATTTTTTACACAATTCGTAGCATTCATAATGCCGACACAGTTTCGTCAGATGTCCTTCACAACGGCCCGTCAGCGATCTGAAGTTACTATTATATAAACCAGTTTATTATTAATCGTATATTTTATTTATAATATGTATCTCGCCGAAATTATACAATACAAATATAGAATTAATATTTTCTCATCAAATTGTAATGTTCCGCTGACAGACGCTCATGTTCACCATTTTTAGTAGCTATATTTACAATAACTTGATGACTTCCAAATCATTATATATAATGTACATATACATATGTAATAAAGAGAAAAATCAAAATAAAATTCTTCAATTAATACATTAATACCTAACAACTACTATTTAAGATTTTCCTCTTAATAAAAATATATTACACGCAATGCAAATAACAATAATAATTGTGTATCAACAAAGTCCGGTGTTGCAAGAGAAAAAAATATTTTCTTTCCAAATTATTTAATACTGAGACTTTATTGGGGAAAAACTGTTTATACAAAGTAAAATGACGTAATTATGTATATTATTTGATGATTATTATTTACAAAAGTTAACAAACTTTTTTCTAAAAATGAGACACTAATTTGCGATACGACTGTCAAAGTGACAGCATCTTAAACCCTTACTATTCCATTATTAAAACTCGTATTCAAAAACAAACGTTAAACTTTTCCTATTTCGCTATATGTATTTGAAATAAGGAATAAAATATTACTATTATATTTTTTAAATATATCTTTACAATCGTATCGCAATTTACAAGACAATATGGTGGTCTTAATTAGCCTATAATAAAGCTTGTTCTCGGATAACTTATTCGGCTATCGAAGGTTACAATAGCTAGGACCAATATGACATTTAATATCTCCCGTTCGTATACATGACGTAAGGCCGTAATGCGTCGCATTACTTTCAAATGGTTCACGTGAATATATTGGAAACAATTTTAATTTTACTCCACTGCAAGCGACAATCACGATATTTATTAACTTCTTAAAAGTCCACGTTTCCTTGCATCGCCATGTTGCACGTATCACCAAGTTTCCTCTCCATCACTAGCGCACCTTGGCGCTTGCAGCGGAGCAGTTCCGTGGCTGCTCTAATTAGTAAATCTTATAATTCATTTACATTTACGCAAAAAAGTATTTTTAACACCACGGAACAAGAATATGTAATCTATAAGAAGCTCACAGATTCTCATCAGTCATGAAAACCACACAATTTTAAATATTATATGTGTGAAGGTCTACAGATTAAAAAATAAATAATACAACGGTCTCGCCGAACACGGCCTCAATATTTTTTCTCGTTATTTTTTAATCTGCACATCTTAAAGTTTATGGTCTCCTGGTAACGTAGAAGGCAATCAATATCAGGTATCATCCACAAAGACAAAAAATAGACCTAAAACTCTCATTTTTTTTAACATTGTAAAATATCATTTTGTGATTCGTATACATCGGTTACAAATTGTGCTACATTATCGAACACCAAGGCAAGGTGAAAAACGATATTCGATATACAATATCATTACAATAAATATATAATTCAAAGATATGTATTCAAAATGTTTTCTGTAAATTAAACGCGCGGACAATTAATTTTCAAGAAATTGACATTCGTAATAGATGTACAATTTGAGCTTGATAATTATTAATAAATTAGTTGGTAGGTAAGAGCAACACGTAAACGAAATTTACAGTTACACTTGGAGCGTGGGGTGCTCGAGCTCGGGCCGGCTCGAGCGCAGGCGCAGGCGCGTGCGCGGGCGCAGCTCGGGCGCGGCTCTAGCTCGGGCACTCCCACTTCACAAAGAAACTTGCTTCAAAAACCTAAAACCTATTAATACAACTCCTTTACAAAAAAAGTCCCATATCTATTAGCTTTCTGTCGACAGCGACCCAAGTACTGTGATAGTTACAACTTACACAACTATTCAATTATTTATTTATATTTACGTAATAACAATACACAATTAGCTATAAATATTTATACGATAACTATCAAACCACATTATTGTTACATTCATCAACTTTGCTCCTATTGTTCCGAGTGATAAAACCGTCGTGTCTAACAGGTCAGCGCACGTCACGTCGCAGCGTCCATGTCACTTCGCGATTTACATTTACATTTTATTTTAACCATTAAAGTTGACTTCAAAACTTAATTTTAGGAGATCGTATACTGTTTCAAATATTACAAAAATGTCGCGTTTTTTTATTTTAGTTTTTTTTTTTATGTACATGTAGCATCGTTCTCCTGTAATTATCACGTGCCAGTATCACAGGCGTTGGTCGGCCTAGGCGAGTGCGGGCGCGGGGGCGCGGAGGCGCGGGGGCGCGGGGCGCGGGGGCGCAGGGCGCGGGGATCCCGCTGCCCGAGCGATGTCAACGTTATTCATATCTGTAAATAAAAATACAAATATATTGACGTTTCGTTACATTATTTACAACTGCATAAATTATACATAAATTATGCATTTTATTGGTTGGCTGTAACAGCATAATTATAATACTGTCGTATATCAACGACTTTCTTTGAGATATTTTTTGTGAAGGTGGGAATTACAAAATGGGTGGGATATAATTTAGAAGGAATACTTTTATGGAATTTATTAAAAGGTGTTGTACTTAAAGGTATCATTTAAATAACGGAATGATCTCATACCGTTGTTGTGCAGCTGGGCATAAGCTCCTGAAAGTATTTTGTAAATACTAAATAACTAAGTCATTAATTGACCTTTCTTGAAAGAATATACCTACTTAAATTTACTAGTACCTAATTTCATATGAAGGTGCAAATTAACATGTACACAAAAGGAGATAAATAAATAACTCTTGACTTCTTCTCGTTTTACTTAAAATAAATTAGCTATCTGACTAATTTTACTGCATGGATAGTCGAGTGGTATAGGTCACAACGCCAATTACCACTATGCACGACGTGTTGCAGGTTCGATTGTTTTGAGTCTAGGTTTATTTGTGCTTGTGAAACCTCCCGCAATACAAGGATAAAATTTCTTAGCGCGGGAGTCGGGAGGGAGGGACAGACTTTAAAGAAAATATTGTGTCATTATACTTACATGTACAATTATGCTGTATGCATTAGAGGTGGTGGCCGTAGTACTCGGCGGGGTAGTGCGCGTACCCCTGGTGGAAGGCAGGGTCCGTGGGCGGCCTGTGCATCATCTGCTGGCCGTCCATCATGTAGCCCATGGTGGCCTCCGGGCTGTACGCGCCGCTGGGCCCGGCGTGCGGGAATACTGACGGATAGAACACTGCCCGGTTAATTAGGCTGGCTGTGCTATCAGCTTCAGGTACAATTGGAAGCTGATACTGGTCTAGACTTAAAACTATAATAACTTGGATTTGATATTCTCTTCTCACTTTCATGGCACTGGCTCAATCGCGCCACTGAGAAAGCCTTTGCTTTCATTAAAACACAAAACTCATTAGGTCCTGGCTACTTACCCCACGCCCTCAATAAGAGAAGAGAATACTTTTACTACCTAAAAAAGGTCCACCTTTTTAATACTTACTCTGGCTCCAGCCAGAACCAGTATTAACTATACAATAAGCTGGCTTACTGGGCTCAAATTGTCTTAAGGGCGACAAGAATCAAAAATATTTTCAATAGTTAGTACTTATATTGCTGACGATCGAATTAAAATCAAAAATACAAAAGCAGATTTTCCAAACAAAGACTTCCAAAGGGAGTAACCAACTAAGCACGTACGAGTATCTTAAAAGGCCTGATTCAAAAACTATAGGTATCCGTGTCCCGTGCTCTCAAGACGCAATGGCGCGTACCACCATAAAGACCCCACGAGGATGTCGGAAATCGACGAGTATAATGGCCGAACACCATTACATCACGATTGATAATCCCGTGGATATATCGCGAACGGAAACCATAACAGTTTTGTGGTAAAATTGAGCGGATTTCTTGACTATTGCAGTTTGCTATTGTGAGCTCCACAATAGCTCTTGGAATTTAAATGCGGATGCTAGAATGTTTTTGGTTTTCTTGTTTTAAGTCTGGGTAAGTTTAAGTTAAGTGTATTGTTTTTTTAACCTCAATTTCTCAAGATACATCTTTGACTTTTGGTGTCTGTCGGGTGGGCATGACCTTTTTTATGTAAATTTCAAATTAGATGAAAGAAAAAAAAAGATACAGTAAACCAATCCACTTTAAAATAAATTCAAATATTAAATTTTGTTCTTGCATTTACAAAAACTATTAACCAAAAATTTCATTATCTTTTAGTGTTTTTTTGGATAGAGATTATTGTCATTTTTGCAAACAACACAAAACTCGGTGATTGAGTCGGTCCAGTGGCGCGTGTTTCCTACCAAGGCAGCAGGAAGCAATAAAGGCCGCCCGAGTAGGGGCAACTACAGGGCTCCATGATTTACTACACGCTAATCTTGACGACATCTCTCTCAATGCAGTATATTTCAATTTAACTACTGCAATTTATATGAAGAAAAATGTATAGCTCAAATATTAAAGCCAATTTTTCGACATTGACAAGGGATAATAAATAGCTTTGATTGTTAATCATTTCCACGGTTCCAGAACTAACAAAGCCATGGCTGCTAGTTCCGAAAAATATGAATATTAATTTCGCTTTTAATAAATGCATCGGTGACGAGAGAACGGGATTTAATCCTCGCCGAATACCCAATAAACGATCGCTCGGTGCTCGAACGAATTGTAATTTACAGTCTGCCACCGTAATGGGACGCATCAGAGGCCAATTTATGCTCTTATAATAAATTCATTAGCGCAGCGACATGGCTGGGTGTGTACGGTGGACTACTGAGATAGACTGTGTTAACATGTTAATAATGTACGACACACGCTTCATTATGCATGTGTGGGTGCACGGGATTTGTAGCCATTATAGTCACGTTGTCAAATTACCAAGTACGCCAGTGGTCAGCCTGAATTAGGAACTAAAAATACTTCTCATGAACCAAACTTTCATATTTCCAGTGAAAAAATAAGCGAACCGAATCGAAGAAATACGTTTGGCACACAGTAGCACACGTCGCACGCACCAGGAATACATAAACGCAAGGCGCCCGCACGACAAATAATATAGTGATTGGAAAAGCGCCTTTTGGCTTGACCGCAGGAAATGCGGTGGCCATTTTCTTTAGTCCATTGCCAAAACAATTTTCCATCTATCCTTCCACCCCTCCGGTTTTTCCATTTTCCGTCGTCGGCAAACTTGGCTGGGCGGCCACATCCGCCGGTTCGGCTCGCGAGATTTAGAACTGTTCCTGTTTTATGTACTCCCGGTGTTTGGTGTCGCGATATTTGACTGCTGACACTCCTGCTAACTTTACTATGAACGTTTTGTATGGGGAAATGCATCCCCGAATATGTATTCTGTTTGTGAATCTAGATGTGCTGTACGCGTACTTTCAAAATATTGGCTACTGTTTAAAGAGCATTATTTAATAAATGCGTTTTTAGACAAATAATAGTGATCTATGTATGTTTCACAATCGAGTATAAAGAAATTTAATTATATTTTGTCTAGTAGCAAAAAGAGGGAAATTAAGGTATGTCTCGCTCATAAACGAAATTAACCAAGAAATGAAAGAAATCCCCCGTTTCTAATCTTGGAATAGGAAAGGGGAGCAACATCCACACATCTAGATAAAGGTACCAGGGCAGCATACATCGGCGATAGTCGACGGAGGGGCGAGTGATGGATAGCTCGGGACGGGTCAACGAATTCGGACATTATTCTTTTTTACCCTTCTTGCGTTCGCAGGAGTAAGCCCTTTTTCTGCGACGTCCTTTTTTTCCCCGAGCGGAATTTTTGTTGGCTACGTACAGGGGATCCGGGAACGTTTTATGGACTGTGCTACAATTACAAAGTAAAAATAGAATTGGTCGTTTGTAATTCTATTCCATATTGTCGACGGGATGGGTAAAAAAAAGGTTTTATTTTCGGCCAGTTTTGTTATTTGCAGCGCGGGGCTTTTATGTTCAGCTTCCACGATATGATTGCTGGTTTAATATTGAAATGATTTGTTTTAAGTTACACTAGCGGCCGCTGTTTTAATTTTTTAGTCATGCAGATGAAACAATCTCTTTGTTAGAGTGTATTACAATGAATGCGGAATGTATTTTTTCTCATCGACTTTCTCAGAGTTACAATTCAAGTATCGCACTTTGAAAATTCGTATTCAAAAACAATACACTCTATTTTACTCACAGTAAGTAATTCTATCTAATCTACTTTCTAAACGCAGCTGGGCCGGTACCAGGCGCTCATAACTCGACGAGCGGTCAGCGCTAAAAGCTAGAACATCCTCATGGGACGGCGGCGTTACTCGCCGCATGCGACGCCCTGCATACTGTATGAACCACTTCGTACTTTGTGGTCAGCAAACTCGATTTTAGACTTCAAAGTCGTTTCGGGGCGTGCCCGGTGAATTTGAAATGTTCGAGCCGATACGTGATGCGGTCAAAACGCGTTAATGTTCCTGTATGGAGCCCGTCTTCAATTTAAGATAATGGTATTGCTGTTTGAAGTTTTTTTTTTAAGCCTTTGGGATATTCTGGTCCTTGGAGACGTAACGGGATAAAATAGACTGTTTTGTTGGGAAGTTTTTAACATTTTTAATATGTCGTTAAGAAAATCTGCTCAGTATAAATAATAGTCGTTTTATTGCAAGCAATAAGGTAAATAGATGTATAAGAAAAATGTTACCTGCTCTATTTGACTGATCTATCATTGGCTGCACTATCCTACGTCTCGCGTTAATGAACCTGAAACAAACAAACACACAAATATTAAATCTATAAAGTTATTAAATTACAAAAGACAAATAGGGGAAGGATAAAAATAAAGTCCAACAGATAAGTTCGCGTTTATATCATCAGTCAGGTCCATTTATCGATAGCATCGCAAACGTAACTCTATTCAATTATATTATCTACATACATATCTAAGCATAACTAAGTTTTGCGTTTCCACAAAAGTTCTTTGTACAAACAGGCGGGAAAAACAAGCAGTCGTAATGAATTATGCCGAATACTGCCGAGCCCGTGTTTTGCTGGGGATGAGACAATGCATGGCTTGCTCAGTTACTAGGGCAGCATAAGTCTTCACAACGTATTAGACCACCGCTGACATTTCCTTGTTTTTATCTTGGCACCGAATACTCGGTTCTCACGATATGGGATCTTGTCAAATTACGAGAATTGACTACCCATGGAGAAAGTAGAGAAACTTATTTTTATAGATAAAAATATTCGGGGCCGATAAGAAATACGACAATTATCTGACCCAGAACCGTAGCAAAATAACTTTAGATTCGCTTATCAAAAAGGTCTCAAATATCATTTGATAATATATCAGGTTAGGTACTAGGAGAGCATCCCTCAGAAGGGCGAGTGACCGGGGGCTATCTCGGCCGGCTTTATGAAAACTAATGCCTTCATTTGGCGTTGGCTCCGGCCACCGGCGATAAGCTATGTCGCCCTGGTACCTCGGGATTACGATTTTGGGATTTGCCCCGGACTAGAGGGGGTCCGATAAAAGTTTGGGAAATTTCAGTTCGTGTTTGTAATTTAAATGTTTTGAAACTGACCGTATAGTTGCTCTGACTGTTGTAGTTAGTTATATTATGAGTTAAACCCACTAACAGTCTTGTAATCATTACTTTAAGTGAGGAAAATAACGGACTGTGCTTATTATGAGAGGGATAATAACATATCGTATGAATTAACGTGAAATGGCTGAATTATAGTGTATCTGACGTAAATTTTGGTATTTAAACTCACTTGGTTTCTTCACTCACATTTTTGACTGAAACCCAACCTTAACAACTGAAAACTTTACCAAAATTGTAGCAAAAACTCCAAATTCCACCGAAAAAACAAAAACCAATTTTCGCAAACGATTAAAGGTAAGAAATAAGCGAACAATAAAGTTTTTCCTGGTGTTTACTTACACAAACAGCAGGTGGTGGAGTGAGCTATTACCTAGGGGTAATAAATACCGTTTTTCCCTAATTAACGCTTAATTCGGGGTGGGTCGCACCCCCGAGGCTTAAGGCCCGCACTAGCGATTTTTGGGCCGTCCGTGACAAAGTAAATGGAAGTTACCGAAATTATATTTTTGTTTTGCTGGAATATTGTAATCTATTTTTGGATGGCCTTTGCTAAATATCCTAAGACCAATTATGCGCTTTTGTGATATGTGATTGGAACGGTGTTAATTTTTTTTTAACCCAGCATTAATACTGTTTTAACTTAGGGTATGTTAAAACAGTATTCGCCTATCACCTCAACAGTATAAAGTACATAGTAAAAGTTGGCAGCCATTTTCTTCATTAAATAACTTTACCCGAAGGCCTCGGTAAATGTAATCTTACGTGATATTGTAATTCCGAATCAAGTGAGGATAAATTATAAATTACGCAAACCCTCGACGTCGCCTTTTCGGAAAACGGGAATTCTCAGCTTAAACCGTGAGCTGAAGGAATTCCACTCACCCCGCACACTCATTATTTAATTCGCTTTCAGGTAATTAAAATCCAAAAACTTGGAAGTCGAAATTAAATTTTATACTGTGTAGGTACCGCTGTAGGACTTCCATCCCCTATTTTCTCTTCCCCCGGCCGGGACGTGCTTCCCGGATCAAATCACCTTTTTAACTTTCCCTATTTAGGGAAAAGCCGGGGAAATCTAGCAATTGCAATAATAAGTTGGTACCAGGACATCATGAGATCGAGTGGCCCGCCCCTATTATCGTTACGTAATGTGATTCTCTTTGGCGAATGTGTTTCATCTAATTATAATATATATGGAGTGTTCTCTCATATATTGTGTTTTTGTATTGGTTGGTCTTTTGGTACGAAATAGAGAAGTTGCAATCAAGATAGCTTGTCATGTAAACTAATTTTGCAACATTACACCATCAAAAAGAGCATAACATTGCCTACAATATTTTGCTCTGAATAAAATAATCTTCAACAAAATCCCTTATGAACACACCATACCATAAAAGCTAACACCTAATAAAATAAAACAGCTCACCCTCTGTATCGGATGACGCGGTAATGTACCAAATCTTATTACAATTAGTCCCATTTGCATACGAAAGAGATTTATCAAACGCATATGTGCAATAATGTGCATCTACAGTTGTATCGCCAACCCTTCCGAACGAGTCCTGATCGCTTATGATTTATGCGCCCCTGGTATCGGCGACCGTTGTCCCAAATAAAATAAACACACATAGAAATGCAAATTTGGTAATGTCAAATGTGTTTGTCCTATTGTTGAACTATATTTTGTATTTCATGAATTCCCTGATTTATTGCCTGTGATATGAGAAACAATGTCTGTGGGACGTGATTTTTTTATGTTATGTTAGGATAGTCTAATGTTTTGTGTTCAATGGCTTTTCTGGATAAAGTGGAATTTGACAAACAAACTGCTTACATAATATGGTTTTAGGGTAGTACTGAAAGATCTCCTTTAAATGAACAAAATTTTGGAATAATGTAGCAGTGATTACAATTAAACTTGAGATAACAAAGGTTTTTATCCCGTAACCTTAAACTTCACAGTTAATTGCAGCTAAAACATCAAAATAACAGTAACAGCCGCCGTCAAAATTAATACAAAGCGCGATTTAACAGATACCCTCTTAAGAGTCGTAAAATTTGCCGTTTTTGCTTTGGGAGAGGGTCCCGGCGGACGGCGGGGCGTATGGACCCCGGGACGGCGGATGAAGAGTTAATGAACTAATCTTGATATTAACAACACATTAGACGCATCGGACGCACAGCCATGTTTCGCTCAAGTAATTACTGGGACCCTTGCTAGGGATAGTTCGGGCCTACCCTCGCACTCTGCTCCGCGTCAATTCCGCATGTACTGTACGTTTAAGGGTTAATTTATGATAATTTGAATGTTTATTAAAATACTCGGAATTCACAAAAGTTACTACATATAATATATGTAGCAGCCTATTTGAATATATCGTAGTGTCCGGTGGAATATTATCCAAGTTTTGTTTAATCAAATAACGTTTATTACCGGGCGGCAACAATATAATTTTTCAATCGGCTCACTAGCGCCTACGCGTATTACATGCGGGTGCGTGTCGAAACGTTAATTACACAACAATTATCGCAAAAACTAATCGAATCACAAAGCAATCGGAAGAATATCCAAACGTTCGTACAAAATTCATCGTGACAGTTAATTTGGGAATGCAGTGCGCATCCCGCGCGTCCCGCCCGCGTCCCGCCGCGGCCCGCGAGCACATCACTTATTCACGAGACGTATAACATATTGCCCAAGTAATTGCTTCAAAATACAAACTTACGCGGTACGTACGCCGGCTATAATTATTTATTTACGTGATGAACATTTTTTTCATACAGGGAAAAATCTTACTTACGAGAATGAAATAATAAATTTATTTATTTGGGTTCTCTCACAGATCCAATTACTTTGGCTTCATATTACATGAAAAGATTCATGTTAGCTTAAGTTAACAGTTGGAGACGACGATACAGGGCCTCAAAAGGGTGAATAATACTTGGATTCGGATACAAATGCTGGCGGAATCCGACAAATCCAGTGCGGATATCGTCCGACGGTCGGAGCGCGTTGTGATGTCGGAGATATCCGGCGGACTATGTTACCCTGGTGATTGATCGCTGATAGTACTTCCTTACCCACGATTGTTTACTTTTTTGGCAAGTTTGCAAATCTCTTTGAAATGTAAACGATCCTGTTACCTTAGATTTTATTTGATTTAACCGTATTTAACTGAGAAAAGTTTCTTTAAGTTATTTAACAAAGATCAACAATCATTTTACACGAGTTTGTTTAATTAAGGAAACATTATATAACTTTTACATATTATTATGACATTATGACATTATTCCGTGTGATGTCCGGATATAAAGAATAGCACCACCCCATATCCTCCACTGGGTGTCGTAAAAGGCGACTAATGGACCTTAAGACCCAGTGCACTGTACCAAGCACCTTGGGTCACCCGAATGGTGGCGGGTAAACTACCAACAATCGCATTCCCAAAGAGGGTTAGTGTCAGGCAGGCGGCCGACTATAAAACCATAGCCAAAACTTTAAGCAACATGTCTAGAAGACGTGTTGCGCCGACCCCAAGTAAAAATTGGGATAAGGGCAGGGGCATGATGATGATATTATTATGACAGGATTACTAAACCAGCTTTTCCCAAAACATTCAAAAACCTACCCGGAAAATACATAAGAAAACAAAAGGTCCAGGCGACTCCGTCACGTACAGATACGTCTAATCCACGCAGTCCGCGCGGACAATAAATATTTTTCATGAAATCCAGCGCCGCCAGCAGTGCATACAAACTGCTCTAAATCAGGCAATTATAGGTGTGACCAGTAAATATTATAACCAGGGGATCAGACGTACGTTGTTAAGGATATTGCCTACGTTGTTTTCGTAATGGACTCTCCTCGGGAGATGTCGTGGTTATTATGTGAATTAACGTTATTGTCACGGCTTTAGGATGTACGGACTTCGTTACAGGGAAATGTATTGGGAACATTGTAGTTTTGTATTGGAAAGGTAAGTTAACTTTTGAGATTTACAATATGGGATGATGAAAGGGAGTTGTTTTAATTGTGTATCACTTTACTAATGGTATATTTCTGAATAAAACTTATTCTTGTAGATAATGTACAGCATAAATAATAACTAATCACAAGAATTAATTTACCAGAGCAACATAAAATCACAAGAATCGCTCTCATAAATTCCATAGCACCAAATGCTTCATTTTAAGGCGCACATCTCCTTAATCCTCTGTGCTCCTGGTAGCCTGGTAGCCGCTGGGCGTAATTACCGGCGCAATATATCGCCAGTTCGACCTCCGACCCCAGCAGTGGGTCCTCGGGAATGAGTAACACATGGTACTGCGTTAATTGTCCGGGACTACGCTCACGGATTTGTTTTTATTCTCCGATTGAGGGGGACCTTGCGCTGTCGAATGTACGAAGTTCAGATGCGGGTGGAGAAATTAATTTTGGAATGATGTATGTTTTGGAAAATTAGAAGCTTATGACTGTTAGCTACATAGTATGTATTTTAGGTCAAGTCATCCCGCGGGACAAGTTTAAGCGGCCTCAGATGGCTAAAGAGAGGAACTACCTAAGCAAAATAGTACATAACTAGCGACCCACCCTAGCCTTGCATGGGTGAAATACATATAAAACTACCTCTTCTATTGAAAAAAAAATGCTTCAAAATCCGTTGTGCAGTTTTAAAGATTTAAGCGGACATACAGATAGCGTCAGAGACTTTGTTTTATACTATGTAATGTAATACAAATAAATAGATGAATTTCCGAATCCTTGACACAATTACCCATATAACTACTAAGTACTAAATTATACATAACAACATGGTTTTCCAAAATTAATACACGTTAGGTACAATTAACAGGCGGCTAATTAGACACCAAGGCGGCATAAATCGGCAGTAAATATCTCAACGTGGCGCAGATGGTGTCAAAACGCTTGCTCGTGTGTGGCCACGAGGTTAGCGGGACAACTAACTGACTTGTCTTGCTATGTTATACTGTATTTAGGATATAATTGCTTAAAAAGTTGTGTATAAATCTAGATAACAATTTCAATAGATATGTTTTCAATTTTTCTTTTTTTGTGGTTAGTTCAACAGCCTGTTATACCTCTGACGAAAGAAGTCACCATTGTAATTCATCTGTCATTGTCATAATACATGAACAAAATAATTTTCGCAATTTTTTCCCAAATTCATATGTATGTGTAAACAACAACACATCGATATTAAACTCTCCCCCTCGCACTCTACGGCCGTACTAAGACAGGGTCGAGGATAACATGCAATTGCGATAATAGCTCGACCCGGCGCCATCTTGCGCTGATTGGTGACGTCAGACGTGTGCACCGAATTTATTCCGTATTACAGTACGAAGGGTTGAACGAAGGTGCAAACACGGTTATTTATGGTCAACATCTGGCCCGAATTTGAATTTTGTTACAGGTACGGTATAATTGAGATTAACTTTATAAAGTTAATATTGTTTGGGAGGTTGTATTTCTTTGGTTATGGATGGAAAGGGGGAGGTTTGAATAAGTACTTGATGTATACTCGCAGAGGATTGGATGGCCTTCAGCAGTTTAGTATTAAAGAAGACTAAACGAAAACGATAACCGAAAATCTAGCAAATAATTTCGAGATAATTTGCGATTTTTTGTTCAGAACATTAAAACCACGTGATGTCACATCGAAATAACGTCATTATTTTAGTGATGATAACAATTAAACACCAGGAGCGCATGGTTCACAGGCGACCGCTAATGAGTGCGGCAGTAGCGCCGGTGCGGCGGCTGCGGCCGGCGCGCGAACTAATTTGGTGCAGTGATGGATTGCGTGTGGCCGCTGCGGGTCGCGCCGAATACTCCCGTCTTGTATGCCCGCCTGGTACTTGCTCCTAATTACGATTAATTCTCATTTATCTTCCAACTTTCTAAGTACCCTCCCTCACCTATGTAAATGTCAGGGCTGCGTTTTCATGTGTTTTCTATTCCCATTTTGATGAGGGAAAACGAGTCGTATATGTGGTTCCGTTAAAGCAAAGTTTATGCAGCTATTCATAATAGCCATCAATGCCCATACCTGCTAGCACACTAGGAAGTGTTGGCGAGTTAAACAACAATTGATAATTTGACATTGCATTAACAAACGAGCAATAATAAGAAAATATGAATAATAAATAACACGATATTTCCGTACGACCTACATGAGAGTCAAAAACAGTTTCAAATAAATGTTTTCACTACACGGAAATAACAATAAATATAACCAAAAGCTTTATAATCTGTTTACGTTCACGTCATGTTCAATATTCATAGCTGACAGTGAAAATAATACAGATTAAAAGTAATAAAATTGAAATACCGAACGTATTTGACCGTTAGTACGAATGCTTGAATTCATTCCATTTTTAAATTTGACAAATCGCCATGTTTAAAGAAGTTCAGTAAAAACGCAAGCAGGTAAGTTCGTTCAAAAAGCTAATTGGAAGTTATGCGAATAATCACAAAAACAAAAATTCTAATAAATGAAAGGAACAGGTCGGGCGCGCGCCGCCATTCGCCGTCACCTCGCGCGCCCATTTGTCAATTTAATGATGGACGGATCAGAATTCTAAGCGGCCACCTGACGCGGTGACGTCACATATAAATGTCTTCATTCTACCATCTTATGTAGTTCCAGAGAAGTACAAAAATAAGTAACGCAAATGTTTTCTTAGAATATTTAAACAAGGACATTTAGGGGTGTGGTGTGTCAAATAAATTGCACATTTATCTACGTTGAAAATTGAAATAGTACCCAAACAATGAAAGAATCCATCCTTATGCAAGCTTGTAGATAGAAACATACCGTTAAACATTCTAACAAACATTTAACGGTTTACGCAGACAGGGAAATAGAAGTTAATTCAAAACATCTCTATTGGGAGCGAGCATTCGGTGTCCGCAGCTTGTGATGGTGCGTTCGCGTGCTCGCCTCACTCGAATTAGCTGTGCACGTTACTTAATCGCGTCGCCGCCATCGTCCGCTAACAATGCCCAGGCTTTTTGCCTTTTTACTAACAGATAAGGTTCTTGATTGTCCCACAGTTCTACAGTGCATCAGTCTTTAATCAACTCAACGATTAAACAAACTGCTAACCAATTTGATTCCATTTGATGCTATTTGATGGTATATGATGGTGTGTGATGGTATTTGATGTCACCCGCTAAATTTGATGGCGGTTTTATCCCAAATTGAAATTCGCAGTTTCGAACTCATAAATTAGAACTTAACGTTTTGGAAATTTGCGTAAATCAAACGTGTCGCGTCACTAATGAATTATAAGTCCAATGTTTTGTTTTATCATTTATCAACGTAAGTTGAATGGCGATATTTTTGTAAATGCACATTTAATATTTATAACTTTGGCTTAATACATCAAATTCAAGATTTAAAAGGTTAGCAATTAAGTGATTTGAATTTAAATGAGGTGGAGACTACGAGACAATAATTTGTCTGTTTGGCAACCCTGTGTATGGTGTGTAATTTATAACATGGAGTGGGGCTAGAGATAAACAGTTTGATGGAGAAGCCTCTCTGCGTATCGGTCCTGATGCTTTAGCAGTCGACGTTTTGTTTGATACACAGTAATAATGGGCTACTAACGCGTGGGACGTCATTTTATAAAAAAAATCGAATCTAGTCTTAATGGGCCCTTAATCTTCTTCATAATTCTCATGTCCAATCGTAACTCCTGAGAAGTTATCTGCTATAGTACCGTTGTGAAGCGGATAGAATCGTTCTCGTGAATGCAGTACTGTTAAGCTATTTGTGATAAAATACAATGCATTGGCTACACGCTTAGAAACAAGTGCTCTTTCAATTTCAGTTACATTCTGTACTTATGTGTGAAGTATTAATTTGTAAGAACTTAAGCGTAGATGGAATTTATTCTTACCGTAATAACGCACCTCGCTAAGCAATTTCAGAGGACTGCCAATTCACGGCAATGCACCATCTAGTGCCAAATTCTAAACGTCAGGCTTGGCAGTATTGTTTAATACATACATACTGTACATTCTAGGTTAATTTATTGTTCAAGCTAAGTCAAGAACTGAAAACCTAAATGTTAGTAACGTCAGAGTGATGTTTGACGCCATGACAGCTATCCTAGCACCGCTGTCAACAGAACAATATTCGAAGCTCTATAATTTAAACGTCAAGTCTATACCTGCGCCCATTCAGCAACTACCCACATTCACGAAGCACACGTATTGCAATTACAAGCAATACAAATTGATGAAATACCAACGGAGTTCTAACGACTGTGTCGTCGCATAGATCCGGCGATAAGACACAGCGACACACATAAATCAAGCTGCAATTAACCGCTTTAAACGACTTGCCGATTTATGACGGGGTTCACCGTAAACGGGAACGAAACAGTTTAAACTCACATCTGTATGAAATTGTATGAAACATTTTCCAACTCCAAAAAAAGGTGTTAATATTTTTCGAGCACAAAAAGTAAATATCGAATCATAACGAATAGATCAGAGGCTCGATATCAGGCCAGCCTCTATAAATAAAAGAACGTTTAAAATTTTAAGGGTCTCGAGTTCAGCGGAGGCCATTAGAGGCCCTTAAGGCCGTAACGAACGACTCTCGCGCAGATGCCACTGGATACCGAACAATTGTTACTCGCGTGAAATTCGTAGCCGATAGTAAAAATCGATACCACTTTTTTTGGAATAATCGCCGTTGACAATGTTGCCTTTGCCTGTTAAAAGTATATTAGATTGTTTATGGATAATTAAGGACCGAAGCCACAGAACAGTGCTATTCCCTTAAAAGGATCTGCCTCCAATTTGTACGTAGCGCACGGGAAATAATATGTCCTTTTATGTTATCAAAAGCTATTATTTTAAAAATAGTTTCGAGTGCATTAAACACTATTTTATTCTCCACTATGTTGCTCGCTAACTGTATGTAGCACATACTATCCATCATTGTTAACAGTGGCTGTCCCGTTATACTGCGGTACGCGATGATAATAATAAAAAAATATCTCGTATTGGATCAGCTATGGTCGCTGGTCAGCCATTACGGACTTATTTGAATAAAACTCATCACAACATTTGTCTATGACGCAACAACACCGGTAACTCGCACATTCCATTTTCGAAAAATTTCAAAACATTCGCGCGTCTTATGTAAATGCGCCGCCATTACTATGGATTATGATGATTTTATCGATTTATATTTAATTAAATGTTAAACTTGACACTTATTAATTGTCAGTGAGTTTATAAGGTTTTATAAGTTTGGAAATAATCAGTCAGATCGTGATTACATCGATGTGCGACCGGTTCTGTGACATCTCATGGTATTTAAAGTAATCGCTATCGATATATCATGTAACTCGGAATTCGACGTTTTCAAATATCTAGTTTTAGACACGCCCACAGGTTTTCTAGCGGCGAGTGATTGCCGCGTGATTTATACGTGCTAATTACACTAATCTATCGGAAAAATAATACCCAACCATTTAAATAAATAGTATTTGATAACTAAGCTGTTTGTGCTCGAAAGATACCCATTTGTAATATCATGAATATAGAAAACAAATTCAATTTGCATTCCGTGTCCAGCAACTATTATGACGGGTCTGAATATTTTTATAGTACGGGACACAGTGGCCGATAATTCAATGCGTATAACGGAACGCGGCCGGATGTGACCGCCGCGTCTTCCTGTCACAATTAATTTCCGGGCGCGTTGAAATTGGCGCGAAAACTGTCGCGAGGGCGGGGGCGGGGGCGCGGGGGCGCGGGGAGCGGGGCGCACCACCGCCGCGGGAATTTTAATTACGCACTCGTATACCGAATACCAATGTCGTCTTGTTTAAATTAAATATAAATTATTCGCCTCCTAGGCCCTGCTCGCCTGGTATTGCGAACTGCGAAACGTTGAATAAACAACTGTTGGGTTTTAATTAGTAAAGATTTTCTTGGTATTTTGTCTAACGTTTTAGTTGTTTCGAAGCTATGTGAGTTACATTTGTTAATAACGTTAGGGAAGCTGCCTCGCTGACGTTGATATGTCTCGACTCGAAGGAAACTGTCCCGAGATACAAGATGGTTATTAATTAAATAATACCTTAAAAAGTGCAAAGTCTCTCTCTCCTTAGTAATGAGTGTTTTAACCCCTACACAGTCCATTAACTTTTTTGCTCTAGGACTTAAAAGTTCCCAAAACAAAATACGAAGCTATCTAAATCTCAAAGTATTTAATCACCTTTATTACTCTCCATACCATATACAAGTAAAAGCACATCAAAACTAGTTTAATTTCATAATAAAAGTTAGCAAACAAACTCGAAACGCAATTAGAGGGCAGATGAGGAGCTCACGGCAGACGGGTGCACTTCTTATGGCATTTAACTAACTTTGATAAAAAGATTAAGTATGACAGTTTGAAATATAGCCACCGCAGTCGGTGGAGAAAAAAAATAACAGTGCAAAAGTTGGTCGAGCGAGGCTCGGGGCTCCATTGTTGCGAGCGCGAGTTAATTTTGTAGGAAAGAAACAAGCGAGGGCGCAGGTGTACCGGTGGCCCGTTGTATTAATTTGAGTCCCGTCTAATACCTACGTATGACTGCGTTCCAAACAGACGCGGCTGAATTTATAAGCGAAGTTGAACGCGTCCAAGCGCCGGCGCCGGGGATTTGTGCACGAATATGAACGCGCCCAGATTATGACGTCCCGTTCCCTGACAATCCGAACGCGCCCATTACGCTCCGTTTCACTGGCGCGGGGTTTTAATTGTGAATTATTGCGCGTCGGACGCTCGTTTCATATTAACATAATTGTTTTGAAAGAAACGCGTGTAAGCGATCTAGGTGCGATTCAGGACAGATAATGTTTTCGTGTGTGATTATGTCACGTTTGCACGGCGATGCGCGGGTGACAGCTGTTAGTCGCAATTTAGTTAGCTCCTATCTCGCTTATCATTTTCTTAGAAAACTGAGGGTGTCCATTAACTAAGACGTAATGGTTTCTCTGGTGTTTTTATTGCTTGTCTCGTTATACCGGTTCTTCGACGCGTACTTTATTAAAACATGAAACGCTTCGAGTGTGCATTTTGATGCGACCAAACGATGTTAATTATCATTTTAGATGCAGTATTTTTCGTTTATTACTTGTCGTACACTCTTCTCGACCGACACACTGTAATAAATGTCTATTTTAATTAGAGCATTTTCGTTTAAACCTCTAATTAAGAGTTTTATAACTATAATTTTAATATCAGTCAGTGTATTATACACCTATGTAACTGCGTGTTAGCGTTGTCGAACAAGATGTAATTTGTAGCAAAACGCGGTTATTATGGTTTTTATTTTCTTACAAATTACATAATATTTGGTCTTAATTAAGGACGCCGTGAATTTATATAGCGATATTAACTTAAAATTCAGTATTTATGTGGGTGGTCAATGCCACTGTCTACGTCATTTGTAAAAACAATAAAAACTAAATTCACAATATTTTTCTAGAGCGTTTTTATTTTTTAAACAGCCAGATTCTAGAAAAAAGTCTTAACAAAGCAATTCAATTCCATTTTTTAACCGCAACCGTCAAAAGTCGGCCATAGAGATTTGAAGTAATGTTTTCTGATGAGACACCACAGACAATACTCATTAGGTCGGGTGGCTGGCTAGGGCCACTCGTTTGTCAGAGAGACGGACCTTTTGTAGCACTCCCATTATTTATTGCACCTGCTGCCAATTGGATCCTACATTTGTTTAATTTAAATGATATATTGAGCTGTACAACTTATTAGTTTCTCGATTTAGTCAGACAACATTTATGAAAACTATTCTGAGTTATGTGCCAGCTTATTGCTTTAGCATTTATAAATGAATAACCTTTAAGGCTGCTGTCGTATTTCAGAGATAGAAGTTTAACTAAAAAATCTAGAATTTTAAAACCGATCGAGAAATTCAAAACTCGGCAAAGCTGAACCCTCAAACATAATTATAAAAACATAACACAATTAAGTTCGGCTATCAGAAGTACCGCGACCCGAGGGATTGTGTACCAGGCGGCCATAACTCACAGACGCGCCTTACTGATAAGAAACTTTCATTATGAACCCGAAAATGTTGAATTTAAAACGAGGCTTAATCAAGCAAGCAAGTGGGCCTCACACCTGTGTGTTTAGGCTGGGATTACTTTGAAAATTACGTTACTATCGGCTGCTTTCGATTAATTCCGAATTATGGGGGGTCATGTTCGCGATACCGTTTTGCGAACGCCGCGTCGTGTCAGCGTTGAGAACGAACTTTTTAAATTTATGTTTGTTTTGGTATTTTTGTTTATGGTGTGGTGTAGTCGGTATTGGATGAAATTTCTTTGTATTTTTGAATGAAATTTTAGATGAGGAACAGAAAGCAGATTAAAGCTGTAGAGAAGATGGAAATGAAAAATGGCGATAAACGAAAGTGGACATTGAAAATTTCATGATAGAGCCTTATAGCATTCGTTTCAGAAAAAATGCAGCAGCGGTTTGTTGAAGAGAAATAAAAAATAGTTAAAATAGCATTCATTTGTCTGAGGCAACTAAAAATTCAGCTTAAAACATTTTTTCTTTTTTTTATGTACGAAATTATACTCATAATAAATTAATAACACATTATGACACATTTATCCCGTCAATGTTTAACTACCCCATTGAAATAATATTTGCTCTTTTTCAGCACATGTAATTTGCAAGGCAAACAATAATCTTATTTTAATACGAGTCTGTGTGTTTGTTTGTCATTGAAGCAGTTTGTACCGGCGGGGCCGCGTACCAGGGCGGCAGAGCGGCCAGGAGCATTCCCTAACCCCTTCGCAGTTTGATAAATGGCCAATTACTGTGCCCGCCCCGTCCCTTCTGTTAGCTTGTTGCCTATTTTGAATTGCTTTTGCTTTTTCGTTTAGATTAATATCTAAATAGGATAGATACGGATCCCGCTTTTGGTATTTTACGTTGTTTTTAAACGTAAATTTCGGGTCGGGAGCTCCGCTCTCCTTTGTTCGCCGGTTTTTCGCTTGCCCGCTATTGTTTTCGTCTCTTAATACCAACGAATCTTTGTTCTGTCTTGTTGTGTAATACGTTCTTTTGTTTTAATGGAATTTCCCGTTCGATATACGTGTTGTGATTTTGATCTAAGAAAATTGCCTGATAGGTTTTACTGGTGGAAAAGTTTAAGTGGAGTGGAGGTTGCTGTTTGTTTTAAAACCTCTTTTTGTCTTCTCATTTCTGACTTAGATGTTAAAGGGTCCTTTGAAAAGTGCGTCTAATCACGTAATTTTCTCCTAGCTTGAGCTTATAAAACCCAAGTGTAGTGTAAGCCAGCACGCAACAAAAAGTCCATCAATTAATTCTCATTGTGGGGCTCAGGTGTGGCCGGCGATTCTTAAATTCCGTCATTACTTGATAAGGGACAGGGCGGTATTACCAACCCCTGTTTATTTTCGTATTCAATGTGCCCATAATTGCGTACAGACTTAAGCTCGTTTAAATTTTAACTCGAAAAACAAATGGGATTTTTTTAAATAGGAATAAAATGGTCCCTTTTGGATGAGGAAGTGTGTCGCAATTCCTCTTGTATTTTTGATGACAACACTGAAACGAGATGAGATTTAAAATAAAAACCTACTTAATTTGGGGTACATAGGTAAAACAACTAGGACCAATATATTACACCGAATTGTGTAAATCAACTTACTTAAAAGTAGCTTTTTAAGACATTAGAGATTTTTCACTACTTCCACACTATATTCGGTTTAATATAATGAATAGTCCTGGAACATCAAAGCTAAGTTATCGCAGCTTTCTGTTGATTGGGCGACACTTCGTCATTACCATCGAACTACGCTTTAGTCACGCCACGACACGCATTCGAAACGAAATTACAAATATGGCCGCGCTTCATGTTGAAACAACGTTTTTAGAGGATATAATAACTGTCATTACAGCTTATTACAGCAATTGTGAACCGGAACGGAGGCCATTGATAATAATATCTATTTCAATCGGACGACCATAGCCAATGCGCACTCTAGGTGTCTATGGTTCAAAAAATAGTTTGAGCGGGAAGTCATGGTTTGACAGTGATTTGAAAATTGAGCGTTTTTGTTGATGTTATGTTTGAATTGACAAATTATTTGTTTTTTGGAACAGTTGGAAATGCCCTTTATTTATTTTGATATGTAGTGCTCTATATGCAAGTTGTCAGGTCATCAACAACTGGTCTTATCATATGTTAATATTCTTCTTGAACAGTAAGAAGTTGACGTACGAAAATATTAAATAATAGAATATGTTCTTATCCACCTGAGTTGCCCGTCCGCTAGGAAAATTCCTTAATTCTAGAGATAAAATACGTAAAAAAACATTACCCTCCTTTCTGTGGCAGTCGGGTAAAAAACGTGACATACAATGACTACACACTACAGCTACAAATGGCATTAATTTTCCATTTTATTGTAATATAACATTAAAACACTCAATTGCCCGTCTCACTTAAGACAATGGCATCCTCTGACGGGCTGTCAAAACACAATTACATTTACAAACACATACAAACGGATTTGTATCGCGACATGTCAACTGTCAAGTCAATTCGCGGCTAGATTGATGACGCGGGCGATTAGGAAAAATGTTAATTACATTCATTGCTGGGTTGTTAATGGTAATATTATTTGTTATTTTAAAGGATGGGTAACTAGAAAGTTTTATTACTAGTGTATGTTTAAATGTGTGTTATTTTTTTAATAAATTCAAAGTGTGAGAAAAGTCGAATTAATGTATCATATTTCTATTAAAAATGGCGTTTTAAAATTCATCATTTTCGTCATAAACAAAACATTAATGTTAAGAAAACTTTGTCAATAGTATATGCATAATGTGTTTCTGGACTTAACTTCGAAAACTTATTTCCTATCCTAATAAGTTCCCACAGTCCGTCAAGTGCGGCGTGGGCATCACGATCAATGCCCAGTCAGCTCAATACAAGCGAAATTGATGGCACAAACCGCTCATAATAAACAAAACGCCGTTACAACGCCATTCCTCAACGCTTAAAACAAGAAAGATGTAATTCAATAAACTTGACAAAAAAATAAAAATGTGGTACACAGATAACGTCGGGGAGAAACGAAACGTCACTTTTATTTTTTTGTAATTTAATTGGAGTATTAACGGAGCATAGATAAAGTCACTCTGCCTCTAACTTTTTCTTTTTTCGGACTTATCTGATGGCTTACCGTTTGAATTTAAAGGTGCGTCAAGTTTGTAAGAAGTTTTAATAGACACGGCGCGATCAGATCTCGAAAAAAATACATTAAAATAAATTGTTCTATTTGCTTAGCTTCAGGTACTGCCGGCGTTCAGCTGTTATGGACGTGTACTCGAATTGTGACGTAACCTGCCATTTCGACTCGAATATTTTATTCTTGCCCTTTATAAAAATAAGTGTTGCCTACGAATAATACAGGCATATTTCAACTAGCACCAGTTAAGTGCCAATTACAAATGATAAATATTTATTTTCCACAATTATGTCAGTTATTTCTTATATACTTTATACTGGTTTCTCGTTATCTTCAGCAATAGCGGCGTGTTGCAGCTGTATTTATGTACGATAAACATTTACAATTACTCGGAATGTGTGTTTGTCAAGCTTATTGACATTAATCTGTGGTAACAAAACGCTGACGTCAAAAACCACATTTCCTAACGTAATTTAATGAATTAGCATTTATCGGACATTTTGGCGAGGGTTCTCGGTAAACATCCGCATGTTGCGTCACGCACGGCACAAACGTGCATATTTCTAAGAGTTTATTACGTAATGTGACTCAAACCTTTCTCGTGGCCATAACTACGGAATAACATTAGAACGTTTTCCCGTCTTTCCGGCAAAATACACGAGTTGGGGGAGAAAAAAAAGGAAAATTTGGTCACTGCGACCGTCCATAAATTCGCGTAGAGTTGCGGGTACCGCTCTAATTCCTTTGTTTGCTAAAACCGAAAACTGCCGTGGACATCCCCGCGATGCCAATACGATATTTCACTCGCTCCCACTTGACTGATTCCTTTGCGTTAGAGGGTGACAGATGTATTTGACGCATTGCGTTTCTGAAACTTATTGGAGAGTCTGTAAGGCGGTAATCGTTTGTCCCATGTGCCAATCTAGTAATATACATGTAGTAGATTTATTAGACGTAGGTTAGCTTGTTCCAATCTAATATTTGGTGTTTTTTCTCAGAGTTGTTGGAGGGCGGCAGTGGCGGCACCTAGCGGCGGGTTGCGACATGTCAATTTAACTGGCGCGTCGCCAGGCGCTTTGTTAAAAGCTTTGGCGTCGTGAGAGCCAGCCGTAGTTATATGAACCTAGGTTTAATGCTACCAGATAATATACTATTTGACGGCGGAATGTGTAATTTTAAATTTGCACTCTGTTGCTAGTGATATATATTCCGCAGTTTTTTCGTTTCACTTCAATTTACGAGCACTTGGTTTAGGATTAAAGTTGTGTCGCGGCCGTTTAACGTGACGTGATACGCTGCTTTTTATTTGTTAACAACGTTATTTATGAGGGCATTGCGAATTCTTTGTTGATTTTTCGTAGTTTGTTTCGAGCCACCTTTAGTCCAAAACTTATTCGGACTACATTTAATAAAGCATCCCTTTTCAGGCGTTACCTCAGTCTCTACATTTGAGAATGAAGCCATCACATCCTCGCAGTAATATATAATATCTGGCGGGACCATAACAAGATGGCGTAATCATACTTGGTGTACATTAGCCCGCCATCGAACCAGCGACAATAGAGCGGCTGATTTATCGCGGCCCGGATAAGGCGGAACGCCAATGGAAAAAGGATTTTCCCGGGAAAACTTCAATGAGAATAAATTTAAGGGGCATTGATGGATTTAAAAAGATTTTAAAAGTGTAATTGTGATTCTATTGTCATTATAATATGGGTTTGTTTTGAAAGAACTCGATTTGGTAAGAATTTGTAATCGCTAGTTATATTCAATATTTATGAAGTGATTTAAATAAAACACTAATATGATCTTTAAAGAACAGAAAGTATTTTATTTCTGTAGTGGTTTACATTCCCTGCTCGGCCTTTTGACGGGCTAACGTGATGATTATGGCCGTTTTGATAAGGAAATGTAATCTTAATGTTAATTCGAAATTTATTTAAATCAAGCTCCATGATTACGCAGATAAGCGCGAGAGAAACGAGTCGGGGGACTTTATTCCGACATGTGTTCTATATTTATCTGATAAGTTCGGAATTGTGTTACTCGATCAATTGCGAAGATTGTCCACGAAGTTTTATCTCGGCCGAAAGTTTACGAAACCGAGAAAAACTCACTTAATGAAGTTCCCAGATTTGGACAACGATCGGTAATAAAATCTGGTGAATAATCTATCTGCGATCGTCGCGCCCCGCAATGCCAATAAAACTCCAAGAAAGCCAGTTGTTATTGAAGTGTAAAATAATATCCTCATTATGCGATGAGCTGAATAACAATTATTACGGGCGGTATTCAAGCGCAGTGCAGTAAAAACGGTTGATTGCCCACGCCTCCGACGCTGCAGACATTTTCATATGCACAGATCTCTTGCCAAATTTTTAATTATTCAAATGAGAGCACCAAAACACCAGCATGAATAACAGCCGGCCCGCTCATAGCTCGCAATAAAAATATAACGATCAAAGCGCGCGCCGGCGAAACTAAACATCCCGCGTCACTGTTTGACAGCTCAGAATGTAGTCTATTAAATTATAAACGTCCCTTCTCACCTTCGCAGTTTTTTTATTCAATGTAACTCCTAAACAGAAAGGATACATTATAGATACGCGGCGGAGCAGACACGTACAAAATGAAAATAGGGGAAAGGGAGCGAGGGTGGGCCGGTATGGAAATGTTGGTCAAATATATCATCCGGCGTCTGACAGGCCAATTCTCTTATCTCACGCGCGCGGCACCAGCGCGATCTAAGCTAGCTTAGCTAATATAAAATGGTTTTAAATTCAAGTTTAATTCGGGCTATCTGCAGCTCTCCGCCGCGTCGTAAATACGGACCCCAACCCACATACAAAAGGCGGGTGCGATTTACGGTTTTGACGGATTTCGAATATTTTAGCAGCAGGTCTCGGGATTAGGCCGAGTTACGCGCCGCGGACCTCGTACGTCGCCGCCCGGGTGGGCTTACATTTTAATAAGACGATGATAATTTAGAAACGGGTGTAACTAGTCTTGCGATATGGCCGCAGCTGCGTCGCCGGCACCGTAACACACACGCCGATTTAATATTAGTTCGCAGTGGCAGCGATCTACGGCGGGATAAAGTCTTCGCGTCGGTATCATTACGCTCCGTTATCTCATACTCGGAGGGAATTATTGTTTGTTTGCGCGGCGGGCGGGCGAATCTGCACCGCATCAGTTTACAACACGAGGACATCATAAAGTGTAAACAATGACGGCGTTTTCCATTACAATATGTTTACCGATCCGTGGAGCTGCGCATTATGTATGTTATCCTGGTAGGACGCGCGGGGCGCCGCTGGATTTATGAGACTCCGGCAAATATTTGGCGCTCCGAGTTCGGACGCTCACTGTCGGCTGACAACGGGAAGATTGTCGGCAACTGTTTACACAACGGGATATGGTAATTTTTCAGTCGCCTCGTTTCTCGCTGTAAGCGTATTCCGTTCACGGCGCGGCTCCGTTCTGTTCTCTTTACATTTAGTTTATTTCAAACATCGGAAGCGTATCCGGACCGGCCCGGGTGACGGACGACGTAAACAGAGTGGGCTGACGTTTAGTGTCATTAAATCTCGTAATAGGATATCATAAATCGCAGGAGGTCGGCGGTACCAGGCTGGCCGGGCGGCTGTCATCGTTTGTCAGAGCATTTCACGCATTGTTGGACAATAACGCAGGCAGGGGCGGGCTAGCATTGTGCGCGGCCGCTCTGCCGGCCACGCCGCACGGGCCGCGGGCGACGCGTGCGCGCTGCCCGCCGACACCTCCGCCATTCCACTTGTCACATGTGCGTCTCTTTTGTCACAGAGACACAGGGCCAGCATACAAGCACGCAGCTCCGCGTTACCCGGGATGCCTTGCCCATTCCCGACGATGTAAGTCCCGCGCCCGCTGTAATTCTCACTCCGCCTGTCTTGTAGTAATTCACTTAAAAAGTTCCTTAAACCGGCACCCGCATATACATACACGCTACAATCAAATTTATATCGTCGGTCGAAGGTAAAAAAGTGGATAAATAAAATAACATCAAATATGTTTGGTATGCATCGTCTCGGAGATTCACATCAGAAATTTAAGCTTTAAAGAACCGGGCGGGATAAAAAACGCCGTGGACTTGGAAAAAAAAACGAAAGACTTGACCCCAGAGGGCCGGCCGCGTAAATTCGAATCAAAAGGAATCAAATGTCATTTCTCGAATGTATGGAGCTTAACGATTATCAATTTATATTGTCATTGAGCGTCGCGCTCTCGTATATATGTTATATTTAATAGCTTATGCAGTAAAAGTGTGATAATCATTTCAGGCTTAACTCACTTTAGTTACACATCTACAAATTACTCCGGAGTAGAGACTGCTACAAATGATAAGTTTCTAAAACATTTTTTATGAATCTAAATGTGAAATCCGCAATTAATGGTAATTTCCGTTCGTTTTATTTAAATTACCGTATCATCATTAAACATTGGTAATAACAATTAATATAACGTGTATTGTTTATTTTTGTTCTGAGCGTCTGTGAGGCCGAGCCAGCGGGGGTCCTGTGCGTACGTTGGGCCTCTCTCAAGGCACTATAATGCGAAACTTGAATTATGTACCTTTTTATGTATATAATTATGATAAATTATAAATAAAATTAATTACTACTTACAACCTGTCAACTGAATTACAAAAAAAACCGCTAATTACCGTTTAAAACTCGAAACGTCCCAAAAAGGTTAAAAACTTTTTTAAAGTACAAAAAAAAACAATAAAATTAAAATGATATGTAATTCGAAATCGGAACAAAACGATAAACAAGATGGCCGATGATTCCGTTCGTAATTTAAAACTGTTAAGAGTAGCTGCGAGTGAACTTGAGGTGAAAACAAAACAGGCTTAAATTTCTCAAAACGGTGGTACCAATTACTTTGGTCGCAGCTCTCGTGGCACACACTGGAGACAAATGCCTTCTCATATATCGAGATGTTATCGTGAATGTACTTGTATCGAGCAGCCCCAGCGCCTCGAACGGTTAATCAGACCACAATGGGGGAAATAAAAAGGCTTAGACAGTTATTCCGTGATCTTAGAGTTATAGGAAGCCGGGGCGCGTAATGATCCTTACTTTTGTAATTTAAAGAACGTTTTTAGTTAAACTTGAGAGTATTTACGCCGTGGGAATGTGATTTTGGTATTTGATTGGGCGGTGTTTTTCTAATATATTTTTTTCGTTTTGTATGTTAGCTACACATACCTATTGTGTTAGAAATTGCCAGGCCACGGTTTTTTTATCTCTGAGGTTAGCTACACATACTGTGACAGAAATTGCCAGGCCATGCTTTTTTAAATATTTTTTTGATCTCTGACAAGTTATAATTTCTTAATTTACAGTTATATTAATTTACAGCTATAAAAACAAGATAGAATCGTGTATATATCCGACTTGTGCGGTATTTAAAGGTGTATTAACGCGGCGCGTGATTGACGGTTCACGTGATGTCCAGGGTCAGAGGTGACCAGCATGATCGATGGCCAGGCACTGATGAGCCCTACAGAACCCTGTTCCGTCAGCTAAGAAATAACTAAGGTTTACTATAGGTTAAATGTTACCTGGCTGATGTAACGCTTACTCAACTTATTTAGTTTAATTTTATCTCCACTTACCTGTAACAAAGAAATAAATAATTAGGAAACTTATTCATATACATATTGCAAGAATATCTAAAAACTTATATTTATAAATTAACAACTAAATAATAAAACCTCATCTACCATTCAAACTTAAAAGAAAAACAAAACAAATCTATTTTCGAACGTCATTTAAAAAAGGAACAATAAATTGTGTCTCTGTTTCATCCCATCATTAAGACCAAAATCATCTCACACTTTGATTTAAAAATATCAGATTCTATCCTTCCATTTTTAAATCAAACACACAAATCGTTCCGAGAAATTGGGATCCTTGGATTTTTCTACGAATGCGAGGTGACTACCCTCAACATTACAAGTAAAAAAAAAACTGAGCGATTTGTAAATTACTGGTTTAGCGACTTAACTTTTTACAATAGTATAGCCAGTTAGCGATAATTGAACAAAAACATTGCATAAAGTGGTGACATGTGAGCGAAACAGTAATTTGATAGCAATTTTAACGTGATACGACAATTATGCTATGATTAGAGTTTTTTAGAATGGTTCACGATTCGCACGTGATATTTCCCGCGTTTATAGCGGAAATCATTTTTTAAATTGGCGGTTATTATTAATCGAAGTTAGTTAATTTTGTATTCGCTATTATAGTTTGATTCAAGGAAGGGGGCAGTTGTTGACGGGGACTTATAACTTCATAATATTAAAGAAATTTATGAGGTTAAAGACAATTGTAAGTTAATATCGGGCTATCTATCAATAGAGGGTAAATCTGTTTTTTTTTCAATAGAAATTAATTTATCATTGATGCTTGTCATGTCACGTCATGCTTGTTAAGAATCACTTTCATATTTGGAATCCAGACTTTAATGTGGTTTCTCTTTTTCTATAATAAATGGTTTTATTTCACCTTAAGCATCAAAATGAGTTAATTTCAAGCCGTGTAGAATCAAGATCAGAATGTTTTTATTTTAAATAGTCCTTTGCCATTTTCAAAACGTTAATATACTGACTTTAGTTTCGCGGTTCTAGTGTCATCTTCATGGAGAAGAACCAGCAAGAAACTCCATAAGCTAGCGTATACTTCCAGTGGGACATCTGTAGTCTTTCAAAAATGAAAGCATAAGAATAAAAACAAATATTTAGTATCGCGTCACTTTCGTCGCCGGAAATATTTAATATATGTAATAGATGGGGTTCTAATCCTTGCTTCAGTGTTGCCAGTGTTGCCACATGTGTCCGTGGGAGTCTCGCTACAAAAAGGTTCCATCCAAGATGGTTGCGTGGCTGTATCTCCGCCACGTCACTCACAAGCTCATGATACGTAAATTGCTCAGAACCGTTTAATTAAACCAATTTGTTCCGTTTCAAGCGAATTCAATTCTTATTATGTATGTGACCGGCCATTGTTGTAGGTTATTTGTGTAATTTCTAAATTATACGTGTTTTATATTGTGTTGGCTTCACAGTAAATGATGATAATTTGTGCTGGAAATCACTGGGAGGTAACATGGCGGTGCATTGCTCGCTACGTTGTAACTGTGACTGTTTGATGTGTGGCCTCGTATTGTCCACTTCTTTATTGTAAGAAGGAAATATTAAATGTTACTTTTGTTAGTTTTCGTAATCATTATATTTTACGCTCTGCTTAATTATTTACCTCGTAAGTTAAACATAGGCTTGTTCTTAAAACGCTCGACTGGCTTTATCAACTCGAATGTATTAAAACGTTAATAATTTGTGAACATGTCGTGTTCGAATTTATAACAAAATTATGTTTATAAATTAACTTGAATAGTTACGAGAGCATTAACATAAAGCCGGTCCTAATTGCGGCGTTACATAAATAATAACGCCACAACTACTTCACCTAATTAGCAGCGTATGAACGCGCTCTGCTGTAGCGCCTTTTTCTTGAGATTTTCCGACCGCCTTAGCGTTTCCCATTACAAACCGTCTAGGAATCCATCCCACTCTGTCCACTTGCACCTTGCACCGCGGCATTATTTCCTTTTCACTCTTTTGTTTCTGCGCTGTGGATGTCTCGCTCCGCGCTCCGCCCATTTATAAAGCGAGTGGCCGCGCGCCGTCCCTTCACCTGTCCCTTTCCCGTCCGACTGATTTATGTGAGAGTGAGCGGGTTTGATCGATGCTTTGTTTTCCCGCTTCAACTGTCACACGACAGTCGTTTTTTGAAAAAAGGCGCGCACTGACCCTCGGATTAGGTTATACGTTATTACCTGGTGTAAATTCTGATAATGCGCACAGATTGCGAGCGCGAATTCCTTGGGCTCGAGTGTCGCGCTGTGGGAAACCAAATGGACGGGGTTTTTTTGTTTTGCGCGGTAGGTACCGCCGTTTTGTAAAACTATATTTACGATAATGTTATCTCGCGCGGCGGTGTTACGTTACCTACCTACGCCGCGGGTACGCGTGATTAATGATTAACTCTCTCGACGCGGAACCTCTCGCCGCGCTCCACTCCACACACAAAAAAACAATCCCGAGAAACTACCTAATGCTTATTGTTCGATTGCGGGCTGGACGTAATGAAGCTGTTTACGATCGATCGAATAATCGCCAATACTATTGGACTATAAATCGATTGTTGCATGTTTCCAAAAAGTCTCGAATTAAGATTTCAAGGCGGGCGCGCTCGCCGGCAAAAACCGCGCGACGCTTGACAAGTTGAGAAATGTCATGGCTTAGGTTTTTTAGGATATTTTTGGCGGGAATGCCATTCTAATCAAAATAGTTTACGCGTCGGCCGTACCGACGGTTAGATTCGTTTGTTTGCCCGATCGTGGGAACGGACGGAGTTTTTAGCGATGGCTCTTCAAATCGTCCTCCGTCATTCGGTATAGAGGTAAAAAGATTTAATTTGTCCAAATATTTGTGGACTAAATGGCGGCAGGTAAAAACAAATGGCACCTTCATTACGATTCATACATTCATTGTTTGAAAACAGACGAAAAAAATAATCGCAACACGTTTCAAGCTTGGTTCCGCGAAACTCCGATATCATGTGTCGGGAGACCGACAAACTGTTATAAATCAAAATGCGAACAAATAAAAACGGTGCGCGGAGGTGAAAACGTTATTATCTTTATAATTGCACGTCAAGGCGGGAAAACTGGGGGGCATTTGGCGCGCTTTCCTTGTCTCTGGGCGTTTTTTTAACGCCGCGCGGCTATGATATATCGGTCCATGAATACGGGATGTGTCGCGACACCTGCTCGCTTCCTTATGAATTCCAAATTGCGACTTTCTTGATGTCATTATATCCTGGTATTTGGAGTTTGCCTTGCTTATTTTTTATTTATGGAGATAGTAATATATTGTATGTTGTTTTCATTTCAGAAATGTCGTGAATAATAAGAGCTTACTTATAATTTTAATGGAAAATGGTATTGTAGGGCTCATGCCACATCACAGGTAAGATAAACATAATACTGTTTATGTAACTTGGGAAATCTCTCAAGTAGAATTTTAAACTAAACGTGGACAAATAACAATAAGTAACATTGTTATAGACACATTCACTTAGCATTAATGATCGAGTTCATGTCACGCCGATCGTAGATTGAATACTCCTTCCTACTAAAGCTCTCAAAAGCAGACGTTATCAAATTATCACAAAAAGAAACGAAACACCGCATAACAATGAAGCTAAAAGAACATAAACCAACAGTGTAAGCGATAAGAGATGGCCGGCGCTCCGCCCCGCTTGTAACGAACCGCACTATCGATGTCTCAGTCAAAAACTGTCAAAATCGTGACAGGCGCCGCGTCAGGCTAACGAGGCGAGCGGCGGCCGCGTCAGCGTGACATCGCACCTTCCGCGACCCGCGCCCGCCAGCGCCATCTCGTACCAAGTAGACGAACTAAACGAACATTGACGGAACAAAAAAATTATAATCTCGTCTGGACAGAAATACATAAAGATGCAAATGAGCCGCGCCCCCGGGCGGCGAGCGGCCGGGCCAATTTATTGGTGCGCGCGCACCTCATTATCGCTAACAAGCATTCGAACCCTTTCTTTACCCCATAAATATTATATTTTACACCTGCACTAAAAGGGGTACCGAGATGGCGACCATGTCACTGCGAATGTTCCGAACACCTTTCGGCGAGCGACGCGCCGGGTTCCCGAGCTCCGCTAATAGATGTCGCTTATCGATTTATTAAGATTACTCGACTCATTAGCTTCCCCTTGGTTGAGTGCTAATGAATAATGAAACGTGTGTGGGCTTTTACCTTCACTACCTCATGTAAACAATAGAATTTAGTTACCCTGTTCTTTATCTGACCTTTGCAGTTTAAACTGCGCTGATATCGCGTTCATATTGGCTTTAATTTCATTAAGAGAGTAATTCCTATGTATGGTTGACACATTCCAGTTTTTTCTTCAACATACTGTTGTATTATCTCCATAATGTTAGTGCGGTACCTCACGCGACTATCTTCGAACAAAGGAGCCACCGAAGTAGAATGAACTTATCTTTCGTTAATCAACTTTCCACTTATCTTTACACGGTAAAAACAATTGAAAGTACAGGTGAGGGATATCTTCCTAGAAGTAAATGTTTGAATTAAGCTTTTTAACTTAGTATTTTGCTAATGTTACCTTTGATATACAAAGAACTAAGTAATGAAAAAAAAAATTTTTTAAGTACTGTCTTCTGCGTTTTTAAGCTTTGTTCAGAGAAATTTAAAAGTCGAAAATAGTTAAAATCTCATCAAATGATATCTTAGCATTTTCATGAGAAAATATATTATTATCAAATTGATTAAAATACATAACAAATCGTTTACCAGGGCCTAAGTACCAGGAGTAAGCATGTACCAGGGTGGCATAAACACAAGGAGTTGACCGCATCGCGTGTCGCCGCCGCCGACGGGTGCAATTTGTGAATAATTCGAAACGCGAGCGCAATTATATGACATTCAGTAGTTTCTTTGATATGCACTCCTAGTAACGCAGGGCAATTCACGTGGGTGGGTAACTACGTGTTAAGGTAATTTTTAATTACAATAGCAAACGTGTAATTATACGGTTTTTCTGTATTCGATGGGAATAGGATGGCGTTTTAATTAATATCGGTATCACCTGTTTATGCGCTTTAAAGGTCAAGCAAAAAGATTTAAAAGAAAATTTCTGTACACGTTTCTTTTGGAACACGATTAAAATAATACAAAACAGTTTACGAACAGTTGGAGTTCTCCGTAGCGAACTTACTCGACCGTCACAAAACCGTCCTGTGGGCAGTTGAAAATTGCTCCAAAAAACCGCAAACAAAATGCAGAGGGCACCTACGACGTTAGAAATAAAAACGCAATCCCCGGACAACAGCAATTAGAACACATTGTCGAATCACAGCTGACCGCAAGTCTGGGACATTTAAAAAGTGATAGTACTTGACATTTGGCGTCAAACCAGCCGTGGCAATAATCGTTGCGGTCGGCGCAGCGTGGCATGGCCCTATTTGCGGCTCCAGCCACTTGAAAACGCGGCATTAGGACCTCGGGGTCTGCCCAAATTATTTTACATTGCGGTATTGTTGCTAGATTGTGTTTTAAATGCAAGTGACCGTGGCTGCCGACAAACCGAGCTTCGAAAATTACTTACCTACTTTAAAACGACATCAACAGCTCTACTTTTTTAAGAAACTTGTTATTTTAATTCCCCCTGTTATATCTTGTTTTCGACCTTGATTAGGTGTCCCGGAAGATATTTCTCACATTCCATTAGAGCATTCCGACGCCGCTATGTGGCCGGGCATTCTTCACGGAAACATTATTTGACGCTACCAAAAGCGTTTTAAAATATATCCCAAGACATGTATATTGATTACATTTTAGACTTAAATTTAGATGAATATAAAACAGAAATATTAAAGATTGCATTTACATATATCTTATTCAAGTTTTAAAAGAATTATGAAAGATAGAGGTGGAGCAAAACTAGTATAGTGTTGTTACAAAAAATACAAATCGTCAGTAATTGCGCGCAATTGGAGTCCGTGCTAAATGTTGGCGGAATCATTGTAGTCGGTATAATAGGCGCTATTAACAATTGACGCGGTTTTATTAATTAATAGAACAAGTGTCTGAGATTCATTTCGCTTACGTAGGCTTTTGTCAGTGGTAACATATAAAATAATAATATTCTGGGTAACAACACTACTGTTAGTACAGCTTGCACTAAATGGAAAGATTAACTTGTTATTAAATGATTAATTTCTTTGTAATTACGTAGATTTATTGTATTATTGGAACACGACTGATTTTCGTGTAAATTATTGAAACAGTCCAAAAATAAAAAAAACACATTTTTATTTTTATAAGAATATTTAAATCAGTTTCAATATAAAATTTGAACCTAATTATAAAAGTTTAAACTAATTTGGAACAATCCTAAATAAATATTAAATTTAATGTTTTCTGAACACGAATGCAAGTTTTTCAATTAATTAATGATTTAGCTTTTTCGTTGCACGCAATCTTTTTTAGCTGGTCCGCAGGAAAGTCTTGCCAAACGAAAGAAATACTAAGTAGATATATTTTCTTTTACATTATTTGTTAGATTGCGACTTGATTATTGACAATATTTAGAAAGAAATTACAGAAAACCGTTCGTTATTCGTTGTTATTTTCATCTAATGAATAAAATAAGTTTTAATTTGGGAATACGCGTATCATTACTAATAAATAATCCACAGTACGCAACATAAAAGTAATTTGTACCGCCACAATAACTTGTGTAGACCGATAGCCTCCTGAATATTTATATCACCGTCCTATTATGGTGTCGACATTTTGAATAATTAACAAGAGCGCTATTACGCACGGCAGACGTGGCTGGCCCTGCTTCATGAATAATTTCAATATCAATCGATGGCTAACACTAATAGCTTTTGAGACGTAATAATGAGAAAATCAAAAATTCTACCGACGACGGCTAAATGTTATGAGAACGAAACACTTCGATATGGAAATATTTAACTTATTAACTTTTAAAAGGTTCAAATTCTAAAATCGATTACGTTTGTTATAGTTACAGATTCAGTATAAATAACAAATTTAAACAAGTAGGTAACAACAGTAATGTCTATGAAAAAGGTACGTTTCCCCCCGCAAAAAGCAATATCAACAAAATATATCACGTACTGGGCTCGCATAAGCAAGAAGCAGGTGTGTTACGCCACATGAGCCGGAATGTGCGGTAAATTTTCCGGATGCCTTCCCAATGATTTCCTCGGAGACCACCGGCCCAGATACGGCGGATTTCGATACGATAACGCTTCTCAATTTCTGTTCGCCTAGTACTCGTGATATTGTGACCACGCCCCGCACCATTAAATATGTATACCTAAGGGAGGATCGGTTATTTTTTCTCTATCTATGAGGTCCCAGGGGAGCTCATCTCGGGGTATCAATCGGTGATGTTCGCTCGCGTGGTATCTTGACAATAATCTCGTGGCCGGCGTTCGTTACGGCCGGCGGTAACAACGCCGATTGCTTTGTTATAAATAATATAAGGTAACGTGATACGGGCGATGTTAGGGTTTAAAAAATAACACGGGAAATGTTAGATATCTTGTTGATTTAACGTTTCTTAGTTAACTCTAGTTGTACGAGTAGATTATTGAATTTTGAGCTCATCTGATTCGTTTTTTTTTTACTTTCACACAACGTCATCTTGTCACAAACTAAGCAGAGCTTGTATTATAAATACTAAACAACTGATAAACATACTCATGAACTCCTAAATTCATGCATAGTTAAATTAATTACAACCAGACACAGAACAAATAATCGTGTTCATCACACAAACATTTGACCGAACCCACAACCTCCAGTACAGCTGTCAGGGCTTCTAACCACTGGACCAACAGTCCAGTATTTGTCCGATATCCACTAACAGACCAATCGTAGTACATAATATTATCGGTACCTTAGAAGCCAGTAAATACCTCTAAGTTTTTATTAGCATTCAGATTGTCTGCGATCTCTCTTTAATATTCAACAGACGTGCTTGTCTTGCGACACCTTTAAGACTTGTTTGCTGTAATTAATTAACTTATGTACTCATTTACTTTGTCATCTCTTAGTTTAAGAAGTATTTATTGTTGTTTTAACAAATACTATTATTAAGTATTCAAAGTATCACGTTATAGTATAAAACGAAGTCACTTCCATCTATCAGACTCTATGTAGGTATGCTTAGATCTTTACACCAACTACGCAGAGGATTCTGATGCAGCTTTTAAACAAATATTATGTTTTGAGAGAAAAGTTTGTATGTGTAATACATCAGTATTTCACCCGTGCAAATACGGAGGGGGTCATAGTAATCATTAAAATGAGTATTGAACATTTGAAACACCGCTCTTGATACAAATTATCAAGTTTCATTACGAATACATACGCTACATGACTGTTCCTTTCTTTTAATTATTTTACCAATATTCAAGCAAATTAGTAAACGTCGTATATAATAAAATCTTAAACTCTAACTTAAGTTTAGCAAAAACTCTCTTTAACTTAAGTTTAGCAAAAACATTTATAGATAAGTTTAAACTTCAAATCCGCTGTAAACGCATCTCCTGGCGATAATCGCGTAATCGGTGTAATCTGTTGGTAATGTTAGCAATCGTAGCGTTCCGCAGCGTTCCGCGGCGTTCCAGGGCCTTCCGGAGCGTTCCGGAGCGTTCCTGATCGGTACTGACGTGGTAATGGCCAGGTAACGCCGATGGGCCGGTGAAACAATGAGAAAAATTGCATGAAGGTTTTACGTCATAAGATTAAGAAACTTCAAGGTGTGGTAGGAGATTAACACTAATGGTTTACCGTAACCAAGAAGGACTAAATAGTGATATGACATTCATTTTGTTTAAAGTCTAGGTAAATAAATGATTCAATGTTTGCTTTAAAAGTCACGGCGGCTTAAAGCACACTACTTTCCTATTACGCACCTACTTCTTGTTTTTTCTGCACCACCCTATAGTTGACTGGTAGAGAATGGCTCAAGCACTAAGTCCGCCATTGTACATTATTTGTACAAGAAGCATAAATAAACAAAAGTGTGGAATGCATAAGATAGTTGCGAACGTTGTAAAAATCAACATGCGTTTCAATAGCTCGAGGCATGGACTTCCAAATAATAAAAAGTCTAATCCACAATAATTTGTCACAATATCATCTCTTTTACGAAACTAATCCATTTCAGCATAGCAAATAGTTCATAGCTAGCACATACAGGCTCTGTCTCCCGACTCCGTACAAGGCTCGCCCCGGCCCGCTTGCAAATTGCGACAACGCATTGTTCCAAACTGGTATGTCTCAGCATCCGGTACCAATGGTACTTTGGTACCAATACCGTGAAAGGGCAAGATTACGATCTGTACACTAGACCTATCTAGATCGGAGGCGAATTAGAAATTCGTGGCCGAATCGTAATTTGTCTTTTGAGACGGGATGTAAACGAATATTCTTTGACCAAGTTTACAGAAGTTTTTTTTAAGGTATTTCATGAAACTTGAATGTTGGTAGATCCTTTGAAAATACTAGCTTATTGTTCAAAGTATCGAAGCTGTGGTAGCCTAGTGGTAAGACCGCAGGACTGCTAAGTCAAAGGTCTCGAGTACGATCCCCATGGTCTGCAGTGACTTTTCGAATGTTGTGTGCGTTTTAGAAATAAATATCACAGCACGTTAATATGTAGGTCTTGCGCTCGGGCTATGAGAGTAAAGAACAGAGAGTGCACCTGTGTTTGCGCACACGATTGTGCAGTACAATATGTACTGCGTAGTTGGCTGGTGTCATAGTAGCACTAGCCACCGTGGCCGAATCGGTCCGGACACATTATTGGCTTATTACCTACATCATTCAAACTTTACTTTAGCAATTACTATATTGAGTATTCACAAAGAATCAAACATTAGCAGTATAATACAGTATTAGACTAAATTCAAAGATCAAAAGAATGACATTAATTTGACATTTATAATGCTACCGTCTATCGATCTACCTTTAACAAGTTCCAAACTATCTATGAACAAATTAGAGTAATAAAATCTCATAAAACTAAAATAACTAAAGACAATTCACAAGTTCAAATGAATTCTAAAGCGAGATTTACTATCGAAATAATATAAATCGACTTTACATATCCAGAAAATAAACTAATGCCGTTAAAACGATCGGATATCAAAAGAAAAAGAGCAATTTATCACCTAACTACGGTAGTTTATAAATATTTTCACAATTTCAAGTCTGTCAAACGAAAACGTCAAGTTTGAAAGACAAGGTATAAAAAAGAAGTTTTTTTTAAGTAACCATAAATCAGTTGGTCTGTGAAAACAATGATTCTTTTGTAATAGTATAGGCTATTAAATTTAGGGATATAAAAGTGTCAAGTTTTAAAGTATATTACGTCTGCGTTCGGGGCGCGTGCGTGCGCGGGCGCCGCTTTAGGTCATAATTTTAGAATGATTTATACTATCGATGTGATGTTAGACGTTTATTTGCATTTTTTTTCAAATCTAAATACAATAGTTTTGGTTTGTTTGATTTGTTAAGTAGTTGCTTGGGCTGAATGATGTTTCCTCTGCCCGTTTAGAGATGGTTTAAAAAGTATTTATGTTATTTTTGTAACAATTCGATAAAATCTTCATAAGTTTGCGTTAATATTATTCAAAGAGGATGACAAGAAACGAAAATCAATCGGATATTTTCCATAATAGGTGTTCGATTACACGAACCTATTAAAAAAGATTAAACGCACATTAATAGTAATAGACACCACTTTCAAATTTAGAAGACGCATTCTATGACGTCACGTTGGCCATATTTATTGACATATACGCCTCAAACACGAATATGCACTCAGTAATTACTCGGGCCCGTTAGACGAATGGCAACGGTACCTCCTGTAACTTATGCTCGCCTGGTACCGCCTAATAGCTAATATCGCCGCCTAATGACCGTGCTCGTCTTGTGCCTAATGTCCCACATGGGATTCAACTACTGGAGGACGCCTCGCGATTCTGTGCGCCTGGTATGCGTACGTGATCAAGTTCTTTGTAAATTTTGCTATTACTATGAATATATTGAAGTAGATGATAATTAAAATCTGACAAATTATCATTTAATTATCATATTTTATCTATAAAAATCATTACAATTTCTTATGGAATATTTTATTTATGCATCTTTCCGCAAAATTTTCTTCGAACATAAAACGAAATCTGCTAAAATCCAACAGGTTTCTTGTAGTAAAAGAGTGCACATAATTTTTACGGTTATTAACCCGTATAAAGAGTTGGAGGCTATAAAGCCAACATCTGAAGGCACATAACATCTCACAGGGGATGTCACAGTCCTCAGCCTTTATGACGTATTAGTGAGATGTCAGAGACGACTTTTATGGCATCGTAAACCAACCTATGTTCACTTGTTGAGTGTAAACGGGACCAACTTATTCCTTCACACACTACTACCTTATCTCAAAGTAATAAGGTTGATTTTCCCGTGGCAAATGCAAGCAGTTTACAAGTGTGAATTTGAATACAAATGTTTTGATTTCTGGTTTATTGTAAATGTGTGATTAAGGATTTGGATTGATGGTACATTGATAATAAAATGTTTTATTCGTGTTTGACAGTCTGTTAAGTAAGTTTACTTAATATTACGATGTGAAATAGAATCATTATACTTAACTCTACACATTTTATATTTGAAATAGTTAAAGGAAGATAGATACACGAAAACAACTTTGAATACTTTTCAATAAATAGATTGCTTGGGTAGTTACAACCTCCTACCATTCATTATTGCCTAGTACCTACTTTACAATTTCTAAAGTCACCACAATCTGATCGTATCTCCTGGTTGAGAACAGTGCTGCGCGGGTACACTGACAATGCTGCAGGGGGAGGGAGAAGGGGGGATGATTAATTGTCTCGGGAGGGGGACACCCGATAGAGACTCTGCTCCCGTACTGATGGTATTTTTGTCATTAGCAGTTTCCATTTCGAAGAGATTTATTTGTGTTTGAATTTAAAGATATCTTAGATATGTATTACGTAATGCTTTTTAGATTTTGTCGTTTTGTAAATAGCAGAAATCTTTTACAAAAAGACGTTGCAACATTACGAGCTCATTATTATTATTAATTTCAATAGTTTTGTTTTTCAACAGATAAAACCTAATAATTAAAAATAATTACAATCTAACGAATCGACAAAACATTATTTTATTCCAACATTCAAAATTCAAATCAACTTTCAAAATTGGAAACATAGCCGAGCCAGTCCGGAAGCTCGCCGAGTGCGCCCGAGCGCGTACGAATACTTCCGAGCAAGACGAGGGCGACACAGGAAGATGTAATGATGTTTGTCAAATGGAAAATAAGATAGGGAAATGTTCAGAGGAGCTGAATTTGCGACCTTTTTGCTGACGCCCGCGCCCTACGGGATCGACTTCGCAAATGCTTTATTATCGTCGCTATAAAACCTTTTTAAATAAGTCGCAGATTAGTTTTATTTAAGGAGCGTTTCGTTTTTTTTTTTTTAACGAGATGGTATTGCCAGTTGTGTTTAAATTAGGTGTGACTTTGTTGTTTTAATTTTGCAGATTTGTAAATAATTATTTGTTGTGAAAATTAACCTTCCAATCATAGTTGCGGTAACGTTATTAATTGTAAAATCGATCAATTATATGTTCAAAGAGCGAATAATATAAAACGAAGATACCTCACGCAGTTTTATTCTTAAAAATGATATACATTCTCGTTTAAAATAGTGATTAAAGTGTCCATTTGTGTAGAATTAATTAAACAGCCTAATAAAGGCTGCCCTTTCGCTGGAATGCTGACATTTAATTAAAACGAGCCAGCGCTTCACTTTTACACACAAACTAAACGGTCCCCATTACGTGTATGATAATAATATAATGTGTATGTTAATTGTGTGTACATATAATTAATAAATAATATGTCTTACATGTTTTATTGGTTGGTAGTCTTGGAGTTATTTATGTTTTATCGAGATCTAGGGAAGTGTGATAGAGGCAACAAAGTTCAATAGAAGGACAGATTGTCAACAAATAGCAAATATTTTCTGGATGGCGCTAAAATGCTTTACTATAATTAAGTAGCTTAAATCTACGGAAAGGTTAGACTCCTAAAATTAAGGTAGCATTTCAAAGATGTGACGAACCGAAAAACTATTGTCCGTTTTAAACCCCCGTATATCTAAATAACCGTTCAAATATAAAAACTGTCGCCGCGTCATTGGGAATTTCGAAATTGGAACGCTCGAAATACGAACGTTAGCAGAAAACAGTAAATTCTTCATGCGAAGAAAAAAATACGTTCGAAATTCAAACATTCGGGGATTCTAGCTGAATGGGTGCGTTCATAAATCTCTTCGTCTCAGCAAGTGATGTTGGAAATACGAAACAGCGCTATCGGGCCGTTGGGCAGAGCGTGTGGTGCACAGATAAAATAAATGGAGGAGCAGTGAAAAATGATGACGCGTCCGCGCGGAAACACGCCTTAAAGGGGTCGCTAGTCGCCTTACACTGGGTCAGGGTTCTGATCGCGCTGCTGACGAATCGCGGAAGATTTATGCTTATAATCCGGTGAACTGTGTGCTATCACTGTGGCTCATTGCATGAAGCAAAATTGTCTTTCATTAAAGCAATTTGAGCAGCATTTTCTAGACTTACAATTAGTAAAGAATAGTTAGAAATGGAGTAATAGCAATGGCCCAAAAATTAAAAAAAATTTCTAGTAGGTGTAACAAAAAAAGATTCCTAATTACAGTGAGATTTACAATTATTTTGACGAATTGTGTTAATATAAGGCCGGCTGCCCCAGAGACATCTGGCGGTGTTTACCAAACTTTTTGCAGGCGGCGCCGGCAATAAACCGTAGTGTATTTATGGAGGTCGTGTCACTCCGCCTTTGATCTCACTATGTTTTATTTCAAAGATTTTTACACACATTTTATTATTTTCTAGATTTATGTATAACACATTAAATCGAGTAGATATTCTGGAGAAATAAACCGATGTTATTTTTATATTGTTTGATAATAAACAGATTTATCAGGTGTGATTCGCGGAAGCTATAATTAAAAGACTTTCGTGGATTTGTGGTGCACATACGTACGAGTGTGGATGTAAAAATAGATACATCAAATGGAAGGAGTTACATACAGAAATGTAAGAAAATGTTTCTATTTTGCTATAAGTCCCCGATTTTATTTTTTATATACCGATATCGAAATTTATACGGTTTACTTACGTGTATTTATCGGGAATACTCGACTAGATAATATAATAGATTAATTATTTCTAACAGTTGCCTTTCTTGCTTTTTTTACTAAATACTTAAAGTCATTTTTAAAGTTACGCCATTTTGGGACTACTTCTTAAGCTTCTAACAATTTTTAAAATTCCTCATAATCTGGTCGTTTATAACATATTTAATGTGATAGTTATCAAATAGTTCCAGATGTTCATTCATAAAGCGATCACTTTTATCTGAGATGGTCTCATTTGAATAAATGATTTTTAATCTGTTCTCCATTAATCACAGATTAAAATGCTATGCTATGAATATTTTCATGATAATAGTTTCCGAACGGTTTGGGAATTTCGACTTCTGTTAATGAGATTTTTAATCTACTATTATTTTGTCCGAGTCGTGTGGTTTTTTAACCGACTTTGAAAATGAGGTGATTATCAACTCTTTGGTATTCTTCGTTTTTTTGTTAAAGTTGAGTTAGATACCACACACGATACATAAAAATACAATTTTACTGTACCTAAAGTTCTTTCCTAATAATGTATTTGTTTAAAATCAGTACTAGGCTCTCATAAAAGATACTAACATTCCATTATCACTGAAATTATACAATAATTAGATCCTTACGATTTCCTCCTTGAATGTCAATAAAAAAGGCGGCAGTGTCTTATTAATTCTGGCCAAATAACACCAAAAGGCACTCAACTAAACAACGAGAAGGCGAAATTTAATTAACATTAGGCACAAAGAAATGCTTCGCCATTATTTATTTACACAAAAGCACTTTTTTAATTATAATTAATATTTACAAGATGGAAAAATTACCGGCGGATTCTCATAATGTAGGTTGAGCTACGAACGAGCCCCCTGTACCAGGTAGCCAGAGGAAACAGATGATGCTTCTTATGGAGGAGGCTTTATTTAAAGCTTGTTTTCGAAAAATTGGGAAAGGGGTAGACAGTGGTGATGATAAAGTACTCATATCTACTTAATAATCTGATTTTCTTTAAGGTGCTTTTAGAAGATGTATGATGTCTTTCTAATGTTTTAATTATGTTTGTTTTTCTTTTTCCGGATTGCCATTTGTATATTTTCTAACATATCCAGTTAATGAAAATTTGAGTCTACTACGCATTCTGGTTCAAGCTTTGTGTGCACATATAAAAATATGTAACACGTACTTTCCATAAAACATAAAAATGTAAACCAAAAAGTGAAAAGAACCGAAACAACAACAAAAAACCTATTCACAACCTCAAAAAAAATCTTGCAAACCTCAGAGAAAACTGTAAAGAGATTCCCAAATGAGGTCTATCGTTAAATTCTCACTCCGGAGTACGGGGGCCATAACCCAGGATCACGGGGGGCGACTTATCTGCTCTGACGTCATAAAATAAAGGTTTACTCCACCATAAAGAAAATTAAAATGAATTATTTTGACGAGTGCACGGCGCTTACCGCACCCGACCCCTCCTAGGGTGAATTGTTATTACACAAGTAATTGTTTTTCTTGTAATTTACTCCTTGTTTTTGGTAGAATTGTTTGTGGTAAGTGGCGTAATTTTTGTGGTTTTTTATTCCATAGTTGTTATGGGTATTAGTTGGTGAAGGGTTGGATTGATTTAATTTAAGGGTTGTTAGTTTGAGTACTGTATTGGTTTAGAGTATGAAGTAAGTATATCTTTAGTTTTTTTTTATTAGTACTTAGAAAGTAATTTGGTTCTTACTTGATTGAGTAGAAAGAAGGTTGTCCTTCGTTTATTTTTTACATTTGTCTAAGAGAACTTAGATAGTACGAATTTGGGTTTTACTTGATTAAGTAGATAAAGGTTTATTTGGAATCTTGATATTAAAAGCCTTGTTTTCAAACAAATGGATCAGCATCATTTGAGGCGTGACCTTCTTGAAAACTATGCGGGCAATAATCTCCTAGACCAAACATCAGATAAGTTTAACAGGTTGCAAGCCCACAAGCCCACACGCCGTCAATACAGCATCCCCTCGATGCGGTACAACACCAGATAAACAGCGTCTTTCTTTCATTCACAGAACATGAGAATAACCCTAAAACGACAGTCGTAAAAGTCGTCAGAATCAACTAGGACCCCTCGAGCTTGGGACACACTGGCGCGTATCCCGCGCGATCCCGCCGCGATACGGATCGACAGTAAAAATTCAGACTGCGATTATGGCCGGGAAATGGCTGTTTTATCACGGAACGACCTCTCGCGGTGCGTCGCCGTGGAAACATACGGGAGGGAATCGTGAGCGGGTCGGTGGACTCTAACATCTATGACAAATGATTGAAACAGCAGTCATGTTAGGCTTTTGGCACTTGTGCTGGTGGCTAACAAGGTCGTCTATACGAAAGCGACAACGGGTATGCAGCAGGAATATGTTTAAGTTAAGGATATAAGAATGTAAAGGTTTGTAAAAAGTTTGAAGTGATTTTATTTTTCAGTCGCCATTTTGTTTCCAAGATCAATCAACTACGTTGGTAAATCTCTTAAAATTCCGTAGCAATATAAAATCTATTTGTCTATATTAATGTGACCAGTGAATTAAATAATGATGACAAGGTTTCCCTGCCATCGAGCGCGGATAAAATTATAATCACATTTACATAATCCGTAGTTATCGATTTATAAACATTCGAGAATCGTTTATATTGCTTAAACTGGTTTTTAATTAATCATTATATTTATATTGCTAAGATTTGCACACGTTTTGAATTAAATTATGAATATATAAGTTGTATAAAAGATATAATTAAGGTAGGTTATAATCAGCATTTCTTAGTTTTATTTTACACACTGACGCACAATTAAAATGCTAACTAAACAGTGCCTTCAAGTTAACATCTTCAGCTAATTTGATTCTACCATCAAATCTTTATTTACTACAGATTACAGTAACAACTTTTAATATTTCAAAAATTTTCAGCACTATAAAACGCCCCGGGCCCGCCCGTAATCCCCTCCCATGTATCACAGACAAACAAGTTATTCTACCGGCACCCATAAGTGCACTAAACGGCCAAAAACAAAATAGTGCGTTCACGGTATGGAGATTTCGTAGGGGAAGCAATCTGATTGTAAAGAGATTGCTTTGAAATTGCCAAGCATTGATGTAAAAGGGGTTTTGAATTGTAATCGGTGATTTCAAAGATGTTTTGTTTAGAAATGTTCGATGGAAAGAGTAAGAAGGCAATTGTTTGTTTTGACTAATATTATAAACGCGAAAGTTTGTAACCATGGATGGATGTTTGTAAGTTTTTCACGCTCAAACGACTGGAGAGATTTTAATGAAATTTAAGAAACTCTGGATTGACAGATAGGCTCCTTTTTAGGCGACAGCGTCAGCGAAAATTTTTGCAGCTACAGCCGACAATCTGGCGGATAAAGTTGCCGATGTTCTTGTATATGTCTTATAATAATATTTTTACCGTTAAAATAACTGTTTTTAAGCCGCAACAGTCTCCGTTTAGCTTTACTCTCACTGACTAAAAAGTACCAGGCCATCATAAATTAATAAGCAATAAAACAAAACCAGCAAAAAGTTCCACATTTAAAAACGTCCCACCTCATTTCTAAGTAAATAACAAGAAAGTGTGGCGCTAAACAAAAATCCAGGGGTATTAAACCTAAGTGTCGTTCACAAGCTGTTTTATGCGGGCTTTCAGAGATCGTAAACCGTCGGAGCGGTCCGTCAGTGATTCCTGATGGACAATTTGAGAGTTTGTTCCACTTCGAAGGGCTATAAGGGCCATAAGACGAGTAAAGGCCCCCGGGACCGTTACCAAGGTCGCCTGCAAGCACCGTGGATTTGTTTTACAGTTTTGAGGGACCTCATAAAAGGGATGAAATGTCGGTGAATTTGTAAGATGGTTGATAAGGAATCTTTGTTAAATATCTTTATGTCTCGCCTTTAGAGGATTACAGAGGAATGGCTTGTCTTTGACCCGTTATTGCGTGCGTTTTAAGTTATTTTGTCATTTGATACTGGGATCCGTTATTATTTGATATGCTGAAGTAATTTAATTTTATGTAATGGTTATGTGTGTTTAGTTAACGTGATAATTGATATTTGATATCTGTGTATGAAGATGTTGTTCGACACTACAAAAAAATGATTTATAATGTATTTTCTTAAACACATTTATTGTTTAAGGTATGGGTAAATAAGATTTCTGAGAAAAAAATCTAACTATGATGATTAAGTTTAGTTTTGCGACATAGTATCTAACATCTTTTTTGTAATTATGTATGTGGGTACTGTTTTAACTTTTTTCTATTTAGATTCTAGTTATTTTATAACTAGAAATTCGAAATAACCTATCACCTACATAGTCTACATCTTACCCGAGTACCAGGCTCACAGACGCTCAAAGAGGTGTTACCGTAGCTGGTATTTTCATTTCGCGTCACAGGTGAGAGTAACGCGTAATTGCCGGTATAACGCCGGGTTATTGCGTGCCGCACTGACGGGGGATGCTAGTGATGTACTCAGCCGGGATCCCACGGGATTAACTAATAGTTTCCGTCTAGTGTTGTTACTTGTATAGGTATTTAGTTTATTTGTAGCTGTTTATTGCAAGATACGGATTAAATATTTAGTGTTATTTTCTTTACTCTTTAACATCACAAGCCGTGATAATAACTAACAATTCGTGACGAATAATATAGGTTGCTGTTTAAAAATAACCCATCATTATTTATTTCTTTGTAAAACACAATTACCATCAACTTAACCATCATTAATGATACTTAAGCCAACATCACAACATCAACATTATTTTTTACTACAACACCTATCCCATTTCCCCGGGATCACCATGGACATCACTAGAGGGTCGAGGGCCGTCCACTTAGTGTATTCGGGACCTGTTGTACGCATCGTAAATAGCGACATACTTGAAGGCTCGAGAGTAAAACTACATGTAATTTGACAACCCTGGAGATTGGTTGATGGGGAAGTATCAGGTATAAGGAAAGGTCGAGGAAATAGGGTTGCTAGGCAACCGGTGTGGATAGTGTCGCAATATATATATCTAGAACTAGCTATTCCCCCGACTTCGCCTGCGTAAATGTTTGTTAGAACTGCAAAACTTAAACCTTAGCAGGCAGGCGAGTAAAAGTAAACTATGTATCAATCCAGGGTTTCAGTTAACTCTATACGAAATTTCATCCAAATTGGTTAAGCCAATTTGGATGAAATTAGGAACATATACTGGAAAGGGTACAAAAATGGATAAATATAATAAATAGGTAGGATCTCCTACAGATTTGTACATCTCTTTGCATATGACAGCACAGAACTCAATCGAACATTACAAACGCTTTTTAAAATTTTTTTACTTGAGTGTAAAGAAGAACAGACTTAGTTATTAATGTGTTCTAACAATAATAATTATTAATATATTATGAGTATAAAATAATAATTCATCGATAAATCTGTTTTCCTCCTTATAGATCGGTTGTCAGAGGAAAACATACCATTCCGTAGCTAATTTAAATCTTAATGATAGTTTAGTGATCGCAGATTTGCGTTAATAGATATTTAAATCCATGTTAAGTCACTTTAAATAATCGATTATGTATGGAATGTGAAGAATTCCGAAATGATATCAAAGTTCAATACATTTATAGATTGATATTTTAATTAGCTGTTTGATCGATATGTGGCAGTTTCTATGTTATATAGGATAGGTTGATTTTGCTCTGATTGCTGTAAAAGGGTTATTTTACTGAAGAATACTATGCCTTAAATGAATACTAATTAATCGATAATTATTTTAATCGATAACTATGTTTATTACTTGATTCCGAGGGTTAGTATTCCGTAGTCACTTTTACGCTTAATCATAAGCTAAGCCATTGACATATTCTTACATAAGAACTTTTTACAAAAGAAAATATAAACATCCAACTATAAACAATTAAGAACCAATTACGATCCTTGTTAGTAAGGATAATCGGTTTGTAACCGGCTCTCGGCCTATAAACTCACTTTCGCGCCTCGAACAACCCCGCAGTAGTAACGAGAGAGCCACGCCAGACACCGGAGGTACACGCGTCGTGCTTAGTAATAATTATCGCGACAATCGCCTAAAGCCGTCTATTGACTACTAATCAAATGTAATCCGGTCCGAGCCGGTAATCTATAGTGTCGTAACGTCGGTGCACTGTCTCCTAGACTAGACAGGGCTGCCACTGTACGGAATTCCTACATTGCCAAATAGGAAATAGAAAGATGTGAAGATAAGAAATTCTGTTTTGTTTTCGTGTGATGAGATTGGATGAGTTTGTGAGAAGATTGAAATTTTGAGGACGTTGGAGTAACAGGTCCAGAGACTCGGATGTTAGGGCGAAAGTTGGAAGAGGATAATATCCAGCAACAAACATAGATGATGAATTGCTGATGAGATATGATTAAAACATGGTACTAGTTATAGAACAGTAAAAACTTTTGATATCACGCAAAAATACACTTTCATCACACAAAAACCTGTCCTCAAAAATGACACCTTTAAATATAAACAAATATAAAAAAATGACATTAATATTATAATATTAAACTGCAACTCGACATCCGCCAGCCCTATAGTAAGGGAGCTCGTCTATTGTCCCGATACAGTATCCAATTTCAAGTGGCGATTCGCCTTTTGTTCCCACGTCGCGTCGCGTGGACGTATTGACGGTTATGGCGCTGGGCCTGTAACCTGCATGGGGTGCACTCAGGTCATACAGGGCTAGCGAGGACAGATCAATGTTATAGTGCTTTAGTAGAGGTAGGATTGGAAGAAGCTAGTGAGTTGGTAGTTTTCCAAAGAAAATTGATGAAGTGGGAAGAAAAAATGTACTCGAATCAGAGTTGAGATATTTTAAGAAAGGTTTCCTAAACCTTAATTTTGAAAAGGGTTATCAAGTACAACCTTGTACAGCGTATGTCACCAACAATCGATATAGCTTGGCGAGCAAACTTGTAGATGTAATCTTATCTATGACAGACAGTTCTTTCACAATTTGTGGTGAAAGAACGTTTGAAGTTCGGAAAATCCTAAAAGAGATTTGAGAGTGTTTATTGATATAAGTATTTCACATCTAAAATCTCCTCCAAGCACTAGAAAGTCAGAATCCACTTCTTACTTCTAATCCCAAACCACTTACTACATGCAACACATACTCTCCGAAACAGCATAAAGATAAAGAAAACATTGTAAATTCATAGCAATTTAGGTGACAGGATACAAAAATAAGAATACATCTGTAATCCTGGTGCCGCTGGGACAGGAGCGAACACAACACGGAACAAATATTAAGATGATATAACAAATTCAGTATGCTCCGGCTAACGGTGGCGTGGCTGAGGAATAATACATGAAGTGTACCAACTGGAGGAATGTGTGGTGGCAGCACGTAGTGGCGCTCAGGGGACCGGCAGAGGAACGGGAAGTGGGGCAACCAAGCTTGTTAATGTCCTTTGGATATAGATTACACTCCAGACAAATTTGGAGATGTTTATAATGTCAGCTATCCCAAAATATGGTGTAAGACAGATGGATTATATTGATGGAGAAATAACTGAAAATGTTTTATTGTGTATAGCGTCAGCCCTTACGTTTTCTAAGTATAAATTGCATCATTAACAGCACATATCAGCGACAATTAATATGGTGCCAGGTTTGCACTATCACACCAAATTACCTCAAGAACAGCCGTGATGCGGAGCTTAAAGGATAAGAGAACCAGCTTTTATCACTTAATGAGCTAATAACGATAAACACCAACGAAATTTATTCAATAGTATATTGAAAGTAACGGCTTGCCCACCAGGCGCACATAACATTGATGCAAATGTCGTATAATTACATTAGCTTAGCATTACAAGGTTGTACTTCGGCTCCATCAAATTGAAACGGGTACCGCCGAGCCACTGGGACTTCCCGAATTAATGCGCGCGCCCCTAATTGCGATTGTATGAAGATGCAAATTCGCCTTAGAATGGCTGAACGAGGAATTGTCACCGTCCGTTATTGTTGCGCTCCTAGTACTCGTAATTGATAAGGCGTGCGACTATTTGAATTTTAAATTTCCTCTGCGTATCTCCAGAGACTGATGGGATTCCCTTTCTGTTTTCCATTTCATTATCGGATTTGCGCTTTTTAAAACGTTTAGGTGATTTTAATGTTTGTTATTTAACATAAATTACTAGTATTACTGTGCATTAGGGTTGCAATTACTTTATTGTAGCTTTCTCACCAATGAAGACAACAGAGGCACTCTCTTACATAAAATAACCTTTAAATATGTTTTCGCAGCACATATTGTTATCTCCAGACAATACAAAATAAGAGATTAACCACAGCTCTAACAACAATAATTGCTTATCATGCAAATAGTTCATTTGGAGGTAGATAGGATGACATAAATCGGGGAAGTGAACGGGCTAATGTTATATTTACACAGTATCGCTCTCGAGAGGTCGGTGGGGTGACCATCTACTATGCTGGCTGTGGGAATTTGTAGGTCAATATGACGAAGCTATTGCGATGTTTTGGGACCGTCAAATGTCTTTACAATGCAAAACTATGTATCCAGATGATATGTAAGTCTCTGTATTAGTTAAACATAATTCGAAAGAGGAATTCCTCTTAAAAGGTTAGAGTAACTGATAGGATTGGTAAGGTAGATACAAGTATACGTCTTTTCCAAGACCTAAACAAAAAATACACACATTTTTAGTACAAATCCTTCCCATCAAGTTGTAAAACTAAACTAGGCACTATAAATACTCGTAAAGTGCATTAGAGTCCTCGATGTCCCTCACTGCTGGTCCCCCCTACGGACTATAACCCGGGTCCACACCTGTTCACACAGCCCTCGAGAACCCTTCCTAATGGGTTTACTGCCAAAATGACTACACTGGAACTCTTTACACATGTTTTTTACTAAACGATTACGATAATTACGGTTTATAGTAATAAACACTTAGAAAATGTTGGTTTATTCTCTTGAATTAATTAATTTATGTTTTATGATGGATTTTACGAGGCGGTGATTAGCGTTACGAGTTGTAGATCTCTGTTTTTATTGTTTTTTAATGAGGATTTATTGAAATTATAATTTTTGGTTCGATCTTTGATGCTTTTATTGCCTGGTGATTATGGTGATGACATGAATAGTTAGTTAAACATAATTGCATTATTTATAAATTAAAATAATTTATTATTTATTCTCACATGCTAATAAATAAATAAATACATACGGAACTTGCAAACAAAGTAAATATGACTCACGATATTTCTAGTCACCTACCAGGATGTCATAATTTAATAAGAGGTGTAAGTATCACTCATTGACAGTGTAATAAACCCCGTAATTACTTGGTTTAATTGTGTAGCGGTACCAGGGCCGCATAACGGAGAGGTACAATGATAGACAAAAGCGCTTCGACGCTGACCTGTGACCCCGTCAGTCACAGCCCGTCAAGAGGTTAGGAGTTAATTACAGTTTTGGATAAGGCACTTTTATAGACGTTTTAATAATGTATTCTTTTATGATGATATACCTGATTACTAATTAGTCGATGAAACAAAAGTTGAGGGTCAAAAGTAAGACTGACATAGGATAGGAGAAAGCATGGTAAAGAAGGATCTTATATCCAACAGTTGGATACAAAGAGTTGTGATATATATTTTTTAGCGGGCCTGTTGGTCTAGTGGTTAGTGGCCCTGACTGCCATACCGGAGGTCGTGGGTTCAATTCCCACCTAAGAAAATATTTGTGTGATGAGCATGATCTTTTGTTCTATAATATTATCTATCTTCTAATATATAAAATTCTCGTGTCACAGTTTTCGTTGCCATACTCCTCCGAAACGGCTTGACCGATTCTCTTGAAATTTTGTATATGCATTCAGTAGGTCTGAGAATCGGCCAACATCTATTTTTCAATCCATTTTTTTTTGTTTTCGCGAACGAAGTCGCGGGCAACAGCTAGTGTATTTATAAATATGTATGTTTATCATTTGTTGTGCTCATAACACAAGTTACTCTCGTATGCTTAATTTGACACTAGATAGCTTTGAGGAAATGTTAAGTATTAATTTAAAACTAACATTAAACACTAAAATAATTTGAGCACATAAAATATGCCATATCCATATTTCTTGGTAAGTCTTGGTGCAGACAAGAAATGCATAAAACTACATACAATGGTTCGCTCAAGGCGTCGACCGACTCATTACAATAACAACGCTGGTCCATTTGAATACTAATCAATATTAAAGTTATATTGTTAGAACTTTAGCAAGGTGTGGGCCCACTGTTGGGTAATAGCGGTTTTAAAATTACGAGATTTTTTTCTGATGGTTTTCATGATAAAATAATAGAGATACTGATGCTAAAAAGAGACGCATAGTGGATATTATATGCGCGAGTTACTTTGCAATTTGCTTTTTTCTGTTGACATTTCTTTTAGATGTTTTTTTTTAAAGTAAAGGGAAAATTAATACAACTATCTATATTCTTTTGTATAACTTTCGACTTGCTAGTTCATTTACTAAAGATTACAGTGATGTGTCATGTTGTGAATCTTGAAGAATTAATTTTATTAACTGATAATTCTTCGTTAATACTACCTATTCAATATTCCAGAATTAAAATTATTTGAAATGAAATCATTAATTTTGTGACTAGAATAATAATATCACTTTATCCTGTCTTATATTTATAAGTTTCGAGCTCGTTGAATTCGACATTTCCTAACTGACTAGCCTAAAAATAAATGTCGAAACAAAACAGTCTCTGTTTCTTTTAAAGTCCAGACTATAGTTGTTAAACGAGTGTCAGTGTATAAACAAATGCTGAGTATTTACTGGACTAGCCTTTTGAATATATTAATTGGCTATATTAATAGTGATATTATATCAATTCCGCTTATAAAACAACCGCTAGCAGTGAAACCCCAGCCTAATCTAGTGTCCATCAAGGTATATTAAATAGAAATCATCTATTAATAGTAAGCTGCGCCTGCGCCGATGGGAATTTAACAGTCACGGGTCATAGTCGCCACACGATTGCCAATGGCGTAAATTGGACAATACACATGGAATTACCCAACTTTCTACGGAGAAAACGTTGCACTAGAGAATGTAAAACAAGTACATTTTATTTTTACATTTTTGTTTTACTTACTTTTTCTAACTATACTGGGGTTATCTTGAATGTAAACTGGATTGTATGAATACTCTGATCTATCGATCCCCGCGTCGGGCAATAATTTGTGCGATCCATATCTGCTTGTTAAGAGTCTGGGTGACTTTGTGCATGTGAATTGAATGTCTGTGAAATCCCACTCAATACAAGGATTAAATTCTTAAGTTTGATAAATCTATTTTACTTCTGATTTTGACCCACAAGTGCGCAAACGTGAATTATGTAATTTACTTCTCTATATGAGCAAACGTCTTTGTCCAGCAGTATGATAGTAATAAAATGCACATAACTTTATTGATTTCTAATACGTATGAAATATTTCTATACAATTTTAAACATGATAGTTTTAAACTAAAAACAATATTATTTGAAGACGCATTTAGTCTCATAGGATTCCTCAACCAACGCAATATTCAGTAGACTATATACCTAATTTATCTAAAAATATTAAACTTTAATAGAAAACCCAGAGTTCAACTTACACTGGTTTGATTACTTTAAGCTGATATCCACAATGTATTTTACGATTCTGGATTCTAAACATTAAATTGGACTAATAATATTCGCTGCAGGACATAAAATGGGTACTAACACTAGTCAATTCACATGGTTTCATTCACATTTTTGATCGTCAACCTTTGATAGAAGTTTATATTGAAATCTGGTTTATTTAACTGTAGATCCAAGTCTGGGTTTATTTTCTTGACTTTGTTTTAGCCAATAATGAAGCGATACAACTAAATAGATATTAGACCAAAGAAAAAGAACGTTTCTTTTTGCCTAATCTAGCTGGATTAACTTCAGCATACACGGAGTTACTTTTGCCTATCAACAATTCGAAACGTTTATTTGCATTTCAAAAAGGCAGTTATCATCTAAGTATCAGGTACTTGCATTACACCGATTTTTACACAAATGAGTTCTTCTTCTTTTTACCGTATCGATAAATGGTAATTATATTTAACTCAGCTACACTAACAGCAATGCCAGAGTTGCTGCAGTACCTCTCGCATGCTATATATCATATAACCAAGCAAAAACCAATTGGCATTCCCTTAAAACATATAAAAGACAATAATCTAAGAGAATTCAGTTTATCTCGTAATATCTGTGACGACAAACAAGTCTATAACACAAATACGTGGGAGTAAACGCCTATGTTGTCCTGCTAATAATAAAATGTTGAATAAATTGCACTGTCTTCATACTAGCTTGAAATAACATCCATTGTGTATTTTACGACGACCAGAGAGTACTGTTATTTCATTGTTCATTAATTTTAAATTGATTTAAACGATAATATTGGCGGGGTTGAGCTTTATCTGTTAGGATATTATTTCTTGTAGCTCATGTATTTTGGAAACTAAAAAGGAGGTCATATGTGACGTAAACTGTTCTTTTAATCATGATTATTATCAGCCCTAAATAACCCACTGCTGGGCAAAGGCTAAAGCTTGTTCCATTCTTCTCTGTCTCTTGCCCTATTCATCCATCCTATTCTGTTCTTGTAACTACTAACTAAACTAAACTAAACTAACTAACGTCTAACGAAAAAACATTTTTTTTAAGATATTTCTCGTCATATAAATATTACAATAGGCGACGGTATGATACAGAGAGTTGTGATTCCAGATTCAGTATTTGCGTCATCAGTTTCAAAGGTAATTAAGTATTAAAGAAGATCTAGCCTAGCTCTTTCCCAATCTATTCTGAGATCAACCTCCAGACTTATTGGACACCGCTAAGTATAGTGTTATAGATGGCGCCACTGTCTATATGACCTAGATTAAAAATAGTTTAAGTATCAAAAGCCACTTACCAATTATTAACTTGTAGTATTGTTAACCCTGTATCCTGTGCTAATTGTTTCTTTTGGTCTTCCGAAGGGTACGGATGCTGCAAAGAGAAAAAAACACAAAGTTTAACAAACGAATCGAGTACAAATAGAATTTGTGAAACATCCAATTACGGTGGAACAAATCTAAATTGACGCTAATTAAATCGGCCTCAGTTTGTGCCGATTGTTTGCAAATAAAATTAGATTTTCAGACGTTTTAAGCGTTATTTGATTTGGATAGCTTTTGTTGAGCATTTTTTGGTTACGTCGATATCTGAAACGGATTTAAATTCGGGTCCTTTTATCGTTCTGGGGAATTTTAGTCTTTGGGATATCGGATTAAATATAGGTAATGATGTCATTGCTTTGAATGTTATTGTTCTTCCTATAAAGAAACTTTTGACTTGTCTTTTTTTGACAGCAGTGAAATTGCTCCAGCTGTTTAATATTATTGATTAGCTTCGTTGCGGATTACAAAACAGTTAATTATTTCCCTGTGACATACCAAACTTAAGTACTAGGTGGTATTCAATGATTTCATAGTTGATCCTGGTTTACTGAAGTTGCAATAATGGGCATGGTTTATTCAAAAAAAAACTATGAAAATAAATGATAATCCCACACAACTTAACTACAAGCAACTGTACTAATTTTCCCTTACATCCTCTTAAATATCAAAAAACAGTTATTTCAAAGCGAATTCGATCATTTATTCATCATTCCTGTTATCCCTCGGGTGAGTCTTCATAGAAGGTACCAGGGCGACAGAGCACGCAACACGTACTGTCCTAATGATATTGGTTTTTGGCGTGCTACCGGAGAATCGCGCCCCGCGAGACCGCCTCACCTTCCTTTTATCCTGGTACCGAATGTGTAAATTATTCAGGTCTCAGGTTCGAGTCCCTGGTCGAGACACATCACAAGATATCTTCAAATAATAAATAAGTTGTTCTTTTTGGATTAAGTAAAGAATATAAGAAATGTTAAAGTATAATTATAATTTTCTCAGAGTTTCATATCTGATTTAATATTGGAAGTATGACGGCCGTCAAAAAAAAGTCATGGCTAAACTTGATAAAATAAAAAGCTGTATTTTTAATAGACGAAATTCCTTTTTGTTTTTATAAAGAAACAAAAATAATTCTGAGAAATAATTCTAATTGATACCACATTAATATTTGCAACTATCCTAAATTCAATATCAATAATATTTATATTTCAATTTTCGAGTGTTGTAAGAATGCATCAGTTAATGTAAACGAACTGTCGGAGATGCGTGTGCGCAAGTAAGGCTGGTAACACAACGGGAGCAGTAATGTAGCGGAGTAATAAAATAAACAGATTTTGTTTATAAAAGCGAGTATTTAGGTGGGCAAAGACGGGTCGAATAAGTTAGGTTAAACGTACTTCAGTTTTATCTATGGTAGTCTAAACATTTTTGATATTGAAATAATTACAAGTAGACCCCTGTTTCACCCAATAATTTCTATTTTTCGAGGGACACATCTTTCGCGACAAAAAACACAAAAGTTATATCTAGATTAGTTCCATCGTTCGGGAGAAGTAAAGGACAAACACCATCCATTTGAACATTTGTAAAATTAATAACGAAAATGACAGTAAAATGTACTGCTATAAAATTCAATCAAAACCAAAAGGTTTTTATTTCGAGTAGGCCTTCTCAGGCACTTTCAAAACGTTACTGGCTCTAGTTGCGCGGTTCCAAAGTGTCATTCTTATGGATAAGAACCGGCAAGAAACTCCAATTGTATAGATACTTGTGTGCATCCAACTTAAGCTTGAGGATAAGCGTGTGGTGGGCCGGCAGTAGGTACCGGCAGTACCGCACGCCGCCTGCTACGCACCTCCGTTTATTATTACAATACGCGTATTTGGCTATTGTTGAATTGCACTAATGCATTCTAATGGATCGCCTCAGGATGTTATCTCCATATGTTTGTTTGTCTGACACATTGTTTAAAACATGGCCGACGATTAATCGATATTTCGATGTATTACAAGATGAAATTAATGTAATTTCCGCAGCGAAGGGAAATAGGTAGCTTGTATTGTTACTCAATGAGAATCGTGATCGTAATCAGGATCTGTTGATTGCTTGGTATTGCTCGCCAGATTGTTGCAGTCGGCTATTAAAATATAGAAACCTGTGGCTTCGTTTTGTCTATAGATAAAACCTCTCGTAAAATTGTCAGTCAGTCTTTCACATTTTTATGGACATCTCATCCATGTTAAATGCCACGATGTATTAAAAGTTAATTTAAATTATCCATTATTTCTTCAAAGTGCGCAACAAAAACTCGCCTTGCCAAATTTAAGATAATTCTTTATAATATTCTTGCAGCCCCGTTAGGAATTTTTAGCCTTATTTGTGAGTTACAAAAAAATCACAATCGAAGTAAGTTTTTCGATTCGATTACAAAAAGTCGATATCACAAATTTATGAGGACCATTAAGGTGGCACAAAAACAGAAATATGATAAGCAGAGGTCTGAGATAACGGGCACCCGAGACATGTAACGTTATATCAATGCAAACGTTTTTGCTTTAAGTTAAGGTTTTATAATTTATCGTTTGCAACATTTGTATTAACATTATAAATAAGTAACTCTGACTGAATGGATGGAAACACAAAACTAATTTAGATAAAGTTTGATTTGAATAATAGGTGGCTACTTCATCTTATCGGGTTGATGACATAAATTTGGTCGACCGAAAAGTATAAAACACAAGATTTTTTTAACCCGTATATTCGACATATACGACGATAGAGAAAGCGACGGATAAAGCTCATGGGTTGTTAATTATATCCTTAAAACAGGACAAATAAATTGCTTTAAGCACCTTTAAAACCTCCTCAAAATGTTGAACCACGTCAACCAAGTCAGCGATTCTTAAAGGGCCTCAGAATCGAACACAAATAACAAAATCGCAATCACACACATACTGTTTCCCGTAACGTATGCACTAGGGCATCATAAACAGTATAGAGATATCAAATTTCGCAAAAGCAATCCGGATCGCTCCTCATCCGCTGTCGACCGCGGTAAATCAGCTGCGAGCATTAAAATCTCGATTATACCGGCCGTAAGTTGCCGATAAATCGAAATCGAGAGGCACAGCACTAGGGCCGCCGGGTCGGGTTAGATTGTTGCTTTTGTATGGTAGGGTTAAGTATTAGTGGGTTATAGTAAGATTGTATGAATGATACACGTTAGGTATTTTTTTTTGTCATTGAAAGGAAAAACGTTTTTTTCGTGATCAAAATTATCGTGATAGATGTTTGTGATTCGTAAATTTTCTCAAAACTATCGACAAATTTTGGTTTTATTAGTATTATATTGCTGTTTATCGCTTACTAAAATAACCGTTAACCGACAGATATAGAAATATCTAAAAATTGCGCGCTCTCAAAAAGCACATACAAAAAAAATAATTCGAAATACTCTTACGTCATCAACCCTAGCGCTTCGCGTTAAAAAAGGGCTAGCGGCAAAAAATCCGCTCTTGCTTCCATAAATTTTATTTCGCTATGTGGAAGAGAAACAATCCATTTGTTGGCACCTAAATCTATGGGGTGAGCGAATGAGAATATGTAAATACGCGTTGAGGGACTGGGAAACGACAAAAAATACGAGCGCGTATAAAAGTTAAATAATGTCTTGATTTTTAGCGTATTCTTAAAGAGAATTTTGGGATATGGAAAGTTGTTATAAGAAAATTAATATAGGCTGGGGAAATTTTAGATGATTACAACAAAATCGGTAGTGGTTGATGAATTTTCTAAGCAGTTTTATCCTATGTCTATTTTTATACTGAAATACAAGAAAAACTTGTCTCAAACAATCTAAAAAAGAATATGAAACACAAAAATTCAACGTCAAAAATTCTCAAAACATCCCACTAAAATATTCACTCGATACGCGCGAAAAAACCGAAATTCCCTAATGATATGTGTCTGAGAGCATAATTCTTGCGAGGGAAAAGTGTATGGCGAGAGTATTTTACAATTTTCCCAGACTTCAGTGTTACCATAACAATAATAATATATTCACGGGCCCCGGTGATTTCCGGAAATGTCGTAAAAATAAAAATCATACCGTCTCCGAGGAGGGTTATCTTGGGGATGATAGCTAGTGATGTGGCTGTGCCGCTACCTGATACGCAGGTATTTAATGTTGAGTGATGTGACACGTTATGGCAGGATATCGATTGTAGTTGGTTAATCGTGGCTTTAGAATTTTAGTTGTATATTTGTAGAACAGCAAAATTAATTTAAGAGAAACGAAGGACTAAATTTCAAAGCAAAAAATGGAAAATGTAAGTCATGTTAGTTTCAAGAAGAACTCTTTTATTTATCTCTGTTTATGCAGATGTGATGTTCCTTTACATCTAACAGTCTTGCGATCCAAACAGTCAAACCCGTTCCGCACGTTCCTCGTGTACCAAACACAGCGTGGCTCAGAGTGAATGCGAAACATGTGATGGATTAAATTTTTCGGCAGAACGACGTGACATCACGGATTGAGCTTTAAATTATGCACGCTCCGTTTCCGCGCGTCAAAAAGAGCGCGGATAAGGTTTTTTTCGAGGTACATTTAAGTTACATGCTCCGTACCGAAGCTAAACCGACTTTGACAATTCGTACGCCATGTTTTTCTAACCAGGACGAATAACATCTATCCAATTCCAACATCCTACTGTACATTTATTTACAAGCCATTATTTTCAGACGCATCTGTTATAACCCCATTTCAATTACATTTTAAACCCATCTGATGCTCGAATATATCAAATCCCTTAACATTTTAATACTGCGCTGCATACGGAGCTATTTTGAGGATAGTTTACAAGCAAAAGTCGTTAGAGGGCAGGAGGCGACCACAAATAGACGTCAAAAAACTATGGACCCCTAGTTCGGGGCCTTTATATCCCACCAGGGACGCATAAAGGTGCGGAGGTGGCCCTAACCCTATCGGAGATGTGACCGTGTGATGGATAGCACTATCACAACCCTCGAGTCCTTCTGTTTTCTGCTCGACGTGTCTCCTTGTTTATTTATTTTATGTTTTGTTTATGTGCGAACACGAGGACCGGCGATACATTGTCGTTTTAAATGTGAAATATTTCCTTTAGTTGAAGTACTTTTTGTTTTCTTTTCCCTTTGTGAAGATTGATGGGCTCGTGCTGTAGTTACGTCAGCGTCGCTGCTAACGTGGCTAAGATTATAGAGATTAAAAATCATCACTATCCGCGGCTCTGTCGTATATTTTTACAGTTAAAACATAAAATGAAACAAAAATAAATCTATTGATTGCTTTCATAAACATTAATAAAATTGACACGATTGATTCTATTAAAGCCGTGTCAAATTCCTAAAAAGTACTAAAAACTATCGCTAAATTTGCTTGATTGCATTTAAATTGGACGCGCGGTGTTAATTGGAAGACACCTGTCAATTCTCGTTCTGATACAGCATTTTTACGGGAGAGCTATTCGATAGGCATGAAATATTCAAGCTGGCTGCACGAGCCACCGCGACAGGATACCTCCTAAATTATGCAGATCTGTAATGGACGGCCGACGTCCCAGCGTTTGCCGACCAAAATAGTTTTTTGGTTTCGATGTTACCGTTAATACGTTTGTGTTCTTTAAAATTTGTTGATAGATATTTGTGAAAATAAAATTAATTGAGAACTTAAGTACCGTTTCATAGATAAGCAACACTTAAATACACAAGTATAGTTTACATTCCTGAATGAAAACCGTCACTCAATCCAAGTTACGAAAACTAAAAGCCGTCCTCTCGCCGCAAAAAACTACAACACCAACCAATCTAGATTAAACACGGTTTCCCGAAAACCGAAAATTGAATTTTCACTAAAACCCCGACGCCATTATTCTCGTGAATCGCAATAGCAACAATAGCTGTAGTGAGACGGTAAATGGCGTCGATACTAATCTGTGGAGCCGGAAGAGTCTGCGCTGACGGCCGTTCGGAAGCCACAACTGGGCTAGGAAATGAGATAGGTGCGTTCTAACTCCTAGCACGCTATGCCGCCCTGGTAGTTGGCTACCTGCGCCCACAATGATGGAATTGGGACGGTGTGACGTGTGGACATTGTGGACGATGTTATTGTTGTAAGCCCATTGTTTTGTGACTAATTTAGTTCGCCTGAGATCCCTAGTTGGAGATTGTAATCAAACTTATGTGGTATATTGAGTGACATATTATTACGGCACAGTACGTCTAATTTTAGGCTTGTAAAGGAAATAGATTACATTCAAGGATAGAAGTTAATTTTAGCTTCATCGACAATACAGTTTTACAATTTTGGTGCTAAATATTCCTTATTTTTCTTCCAGCAAAATGAAATGCACACAAAGGCCACGTGTTCCCGCGCTGCATTCGGATACGTTCTTATTTCAAACGTAAAACAATATAGAGTTTGCATATCAATCGGGACATCAAAAGAGGCCGTATCATTAAAAATTAAGAAAAAGAAGTATGTAGACCAAACAGCTATTACTTGTAAATGTCATTTTGAACTGTATTTAAAGGGTGGTAGGGTTGAATGTTGTGTGTGACATGTAGTTTCATGTTGGTGACTGTAGGAAATAATAGCGTATGTGCGCTGGCGCAGGCGGTGAGCTCAAACGGTTGCCAATAAATGTGAGGTAAATGTAAAAAGAAGTAATATTCATGAGGTGCTCGGAGGATGCTCCAGGATGCTAGGGTTGCCAGATACACAACTTAGCATTTCATATTCAATTTGATTTTTGTCATAGTCGTGCTTAAGATTGGCATTGGTTTCAATTGACAACTGATTTATAATTGAGATTTAAACAACTTATAACGCTGAAATATTAGAATAATTTCCGAGTGTTAAATGTGTAATTAAAATACGATTTATATAATTCGATTAAACCATATTTGAGTATTTTAGTACAAATATATTTTGCACACAGTTTTACTTTTCTGACTCTACCGTACCTTTTAAAAAGCTTTCCCAAAAACTGTGACAGCCCTATTGTGCGTCAATTCAGTCTGTTTTGCATGCGGCTCGAAGCAATAAATAACTGTAGGGTTGGTAAAAAGTGGCGCTCGATCCCGGCCATTGTGCCTCCGTCACAAGAGATGCGACGCTTAGATTGTGGCCCGACAAACCCAGAGATTGACATTAATTTACTACTAACAAATTTACTTTAATTACTTATCAAAATAACTAAAACATAAACCTCTAAAACAAGTTTAAAAACTACCTACTACTATCTGATGGCAAACAAAAAAGGAAAATAAATCTATATTTAAATGAAAACCTAAATAAAAAATGCAACTAAAACGATCCGATCTGTAACGAATCGGCTGCATACATTAAAGGCATGTCGCGCATTGATTAGCGCCGCGAGCGAATAAATAATAATCGAGTCCATTCCGAATGAATCGAATCGAAAATATATATCGATATCGGTATCGATATATCGGCTGTAGCATTTACACAGTCGATAGGACGCGATAGGACGTGTGGATATAAAACATGCATTATAGGTGTCTATGCACGGACACACGGGCTATATCGATTACATATGCTTTTTATTGATACCACAAATAATTTGTGCTTGATGCTGCAATAGATTATAGAAATACTATGCTTGGTGTGCGGATTATATTCAATTATAAGTTATTGTATTGTTTAGTTAAGACTAGATGTAAAAGTATTCTCTTTTGAGATGCTTACAGAAAGTTTAAGTTTTCTTTAAAGAGATCATGTCAACTTTGTCAACAGCTAGTCTATGTCCTCATCAATATAGATTTCTTTAATTTAGTAATCATATAATATGTCCGACGGTCATTGATATTTCCTAGGGATTAACTTCAGATTAATTTTCCTCCAGAATCATGAAACGATCTTGCAATTAAAGTATTAAACTAGCTTAGAAGTTCAGATAGAACAGATCACATCTAAATCTGATCTCGGTGCGACAGTTGTAAAGCCGGTACCACACTGCACGCAGCACATCCGCCGGCCGCGCACCGGCACGCATAAACAGGCGATATCGCGAACGCCGCTTGACAAATTTCATATCTAACAGATATCGATAGGACGTAAATCATCGCGCGGTCTCGCCCGCCTGCATGTCGCCCGCCCCGCGTGAGTTATAGTGTGGATGCAGCTTTATTTCACAGTGACGTGTGATGCGTACATGCGTGAGCGCATAGTTCACGCGCCATTGTCGCGCTGTTTGAACTTCATTTGCGTTTGTGAGTTATTGTTACGTCATTATTTTGAGGTTTTCGAAGTGGGATTCGAAATCGTGTGACGTAAGTACCTAATAGTCGTTAATCAAATTAACTTAATCGTGTGAAACGTAAGAGCACTGTTTAGTTATTAAAATTTTATTTGTGTATCATCTCATCTTACAGAAGCCAAAAACAAGTCATCTTATCACCACGTTGTTACTTCAAGCGAGATAACAAAAAAGTACCAGGAGGGCATAAGACGTGCACAACATCATGCCTACCAGGATTACATAAGATACAGCAAGTAGAACAGCGCTATCTCGAGAGGCGGGGGCCGCGCCCCGCGGCGCCGCAAATATTTGCACGCCGCCAACGCCCTATGTTTGCCTGGTACATAGCTGTTGTGCGCACAACTCCTGCCGCTGTTGATGCCCTGAACTTGTACTTATAGCGGATGTTTACTTTGACTTCTACTTCAATTATAAACTGTACGTCAGCCTTTTTGTTGCAGTTTTAAGTTTTGCTGAAATCTACAAAGTTTTGCAATGCATTTCAATGCTTTTGGCAAAATCTTACAGATGACGTAATGAATACATTTTGGTATTCAATGTGTGAAAGCATTTAGAAGGTAAGCAACTATCTTCTCTAAAAAATGCTTGTCAAACATTCCAAGGAACTCTAGCTGACAACAAGGGTCTAAGTACTGAATAATTTCGGGCATGTCACACATAGAGGCGTCAGAGAACACGCGGAGAGCCGGCTCCGACAAATCGCCAGCCACGCCATTGCTGTGTCGGCAGCGCAGCCCTAGGCCGGGGGCGGAGCGCCCGCCCCTGCACACGACCTCGCCGTGTCGCCAAATTGGACCGAAGACGTTATGCCCCGTAATGGGAGGCCCCGGACCTCTGGGACTTCGATTTTGTTAGTTTAGCTGTAAAACTTGGTAATTGGACAGTGATCCCCGGTGGGTGTCTCTGTTTATAATGATCGATTACCGTTTTTTGTAGATGTTAGGGTGGGCGAGATTGCTCTGTCAATTACGTTTTTAGAGCATTTTAATTGACGTCGTTATTTATTTGCTATTCCTTCGACATTTAAAGATTATTTCAGAATAAAATTACTTCATTTGTGTAAGTATCTCCAGTTCATAAGAAAATAAACTAAAGTATAAAATGTTCGTTGCGAAAGAACCATCAAGCTGAACATGAGCCGCAAGTCTCGCCGCAACATAATCGTACAATGACACCAAAGTGACTCGTATTAACTCAAATACGACAAATCAAAGTGACTTAATCTCCTGTTCTAAGACGCCGGAGCCGAGCCGGATCCGTGCCGGCTCGCTACATGTCCGGTGTGCGGTGAGCCCTGCCTGACATCCGATAAATCAACCGGATCGACCCGATCGCCCGGATCGCACAACCAGCTCGCCAATAAATAATGCCTCAAGACGGACGAACTTATGTTCTAATGTAATTATTTAATTAATTGAAGTAGGTACTGTGTAGCCAATGTTCAGACTTTACACATACATTTACAGTGAACCTAACATAAACATTAAACAGGTTGGAATAATACTCAGAAATACAGAAAACCTAAATTTAGATAAAGTACATTAACCAATAACAAACTGCTAACAATGTTGGCCCCAGTCCGAGATTAGTATCGCGATTTAATTAAAATAATCATAGTTCTATCTACCAACAAGCATCCCATGTTATTATGTGAACAAAACAAAAGTAGAAATTAGAAAACAATCTCTTACAAAGTCGCTCACATGAATGGCCGTACAATTACAGAGCACGAGTCAAAAATGAGTCGAAACATATTTTTTCTAATCCCTTCCCACGCATAAAGCTCGCTAGTAATTACAGGTTCGGCTCTGTAATAACATATCGCATCAATAAAATTGTATATCATTCAGTTGTGTTTCCCGCGAACACGTCGGGTGATTAGCGCGGCCATCTTGTGGGCGGGCACACCCGAAGGCGACACGATCTCCGATTCCATTCTCAAAAATAACACTAATCGGCGAATCGAGCACGCGCCCGAACACCCGAACGTGTGTTTTTCGAATTTGGAACGTACCAAACGTCCTACGACGTTATTACCGCGCAGGGATTTGACTACTGTCACTTTTGACAGATGTGATTGACGTTTATAAATACCACGAGTCAAGTGCGAGCTTGTTATATTCCGTTCGGGAATTCACCAACTTTTTGTCAAGACGAAGGGCTTTTAATGTCAATGGAGTTTTTAAAATTAAATTTAGGATGGCTCAGCTTTTGCGAAACTAAGGTTGGTTTTCGTCCATTTCCCCGATGTATCCTTGCGGTGTAAAGTTAATTAACCAGTTTCGTTCGCTGGCGCAGATGAGTGCATATTGAAACGTCAAAAAGTGTATGTTTTCTTTTGCTTCTCATTTTCGGCTGGCTCCCCAATATCGTCGCGTCATGAGCGAGACAGGCACCGGCCGACGGACGTTGGTTTATGAAAGATGAAATAGAAAACCGCCTGTTTTACCAGGAAATAGACGGGGAATTGGAAATTTCAATTTTATTTTTAGATGGTTACTTTGTACTGCGAATCGAAGCTCGCTGCTAGCAATTCGAAATATGACCCAAGAAAAAAAAAGCAATTGACGGCTGACTGTTACAATTATTATTCCCTCCATCCTTTATACTCAAGCAAGATATTCTACCTATAGAACAAACAATAAGACCTCTGCCAATGCTGTAACAGTAATGAATAATCAAACTAAGGCGTCGTCCAAAAGTTTAATCCAAGAAGCGAACAGAAAATCATTCATTCATATTCATAGTGGAAACAGGGAGCGAGGCTTTCACGAAAATGGCTCCCTGTTCCTAGGAAGAGACGGGATGAGATGCATGAATATTAACACGGCACCGGTACCAGGGCGCCATAACTATATTAGAGCAAGCGCTCGCACTGCATGCCAACGGTAGGGGCACGTTTGAAGTTGCGCCCGGCTACGTTCTGAAATTTGACATTTTGACAGCTCTCCGACGTTGGCTGCCTTGTCTCCCGTCCCCCTCGCGCGCCCACAGCCCGCCTCTAGCCGTCCCACTCGCACAATAATAACATTACGTGCACGAGATTCCTGTTTCTGCTACGTCTGACTTCTGATATGAATTGTTAATGCATCGGTAATTGATATTATAATTTTGATAGACCATTTTGTTCTAATGGTTGTGGCTTTTAGTGTAAGAGCTCGGTATCTTTGTAGTAAACGTTAAATATGTCATGTGATACAGCTTTTATGTGGTGTTGTTGGGGTTCCCGCTGCCTTTGTTTGGATTAGTCTTTGTGTGAACGATTTAATGGATTTTGGTTATACTGTTTCAATCAGCTATCTAAGCCTCGTGATCGTCAAATTATTGGTACTTAGAAGTAATGATTATGTGGTAAATTAAGATAAGTTTACGTTCCTTTATTACATACAGTTACTCTCGAAAGTTTGTAATGTAAGTCGTAACCATTACCACTTTAACGTCTTTAAAGTATTACTTAGTAACCGATTAGTCATCATGTCTAGTCAAATAGTTCCACACAGACAGCTCAAACCAAAATTAGAAAAGAATTTCCACAATACACTCCAAAGATCTCAATGTCACAAGGTAAAAGTCATAAGACCGTGTCAGAGTGACGCGCAGGCATTCAGCTCCGAGACCACCGGACACACGACAAGTGTTCTCACAAACTTAGAAACCATTCACACCAATTTCACACATCAAAGTCATGGGTTTAAACACAGCATTAGCCATTCCGGCTATTCTTCCCGAAGACTGAACGACAGCCACGAAATTGGCGTCCGAATGACAGAGCGACAAAAGAAAACGAAAAACTACGAAAAAGACGCTCTAATTTGCAGACACTTGTACACGTGCTAATCGAAGTCTCGGCCGAAAAAATTGCCAACAGAAACTTAGGACAGGGCTGTCAATCGACTGTCGATGTCGCCGATAAAAAAGGTGTGTTTAAAACTCAAAATAGCACGTCAGTCAACCCTTACAGTGCAGTAAGCTGGCTAAATTCGCACTATTCCGGGGGGAAATTCGGTGACGCCTGAAAATAGGAAAAAATAAGGACAGCGGACGGCGGCACGGCATTGTTGCATCGGATCGGCTGGATTTTTAAATAAACTATGCGGTGTAACCAAAATGGAATGAAGTTTTAAATATATTTGCATGGGATTCGCGAGAGCTAGACGATTATGACCGAAATAACTTTTGGTTTTTCGATTTATATTAGTAATCGGACTTTTATCGAAGTAATTGAACTCCTTAAATCCACTTCCAATCAAGATTAAAATGATATCATATAAATTAATGCCAACTGTCAAATTGCTAAAAGCTTGATCCCACGAGAATTTTGGAGTATCCTCATCCTGTTGGAAACCAAATTTTAAAGGTTTTTACAAATTCAGGTAATTTCTCGATTAAGAAGGATAAGGTTGTATATTGATATTTTAATTCGTACACCTATACAGGCATCCACTTAAACACCATACATTTGCGAATGCATTAATTATCTCGAAGCGAGTATCTCGAAAATGTTTGCTGTAACTTAATTATAATGGAGTGAGATGTTCAGTAACGATAACACTAAAGCAACAAAAAATAAATTAAAGCAAAAATAATTAACAAAAAATATGTAAAAAACGCCTTTCAAAATATTTTCAAAGAAAATAACGTTTAAATAGTTTGTGGAAAGTAAAACTAAAATAATTGACGCAAAGAAACAGTCACGAGCAACCAGGGCATCATATCAACGTGGAAACATCAAAGAAACTAAGAACAAAGTGAAAACAGAAGTTGGCCGTTTGATTAGGCTCGTTCTTAACATGCGACCGCCTCAGGCAATCGCTTTGTTACATCCATCCTTTGTGAAACTAAACAAGCAAAGCTTACTTCTTGTCGATTTCTGGGCGCCTGGTACCTCTTGTGAAGTGACAGCTGAAGGTACAAGCCGAATAGTCACCGTCAATTTTGATAAAGGAGTTTGTGACACAAAAAATTGGACTGATCTCAAAGATGGTTTGATTTTTGACATGTTTAAGACGTTGAGTTGATGTTTTCTGATACTTAAAGGACAGGTCGTTCTTTGTTGATAACGATACATTGATATTAGAGGGATTTATTTTAGTTACAGTGATTTTTATGATCTTCAACGGGACCCAACTGTGCTGCTGCAGAGACTCAAATGTTGTCGTAAATTAATGGCTACAAAAATCATGTAAACAGGTGTATAAGCAACTCCTTCGTCCATTCGTCTGGTAGCTTAAAACAACAATGAAATTACAGTTACTAGAGCTTAACAAAAAGTACGATAAAGTCCATGAAACGTTGCTGGCTCGAATTATTCGGCCACACCTCAATCGCAAATAAACGGGAGTGATACGTAAATATCCACAAAAAACAATACGCCAATATAAAGAGGTTATCCAAAAATATCCGCGACGTACAATGCAGTGCAAAAAAATTGTCACAAGCGGCGCGAATGTCAATAAAATTTGATGTTTACGCGCGAACCGATATCTCGCGGCAAATAAAACCGCGCACCACTTTAAACTGTTTTCGTTCGTTCGAAAAATGATTTTCTTTTTTTTTTTCGTTTTAGTTTTTTTTTGAGCGTTGAGTTTTTGGCCGCGGATTGTGGGAAGGGTTTAGACAGCGTCATTGAATTAGTGGTTTTGTGAGTTTATATTTAAAGTAAAAGAAAAAACTACCACTTAGATATAGGTATGACTTTAATGACTATTTCATTATCACAAAGGATTATTCTAAGGTTGTATTATCGGTACCTAACAAAAGAGGGGAGATACATATTAGGCGGGTGATACACGATAGGCCCAATCATCTCACAAAGCATACCGGTGTGCACACTGGCTGATATTAACAATACTAGAATATTCTCGCCATAGGTGTAAGTTACAAGAAACTTTACTATCACTTTTATTCGAAGAGAAATTAAACCTGAAAACTATTGGGAGGATAAAAACACACACCTTTTACACTAAATACATTAATTACAACGAAATCTTCGCTTTGTGCAATATTTCAATGTATAAGGCTTTTTTGTTTCTGTTTTAAAGATGAACATGAAATTCATTAAATTAATTCCCAAATGATCAGTAAAAATATCTCAAAAGCCAAATCAAAATGTTAAATACATTTATATCACAGCAAAAGGTCATCCATTCAACATTAGTATACAGAAACCACAACATATACTTTGAACTGTATCTGACAATGCAACCCTCCGCCGCCGCGGTACGCTGCCGGTCTTATTGTACAGGGGCACGATAACCCTGTCAGCGCCGTGACGGAGTGGCGTAGTTATCGGGCGTATTGTAAACGCGTATTGTTCACTACGCCCGACGTCTTCATACGGCCTGTGTGTACCGGCCTTTAGTTTTAATGTCTGTTTTGATGTGGCGACAATTGTTACTATTTTGATGTTGTGTTATGTAAGTTATCTTGCTCTAAATTAGGACTTGAAGGATTAAATATACATGCTTATAGCCTGTTGGTTTTAAATATAGGCTAGATTGACAGACTAAAAATTATAGTAGAAAAACTTAGAGAAAGCGATTTTGTTTTACATTTTGTAGTGATGACATAAAAATGCTTCAAAAAAGCTCATACGTATAGAAAAGTGAAAGTATTCATGAAACTTCGTAGAAAAACGTCAGTAAACACATTACTGTTTCTTGTAAACAAAACTGTTTTTGACCAATATTAAGACTTACAACCTAATACAATTACTATAAACCACCTTTAGATTCAATCAGTTCAACATTACATATAATAGCTAAGTTAACTCTACAAAACAGTTCTTACATGACCACGTTATCAGAACGGTCAGAGTGTTACGTAATGCCAGTTGTTCCTAGATCTCGGCCTAGGCAGACATTGGCCGGTGTAAGCTCTGTCTACAATATGATTGGTCCGTCTCCATGGGGCGTTGTAGCTGAAGATTTCGCAAGAGAATACTGAATGCTATGATAAAGCAGAGATAGGATATACCTAGTCTTATATGTATATGTATGTAATTAAAGATATGATTTTAGGAAAGTTTGTGTTTTTTTTTCTTTTGATATCTTGGTATGTGATTTGAATGTTTGTGAAGTGCTTTGTAATTGAAGCTTTAGTACAATCGTTATTTTATTTTTAGAAATAAATGTAGCAATTATTTAATTTTGCTGTTAGCTTAGTTACATAATACACTTTCTTCAGTTGTTTTATGACACTATTGACGGTTCAGGAAAACATCGTGAGAAAACCAAATATCGAAATCTGATGATATCGCAATGAGCTAACTTGGTGATCAATGCTCAAACCTTATGTGATACCTGTGCCTAACAGTGGGACGTGTATAGGCTGGATTATTACATTTTATTTTTTACCAAAAAGATACATTATTAGAGTAAAAAAACGCACATGTCATACTATGTGACTTAATGAACTTAATCATTATAATAACAAGAAATACATCATACATTGACTAACTTTTTCTCGATATTCAGTGTAGTCTTGATTGAGACCTCATTCAAGCATTATACGTCAATTGAACAAAATTCACACAGTTTTTACTGGTCTTTATAAATTATCTGAAAGTGATACTTTTCCATCATTAGGGAACTGTTTTAATTGCTATAAAGTAATTGTCTATTCTTTGATTAGAAGTTACAAAAACAGCGCATATATTTAAAGTAATTAAGAACAGACCACTTTCAAAAAGTCACATTTGAATTAGCCTGGATTTGACCCTACAACTATGTGCATACTAATCCAATCATTGAATCACAATACGTAAAACAATACTTCTCTATACACTAATCAAAGGTCCAAGCACTACCGCCGTAATTAAACTTAGATAGACCGAAAGTTCACAAAATTAACAATTTACCAATAATTTACAATTTACAAAGTGATAACAGAAAATAATATTGTTATATGTTTATCTAATAAACATATTTTGCAGATTATAGGAAATTTACAACAGACCTCTGCTAGGTCTAAGGTCAGACAAGTCACGTAGATACAACATTAGTATGGCCATAGGATAGGGTATATGACACTATTGCGAAGGACTACAGTATTATCTTGGAGATTATTGAATATATTTATAATTTCTATGAAGGGAAAGTTGTAAAGTGAAACTGATAAAAATATTTATCAAAGTAAAGAATTAGAAGAATCGAGACTCAAAAAAAATATAGACGTATAACTTAGAGATTAGTTATTTCGCGACAATTTAGATGAAAAATTATAATAAAAAACGCAAACTACACCAATATAGTTCTAGATACATATTCCATATGTGACTTACAAAGACAAAATGCCGCCATACTTGTACAACTTAGGTATTTAACCCCTTCAAACAATAACTACACTCTTACAACCAGGAAACCATTAAAACCTAAATACCTAAACGACAAAATCAATCAAAATACAACCCTACACCGATCACATAAAGTCCAAACTTAGCCAACACAAGTTATCATTGATCAAAAGTCTAAAAACCACTTAATTCTGTAAAGGCGTGTTCACACCGCGCGAGTGGCGAGTGAGGCGAGTTGTGGCGAGTTGCGTCGCTCGCCCGAAAGAGGGCGTTGTATCGTGACGACTCAATCGCGATCGTATCGGCTCGCGACGACGCCACATGCAAATGCACCCGCGGATAGTGCTGCCTAACCTGCATGCAATTGTTAACGTTTATATTGTAAGAATTGGAAGATGGATTATTTATACTTATACGTCGATGATTTACGAATTAAATTAAAATTTCCTACATTCAACTTTTTAGCAACATATACATTAAAAATCTAAAATAGTATTCTGACCAATGAAGGTTCATTCTACGCAGGTGCATTACTGACAACAAGCACAAAAGCATTAAATTACTTTTTTGGTCCATAACTATTTCAACGTAAGTTTCAGTAAATAAGTTGTATTTACTGAAACTTATCCAAAAGGTACTTATATTTTTGTCAAATAAACTGTCTTTTAGTAAAAACCAAGCTTGGAAAATACAGTTCATCTTCCCATTTCACAAAATTCCATATTTTGAACACGTATCTCTTCAAAATTCAGCCAACATCCACATATTTGCAAGGATTTGACTGCAAAGTATTTGCTTATACTTGCTACAATGATGTAAGCCGTGATAGTGGCGAGTGGCTCAGGCAAGTGACAACTTACTCGCTCACTCGACCAGTCTAAACGCACTCTTATGCCTCGTTGTAAAGAACGTCGTGATGTGTCAATATCATGTTTTATTTTCGCTATTTTTGAAAGATTATTGTGGAGAATAAAATAGTTGTTTAAGTACACAGCTTTAGTATTTTTCTTAGTTTATTGTTTTGCTAGATTATCTGTTTAAAATTCAGAATGTTGAAGTTGAAATGCACCCTATGCCTTTTAGGATTTCTTTTCCTTTCCTTAACAATACTTTAACTGGATTCAATATTATTTCTTTCAATATTATTATGATGTATCAAATAGAAAGTCGTGGTCAAAGAATTAAACGAAAATGTAGAAACTAAGCTACAATATTAGCCTCCGTACAACCCGTAAGTTTCAAAACTTAATACATTTTAACATAAAAACCAGCATTCCGGATCAAAACTAAAAGAAGCTCGGAGTCCGCTAGACTCCGTGAAACAATTACTTAGCCTGAAACTGGGGGGTTAACCCCCCTCCCACCCCCCGGGGGGGGGGTACCTGAAGCCATTTTCATAATGCACCACCGGTTCACTTCTTCTTAAACTTAACACTTTAAATAATTGCCCGATGGTGCTGAGACGGGTCCATTGTACCCAGGTGCTATTTCGTTCAACATTAGTCCGGCAGCGGTAGGGTTGGGCTGTTATTGTAACGACCAATTACAGTGATTGCAGTTTTCGTTATTTTTTAGCTTTCGTGTATTTTTGTTATTAAAGAGAGATTTATGGCTTTTGAACAAACTTAGAAACTATTAGAGAGAAATTCCTAACTTTTTTTAAAGAAAAACCTTGCTATTTAGAACTGAAATTATAATTCCTTTGATAGTAATTTTCTGATATTTATTACTCAACCCTAAAATGCGCACGACACAAGTTTAAGTAAAAAAATCTACATTTTTAATGGGACTAAGTGAACTTCCTTGGAAGGTGTAATTTAACACTTTTCAGGCAGAGTCTAGACTGAAAACTGCAGCGCTTGAATTTTAAGACTAGCCTGAAATATGGGGGAAGTGTGTGGGTGGATAGGACCGTTATAATATATGGAGCCGGAGCGACCACAGAGGATTATAAGTTCATGTTTTGGCGACAAAGCTGGAATTTTATGAGAATTATCATAAAAAAAATGCTTAATTTATAGTTTTTTTTGTAGATAAAGTTAATACGAACATGATTGTTGAAGAATAGCTTTAAATCCAAAAAAAATATCAGACTCTTTTCAGCTAAATTTTGTAAGTTTAAAACGATCGCGAGATTTTTTAATACAGGTAGGTACTATTTTGAACAATACCTATACCATAAAATCTTTCGCAAAAAAAGATCTAGGTACAGACAATTTTCTAAATGAGGTTAGAAAACTATAATTCATATAACGTTAATCCAATCTTGTATTACTCAAGGACTTCAGTTACAACTGCACCATTCATCTCAGCTAATGACAATCATTACCCCGTATGTCCAGTGGACAGGTGGTGGGAATGCGATTGCAGGTTCATTCCCCGTTAGTAACGTTATAACAATTGGAGGTAGTTTGTTACAGTTTTTCTCAGGAATGTGTTTTTTACTGTATGTGTGTTGATCAAGAAAAATGATGTTTATTTAAAGACTTTTAGATAAGATAAATTTAACTTTTTTGTAATTGCATTTTACATGTGATCAGAGCACGATCAGAGTTACATGTTCTTTTGAAGAAACTTGTATTATAATCAAATCCTATCAGTTGTAATTTTGTGAGAGCTCATGAAAGCCAATGTAGAAAAGAAAACCAATCACGAAACTGCATGGAAAATAATTAGAGAAGCATATGCCCTGCAGTGGGCAAACATAATATATGCTGAAGCTGAAGAAGTCACTAGAAGTAGTAGGTAGTCACTAGTCACTTTGTGAATGAACCTTAAAAACCTTACCAAAAATGTACAAAAATCGTTACAAAAAAAGCATTATGAGAATTGGCTATCCTCATATTTCCAGTGGATCCAGAACCCGCCATATATTGCGCGCGGATCGCGTCGGCGTCGCAAATCCGCTGTGACGTCACTACCGTCCAATTTCACTAATGGCGCTTAAACTTTACTTATTCCTCGAGTTATGAACTGAAAGGTTTTAAATGTTGAATTTCTGTGTCGTGTGCAGATTTTAAAAGCTTTTGTTTTAAGACTCTATTCTGTGACTGCTTTTTTGGATATGCAGTTAACCTGAGATCAGGCTTTGATAGAAGTTACGTGAAAGAAAGATTAACGTAAGAAAAAAAATTATCTATCTTTTGAAAATTACATAAAAGACAGATTAACGTTAAGGAAAGAACTTGATATCCTTTAAAAGACCATATCAATCTATATTTGGGGTTATAGATAAAAGAAGGAATTAAATCAGTTTCGCATGTAATTTTCAGATGTATTTACAACCAAATCACTTTGTAGTAACTACTTATAGCAACCTCAAATAGATATAAAGTTATTATACCACAGTCACCTACAAAAATATATATTCTCATAGAATATATACCACAGTCACCTACAGAAATATATATTCTCATAGAACCTTCTTCCATCTTTAACTAGTAAATAAGACTTACCCCCACTGGGAATTACATTTGGACTCACCTGAAACAAAAAAAAAACACAAATTAATTACTTGTTTAAAATTAAGATATAAAGAAAACTACTTTTTGATAAGCTAGTGTGATGAATGCAGTAATCAGGAGTTCCCGGTTTTAAAATGGATAAATAGCTCTACTTAAAGTAGGAATCACGTCGGTCTGCCGTACCCCCGGCGCTCATTACCGCCTCCACTCGTTTCATTCATATATCACGCTACAGGTTATTGAAACACTCAGGTCTTTTCGACCTTTACAGTCGTCATAAACATGATATACGGTGAGGGTTGAGTTTTATTAGTCACAGCTGATTGGCAATTTAATTTGCTCGATAGTTTTGTTCGTGAAGATGTAAAAGGTAATGTTTGAAAAGGAATCAAAATAATAGTGTCGTTTCGAGAGTTATAATATTGCTATTGTAAGAGGAATAACTGTGTGTCAATAATAATTGTTGTTGCAAACAAAAATAGACACAGTATACCGAACGATTAAGGAGAACGATAATAGCTGCTATCCAAATAAAAGCCACTCACTCAGAAATCATAACAACCATCCACCCCGACCCTAAACTAAAACTAATTTCCATACACACAATTAGTAACAATAGTCGATTATTAAATGGGCCAAAGGAAATCCAATGGTATTATCGGAAAATCTCAAGGGTGGGTACCAGGAGGCCAGAAGTTGGAAGTGGTCAGCGTGGCTAATCGCGCGAGAGGCATTATCTCGCGGCCAGCCTCGAGTTAATCGGCCGACGGCTGTGATTAGCTAAGCCCCCAGCCTATCTGCCCCCCTGGTGCTCGGCATTATGCAGGCACGACTTGCTGCCTGACCCGGGCCCAGATAGCGAGATAAAAACCCTGCGTCCAAGTTTGATGGTGTTGCTACGGGGTCGCCATGATTTATTGTACATTTTTTATCTTTGATACTAGCTTTGGTTACAATTAATGTAAATTAAACTACAAACATAACTTTTTTGCCAGTTAACGAAATGTTTGGTCATTAAAATGTAGTAGAAATATTGCGTTGGCTACTTTTTAAATCAGCAGAAATGTTTACTAAAAATATAACGCTCATTAAGCGTGCTAATAAATAATTTTGCTAAAACATGAACGTCAAACAATACCAGGTGCGATGATTTTTGTAAACGAATAGGGTTGTCCGGAGCCATCGCTTATCTAAAAAAAGACAGCTAATATTTTGTAAAAGTTACTCAATATTATTTTTATTGGTAATCTTGGCCGGAAATCGAGACTGTGTTTTAATATCTTTTAATAGAAGAAGTATAGAGAAATTAGGAAACTGTGTCAAAAGTATCATACCTATTTTTTCCCCGATATGCGATGTATTTATAATAAACAAGAGCACTTTCAAACAAACTGCTGAAAAATGACAGCAACAAAATATGAGAAATAAATTCGAGAATATCTGTAAACCACGTAAATACGGAGCCAGCCCTGGGGCACCTGTAGATAATTCACAGGCGCGTCCGATGCAAATGTCCGCATTATCAGCACCACACACAACACACAGTTTGCGTATGCAAAGCGTTGTTTATTAAAATTAAATAAATACACCCCGGTATACGGTAGGTACCGAGCAACGTGACGGATTTCGAAAGGGTTCGGTTTGGGCTACGGAAGATGTGTTGAAGGGTTAATAATGTAAAAATTAGATAATGTTTCTTTTATTACAAGTAACTTCTTGGATGGTGAGGTTGAGGAATTTTTGACGCCATTTTTTAGTTTTTTTTTTATGTGTTACATAATTTTATACGTATACATCGGTAAGTAGTCCGGTCAATTTAGACATTTGACCCACGACAAATTCAGGGGAAGCTGAAAATTCTTACAATTGTTTAAATTATAATTATAAACATTGTCTTAAAAGTCCCAATCTATCCCATGTAAGGAAAAAATTTTAGCGGGGTAATAAGGTCCAAAAAATGAGTTTTTCGCGATTTTCTTGAAAACGGTAAGTTTTATCGCAAAATTACCCCAGACATAATTTGTAGATCAAGGAATTTCCTATAAAAAAGGTATCAATAATTTTTTCCCTAAAAGCCACCGCTTCTGAGATATAACGATGCAAAAAATTGCAAGCGTCATAAACGCACACGTTTCCACGCCACCTCTGAGGTAGTGTACTTAGCGCGTTTTTTTTAACGTGGTTTCCCCAATAGACAATTATAACAATCATCATGATACTTCGCTTCAGCAGCAACTAGATCATGTACAAAGTTGACTCGCGTAAACACAGTTTCTGCTGTAGCATCGGAACAGTCCGAGCTGCTGCCAGAATTGAATCTTTCAAGTTAAGTGTGCTTGCATGGAGAATTTTACGGCGATATCCCGGAGATTTTCTCCTCTCGCTCTCTTTATTTGCTGCCTCACCGCAAAATAAGCATAATTCTTTAAAACAAAAATCTGATGCACTTACACGTGATCTAGTACGAGGAGGGATTGCTGCCGATGTACTGGCTTCTTGTTCATCACGTTGCCTTTTTTTAGCTGACCCAATAGAATGCTTCCGAGTATAATTTTTACGACAACTTACGTGTATTGTCACAGATTTCTGTTTTTTAAGATATTCGGAAAATTCATCAGCTCGTTCGATACTTGCATCGATTAATGTCTTTAGACCACGTTCAACAGTAAAGGTGGCGGTTCGCGCCGCGACAGAGACAGGAGACCGCGACTGGAGACCGCGACCGGCGACCGCGACAAGTTTCTCGGTCTCTTCTGCATGTACTGTAGGTCGAGACCGAGACTGGAGACCGTGACAAATATTTTCAAGAAGGCTCATTTCGCTATTAGTGGAGAAGCACCTTATGTGTGATGACAATACATTCACTAAGTATTTTCGGTTAAATATATTTTTTATTTATTTTTTCAGCTATGCTCATCCAAATATTGTCCTTCAAATTTTCGTCTCTGTAAGTCGTGCATCGCATATCGGAAGGTGCAGTTCAATCAGCGATTTACAGTCTTCTTCAGAAAAAGTATTCATTTTTGAACACTAAACACAGGTGCTTTTTGAGCGCGACACAAGACACTACTGGTCCGAGGCAGCGACCGTCTATCTGTCTCCTGTCTCGCGTCTATGTCTCCTGTCTCTATCTCGTTCGCGAACTGTCGCTTATACATTTCCTAACGTCAAGTAACGGTCGCGGTCTCCTGTCTCTGTCGCGGCGCGAACCGCCACCTTAACAGTTTCACTTTCAGTCAAAAGTTTAGCACAAATAAAACAATATTCGGACATTTTTATTATAAAACATAAAAAAACTCGAAATAGGTTAGAATGAACACGTGTTTTCACTTCAGAGTGACGCTCAAGACTAACATTATTTTATGTATTGAGTATTTAGACAAAACAGGTATACGACCGTAGCCACGCACACAACTGAACAGAGAGACAGATGTTGCCTCAAGGTTACACTATTGTATGTATTAAGGGATCGAGTTTCATTATACCTGATATTCTCAGAATAATACTCATGAGTATTTTATATTTTAAATGTAACTTAAAATCACCGACAGAAACATATTCTTACTTACATTACAGCTACAGAAAGTATATGGGTGAGGTACTTAGGCATATTATGACGCTCGCAATTTTTTGCATCGTTATATCTCAGAAGCGGTGGCTTTTAGGGAAAAAATTATTGATACCTTTTTTATAGGAAATTTCCTGATCTACAAATTATGTCTGGGGTAATTTTGCGATAAAACTTACCGTTTTCAAGAAAATCGCGAAAAACTCATTTTTTGGACCTTATTACCCCGCTAAAATTTTTTCCTTACATGGGATAGATTGGGACTTTTAAGACAATGTTTATAATTATAATTTAAACAATTGTAAGAATTTTCAGCTTCCCCTGAATTTGTCGTGGGTTTACTGATTTTTTGGTCTAATTTGACCGGACTAAAGTCTGTGAACGTCGGTAGAATGGAATAAATAAATTACTAACTTTAATTTGATAAAAAGAACGAATAATATCACTATTTTAATTTCCAATATAGCGTTCTATATCTGTTGTTACAACAGTAGTTAAACAGAGACTACAATATATAAATTAGGAGCAACATTAACAGCTCTATTTTAGTCGTGATTCCGCTAGCTACAGCCATTGCGGATTAAACTCTAGGCCGGCTAATCCTGCTCTTTGTTTAATTAAATCGATACTATCGTATATTGCCAAGTTTCCAATCATTTAGATTCTTATTGGATTACAACCTACTCCACACTTGCAATTTTGCTTTTATAAAAGAAAAGTAAGAAAACAGTTTTCGAGTTGCCGCGCACCCGAGACCGAAGTTTGTACAATCTAGATATATGGGCGAGTTAAGATGTGCATCTAAATAGCCTCTGCCGCCTTGGTACCTAACTTTAGATTACTTGCACCAAGTTTTACCGACTTTTCCCCTGGAAATGGTAAGTTTTCTTCGGCTTGGGGGAAAAATTTCCCGCGTGTAACCCATTCTGCTTGACTCGAATTTACTGCTCAAGTTGGACGCTCACTGCGTGTTGGTTAATCATACGAATCCGCTGAACGGACTGGATCCATATCGAAAATACGTACAGAAACTACTGCAAAATGCTTACAGAGGGGGAAGGTCGATTTGTTTTCAATTGCGACAATACAAACGATAAACAAAACGGTGTAGGTTCGTAAAAAACCTAAAGGGTTATTCTCATAAAAGTCGGCACCATGAAACGACCCGCCGGCCACGAACTGCAGAAGGGTTCCAAGGGTTGATGGCTCATTATGAATTCATAAGTGAAAACACTTGGCCCGTGCGCTATTACGACACTCCCCGTAGAACCCGAGTCGATGCATTTTTAAAATGGGTCAATTTTAGAACAGTTTCCGAAACTTTCAAACATGTGTTACAAATGTTTCTAGTTTTCGAATTGTTGTTTGTTTTATTTTATAAGAAACTAAGGGCAAAGTTACTTCAAGAATCTTTGTGCAAAATTTTCTAACAATATTTTCTATTAAGTACCAGTTTCATCAAAATAATGTTTATTACAGATACCCGATAAAAAAATTACAATCTCTTACAGAAAGGGCGTCAAAAAACACTTCTACCTCTAAACTGAATCCACAAACAACGTCAAAAACCTCCTCCTTTTTGACATCGGTTAAAAAAATATTTCCTTCAACAACTTTTCATTCAACATTCCCTTACTAGGGCATCATCAAGGGTATGTTTATCACAAATTAACATGAACATATGCAGGTGTATTGCATCTGGTCTGTGACACTATTGATAGGTCCCTGACTAATGTCAACGTTTTATCTTTTGAACCACCTTTTTCATTGATTAACTTGTGTATTTACGAATTGAGGAATGCCTATTATGTAGTCAGATAGTCACATATTAATAATGTTATTTGTATTGCTAGTCGATTATTTGTACCTAATAACATACCGATTGTCACCTGAATACTGTATTTTAATAATACTAGTTGTTACCTTCGACTTCATTTCCGAAGATGTTGGTTTCAGCTGCAAAAACTTTACCTGCGTTTGAAACTGTCGATTAAAAAGTGTCTATGTGTTAATTCAAAGTGTCAACTAACTCTATACTAAATTTTATAAAAAAAAAATCAGTAATTAGAGCATAAAAGAGTAACTAACATTCACTGATTTTGATTTTGACTTAGGTACCCCATTTCATGAGAAATGTTCATGATTATTGCAGTAAGTAAACACCAATAGATATAGTCATCAATGTCAATAAAGTTTTTACGTAGGAGGAAATGCACGTCAAACTCGCGTGTATTCAATGGAGTGTGTAAACTTTTTGTTACAACTAATTGACAACGAATCTCTTTATTAAAAAATAAAGCTGTAAACTATTTTAATTGCTCCTTTCTCATATTTATCTTATCATGCAAACATTTTCGTCATATCAATACTTTCAGGTCAATAATCTCTCTTATAAATGAATTCCTACTAATATTTAAAAGCGAAAGTTTATAAGTATAGATGGATGTTTGTTACTCTTTCACGCTGAAACGACGAGTACAATTATGATGAAATTTAGTATAGAGGTAGCTGATACACTGGAAAAACATTTAGGCTACTTTGTAACCTACTGCGTCATTGGAGGTTAGGTTTTTGCAGCTGTAACCGTAAGCCGTAATTCGCGCGGGCAACAGCGAGTAAGTAAAAATAATACCCAAAAAATAAATATTCCTACAGTATTCAAAGAAAACAAAACATTAAGAAACATTATAAAGCACAAAATAAGGCGAAAACAATATATCTTGTGTAACCCCAGCCATCTCCGCGGAAGGTTGGGGACAGCGCAGGTGCGACACTGTCACATAAATAGGAATACCTTCCACCCTTTTTAATATACCCTAGATTTGGTATAACACCCTGATATAGGGACTCAAAGAATATAAGGGGTTTTCGCACAATATAACTGTGACGTTGGAATACATTAATCAAACTGCGAGGCTTGGGATTTTTCGCTTGATATTGTACCCGTAACTTATGGTCGCCTGGTACTTTAATATCTCTGTGCATACTAGTTTCGGATGTCTGATAATATCTCTGGAAGATTAATAACAGTAAATATGAAACTATACTAAACAAAAATATTTAGATTTAAAACTAAACTTAGTCACCTTCAAAATAACACAATTACAAAGCGTCAAAAAATATGTCGTCATCAAGAAAATAAATTGATTTTCCATTTCCATTTTTAGATCAACGAGAAAGATATATAAACGACTTGACATATGAAAATAGAGAAACATAATCTCAGGTCTTTAATTCATCTAAAACTTAATTTCGTCCAAAAAATGGTCAAAAATTAAGTGCTCTTTTCCAATTGTCTCACAAATTATTAAGTTCGGCACATAACTGATGCTCTCCTAGTAACAGCAATCAGATCATGGCGTGTCTTTCTACCAGGAGAACACGTAGCTTTGTGATTAGCTATTCCGTGGTCCCTCTGTCCTCCGCAGCCTCTATCTTGAGATGCCCGTAAGTCAGGCTCTAATAGAGGATACGTGATCTCCCTCCCCTTTGTGCATAGGGAGGTAACTGAGAACTTTCACACGTATTGTAAGGATTTGAGGAGTTCTGTTTTGACATGTACGGATAATTTGTTAATTGAGTCAGGTGCTGTTGGTTTCCCTTTCTAGCATTTCTAACTTAAGACAACTCTGGATAGTTAAACTTAAATATAACCCGTGATCAGTAGGCTAGGCTGTAGTTAGAGCGAAGAATTGGCATTGCCTTTCAACGTGGTAATGCCGCCAGTCTCCTGGGTACGTTTCCCGTCATTGAAGGAGATGACAACATATTTTTTGACGTTTAGCAAATATGTTATTTTATAGTTACATAAGTTTAGTTTTAAACGTAGATAATTTTTTGTTTAGTATAGTTTCTGTCATACATTGTACTGTCATGAAAAAAACATTAACAATGCATTATTAAAGTACTAGTATAGCTTCGTCAAAAAAACGGATTCATACAAATTGGTAAAGAATAATTATAATAAATAAGTGGTTATCAGAAAATACACAAGCGCCCGTATGAAGTAACCTGAGCCCCATGTCCAGTGATACACGTTATCTTAACGACCCCTCCCGGGTAGGATACACCCCGGTCCACCCTGGGAGGACCCGGGGAGGTACCTCCCCGGGAGTACCCGGTACACTCCGATACACGGGCCAGATATGGAACGGCCAATTTTGGTCATCTCTACCTTTCTTTACGACTCTTGTTGTTTTGATCTGTTGATAACTTGCCATCAAGGATATCTTAGTTACCATGTTTTTGTAATAATTATGTTTCGTTAAGTTACCGTTACGTGGTTAATAAGATTTTAAGTGTTAATTGAAGAGTTGTACTTTTCTTAGAGATTTTTGAGTGGGTGGAACCTCTACGAGTGCACTATAAAATTTGACTACAGAATGAAAAATGAAAACTGGATCTTTCTGGAACTTGTACCAGACTTTTGTCGGAAACAAATCCAACAATTTTGTAAAGAACTCCATTTTGAGTTGCCATAAAACAGTATACATGCACTTACATCCTGATATACATTAGCTCCATAAATAACTTTGTTTACAAGCAACTGTTTATCCCGTAGAGACCAAAATATAAGTAATATTACGAGATAATTAATATTTCCAGTAACACGATACCCTGTCAAAGGGGTTATTGTTTGCGAGGGCTACGGGTTCGGTTCCCCGTATAGATTATCCGAGTTATAGTGCATTGAGTTTACTTAGGATCGTTGACGCTCGGATTAAGTATATTCAAGCGTTTCCAAGGGGGCAGGCAAACATTGCAGAGGACTGCGATAATTTTTGGTGGTTTCAGTTATTTAAGATTTTGTGAGGTGTGCGAGATTAATTTAATTTGCTTGTTTGATTACATGGAGAAGGATATGAGCGGAAATCTTTAAATTTGTCTTATAGTTATAGATCCATCTAGAAAAAAGTGTCTTTTGAAAGTAATTGAATTATAAATTGGGAAGGGTGTAGGCAGAAAATTCGTGAGCATGAGATACTAACGACCTCAGTAGATAACCAAGATCACAATATAAATCGAAGCCTAGTGCAATTTATGTCGAGTTTTCCACGCAAAGGCCAGTTTCCAAGAAATTTTCCTCAACAAAAGTTTGATTTAAAGCCAACATTTCCTGGGGGACAGTACCCGCGTTAACTACTCCATACGAACGCACTTGCCGTTTTTACTAACCCATCAATCGCGACGATTCCATTTCGCAAGATTCAAATTTCTGCAAAACGGAATACGAAGACGCAATCGCAAATATAGATGTATCCTTTTCTAACACGTGTTATAGACGTGTGTTTCTGTCCCGTTCGCTCAGTCCATTTCCGGAGGTGCCTGCAACGTCCGCATTTAACGTCGTGGACTTAAAAAGTGGGTAGTTTTCGGAAATCTGCTTCGTGGATGGCCGGAAATGATTTCTGTCTGCCCGGGACGCGATGGATTTAGGTGGACCCGTGGACAGCCGTGACAATCGTGTGTAGATTAAAAAACTACCGCTCGGGACTCTTGCTTATAAAAGTATTGGGAACTTGTTTTTGAAGTTTTGGTATTGACAAGTTTTTGGCTGTTGTTATTTCTTATAGTAGTGACTATAGTTCATTACTCTGTATTTGCATGGATTATGATTAAATTTGACCTGTTTTTCGCTAAGCCACCATTTTTCCTAAACAGTAAAACGACATCTACCAAAAAGAAATTGCAAACCTATCTAAAAGTCCATCTCAAACAAACAAGAGTGAACAAATAAACATTTTTATAACTTAATTTGGTGTCCACCCGCGTCTGTTGCTTCAATATTAATAAATTCTCATTGGCTGGATTCGCTTGCAATTTGCCCTCGCAGTCCAAAAGTAAAACTTACGACTCACCCTTACTCCTAAATAAGTAGGGGTTGGACAAAAAAAAGAGGAAAATTCCGTAATATTTCCGTGGACACCATTGGTGGTGAAATATCGGAATTGTAACCATGGAAATAAGTACATGGAGGTTGTATACTGCCTGCGAAGGTGGAGCAGTCGTTTGTCGAATGTTTGTTGGGCTTGGGACAAAAGTTTGGTCGTGACTTTGTCATATATTTAGAAAATGAAAGCAATTGTGGCGGAAAACTTTGAAATGACAACATTTTGGAAACATTTTTGATAAAAATCCTACTGGACAAAAAAAAATGTTTTTCTCAAAAGTGATCAACTATAACGTAGAAATAAGCATGACCTATTAATCTATATAGAGTTATCGTTTTTTCAAGTTGTTTCCAAAAGTTTTCTAAACTTTTTAATTGCTAATTTAATTCTATAAGAATGCGGGCTAGGTAGGTCGTATCATGCAAGTATTTATCTCCTGGGTTTATCTAGGTTCATTCCGCAGCGGTGGTTCGCAAAGGCAACCCGAGACTTCGGTAACACAACACCGTCGCACATGGATATGTCCTGCGTTTTCTGTCCTCCTAGTACATTATTATAATTGCTATTAAGTTGCTGATCAATTTTACACTATAATAAATTGCAGCTACGACAATTTTATTTTAATTTTGTAGTAAAAAGATACTGGTGTATGCAACAAATGATTATATTCTGTTAAATTAAATACATGATCATGAAACTACAATGCAATGTCAGCAGAAAAGTTGGTAAGAAAAATTTACATTTAAGAATAAATAAAACGAGCTACAAACTAACAAAATAAAGTCCAACAAAAAGCAAATAACAAGCACTAGTTTATAAGATTACAATCTGTAGTTATAGTTTATTCATTCCTTGTTTAATTTAAATTATCTCCGTGTCTGGGAAATTCTATGTAAGTTTCTGGGTTAACTATCAAGCGTCGTGTTCGAATAGTTTGCAATTGCATCCCGGCCCGAGCGCGCACGACGTGCAGGCACCACTCGCGAAGATTGTTAAAATAACTATTGCTGATGTTACATCACTCATGCTATATCTAACTGTACGTTCAACTGTTTTAACTTAACAGTTGAACCTAAGAAACTACATTGTATGAATTTTAATTACGACAAAAGTTTTGTTAGAAAACATTTAGGCAGAACTTATTAGTCTATTAATTAAATTCAGATCCGAAACGAAACAACTAGAACAATCAAAACAACAATGTCATCTCATTACCCGGTAGGAACGTAATAAATTACCAGGAGATCATAAGTACAAGCAGCCGAGAGCACCCAAAAACAATATGGAGTCTTGTCGCGCGGCGGGCGCCCTGTAGCGGGATTATTACAGACTTATAATTATTTTTAGCCCCCCGAAAGGGCTTAAGGCAGCTGCGTAGGATTTGTACTAAGACTGGCGTTATTCAATATTATTTTCTTTCGGGAATTTTCGTGGGGAAGCGTTCCAGGTGAGGCATTATGTGAGATTTGGAGCGTCTGCGAGGATTTCACGATTAGCGGATGATGTAAGCCGAAAGTTTGCGTTCAGATTACCGATTTGATTTTAACCTCGATGTTCGTGTTAAGCTTGTAGTTCCGAGGTGTATGCTCATTAGCTAGGATTTATTGTTTTTATCGCTACGGAAATACAAGTTCGCCGGAACAGTGGCCTTTTTTACTTATTCAACCATCTCTCGCTGGTCGCTAGGTATAACGTTATCCGGACGGGATCTATGATATTCAAACGCGACCGTTATTACACGTACCGCGGGCAATTTTAAAATTCAAAACGCTCCCAGTCACGGACATTCGGATTGTTACCAATATCGCATGCACCGCACTGAATTTAAATTCGCATACAATACTCACGACTCCGCGTTAGCCAGCAGATCATTTCACTTCCCTTTTTGGTCGGCGAGCGCTCGCTACCGAATTAATTCAAACGCTTCATTCGATTCCATCGAGCCAGTGTAACTGTGTAATCGCATATCAATCGTTCCATATTCGAACACTCGACCTTTGTGGTCAAGGATTCGAACGTGGGACAACCATTCATTTGTTGGCGCGCGGCGGCCGACCAATCAGCTCGCGGCGCGCAGGTGGCGCGCTGTCACCGCGCGGCGTTCCATTTCCCGCAGCGCGTAATCGAATGAATATTACAAACGTCAAACTGACAGCTATGCAGTTTCACGCCCGATATATGGGTCGACCGCTCTTTTTACGCCGATTTCAAGTATTGTCTATGTGCGACCGCGTTTCATCGCTCCCGTCACCCGCGAATAGAAATTCGTGAACTTTAAAATGCTATCGGGCGCATCGAGTTAGTGTTGACGCGTCCCGACCTACACCGGAACTGTTTTACAGGGAGCCCATAATGAAAGCACTTAGCGCTAAGCGAAGCAATTATAAGTAATTTGGAGAGCGGTAATGGGCGCGGACAAGCGATGCGCAAAAACGCGCCAAACGTAACGCGCTAAAAGCTCCCTAATTCGATTGCCGACGTATACTTTTTAAAGTTCGAGCTAGCCGGAGAAGCGACGGGAATTTTTCAATATTTGAAAAGGATTCCTTTTTAAAAATAGCTGAATCGCGATATTTTATGGAGGAGGCTAATTGTAAAAGCTCGCCGAAGATTGTAATTAAAACTCGCTCCTGTAACTCAACGGGAGCGTACTGAAAATTCGCGGAATTCATAGTCATAAAGAAAGTGGGATTGGAGTCGGCTCGCTTCGAATGAAACAGAAATGCCGGGGCTCAGGCGACTTTGCGAGCGTCACCTGAACAGCGCCGAGCGCACCGAGCGCCTTCTTCGGCCCTGGTGATTTATGGCCGCGGATCCGGACCGGTAATGAAATTGCACCCTCTCTCCTCACACCCCCCCCCCCCCCGTCCCGCCTGCGCCAACCCCCGCCCCGCGCCGGTATCCATTCTAGAAATTACTACGCAACACTGAGTCGTGCACTTACGATTGTCTCGCCTCCCTGATATCCTGGTAGTCTTATGCTAATGTTTACTTTTTGTTTAAATTTCATCAATCAATTGTCGAGGGTTGCTCGGATCCATTCGCTCCAAACAAAAGCAATTTGAACGAGTGTCACAAAAATACATTAAACACTGCATAAGGGCTGGTAATTCGTTTGACACGGCTATCTTTTCATTTTGTTGACCAGAGATGGTCATAGAATTGTTTCCACGAGGAAAAAGTAAATATTTTTGTTGTAAAAGAGTCCATCTACTCGAATATCAGCAATAGAGCTATTTACCTACAAAACATTACATCCAACATCGCTGGCCATACAACTCAAACGCAATACACAGAAAAAAAAAAGAAAAACGAAAAAAAATAATTCCGGGCGCGGGAAATTGCGATTTACGCGGGAAAATGCCATAAAACACATACATAGGCATTGTTTGGTAACTTTTAAAAACGGATCACAATGGCGCATTGAGCGTGACGCGGCCACGGCGGTCGGCCGCCCGCGCTTTTCAATTAAAAATTCCCGCCACCAATAAAATTTTCATTGGGCTACAAAGATTTCGTTAGTTACAGTTTACAGTTAGCCGGGAACTGTTAACTAAGTTTCAGTTGCTTTTTTGAGTTTGAGTTTGAGAATCAAGTTTCGTCTCCGCTAAACTTTAATTCAATCTAATTCTTCCTCATCCTTTGTTTAAAGGTAAACTTTCGTTTTATCAACATTGTTCTTTATTTAACTGGGGTAATTTGATCTCGATACCGAACTAAACAGTGTTCAAGACATATGCCGTTTTGCCAATCGAAAGACTAAGTGAGTCTTATTAGTTGAAAGTGAAAGAATGCTTGTATGATTACCTTCTTGCTTGACAATGTTGCTAGAGAGTTGAGGACTTTTGTTCTGTGTCTGGGTGTAATTTAACCATAACATGTAGGTGTATATAAGTTTGTTTATCACTTGTCTAGTACTCATAATACAAGCTTTACTAAGTTTGAGACTAGATGGCGTGAGAAGGTCGTAGAATATTACCTTACTTCGAATATAACCGTACTCCTCCGAAACAGCTGGACTGATTTTTTAAAATATTGTATATGCATTCAGTAGGACTTAAATTCAGCTACTATCTATTTTTCATCCCTCATTTTTCGCGAACATTGTCGCAACAACTCGTTATATATTATTATAAACTTTGTACTGACCGTTAAGTGCTGAAACAGCCACGCCCGGAGGATGTTGGTGGCCACCTTCGGGAAGATGCCCCGCTTCTTCTGATTCTTCTTGCCGTTGGTGTCGTCGTCCTCCTCGCCCGTGCCCTCGCCAGAACCAATACTGGCGTTGCTGGCGTCACCTGCGCAAAACAAAAACACTTTTAGAAACTGCTCGAGTAATGAGAACTAACTTATATTACGCTCTGGCGACAAAATAGGTCTTGGATTTAACTAAATTCATTGGATTTTGAGGACATATCCTTTCCCTAGGCATATCCGCTACTATCGTTTTCGGTAATCTATTTGGTAATTTAAAGGTCACAATCAACTATAGTCGAGCTAGATTCTATGCATTCAAACATTTTGTGAGAATGGTTTACTGAGTTTCGAATACTGTGCGTTTTAAAGAATAAGAAATGATTCTCCTATTAATTTATTGATTGAGTAGGTTAAACACTCTCATTTAATATATTAAAAACCGTACATAGTTTAGACATTACATTAGTTTTATTTTCTCTTAAAATATTACAGCTACAATCTAATCATATTATTATTTTAAACATGTACGCACAACAAGACAAATTTCACATAATTATAACAACGTGTTAATCGTGTACCAGGCAGTTAGCAAGCGCAAGAGATGTCCCGTTCGTACACGAGAGAGTCTTATCAAACTGCGCCTGGCATATTAATTAGAAACGCCAAGTTGTATTTATTTAATCACCTGACATACCGCCGATTCCTATCTCCCTGGTACCTACGCTTAATTAATTCTTACTGCGTTTCTTATATGCATTTTATGTCATGATCATTGATGATGATAGCGAATGTTCTAGATGCTTTAAATAAGATGTTTTGAAGTCATATTTATTAACATTTCTTGGCCGAAGAAAACAGAAATAACTTTGTCATTCGTTGTTTTTGTTTGTGTCAAAAATAGAAAGATCCTGCGGCAGTCTGCAAAAGTTTTTGAACAACCATCAGATATTTAAAGGTTGCTTCTATTTGTAAAATACCAGGCGTGATGTTTTTTCCTTTGAATAATGTATTCGGATAATTTTGGATTCTGTACTACAGGTACCAGGAGAGCAGAAGCAGGGAACAAGATAAACAAATTAGCGTGCACTGAGCCGTATCAAATATTCATCGTAGCAGGAACAAATCGAATCAGTAGGTAGCGGGGTGAGCGTCTTATTTCCGTGCTTGTTCCTGTTCGCCGTTAATAATAAAAAACTGAATTTGCTACAAGCGATCGCTTTCTTTTCTTTTGACCTTTTCGTCGATGTGAAACTATTTTTCAAGCGTGTAACAGCTCCATGTCGTTCGTGCTAGTGGTGTGCGCTGCGAGTCGAGTTTATCGATAAAAATGGTGTTGGAAACGCAACGCGACGGGAAACTGTATCGAGTGCGCGTATCTCATTCGACCGGTGGCATGCACATTGTGATGGTAATAGGGGCAAAGTAATAAAATTACTCTTAGGCCATTACCCGTCGCCCCTCGATGTTGCGTGGCCACCCCATCGCGGTATAGGGTGTAGAAGACACAATAAAACGTTCCCAGTTTGACAAAAACAACGGGATTATTGTCTGTGTAATTGTTTTATACGTGTACCGAGATTTATTTTGTTAAAATTACGTTTTAAAAGTTTGCCCCGTGTGTGTTGTTTTATTGGGAGAACTTTTTTGTTTCGTAGTTATTTATTCAACATTTTTTGTTGATTATTTTAAAACCTTATACTGTCCAACGCACAATTATAGGTACTATTATTTGTACCTACATAATATATTTCTAAAGCTATTATGAACTAACTTCAATAATATTCTTAAGAACACACCCTGTATATATTTTAGTGAGTAAAATCTGAGTGCAGTTGCATGATGCAGTGTTGTAATCCCCTAATTCATCTTAGCGCGACGCACACTCGCGCACAACCCTAATGTTTCTAATACACCCCCAAATGGCCAAGCGCAAACAAACAGATATGCGTGCGAAAAGTCAAGAGAACGCGTTTAGTTAATTTTATCGACTTAAAAGTACAAGCACATCACTATTCTTTTATTATCTAATGAATTTTAAAGTTTTTTGTTATAGATGTTTTTGTATTTATAATTTGCGGTGTATTTAATATATTGATAGTAATCGTTGCCTTGTTAGAAAATATCGTTATTATAATTATCTTTTGTTATTCCAGAAAAAATATTAAGTTATTAGTTACAAGTATGTTTAAAATACAATCTAACTAATAGTATATTTAATGAAACAAATTAATATTGCAATTGTTTTTAATTACTTTTTTTTTACAAACACTTGCAAGTCTAAAGTCACTTTCATTCTTGTTTAAGTTAGCAATATTGCATCTATATTAAAAACTACATTCATTCAAAAGCATTTATACCCGAAAATACACATAAATATCCTTCCCTATACTTCAAAAATCGTTCAATATGCTCATCAGAATCAAGACATTAAACCGAATAAATTCATAAAAATAAAAATCAAACAGCTTCGTTAGTTATGTAGCCCTAGTATTTAAAATAGAGCCATAAAATAACACGCTCGTATATTTCAACTAATTTTGAGGTAAATCGTAAAAATATAAACGATGGATTTCTTATTACACTGATTTTATTGTCCACTATTGGTTATAGCTAGTTTTTATGGGAATTTTACTTCGATTCCCGATGTTATGGGACGGCCTAATTTTTATGTGTTGACGGACGTATTGGTAGTATTTTAAGTACTTAATAAAATAGATTTCTTAAGGTAATTCTTAGTAATTTTATCGCTCGATCAATATAACTCTTTTTGATGGTTGTGAGTGGTTATTTGATCGGATAGATTTTATGATTTACGACTTAGTTTATTGGTCGATCATCATTAGCTTCCATTACTTTTTATTTGTAAGTTTTTAACAGTTTTTTATTTATGTTTAATTTAGACATCGTTTATACCATTTTTCTATAGTTTTGTGGTTAATATTTTTGATCAAAATCAAGAGTCATTCATTCAAATTAGGCTATAATGTAGCACTTTTTAAACTTCAAGATTTAAAAATTATAGACAGCATCCCATGATATAATTACTATTAGATACTGAGTATTTCATTTTGTCATTCTATAGATATGATGCATACGTACAAACAGACAGGTAATTCCCCTTTCAAATTTTGAGGTGACACCTTAAATATAGACTTTTAAATCCTAAAATAATTTAGCAAAGTGGTCGATAAAACTTTTCGTCTCGCCCCATGGTACTAGGGCGCCATAGCTCCATGGTGTATGGTGTATACTCGTTACAAGTGAAACTGCTCATTAGCAGTAATCCGGCATGGTGTTTGCTCCCATGGCGTCTGTAAGCCGATTGCCGCAACCCGACACCGAATCCGCGACCCTCCGGCTGCGGCACGCGCCGTGCTGCGGTTTGCCTGCTTTGTGCCAAAAATATTTTCGCAGCTTATTTTTCGAATTGTTTCGGTGTTTTTTTGTTTTTGTTGGATTATGACGAATGTGGTGAATGATGATGTTTTCTTTACTGATTGTAGTTTTTAGCGTAGTGTAGTTGAGTGTTTTCCTGTCTTATACATTCTCATTTTCTAGTAAATTAATAGAATATAATATTCGAATATGGCCTAAGAGTAAATTACCTAGTATAATACAATATTCTGTTATTAGATCGAGTAAACCGCAGTACTTAAAACACAACTAAAAACAAATCAAAAATCAAGTTTTGTTTAACAATTATTAGTAAAAATTAACATCAACAAAAACTTTCAAAAAGTATCCAATATCACACAAACTAGTGATGTAACGAAACACGCAAATGTTATCGACAAATGATTAAACGCATCCATTTAACAACAGTTATTTTTAACTGAGAAATTGATAGCAATCTTCGGATAAATAGCAAGAAGGCTTTCGCCTACGGAATAACGGCTTTTTTTTGACGTGGGCAGTCTGTGGGTTATTTTTTTTTCACTTTTCTCTCGAAGATTACCATAAAGTATTTGACATTAAACGTTTGAAAGTTAATAACACTTTTTATACTCTTTCATGATGTTTAATGTTTATTCATGGCTTTTAAATTCCTTGTTTTGTTCTGTTGTATTTGTTTATTGTATTGTAAGTGGTGGATACACTTTGGAGTATTTTTTTTTTGGAATATTGTCTTTGGTCAGATGTTATTTTTGTTAGTCAACTTATTTTTTTTTATATCAAAGTAAGTTTTAAGTACAACAAACCTACCTACTTAATAAGACTAATAATTCCAAAACTAGTACATTCATATTGCATTTGTTTATTACTTTTTGCCTTTTCCGTCAACATAACAATTCAAGTACAAGAAAACTGTCACCAAGTCTAAAAGAATCTGTTGTTCGATCGTTAGATTTGCACAATGAGAGCTCTATTTCTGTCGGTGACACTGTTCAGAGATTTATCGCGTCCCGACATTAGTGCAGGGCGCAAATGAGTGCAGAGCCTATCGGGTTGCGCCAATCAAATGGAAGCACGCGCTGCTTAGTGATGGCCAGGGAGGACTATCGATATCGATGAGTTGTATTATTTTTTGAATACATTAAGTATATGTTCTAAAATCACGGTGTACTATAACTCTACGTATTTTATAAAGAGTTTGGAAGCCTATTTTAATTGTACATTGACTGTTGTTAAACTGATATTAAGAAACCACGTTAGTCACGGATCTACAAATGAAACATTTCATGTTTGAAATAAATAGGTATAACTAAGTATTTATTTACTATATTTTTAATACTATCCATCTGTTTCCGTACTCATTTGAACCTACACCAAAAATAGGTAAATAAAAAAATTCGTTGGCTAAAAATAAAAAGTTATTTAAAGAATTTATCGATACCAAGATATCGACATGAACTCAACCACTAGAGGGCGACAACCGCGGTGTCGTAATACGTTCAGCGATTTGATGGATTGGCTTCTTTGCAGTCCCTCCTATTTGCAAACACCCTTATCTGAGCATACGCGGGAAGGGAGGGGAGACTGCCTAAGGGCTAATTAAAATTGCCACCATACATCAGTGCAGCTCACAAAACCCTTATTTCAACACGCATAGGAACCATATTTGAATGATTTATCACAATTTTATCGTTGCATTAAAATTGCCCGATGGGTGTGGGAATGCAATATTAGGAATGGAATTTATTTTAATAAGATTGATTGGAGATTTTGTGTGACGTAGCTAATGCGTTGATTGTGTGTATGGAATCCCTCGGATTAACGATTGGAAAGGGAAAACTTAATGAGTGAGTTTAAGGAACTGTTTATTTAACGAATATTATAAAGAGGAAAAATTTGTGCATTTTTGACGGGTGTAGGGGGTACAGGGACTTGTCTGCAAGTCATTTATAAATAAACTAGCTGTTGCCCGCGACTTCACCCGCACGTATGTCCGTTATAGCTACAAAAACGTAACTCTTCTCTAACGCAGTGGGTGAAAAAGTTAGCCTATGGGTTAATCCAGTGTATCAGCAAACTCCATACCAAATTAAGTCAAAATTGCTTCAGTCGTTTGAGCATGAAAGAGTAACAAACATCTATCCATACTTACAAACTTTCAGGTTTATTATATTAGTAATATTTGTAACTATCACTTTCTTGTTAACTTTCTAAATAACATCAGTCATTTAACTTTAATTTCCTCGTTAAAATACCCTTAAAATAATGATATTCCGTTAACATTACAACGTCATCAAATAAAATAATGTTAATAACGTATTGGGATTAATTTTAAGTTTTTAATTGATTCAGTTTAATTATAACACGATATGATATGTTCTTTTAATTAAACTGGAGCAATCAAAACCTTATTCGATATTAAGAAGTCTTAAGTATGAATTTCTTTTTGTTAAACATAATCACTATATAATGTAAAACAAAAACACTTCTCTCTGTCTTTCCCTACGTATGCTTAGATCTTAAAATTACGCAATGAATTTCTTAGCTTTTGATGCGGATTTAATACATAGAATGTATCAAGAGGACGGTTTATCCATATAATACGTTAGTATTGCATCTGTACTCATAAGCGTAGTTACATATGGACGGACAGACGGGGAAAGCGACTTAGTTTCATATTGTATGATACAAATTCTCATTTAACTTAAATATATTATATGTGCATTAAAATAATAAACTTGACATCCCTAAATCCGGTTACGTCCAACCCTCAAAAGCGCGTGGAAAACGCCGCGTACGCTTAATTACAGCGAAACGTAGCGTACCGCACTACGCGGAGTACGCAAGCTCAGCGGTTGATGACTACGCTGTCTTATTGTGCCTTTTAATCAGCTTCGTTAGGTACTCCAAAAGTCACGTGATCCATCGGTTTGTTTCACGGCTTCTCCTTTATCTTCTTGTTAATTTTATAACATGTATTTGAGGGTTAAAGAGTGAGTTTTTGGAAGGTATTTTAAAAAGTAATTATTTGAAGTAGCGGTACTATCCTCGTTATAGGAGAAAGCTTGATTTCTTTGCCATTTCAAAAGCTATATAATTATAATGTGTGTCAATATTGAGTTGTAAAGTTTAAGTATTTTTTGACATAAAATCTTAATAACACTTAGCCGTACTTAGGAGTGGAAGCCAGGAGCTACCATTATGGCGATACCGATCAAATTACTGTTTACGAAAATTCACAATAAAAACGCAATATCTTTGCAAATGACTATGAATATAACGTTTTATTTTAAAAGGACAAATTTGAGGTAATAAGTGTTAAAAATAACACTCATAAGCGATACTTTCTCTCGCTAAAACTTAAGTGGTGAAGTGCAAACGATTATTAAAATATATTTAACGGATTATTAAAAATAAAATGTTTTTGAACATCGTTGCGTTAAGTTAATGGCAATCGAATATAAATTCTTACATTTACAAGAGTAACAATAATCGTAAAAAAAACCGTCAAAATATTATGCGTAAGCGCTCATAACGATATCGGACACAAAAATGTTTTTACGACGCAAACTTAACCCTTACAATGGCGCGGATCACGTCTCCGCGATTACGCAGCATTGAAAATTAGTTTAATATCTCAAATTGACGATTCCGCCCGGAACGGCCAATTAAGAGGGAATAACACTTGGAATTATCCTCCTGATAGCCAAGTTATGGGGTGCCTTTATGGACCATTAAGTGCGCCGTAACTCGGGAGACGATCCACGAATATTTTGTACACACTAAATGTTTGAATTTACAATTCGAGTCTAGCGTTTACGATATCACCGTGTCTAGTTGTAAAACTTCTGTGTGTCACAAGTCGCTCGAATTAATGACATGTTATGTTATTACAAGTTGTGTGACGTTCCGAGAACTTTACTGTCACATCTCGTGTAGATAAGCTTAATTAAACATTCAAATAACTTAATAAAAAGTTATAAACAAATTTATGTTCGCTTGACGCGGTTAGGTGCGGCGTCGGCGTTACCCTAAGTTATAACCGCGCGTATTAAAGGATTAATACAGTAAACACGAGCTGGTGAGGCTGGTCCCTGGCCCCCTGGTCCCCTGGCCCCCGGACCCTGGCCTCAGCCGACGTTACGGCCGTTCATTCGCGCATTGATTTCAATTTGAATTTTAATTGCGGAATATTATACAAAATTACATTGCTTAATATTCACCCCGGGGCGGCGATTTTTGCATATTTTTAACCCTGTGTAGAGTCGTTTTGGTGCGGGTGGGTGCTGATAAAAATCGCATATATTAAGTAAGAGAGGGCCGGATTTGAGCGGAGATAGTCGGGCGGTTTTCATTAAAGCCGATACGGGCGAGATAGGTGTCGTATTTTATTGCTTATCCTCGGCTCGGACCGTACTGTTACGTCTTAAAATTCTACTTAAAAGATTGTGCTTTTGAGATTCTTGAGACATGTTTATGTTACTTCCGACGGTTGTCTTGATTTGAAAATGTTTCTTTGCTGATTATTTTAAGCCTTTGCCTGTCAATGTTTTAATAAAAGGTTTTTGAACAGATTTTTATCGAAGTTTTAAGAATTAAGCCTTGTACCACCATGCAAAACTACCATAAGAAAACAAAACCATAGCAAAAACTAGGTCCTCTAAATAAATTACATACACATCCCATTACAAACCCATAAACTTCAATTTTCTAGTCGCATGCGTTTTAATTAAGCGACGCGCGACAAGTCGCAACAGTTGACGACAAAATATGTAAGACCAGTGCATTCCTAAACAGGGTTAAACGCGTAAGGGTTGATCCATTATGCGACTTTGATTTGCGACATTATTAATATGTTAATATATCGAGTTGAACATTGCCCCTCACAGTTTTGAATTATTTGATTTGAATATCAAGATATGCAGGAATAATGGAGTGGGATTTATAGAAATATTTTATTAGTTCTTATAGAAAAATATCTGTCTATAAAAGCTGTATTACAAGTAGCTATTAAATTCTTAGTACGAGATACTATTTTTTAAATAGCCTCGCATCAAATACCTGTAGATGTCTCTGATAAAATTGCATATTTCAAGTGATGTTATGCAAACGATTTAAGAGCCAGGAGTCAAGAGGCAGTGGTTGCTCAAAGAATGGTGTAAAGCCTAAGAGATGTGTACAACAAGCACGGCGCATTTACCAAAAGATGTTTATCTGCGGACATCACGAATACCTCACTCGTTGGCTAATTGCAAGCTACCCGCAATTGACGTGTTTTTTAGCAAAACGTAAAGCTAATAAATGGTTTCATTTATCTTGTGTTTGCATCTCAGGAACGCAGGATCCCTTGAGATCAGAAAACTGAGCGGCCACGACAGATACGTATTTGCATCAGATAGATGTTTAAAAAGAAATATGTGAGGAATCTCGTGGTCGACGATGGCTTTTCGTATGACTATGTTTTTTTGGAATTTTATACAGAAATATTATCTTAAATATCTTGTTAAATATCTACTTTTAGTAACGGAAATATTAAGCTAACTTACTCAAATATCGCGGTGTTTAAAGCAGTTTAAGATTAAAAACTTAATCCGTATTAAACTTAATATTAAACATTATCCAATAATATAACAGCGCCATAAAATCTAAACCTAATCATTAATTATAACCAGCCGATAATCTTAACTAACAAATATGATACAGTACCAATTAAACACATAATTTTATTACATTTAAAACGTCTTTATTTACGCAGCACATTAACTTGGGCTATTTCCAATCAAATCAGTGGCGTATAAATCTGTACGCGCGGTCGTACGGACCGACTGACAATAAAAACTGACGCGGCAGCGGGGGGTTAAATGCTCTCAGTAGGTATCCGTTGATTGGCGATTCCAGGGTTAACTCGAATTTCCTTTTTATTGTGTTTTTATTTGTACCTATCTGTTGTAGTCGGGGTAGAGGTAAGCGAATATTGAAAGATTCTTTTGATTCTTCTTTGGTTTTTACGACTGTATTTCAAAATGTTTTTATACATACATTTTTTTTACATTTTTTAATGTCCTTCGATAAGAGGCCTTTGTTTCTCCAACAGATGCTGTTGACGTGATAGTTCATTACCATTTTTGATTAAAAGGAACTTTATCTAGAACTAACTGCTTCGCCCACACCACTGACATTTACCAGACAGACAGACAGACAACTGTCACACGACACGCAACCCGAAGCTTTCCTAACAAAACAATCTATTTCTCTCTTAAATAACTTTAGTTTCTTATCTATTGTAAATATTAATAGATGTAACATAAACTGAATGGTACATGAAACTTGTTATTTTAAACGCAACAAAAGGGAAAAGTCGCTGCACGACCGGTCGAGGTACTAGGATAGCATTTATCCAAGGAGCGCCGTGTGAGGCCATTCATACGCCGTATTTATGAACACCGCATGATCGCCTGATCGCCTGGTACTCGGTAACGTTACACCGCCGTCCCAGTGATTAATAAGAAGGTTTTTTTCCGATTCGATTTATTTATTTCGTTGTTGGTGTCTTCTAATTATAGAGATAGTATCGTGACGAATTAACAAGCTCATTAACTTTAATGGACAAATCAAGAACACTTTTAACTTTGAGTTCAGTGACCTTAATATAATTTATGATACTTCCTGATGTCTACAAGCGATGAGAGAACATATATTTTTACTGTATCCTGCCCATAACACCTTTAGTTTTAGTTGACCATATATTACCAGATAATAAATTTCGCATGAACGGAAACCAAGCTTACTCACGTCAATCAGGTCTTAAATTTCAAGTCCCGAACAGGATTCTTGAAACAAAACCACTGGACCTTGACTTACCTTTATGCCCTCGGTATCAAAACACGTAAATTAATACCAGAAATAAGAGAAAAAGTAAAATTTATCAAAAAGCTTGCGGTGTCATCGTCCGGTGCCGATCACTCGATACGCTGCGCCGGCGCAACCGATACTATCGCACGCAAAATAAAATACCTCAAATCAAATGTGATCTTTAAAAACGTCAAATTTAAAGCTTTCGCGGAGTTTTAGGAAATGTTTCGCGGTCGTTATTTTTAATGAATACATTTTTCTTGCTAATGTGGTCATTAAAATGTTTGGTACCAAATATGTTTAGTAGAGAACATTTTTTGGCATATCATTACATAACTACATTAAAAAGAAATAGTTCTCTATAAACTTAAAAAATACCTATTTATTATATCATACTTTGTAATCAAAACCACGACAATTCAAATTGATCTGTCCATCAAATTAGAAAGACCAAACGCCAAATTAAAATTCAATCCTCATCTTAAAACCTGCCCAAATTGTTGCTCAAACTGTTATTTACTCCCATTACAGCCTAAAGCGATCTAGACACACATTCAGCCTAGTTTTCTGCCTAGTTCCGCCTTCCAAGCGTGGAATGCCTAGAGCTAACGGCTAATTGTTAGTGGGTACCAAACGTGATGGAAATCGCAGAACATTCTTGTTCCTCGCATACTTATGAGCATAAAACCATACATCCTGATAATGAGACTCGTGATTGTGGTTTAAATTCTACGTTTTATGGGTTTGTCTTTGGTAAAAATAAGGATTTAAAAATGGGTATTCTTTGTATCAAAAAATTGAACTTAAATCGAGTATTTTAATCATATCTTCAGTTTGTAACTTCTATAACAACATATTTTCTGTATAAATCGAAAAGAAGGACACAATTATAATATTCTCTGAGAACTACATTTCTGAATTAACGCTCCCCATAAAGACAAATCTATGCAGAGTGTTTGCTTGTCGATAGCAAATAAACAAATGAAGTGACGAAACAAATGCCCCGGCGTCGACCCGGCGGCGGCTCCGCGCAACTGTCACAGCGCATCAGAGATCAAATTGTAATGTGCAGCATCGTCTAATTGAGGGACGCACCACCGGCCGTAAACAGGTCGCTTTACGACGTGTCACAAGCGCACGTACCAAATAAATCAGGCCCAGCACGAATATTACAGCGAATCGCGCGCGCGTCATAAACGCCCGCAGTACGCATTAACGCGCGGCCAAAATAACCTCGTCGCGAGCACTTTTCGCAAATAATCCTCGGCTTATGCCGCGATTGATGCGCGTTTTTGGTCGCGCGTCTTGTGCACGTAAATAAGCGAATATATTCGCGGCTAAGACGATGATGTTGACCAAATAGTAATTGCTCTCGTCTCAGACGCATGTTTACGGAGCGAGCTAATTAAGCTGCTCTATTATTTAGCATCGCCATCGCCGGCCAGCCAATAAGCGCGCGTGATATATACCGCAGCCATTTTTATGTGATTGCGGTCGTCTTAAACAGAACTTATGGGTTTTGCGCAGTTTTTTATGCCTATTCTAGTTTTCTTTTGTCTTAAGACAATTATCTAATAATAAGCATAGAGTTATCTTACGCTAGTTGACAGTAGTTGACATTTAATTATCTGGATAACTAGATTATAAATCATATTTTCAATTAATGTTATCTGGGTGAGAAATCTATAGTATAGTATCATTTTTGTATTAATTGCAAAGCCTAGAAATCCTTATTACTTGTCCTGATAAATCTAACTAAAAGTAAAAATTCCTCTACTTTTTCAAATGAAACAGGCACTAACTTTAACAAAAAATTACAATAGATTTCCAGAAAAAAATAAGAATTCTTACTGATTCTATAAGTCTTAGTAACATTGCAAAAAAAATAAAACACTTGACAATTTCGTTGCGAAACAATAGCAGAATATCTCTCTTTGTAAGTAAGTCTAAAACCAATAGAAATATTAAAAGAGCGTCGATAACACATTAAATTTTTATAGTGAACATCCGATCTTCCTATAGCCATAATTTACGATGCTTTCTGAAGTGTTGCGATGAATCATTATAATAATAAGCTATCAATTGGCTGTGTAATGAAGTGCGAGACTTCCTCAATCGATACTCAACTCTTACAAACAATATTGTTGGAGAATTCATATCATTACCGATATGAGATACCGGGGTAAGTTTAACTATACTATACTAAACTACCATATGTAGCATCAGACTGGACCAGTATGTTTGACACAGCTTAATAATATTTAATTTCCCTCGGTTCGTGTATCCGTCGCTAGATGGCGCTCACCCGCCGCTCTCCGATACCCAAACATCTTTTGTTCTAATTTTATTGAGTGCTAAACGCTGCCATGTCGCGACGTCTTTAAAATGTAAATTTATGCGGAATCTCAGTGATTTATGTCGCTCCTCTAATGATCAACATACTTCTTTGAAATCTTCACAAACTGACAATGTTCGCACGTTTCTAGATAATCTTGACGCACTTTAAATGTTATTTATTTCGTGTTTGAAGACTTCGCGGAAACTTGAATACTCAGTTTTAGTTAGAAAGTTAATTTTGCAAGCCTATCAGTTACCGTGTAAGGTGTTTTAGTTGACATTAGTAATTTCAAAGTAGTTTCTCGTGGGAATGTCAGCAGAAATTCGCTGAAGTCAGTTGCATCATCCAGAAAGCCGATATAAACAGCTCATAAATAAGTTTTATTCCAAGGCTTTCGATGTCTTCATAAACAACATTAATCTGAAGCAATTTATGTTCAAGAATATTTGTGTTTTTCATTCTTATTTTCAAGGTGCAGAATTTATTTCAAGTTCCTAGAAATTCTTCCTACTTGGTACAAACAGATGTCATCATTATATTAAACGAAATATATTTAGCTGGTTTCCCCGCAGCGTAGGTACTAGGGCGGCATAAACGGTAACAATATGTAAACAATAATATAAACAGGGCGAGTCCACCTGCCTCACTGGGAAGTACTAGGCGCGCATACATATTGAGAAGATGGCGGGCGCGCGCGTTTGCATACGATGTTCAATTACGAGCGGAATATGGAATGCATTATAACCGCTATATTGTTATGCTCTCTGGGTGAACCGTCGCGTGATTGTTTCCGCGCTCGAGATGAGGCCAACGACGATTTTTGCAAGTATGTTGCTCATAAGTAGGTACCTAATATACTTACTGTTATTTTCTTAGATATTTGTCGCTTTTTTATTAAACTATTTTCTATTTTACACTACCTAAGCATGAGAATACTTGATCACGTTTGCAGCTTCAGTTAGAGTTTTATTATAAATCCAAACAGATTAACCTAAAAATTGAAAGCGATAACAACAAAAATTTCATACAATATACATATTTGCCCTCACATTATAGACATACAACCATTCAATTTCACAACATTACTTCTAAATGTACTAAGTAATCATAAATCGTTAGGAGATAGCGAGCTGTCTTTGAAATTACTTAATGTATCCAAGTAATAAGCAATAATTTCCTCTGGAGGTAATAGTTTTGCGACAGCGCCACCTATCGGCGAGTAGCGGGACGCGTCGATAAATCGATGGGAAATAATTACCAAGGCTTGGCTGTAGTTAGAAAAGCCCCAAGCTATGTAATTTGGAATAGAATCGATATGTTCGATAATTATTTTTGTGTTAAGCTCTTGAACTGTGTTTGAGTTGTTAGATTTAAGTAAGTAATCACTTTGAAAGATTTATGGAATGGAATCGTTAATTATTTTGTGTTGTGAAATTCTTTTATGGAGTTACAAAAATTAAATTGAAGCTACACGACAAATTCTAATAAAACTTATACCTAAATCATTTAATGTTATAGAAATTGGATAAGAAAGTACAGAAAAATATCTAAAACTTGTGTTTACTTAGCACGTAGATACAACTATGAATTTACTAGGCAGGGTTTTCGGCAACCTGTTGATCTATCCAAACGATCTTATACAGGTGAATACCGATACATCCAAGCTTACTAGCTAACTAAACACTTTGAAAATTGTAATAAATAGTAATAAAGACTACCCGGTCTTTTATACTTTTATAGGTATTGAAACACTATGTTCATTTTAAAAGACGTCACTTTCTTTCTTTAAAGCTTAGAAATAAACAACTCAAATCCACTTAAGGTCTATAAAGTCTAACAATAAATACTAAGTTTTAATAGTTTATAAGTTGAAAAATATTTTTTTGACTCTGTGCCGTCTCATTCCTGTATAAAGCCATTTCTTCCATCGATCTCAGCTCTATAATATCACCTGTGATAGCTGTGATAGCTTAGTGGCAAGACCGTAGGACTGCTAAGTCAGAGGTCTTGAGTTCGATCCCCACGGCGCGCACCGACTTTTCGAATGTTGTGTGCGTTTAGAAAATAAATATCACAGCTTCCGTGTTTCGGAAGGCACGTAAAAATTGTGGGTCCTGCGCCTGATCTCTCTCCGGTCGTGTCGGATTACCGTCCCATCGGGCTATGAGAGTAAAAGGAATAGAGAGTGCACCTGTGTTTGCGCACACGCTTGTGCACTATAATATGTCCCGCGTAGCTGGCTGGTGTCATAGTAACACTGGCCGCCGTGGCCGAAATCGGTTCGGACCGCTATACTATACTATAATATCACCTATGACTCCACCATTAACACTTACTTTTATCACTATTCTACCAAGTCAAGAAAAATATTCTAAAACAGTCCTGGTATTGAATCTACAGGCATAACAAGATGTGGTCTGTGCCTGCACACCACGCCTCGTTACACCTCGGTTTATTGTCCGTCAGTCAGTTTTATTTCTATTTTTTTTTACACCTAACTAGTTCTGTCCCGCGGTTGCGGTCGCCTCGAGATTAACGCTCGCTTAGCAAATTTGTTCGGTTAACAAATGACAAATGGTTGGGTTTCAGTTTTTGTTTTTACTAGCAATACGTCAGCAGGGGGAATTTTTCTGTAGGTATCTGTCGCATTGTCTAGATACTAGTCATAACGAACGAAATTTTTGTGAAAATCATAGTAGAAAAAGTTCGAGTTTTAAACTCAATTTATGAGTAAAGATTTTCTCCATTGTCCCCTTGTCAATGTTATCCTGCCGTTGTTATTTTATCTAGAAGCTAATAAAGTCCACACATACATAGACCTAATCGCTACACTCGTAAATACACATCCCACGTTATGTATTGATTAAATAGTCACATCGGCCACATCCAGGTAATCTGCGTGATTATTTCAAATCACCGACACATTACATTAAGCGTAATCTCCAGTAATGGCGGCTGTGTTGCCAGCCTCGCCAGCCGCAGGCACTCCCCCGAATTGTGGGAAATAACCGAGCTAAGACACCATCCCGTACCTATCATACACATTTTAATATTCATGGAAAATTTATCAACTGAATACATTTGAATTATAAATACGTGATATTTAAAAATGACAGCAGCATTGAATCAGATGAACATCGATTCCCCGTGAGAAGATTACATTATTCACACATTATACAATTATTTACTTAAAACCCTTTAGTATTTTATCCCGATCGCGAGCGCCGCGGACAGAATGGATATTGACAGCGAGGCGGGAAAGCGCGAAGGCGGCCATGACGCTTTTTTCTTTTTAATCCAAAGTGTCACAATGGACGGCAGAGTGCGCTTTATGCCAGTGCCAATATTTTATTATTTATTTTTCAAACCGTATATCTCAAATTACTCACGAGAAATATGCATAGTAAGCAATTACAAAATCTTTATTCTTATTAAGTATCTGCTTTCACATACATACGCCTTATTCTTGATTGCCTGTTTGTCATAAACCTTAAATTATATTCATATTATTTTTATTTATCCAAGAGTCTTTATACGGATTACGACTCGAAAGGAGTTACGCGTTTCGACTTTTACTAAAAAATACAATAAACATGAGCGTAGCGAAAAAGCAATAAGATGCACGTCAGAAATAACTTGAATTACAATTTTAATCTTGTCAAATCCGAGTTTTTATTGTGATCGGGCGGGCCGCGTACGGTGGACATAATTTTCGTTTTCAAAGTTTATTTAATAAGGAGTTCTCGCTATAAGAAATCATATTAAAGTCGCCCGCGCCCCGCCGGGGGTTGGGGACCTCGTATAAATTCGCGATTTTTATATCCAACTCATTATTATTTTTGAACGTTCGAAACGGCCGCTTATGAATAAAAAGTTGACTTTATTTTGATGCAAAAATATTGTTAACCGACAAAAAGTTATCGAGAGTCTGTCGCGTGTTGTGCCGTCCCGGAGTGGCCTTTATCGCCGATATACAATCATATAATAAGCGAAATACGGCGTCGCGGCGTCCCGGCCCCGTCACCCGACAATGCCGCAATAAAAACGCTCACATTATCTCCGCGGCTGTACCGTCCTCAGCTAACTCTGCCCGAGATCAGACCCGCTACTGGACTTAAAAAAATCATCTCAATCATTCGAGAATATGAACAACATTCTTCGCATAGTTAGTGTATCTATTATAAAACGCCTGTTTTCCATCATACACTTTTTTGACGGAACGTTTATTTTAAGTAGATGGGTATTTTTATCAAATTACTATAATTTTGGTCAAACAAAACTACGAGCTGTCAGAATTGACGTCGGTAAATCATCGGCTTGACCCTTTTTTGTTACCTACTTTAATAATTTCGTTAAGGGCTTTTTAAACGGGGCGCATATTTGGAATAGCTTTCGGTACTTTATGGTCGGGATCATTTGTATAGGAATTTAAATGGGATCGCTTTAAAATTGGATTACAATAAAAATCGAGAAATGCCCTGAGAATTATTTGAACTATTCGGACATCTGGAGAGCGGAGTCTGCGGACAGCGCTCACGGAATCAAAGCGACGGTAAAAACTTGACTAAAATAAACTCTATTGTATTCGTACAACAATGCGAGCTAATGAGTGCGCATCAATCGCTCCAAGTAGAAGGAAAACAAACATAATTAAATCAAGATAGGAGATATAAAGCGGAAACTATTAGGTGCAGCGGAGGCCGGGCTGCGGGCCGGCTGCGGGCCGGGCCGGGCCGGCTCCGGCCGCGAGCCTCCGATAGCGCTCACCAGATTTATACAATATATCTCATTATTCATATCTCTACAAAGAGGGGCATAAATTACGCGGGCCCGAAAATATCTAAATCCTAATCCATTCGCCTCGCTTGTCCCCGACTGAATCCGATTTTAAAATATTTATGAAAAGGCAACAAAAAAGTAAAAAAAGACTTGAGTCCAGAGACAGAATTAAAAATAATAAAAAAAATACATAAGCCCCGAGAGCGAACGTCGGAAAAAAGTTAAAATGATTGTGGGGCAGTTGATGTGGCGTTGTTTTTTTCTCGACGTATCCCCGTTTCATTAGATTCGTTTCAATTCTGTCGGGATTAGTCGGAGAAAGGTCTCTTAAGGATAAAATGCGATGTCCGTTGATTTATAAAGATCCTCTCTTTCAGGCGGTGGGACATAATTAATTGTTGGCGGTGATCTATTGCCGTGTTTTTGTGTGTTGCAGGTGATGGCAGTGGTAGTGTGCAGTGGCGAAGGGTCCATATAACTCGATTCCTACCGGCTTCCCTTTTGAAATATGGCAAATACTAATATTCAGTTTATTTAAGTATCATTTAAAAATATCAACTATACCTATAATACTTTAAAGTAATAATGTACGTGTATAGCCTTTGCTTGAAAATAACAATAAACGCCTAAACTTTTTTTTTGAGCAAAACGCATGCAATAACCGCCTACAACTTTTATTGTAAACCCACGATTCGCTTTACCGGTCAAAAGGTAAGCCGGGACGCAATTCGGGAATCGAGAACATCTACTTCATAGTGCGATCTCTTTTACTCCATTGAGTAAAAGTGAGACACTATGTACATTGACACATTGAACAACCGCGGCCAATAAGGACTTAGGGAAGCCGGTGCGGAGCGGCTTATGACAAAGACAGAAAATATAAATGCGTACGCCAGAAAGAGATGCAATATAAACTTCGTACGTCAACTGAACATGACAGCTGACGTTTACGTTCGCGCTAATATTATAAAAGTTTTATTTACTATTTTCACCGGTTCATTTGCATTAGATTAGGTGTATTCGTATCATAATTTAGAATCTTATAGTATTATTACTTGTTATTGATCAGTTTAGTGATAGTGCAGTAAAAACAAAATTACATCAGTTCAGTGTTGTTGTTTGGTTATCGTCTGTTCGAATAAATATTTAGGTAAGTCAGAATGACTAAAATTGTTGATTTAGTTTGTAGATCTATTAGAAAGTAGTTATTTTTATTATTATTAAGTAAATTCGATAATATAGCGGCATTAGTGAACGTAGAATGCTGTCTAACAGATTATTTGCTGACTGAGTAAAAATCTTTTTCAAAGTAGAGTTTTGAAAAAGACCTGACATGATTTGAATTAAATACAAATGACGATCAAACATTTTAACAGTTCTTTGTACGACAAAATATCGTTGGCTCACAGGAAGTTTTAAATAAAATAAAATGTTTTGTTTGCTTTGTAATTCTCAGATCCAATACTCAATAATAATATCTTATTTCATTCCACATAGTAATATAGATCAAAATTTGGACCCTGTCTGTAGGACAAGTTAGTAGTAGATATGCACAGCATAGTATAAATATACATATGTGGGAAGGCTTAAAATATTGTGTTTATAGTTTCTATATTTATGTACTTATACTATTTGTATATTATTGTTATAACATTACAATCTTCTCAATATGACAATATACATATAAGTAATTTAGAAGTGTTGTATATTGTCGTTTTGCAACTTAACAACAATATAAATATTCATATTTTAATTATAATATGTCCCTTAAGTCCATGTTTATTTGGCCACCAACTATTATATATTTTGTATTCTATAATTTAGTTGCATTTTATTTTATAGTAAACATTTTAATTTGTCTATCAGTTAGATATTCATTTATTGTACTTATAGTAGCATTTTGATTGTAAAAAGGTTTTAAATTATAAATTATTACTGTATTTCTCTTATTTTTTTTAATTTTCAGGGTGTTTATAATTCTAGTAGTGAATAGAGCTACATAGGGTTTAATGCTCTTATTAATTCATCTAAAATACATGTTCAGACAAAAAAACATATCCGTACTTGTTGTTTATCGTTGCATGATAATAATGCAATTTTTGGACGGGCTTCCCTTTTAAGAAAATTCACCCTTCGCCACTGGTAGTGTGTCTCGGCCAGGCCGGGCAGGCCGGGCAGCGCGCGCGGGCAGCCGGCGGGCTGGGGGCGCGCGCCCACGTGCTCGCAGCTCTGCTCGTGACAGCTCCCAAAATTAGTCACGTGGCCGCTAATAGCCCCACGGGCGGGGGTGGCGCGCACTCGCCGTTTTTTCCGGCTCTCGTACGGTTGTTTACAACAGTTGGTGGCTATCGATCCGCCGCCCGGATATAGACGTAAATACGGCGTTATTCATCGAATGAAGGCCCGTTTTGTTTGCACACCGCCCCCGGTTTTGTCGTCTCGGCTGTTTTTCATCGATTTTCCTTCGGACCTACGTGGTCGGTGCGCTACACCGCGGGTCGGTGTGTGTGGCTCCGACCGGAGCGAGGGTATTATGTATTATCTCCGAAAAGGTTCTCGATGCGCTTTTACGTGTAATCGGTGGTGGTATCGGCGGGGCCTCATCTCGCTGCGCCCGCAGGCCGGCGCGTGTGTGCGCGGGGCGCGCCTGTGTGCGTCCGGCTCTCGGGGCACACTGCTCGATTAGCGCGGCCGGCACCGCCACGCCGCCTGATTGGGCCATCCATCACCGCCGCCCCCGCGCGCGCGCCCTCCACCCTGCGGCCCTCCGCGGCGCGGAGCCGGCGCCGCGCGCGCGCCACTCTCGACCCTCGGCCGTCGGCGCAGGGTCGCGTTTCCCGCGCCTCGCGCCGCCGGCTCCACCGACGCGCTAATGCCGCGACGCGCGCAACAGAGATCGAGGCGTATTTTTAAGACGGATACTTAGTGCGTTACATTATTATACTTTTGTTTTTTTTGGTCGCGGCCGTGTAACCCACACGGTCCGTGTTTTCATATGGCGGCGGGTCGACGCACCGCTCCGGTTATGATACCGAATGCCTTTAGATTTTTGATTGAGGTTTTATTTTATTTGGCGCGACGTTCGCCCCGATTACGTTTCTCGTATTCGTTTATCGCTCGGCCAGTTTTTGTTTCGACGAGTTTCATTGTTCGTAACGAGATCGATTTTAACGATAAGCCATCGCTTTTAATGAAGACGTGGGTGTGCTCGGTTTTACTGAATTGCGCTTTTAAGATCAAGGCTACCTATAGCAATCATTCACACTTCCTTATTTGTCGGTTTTGTCGGAGCCAAACTTTCTATTGACTTGTTAAATATGATGACGTCAGTGAGCAGTCGCTTCGAACATGACACTAACACCGCGGCTGAGGGAAATTTCATGAGTCGTTTACATAAAGGAAAGTTTATTCGTGTATTAGCATATAATCGCGGGTGTGCGGCGGGTCGCAGGTCGCGCCGCGCGCCCACTCCACCTTACAAATTGCATTCTCACGCACCGCACCGCGCCGGACCGGACCGGACCACCGCGACACACGACTCCACTCACAAGAATTAAGATAAACGTACAAATCCGTTCGCGACGATTAATTGTCGCCGCGCCGAGGCACCGCACTCGTCACTACGCAGCCTCAACACTATTTTTCAATGCTCACAACGAGATATCAACTAAATGGATAGTCATTATTAATATTGCCCATTTTACGATGCTTTTACGATGCTACGATGTTCCCGCTCACTTACTTCCGTAAACTTAGCGTTTATTGAGTTAACATGTTGTGTGCTAGCTACATCGCTTTTACGACACAATACACATGAATTGTTTAATAAAAATAGTCAAATTTAGGAGTGCCAATAAAATACGAGTAGTTATGTACACAGGTACGTGCCGGGTCCCGCGGACGGAAACCGTACCCTTACGGTCATAAAGAAAAACAAGTGGGATGTATTAAAAACACAATAACAGTAAATAACGCGGTAGTTGAATAGAATCGATGCCGTCCGTATCGGTCCTCGATCGATACTCATTACAATGTAACGTTTTAACGCTCGTTTAGACGCCACAACGAATCACGGGCTGTTATTTAAATTGCTCAAGAACCGAGAGTAATTTAACTCGAGAAAAACTGGTTCCGAGTGAAATTCGCGCGCTATCTCATCTCTCGTATCTCTTACGATCGCCATGCTGGCCGGAGAATAGATATGCTTGACTTAATAGCGCCATTTGCGAACATAATAAAGTACATAACCGCTTGGTCATTGTACTGGACGTAATGAAGCCACGAGTGCAATTTTCGCGCGAGCATGACCTCGCAGCGATCGCTCCGCCGACAACGCTCCACGAACTTTAGCGTCGAGCTTTAAAAGGTTCAAGCGAAATGAGCGCCCCGAGACCACTAGTAATACTAAAATGCATTTCTGCGCAGTCGGGCGGCGAGCTTTGAGCTCCTCGAAACGTAGATTGAGATTACAGCGGGCAGAGGATGCGGGGCTCCGGCCGGGGCCGCAGCGGCGGGATCTGTGCGGCGCGCGCGGGCGCTTGCGGCCTCTCGGCCCGCGCCGCACGCTAACGAACAACGATTCCCGCTCTAATTTGCGGACATGGCGAGCGATCGATCTCATTGGATTTTTGAAAAAGGAACACCGAAGGCACCTTATGAGCCGAGGCACAAATTGAGCAATTTAGTGCTCGCCCGCTCGCGCGCGCGTATCGCCGCGCACCCATCTCTCTCCGCTGCTCTCATATCCAACGTGAATCCTAAATGAGAATATTAAAAATTACTTGCTTCATGTTTAGGAGCGCGGCCCGCGTGTAATTATGTGCGCGTTCTGACTTGACAAATGAGTTCGAAGACCGCCGTTGGAGACAAATCAATACTTGGGACCCACAAAAAACGGAGCCCGTCTAATAAGAAATTATAACGAACAAGAAAGGATCCGATAAGAAATTTTCGTTAACGAACTCACAAAAAATATTAGGTGCTCGATAACTTGCAGGACTTTAAATTATATCTCAAAAAGAACCGTTTGACAGGTTACATATCGCCGCCGCAGCAGGTTCTGCCAGTCTGTAGGTACCTACTGCCTGTGCTGGATGTGAGTAGGTAGAGCTAATAGCAATGACACAGAACGACCTAACTAGCTGACAATAGCGTCGGCTGGGGGCCCATTACCTGAAATAAAACAAACAACAGTTGACGGTATCGCGGCACATCCATGCGTCATTATCAGCGCATTGTTTTTGTTACTAATTTAGGTAAAAACACCGTTGGAGCGGGGAACCCTGGCGCGAGCATTCCAACGCGCCCCGTCGCCATGGCAACCGACGCCGCGCGCACTCCTGCCAACAACCGCCCTCCAAACAAACAACTAACAACCTTATTTTTTACTCCGCAAGGCTCTAATCGGCGACACCGCCAAATGAAGTTATAACCTTCTTTTACGACACTCTACAATCGTCGATACCCAATCATAACAATGAAATTGCGACCTTAATGTCTCTCAGTAAAGTGCCATTCGGAGCGCGCGAACGACCTAAGAATAGCGACATAAGGAATTGTTTTATCTCTTTCGCACGTCGTAAAGACGGGCTCGTGTCGTCTCGCTCGCACGCCGAATCCTTTCTTGCTAAAGACGGAATCGATACACTTGATATTTCTCTTTCTGGCGCAGTTTTTGTTCGAATCGTTGCCACTGTTAATCCGTCTTCGACAGCGTTCGTTAGATAAAAATCGTAAAGTGTAACTCACGAATAAATTGACTGCGATTCTCCGAGCGCCGTTTATTTTGTGTTCATTTTCAGAACATTTCCCTTCGACGAAAATTCTTTTGTGTTTTAAACTGAATGACGGGCGAACGCGCGAAGTACGGTAATTGATATAGTGTAATGGAAACGGGCAATGACGGTGACGTGTAAAACAAGAGAGAGATAGACGCTCGTCATTCCACACGAGCGAGCGAGATGGTTATCGCGGTACTTGACTGTTATAACGATGCATGTGCATTATATTGTTACGGTAATTGTAACTTTACACCCACATAATAAAGTTTAATTTAGAACATGACAGGGGAAAGATCGCGATATGAGCTACTATTCGATAGATGGCGTTGATATATCGAACTTGAATTAAGAACGTTCCAGTTGTGTTCAATTATATCGGCTCATTTTACAATAATTATGTATTTAGGAAAATAGCTGCCCGCTCTGTAAATAGACGTAGAAATACTTATGTTAAACTGTCAATACCATAAATATTGATGGATTGCAGTTTTCTGTTAGATTCGACTTTAATGTTTTTACAAAGGCACCGCAAAAACTTGTAGAACTTATAAATCTAGACATTTGTAACTGAAGTGTCACAATGAGAATCTCAATTAGGCGCACAGCGGTGTACTTACAAGTTCGATGCCGGCGGTGGGTAAAAAATAATTGTTAGTTTTTTTGTTTTAATATGGTTCGCGATATTTCCCGGGCGACCTTGCACCGGAGAGATGACACCGCGATCGTACGCGCGATAGCACATGATCGATGGGCTGTCAGTGGTGCGTGCGCGCCGCAAACATTCATCCCACAGCTCGATACAATCGGACACGAGTTTCGTTACTTAAAAACACACTATTTGTTAACTCATAGAGTTGACATTAGTGTGATTTTGACATATGTAAATGTCATTTGATTTTTCGACGGCTCATTACGGGGAATCGATTTGAACTGTCATCGGGATGCTTGTTCGTTTTTTGAATTATACAATCGATGGTTTAATAAATTGTCTATGATTTAAATGCTCTCATTAATTGTTTTTTCTTTGAATTAAACAAGCATCAAGTACCCATTTACTAAGTATGATTTAAGCCTGTTTTTCTCTCTTCTACATACTTGTCAACATTATTACGTGAAACCAGTTAAAAATGACATAGTATTATAACTTAAACACACACTATTTAGTACTATTTACTCAATAAACACAACTCCTTCTACTTAAAACAAAAATATGTAATTTGGAATGGCATTTACAGTTTTTATCACTAAGAAAACGTGTTCGTTCAAAAACTAGATACGATTTGGATAAGTTTTTGCATTATACCTATTAAAGTTTAATTTTATTACGTGTTGTGGAGTTTATAATAATAAATCAAATCGTTGATAAGCTTTGTAACAAATTAAAATTAATATTTAAGTCGTAATTTTTGCGGTTTAAAGTAAATTATAAAGTACTAGGGTAGCATGTTTATTTAGAAGTGAAATTGTGAAATTAGTTTTGTTGTAAGTTTTCGGGTAACAGGTGTATGGCCTTGATTGAGTGACGTCACCGCCCGTATCCTATGGTCCCCTGGTACTTGTGCTATAGAAACGCTAGATATAACTAATTTATTTTATGCACTTTCCATGTCACTATGATATACTTTATAACCTCTTCCTATTCATATTTGCCTGGTATTTATTTAACATCGTACTTCACAGTGGGAAGATATTTTTGACGTAGAACTATTTTAAGTTATAACTAAATAGTAATAAAATACCGTGTGAAGGGATTTTAGGCGTTGGTCGGGAAATGTAGCCATCAAGTTTGAAATCAATAAAAGTAAATAAACCTTATTTTCTTACATGAACTTACAAAATGCATCAGGATTATTATGCTATGTACATTTCTTCTTTGTACAAGTAGGTATTTTATATAAACTTAACAATCTTTGAATACTTACTTCACAAGGAATAAGACGCATTCAATAAAATATGATATTCAATTTGGGGGCACGGTAGTGTCACCACCAAGTTCCCATTTCTCTTCAACTTCAAAATCTCTATCTGGGGGCACGGCAGTGTGCCCGCCAAGTTCCTTACTCTTCCAACCTGATGGCTACAATTCAACCTAGCCGTCTCCGGTCACTGGCTGCGGTCATACCTGGGTACTCACCGGGGCTGCCCAGGAACACGGAGGAGTACACCCTCCGCGCCACGTCAGGGGGGGATGACCACTCCCGACGCGATGGGCACCATTTGCCTGTAAAGAGAGATTTAAAACATTAGGACATTATTAACCAAAATTATGAGATAGGTTATTGTTATTATAAGTAAGTGATAAGATTTTTTAACGGGATGTAGTTAGGTTGTCAATGTAAGAAATATTTTTTGCTTAAATGAGATAAAAAGATTTCAAAGACGCTAGGCTATCTCTTAGCATATTTGAAAAGTTACTCCTTCGAAGTAAATTACAGTTATAGGCAAGAGTTATTTCATTTAGTTTAAGTACCTACTGTACTTTTGTTAATATCTGTGTGGAAGCTTTTTCGTTATTGTGAAACAAATATAAACTTTAAAATTCAGTTGTCAGTTTCATTCTCATAAAAACAATTAATTAGCTAAATATTGTGTGTGGATATCAAAGCCAATACTGGATCCTTAAATAAGTCTTTATAAATCTAGTAGGTGTTTGCTAAGTACGGTGATACTACTCGTAGAAGCTAACCGTAACATACTTTTGAAAACAGCTATTATAAACAAACGTATTTATTCATTCTTGACAACTTTACAAATGTTTTCTAATAATATATCAGCTGTGTTTTGTTAAACATTGGATGTAACCAATGAACCGTGGTTTCATTAATGTACAAAATAGAAAAAGGGAAAGGGTGTGTTAAAAATAAGGCAGAGGCGTCTTTCATTCAGCCCTACACTACTACTACCTACGCTAATGTTTAAAAATATACGGAATAAAATACTTCTCTGGTTATTTTGCTACAGAAAAAGTTTATTTTTTAAGTTTTTAAACATATTAATTTAAGTCTAAGCTCATGGTGAAATGTATAATAATGATGTCTGTTTGTATATTTAAAAGTCCAAAGATACCGTTTTTTCTTTAACACATATTAAATACGTGTTTATTTTTGCATAAAAACGCAATAAAAATGTAAAAAACATATAACCGTGCGTCACGCATAGAAAAAAATTGCACGTTTTCTTGTTTTTTCTTCATTTAGTATAACGTATTAAAATATAATAATTAAAATTTCATATAATATTTATGTTAATAAATGGATTTAAATATTTATATGACAATGTTCATCTTTGTTTAACAAATGGTGTGAGCCGTCGGTAACACAACAATTGTTCGAGTAATAAATTACTAATGTGTTCTGCGACACATGCGACATAGCTACAACCGATCCCGAATCGAAAAGAAGAAAAAAAACCTCTACATTAAGCTCTTCCCGCCTATCTAATGGATTCGACCAACTCTCTCAGGGCCCCGACGTCATTACGCAAAAAAACATACAGAAAAAAAAAACGAAAAAAATACTCGACTCAAAAAAACACCTCCTGGGAGAATGAAGGTGTTGCCGCCCCTAGTCTTTTCTTACCCCAAAAATAAGGGGAGGCAATATCATACACCATTAGCAATTTCGCTACTTTTTTAACGGTGTCACACTGTATATTATTGTGTTCGGTAATGCAGCGGGACGCGCCCGTGGCGTGTAATCAGCGCCCGTGCTGTACTCGCACTGAAGGAATGCTAAATAATTTGCTCATTTTATTGTTTAATTGAAAAATAATAAGTTTGTGTTTGCAAGGGGCGCGGGGCGGGGGGAGGTCGACCGATATTTTAAAAAGAACGCAACCACCATAATTTTCTCTCGCTTTATGTTCCTTTTTCGAAATTCGTAATTCGAACAAAAGCTCGCGCGGCGCAATGGTGCATGCATGATTGATAGCGGCGCGGTGACGTCACACACACACACACACGCGCGCGCAACAACAGTTTTGGAAAAAATAAAAAGCCTTGACCTCCCGGTTCCCGGGCCCGAGTCCCGCGTCCCGGGATCGCGCTAAGTCCTCCTCGCGGCGTCTTTATAGCCAATTTGCGTTTTCCCGACCCCACGCAAACTGGAAACTTAAACTCAAAAACATAAAGTAGAATTACATCGTTGAAAAAAGCGAAAATTACCCCATCGTCGGCTCACGGTACAAGTTAACGCCATAAACAAATACTAAAAATCTTGTAACCGAAATAAGGCGGCACTCTAAATAAGAATTAAAGTAAAATTGCTGAGGTGTGAGTCCCTCGGCGTGAGGGGCATTAGCGGGGCCGCGACGATATTCATAACGCGAAAAATTGTAATAACCAGGATATCAGAGGTGCAGGGGCGGCCGGGGAATCTGTTGAGGAAATTGTCTAAATATGCCGCTCACTGCGTACCCCGCGTACGCAACGTACCGCGTGTGTCATACAAAACACACCGGATACTCAAAGGAAAACGTAAATTTAACGACAGATGAATTAAAAACATGTACACGACTCAGAACTATAACTTAATGGTGTAAAATTGTTTTAAATACATACGCAATATGAATAAAAACGTCGTAAATAGTGGGAAGGTGACGCTGGATCCTTCGCTCGTTCCAATTTGTAATTACAGTATTCCTTTTTATGTGTTAAATGTAATCGAAATGGCCGACTATTAACAAACCTGATTGCCTTGGGATATTCCTTTAATATCTACATAAGGCAGTCAATATTTTCCATTTATTCATCACTAATTATTTCTTACTAGGTTTAGCCTGCGGGTACGTTCGTATCTGTTACTGCGGTCAAAATATATGTCCTGTCATGGTATTCAAGCGTTATTTTTATGGCATATTTTTATACTATATTTACCAAATTTCATTACTATCGTAAGAGCAGTTTAACTTTTAAGGATTACAACTAAACTCACACTTTAATTTATAATTAGTTATGATATTTTTAGAATATTATAACATTCAATACGTAATACCTAATACAATCTACAACAATAACGCGATACAAGACGCATTAAAACCACCCAACAGTTATCTATCAACAAAAAACAGTTATAAAAGTTAATGTATGCAAGTAAAACAATTATTAACAATACAATATAATTTAACACAAACTGTTGCGTTGGCAACCGATTATTAAAACCCAATTATATAAGAACATCACTTTTACCACAATATCTTAAAGTAAGACTATTACTGAAAGAAAGAGAGAGGTGTAGATATGCCGTGTAGCGTTGTCTCTCTCCCACGGTTACAACAGTCTGACTTTCAGATGTAGTGGTAGGGCCCCCAGGTCACAACAATGGTAGTATTTTGCGTAAAACATGGCAATTAACAATTCTACCTTTTTTATCAAATTAAAACAATCGGAGCTTTGTGGAGTGTTTTTTGATTTCTATCAATTCGTACACTGGTTCTTAACATGTAACTAGAAATTGGGTAACAAAAATGTTATGAACAAGAATAATATTATGAATGTAAAAGTACATCTGTCTGTCTTTCTGTTTGTTATAGGTTAACTATGAAATTTGGTATACATATAACAAAATCAAAGAAAACGAATAAGCTCAAAAGTAAGACAGTAGAAAATTAAGCCTCTTTTTAACGCAGTCTAGCAAAAATTAAAACGACTTTATTTAACTAGCTTAATCCCATGGTTATGCCCGCTTCTCTTAAATCAAATTTCACTAAAATCTCTTACTCGTACCGGTTCACAAATACACAAAAGTTAACTGTCTTAGATACATTTGTACCATAAGCGATTGGATTAAAAACAGTAAAATTTGACCCCCAAAGATTGAGAACCACTGTATACGTGTTTAATAACAGTGATCGCTCAAATCAAAAGTTAAAATCTCCAAAGCCACATAATTTACGTGCCCCACAATTAATATGAACCAATAACAACTATTCTTTTAAGTGTACCTCGAGTTTTGTTCCCCGTTTTCTGAGGCCGTTTATACTAATTATTACTTTTCATTGTTCACACACAAAACTGTGGATTTTAGTTTTTAAACGGTATTCTATCAATACAGTTTAAAAATCAAAATCAGCAGTTTCATTTTGTGTTGTTTTACTATATCGTGACTGGCTTGTTGGTCTAGTGGTTAGTGGTCCTGACTGCTATACCAGAGGTCGTGGGTTCGATCCCCATCCAGGACAAATGTTTGTGTGATGAGCACGATCATTGGTTCTGTGTCTTGATGTAATACATATATCTATAATATGTTTATATTTAGAAGTATGTTTATCAGTTGTCTAGTACTCATAATACAAGCTCTGCTTAGTTTGAGACTAGATGGCGTAGTGTGAAAGTCATGGAATAATATTATTTTAAATACTTGTCTTAAAATATATGTATTTTTTTATATCAAATTGATAATACACAGACATCTGCTGACCCCAGTCCGGTACCTGCACCAGGACAAAGGCGCAGAAGATGTCCCTTCTCACGATAAATCACTCGGTTTTTCTGTAGCCTGTGTTTTATGCGCGCCTAGTACCCGCTGCCCAATATCAGGGGAATTCTAAAGCGTTTTTTTCTTTAACTTTTTTGTTTTATTCGTTTGATATAAAAGTTTTATTGCTAGATTTAATGTGTAGAGATTATCCGTTAAATTAATGGTAATAACAACATACAAGATTATTAAAAAGACAGTTTTTCTCTATTCAACAAGCATAACTCCAACTTTCTATCTGAAAAACAACTGATTAAATTTGCATTAAATCTCTACTATTTCAAAAGCTCCATAACATAATAAATATATTACAAAAAGTTCACTTTTCACAATTTTTTATTACATACTATAAATCATAGTCGCTTCCCGCTACCAGTCTGTCCCTATGTATGCTTAGATCTTTAAAATTACATGCACAGACTCTACATTTTTAGTTATCAATAATCAAGAAAAAAATCACTTTCCTTCCAATAAGTCACAGCATTATAAAAATCCATTTGTATCTGTATCACAAGCCTGTCGTTGTATGATCACATACACACAAAGCCAGTTAACAATACTGCTATCCTCCCATAGAGCAATTTCCTTAATGGCCGCGTTACTGGCTCCCAAACCGATCGACTGCCTCGCAACACTTGCAAGATGTGTTTAGGAATTACAACGCTATTTCTAACAGATGCATTTTGAGCTATAGAGGTTTTATTTAACTATAGATAGAAATTTTTATTATGAATTTTATTGTTATAAAAAATGGTAGGTTAGGATTGCTTTTTTTTGCCCGATTCTGTCAAAACAGGGTGTTGTTTTGAGTCTGAATTGTGATGGGTTGTGTTGTTGTATTTGATTTAAGATTGTTAATTTATTTGTGTATACAAGGGTTCGGCTTATTTTGATTTATTTATACCCTGTCAACTGTCATATTTATCTCAATATTTATGTATGGAAAATAGCTGATAGGCAGTCATATTAAACAAGAACAATGAGTTAGTATTAATAAGTTAAGTTCAATACGACTTAGAAAATAATTCAGACAGACTGAAATCATACAATCCAGCCTGCAGCCGCCAGTTAACGTCAAATTCAAAACAAAACCTGGATAACTCACGTTCCCAAACACTGAAACAGCAAATAATCCAGGAATAAAAAGAAAAAAAATATAATTTTCAGCTGAAAAGCATTTCTAATTGCACCCGCCCAGGTTTGGGCGGGCCGCCCAACCGCCCCGCTCTTATTCCTAACGCAATAAGGCTCATTATCGCTTGCTCTCGACCGTCTTTACTGTCTTACTAAACTTAATACGTCAATACGTAGACTTTGCAACGTCGTAAGAAAGCTTAGTGTGATCGTTTCAAAATGTACCGTATTGCTTGAGTGGGAGGGTTGTAAATCACGTGTGTGGGTGTAAGGGTCGTTGGTCGCGGGGGATGGGCGCAGATCTGACTTATAGCTCATCTGTACCTACGGATGGGATGCCAGATCGATAGGCTACCTATTCATGATGTTTGTCAGCTTTTTGTACTTTTCTCAAGGTATTTTCTGACGCTCTGTAACTGATCAGGTTCAAACAATTATGCTTCGATTGTCTTTGATAGTTCATGGTGTATAAAAGACCTTCAGTAAATGTCTCCAGTTAGTATGTTTTTCAAAATTAAGCAGTAACTGTGAAAAATTGGTAACTTAAGCTGCAGTGCTTATGCACTTAATACACATCCATGCACTGAAAAGTCTTTTACTTCATCCTAAGGTAGGAATATTGTAATTACAAGAGATTAACAGAATTGAAACTTTTCTCTGTTAAAGCTAGAAAAACAAAAGCTCCATAAACGCAATTTTCATATTTTTCTTGCAAGATCTCTCATAAATTGCTCTCATAAAACGACTCACAAAAATGCAAGCATGAATTATAAACAATCTTCACTAAATCATTTATAACTACTACAATTATTACTGGCATAATAACGCCAACAATGACTTATTCCAAAAAAAAAAAACTGTAAAAAACACTTCTTGTTCCTACTTTTGCCGTGCCCAACAGGGTTCACAATTGTTACCTATATACCTAATATGTATACATTGTGAAGAGCAAATAAACTATTGAGTATCCTTTAAACTCACAAATAAAGCATAAAACCTCCTTGGAACTTTTTAAACTTCAAAACGAACGAACGAACAAAAAGAAAGCATAAAACCTTTTTGGAACTCTCTATACAACACTCGGAACATAGAACGTTATAAAATTAACACAAATTCTAGTCCATATTATACCAGATGGTAATCAATCGGGTTCGTTGACCTGTCCACTACACCTATCGCTTCGTTTTTCATGGCGCGGACAGCTGATGCGGCCTTGACATCAGCTAGATGACGCGTGACGTCATCCGCGGCTGTGACGTCATGGTTTAGCTGGTGTACTAGGTATGGGGATTTTTGTTTATTGAAAGTTAGAAGGGATATTTTGTAGCGTGGTTTTGTAACAAGAAATTGTAGGGTTTTTTAAGACTATAATGTTTTTCTTTACTATTTCTATCTTAGGAAGAAAATACACTTAGATTTTGTCCTGTTTGAGTGGATGGTACTTTTATTCAAATTTGATTGCGACCAGTAGTTAACCTAGGCATTAAAATGCAACTTAACCTTAGAAAACGTCTTTACCTGTCGCTACATCTTAAAGTAAGAGAGATAAGTAAATAAGCATTAATGACAACTTAAATCAATTATTAATGTAGATATTTTTTGTTCAGTATAGTTCTCTGTCACACATTGTACTTTATTATGATTAAATAAATCCTCATAGGTCTAATCAATAAAAATATTACAGAAAAACTAAATTACAAAACTTATAAAGGCTTTTTAAAGTACTAGGCGCACAGAACCAACAAGGGACAAGAAAGTCACCAAGTACCGGCTATCACCGGGGCGTGAATGACCTTATTCATACCTAGATACAAATAAAATAAAAAAATACACCAAGGAGGGTACACTAATGGCCCTTTGATAGTGACTGTGTGCACTGGGCGGTACAGCCGGCCCCGTACACATGTAACGCGATGCGATGACGCGGCGCGAAATGTTGCTGACTGTACCGCTAGGGGTGCCAGTTAACTGAGTGTAGATTGCTATATGAGCTAGTGTTTTATAGAAATTAAAGGGATTTTACGATGTTTTTTTTTTCGTTTATAGAGCAAAGAAGATTTCAAGAAATGGAGTTAAAAAATGCGCGTGAATCTTCATATTTATAAACTGAATGAATGTTTTGACATTTTTAACGGTATAAAAGTTATTGTTTACCCTTTTTTTATATCCCGTCGCAATTATAAACACACAAAACAGCGTGCTAATGAACTACTAAGTACTCGACCTACACTTAACGCAGTTACTCGCACAATTCCACAAAACTCTTTACCAGACAATCGGCCATTACAAAACATTATTTTTTGTCCAACTCATTGAAGTATCATACAATATTAAAATCGAGTAATACCACCAGAATGTAATAAAAAAAAGTAAAAATACACTCCGGCACAGAATTCTGCCAGTCACGAGGGTCGAACAGGCGGCCCGTCATTTTCATAAATTTCACAACCCTAGTGCCACGGACACTTAAATACCAACTTTACGACCGACATATTAAGGTTTGATTTGGTATATTTACATTCGTATTTTACGACGTTCCCCTTTCGGGTCGTGACGGAATAAACGGTATGTATAGAAAAATTTGATTATTCATGGCGACTTTGAGAAAAATTACACACAACCTCGTGCGGTATGCTTCGTTACTTAGGCCTGATTAGCTGGCTTCAATGCTTTCTAGGTGTACCGCAACGTATCATTGGACGTAACAAGGGTCAATTGAATTATACAAAAAAAAAAAAAACAATTTTAGTACCTCTCTTGATCTATCTTTCTAGCTAAACAGATATTTTAGACATCGTTTTTCTTATTCGACCGACAAGTTCTCTTTCCTTCAATGCCACAGGACCTAGCAATAACAAGCCAGACAGACAGCCCATACCTTCAAAATAGCATCACGCTATCCACAGTAGCAGGGCGCGCCCGATATCGATCCCAATTTACCAGGCTAGCAGGACAAGCGCGGAGTTTCCACAATGTATCGCACACGGAAGCGAAGACGCCCCGGGGCGCCTGCCACTGACAGGCCAGCACTGAAAAGCGCTGTGTACACTACGCTAATTAGTTTCAAGTGAAACTCTGTATGTTCATGCGAGCCTAGTAATTTCGATTGAGAGTTTAATGATCTTACTGATAGTTAACTTATTGTTATAGCGTATGCCTGTATATTGCCTCGGATCACGGCAGTGCGTTATTCATGAATAACTTCGGGTAACTTATGATGGCTTACATTCATTCGGTATTGGTACCTGTTATTTATTTTATGTGATTGGTTTTGAATTGGGCAGGTAACGCACTGAGCTCCCGTGACTGGGAAACGTTGAGGGTCGCATTGTTTGTAATGTTTATGTGCAAGATAATGGCCTAGTTCGGCTTTGAGAGAAATATTAGCTTTTAGTCCTGAATTATTGGCCGAAACCGTTGAGGTTGTTTTGGGAAACGCAAGACTATTGTAACCAGGCAAATAAACAACTTTCCTCTTGACTGACAGTACTGATAACATCTTAGATCAATTTTAGGAGCTCTTGGTACATTTTCAGTTCTCATTTCATAGTTTCCGTCGCCCTCCAATCGCCCATACTAAGAACTTCTTACCAAACGATAGTTAAGCATGTAGACAGTTAGGCATCCCTCAAAAACTTGCGTGGAGTGTTGCGGGAGGAGGGGGTGTACCAGGCCGGGGGGTGCGGGGGACGGGGAGGGGGGGGGGGTGCGGGAACCCTCTGTAACTAAATTTTGAACTGTCACGTAGATTAATGATGCCAGGCGGCGCGATACGCAGTAATGTTGCACGATTTGTGTGGATACGACGCGGACGCGCGGCGAAGTCGCGGGTATGGGACGAAGCAACATGTTTGGACGAAAGTAGCTATGTGTTCATGGAATCTAGATGCTGATCTTTTCTTTAAAGGTTACAAGAAAGTACGCGGGTTTGCATTGGGATAATTAACTTAACTGTTCTTTAAGAAAATCTAATTAACTTGACTGAATCATTTCTTATAGCTCACACATTTCCACATACCTAATATGAACCAATTCAATTTCTATTTTTCCATCTACAAAAACAAACTGCCTCAAAACCTATAAGTAAATAAATAATTTAAAAACTTTTTGTCTTTTCTTTTAAGTGACTGTCAAGGTCATCACGCCATCTCCGTCTGGGCCTACTAACCTAACCTACTACTATTTATATTTACCATACAAACAAAAATAACATAAATTAATAATATCCCAGCATATCCACACTAAGCTACTGTTACCCGCGCGCACGAGGGCACAGAATGGATTTCGGAAATCGATTGCGTCCAAAAATATTTACAGGGACCACGTGTACGCACCTTTATGTGTGACGTGTGTAGTGTGTACGGGCCATTATATTTAACGTGCTATAGAGACTAGCTCACTGAATGCCTACGTCACTAGTTTTGTCTGTGAAGGTTAGTTTTAGCGGTAAAAATATGGACGGCGTTTGAAATTAGACATACAATACATGCTTGGAGATGACCCATTGTTGGGTAAAGGCGACTTTCCATGTAGAAAGGGATACCCTAAAAAGTAGTCTCATAGAATACTTCTTAGAGTCTAATTTTTAAACTATAGTAACTGTTGCGTTAGTAATAATCCCGCGAAAAAAAATGACAAAAAATGAAAGGGATAAATATAGGTGTTGGTTAATCATAATCATAATCTCTGACCTACCCGATATAAACGCAAAATTTCTCAAAAATCGCTTAAACCGTTTCGGAGGAGTACGGGAACGAACATTGTGATATATGAGAATTTTATGACAAAGAAGTACAAACTTTTTGAAAGTTTCTTTTTTCATAAAATATAAATATCTTTATACTTCTAGTTCCAATAGTTTGTGCTGTATGTTGATGCCAGTCCGTCTGTGAGTTATTCCATTACATAAGTATGTGGATTTCAGTTATTTTAGACTGTTCTATGTATATTGTGTTTAGGAATTCGCTCTGTGAAATCGAATGTGGAATTGTTTAGATTTTGATGTTTGTTTGCGAGGTTACCGCAAGCTGCTTGTTGTTGCAGATGAAAACTGGTATTTGTAGACTATTTGTGCTATAGCTGGATGTATAATTTGTATTATCTTTGACTATAAGCTGTAAGCCAAGAGTTGGTATATACCAAGTAAATATTTTCACAGTTATGTGATAGTTAGATCCATTGACAAACTACAAACGTTGATCCATTTAAAATAAATAACAAAACTAAACCTAAAACTAGGCAACTCCACCGAAAATCCATTATCGCCGCCCCACAAACGCAACAGCCGATAAATTTAAAATAAACCAAACCAAATGATTTAATAACAAAATAAACAATAAATAAACGGGAAAATTCACCAAAAACTGACCGCCCATTAAATTTATAGGCCAGCTCAGCACAGCGTCAATACACAATATTTAGATGAATATTCAATATTATAAATAAAACCCCGACCTACAGCAACCGATACAAACATACCTACTATAATATAAATTATGAAAAACACTACACTGACACACGGGCAGTAAACGTCACTGCGATCAGCTGATCAAATATATTGCTACTATAAAAAGTGAAAACGCCAACTACTCTGCCCGTACGCGCATCCCTTTCGCTCTTACGCGAGAGTGTCACGGCGGAGCGAGACGGAGCAGCGTCGACGTCGCGTAAAATGATATATTAATGTCAGCTGTGTTTAGGACCTTGCGAGTCTACAAAATAATAGATGGTAACAAATAAATTACTCGTTGAGTGCATTTCTGAGCGAAATTCGGGCGGTCGTCGACCGGCCGGCGTGGCTGCGGTGCGTAAATCACGATTGATATACGACGCGCGAAGGTCGCCATCTTGGATGTTGCCATCGAAATTTGAATGTGTACGCGCCATTGGCTCGCTCGTGCACTTGTCAAACGGATTTTGGCGGGATTTCGGTTTATAGGTTATGTTTACGATTTTATGGTGAGAACGTTTTAGATAGCTGCTTTGCAATTCAGATGTAATAGGCTACTGTTTTGATCGACTTTAAATATGGTGATGCGGGCATAAAGTTTAATTAAATCGTTATGTCAGATAATACACCGTGATTTTTAGGTCGTTTTAAAAAAGTCGTCCACACAATGTATCCGTCATAAAATACCTCTAGGCGCGAATATAATTTTTTTATCATTAATTAAAATAATATGCATGAAAAAAATAAATAATACATTGGAAATATGAAACATCCTGTTAAAAATGTTTACGTATCAAACTGTTGAAGATACATGCTACATACTTACTGCGAACATTATGATTGCAATAGTAAGACAGCTGTTTTACGCTAAGGTGAATGACCTGTGATAAGACGCCGCCGCGCCGCCCGCGCGGCCCCTTTGGCACAAGGTTCGGACCGCGCTCACTACAGAGTGTTCGTAAAACTGCCTTGTGTCATAATAATGAATAATATTTTTATTCATTCAAATCTTAAAAAAAACATATTTTTTTATTATAAACGTTTACTAGTCATTGGATACATGAACTGGGCTGCTTTTTTAAAACGACCTAAAAGTCACGGTGTATATTGGGTTATAAATTCTGTCAGCGAATGAGTGAGTTTGTAGACATTCTGGTGCCGGGATTTCACGCTGACTCTTATACCTACACTAACTCTGCAACTGTATTAGGTATCTAGCAAAAGCAAAAAGACAGCAATTGACAGCAAACATTCTACAAATATTGCTGTCAAATCTGACAGATGTCAAATATCATTTTGACAGCAAATTTTGCTGTTGCCTTGTTTTTGCTAAACACATAATACTTGTTCGTTACTCAGTTACGTGCTAATCACGCGTCAATCTGACGTGCTATCTATAAGGCAGATCTTTAATTGTGATTTGTAGCAAATTACAAAGATCAGTCTTTGCTAAACGAACAATTATCGTTGGGTGCGTCTGTGTGACGGCCGTGACTCAGGACTTGATTGGAGGTTATGAGGCTTAATATCTTAGTTAAAGTACTTGTAAGACATATGAGGAATATTCTCAAGTTAACTTGCGAAACTATATGTAGGTATTATAATATTATAAACTTAAAAATTAGTGAGTACAAATGAAAGGAAATTTGTTACTTTTTGTTAGAAATTAGCTGTGAAAGTATTAGCTGACAGGATTAACACTTAGGCTACTTTTAACCGACTACCGCAGAAGTAACGTTTTTTCAACTATATCAAGCAAAGTCGTGGGCAGACAGTGAAAAGTATTCTTAACCGTGAGAACAGGCTTAAGGAAATTAATAGCTACTCCTTTAAATTCAAAAACAGTAAAATTTACGATTTAGCAGACACGGATACGAACAAAAAAAACAATTATAGAATGTCCTCCAGCTATAGTTTAAAACAGAAATAAATAACAATCTCACCTATAATTCTAACTAAATCCAGCAAAAAAACGAAACTAAAAATACTCAACAACAAAAAACGCAATTAAAAAAACCGTAACATTTCGTAACAGAAAAAAACCGTAAATGTAAAAAAACGGTCATTTCCGACTTACCCCGTTTCGCCGGCGGCTAAAACAATGTCGGTACAATCGTGGCTATCTATCGCATTCGTAATTAACAAGTAGTATTAACAATAGATACGAATCAATGCTATTGCCCGCCGTGTTATATTGCTACGGAACCATTAATCAATTTCAGGGGCCCGTATTTGGGTTTGAGATGTGGAAAACCTTGCTGGTTTTTTTTTTGTGAGGAACTTTTTATTTTTGGAATCTTTATCTACTAGGCAAGGAATAAAGTTTAGGAATAAGACTTGAAACTAAGACCTAACTAACTCTAATAAAATTGAATTTGTGTTTTCATAGTTCAGTAGTAAGTAATACATACTGTGTGATTTTTAAGAAATAGTTGTTTTCGATTTCTTAGCAAAGTAACTGTATTGAAGGATACTGAAATTTTGGGTACGGAACCTTTTAACAAAAATATGCAGATCCCAATCAAGTCGAAAGAAACAAAGCTTATTCTACCATTAATTAATATTGTGAGCCGATACCGACGCGAGCAAATCAACGTACAGACAGACAACCCGATAGCACGGCTTTGAAACAAAGAAAAAACCTACATACTTACCTCTCACTCCCACGCAGAAGGTGTAAAAGAGATGACGATATCCAATTTCAGCGCAGCGTTCGTATTTTATGATAAATAGCTGTACCAACGGCCGAGTGTGTTCCCGTGTCCGATTGATATTGTTTGCATTTAATTTATTTTATGCATCAACAGAATTTTGCACTAAATGAAAACCGCGTTTCCGGACTGACGGAATTATGGGATTTCACAGAAAAACGGAACGCTACCGAACGTGTGTGCTTAAAATTCGAACGGGATTGAAATGAATACGTCATTTTATATTTTTTAATTTTTTTGAAATTGGATTTCCATTTTTTTGTGCATGACGTACGATACGAGACATTTTTAATTCCGTTTTTAAATGCTTTTGTATTTTACTGGGATTGCAGCACATTTACAGCCAGTGTTCCGGTGAATAAACATCGCGGAACTATAGATTTCGTTTGGAACTTTGAGCGTTGTATTACCTTTTTAAAGAAGCCATTGAAATACGTTGTAAGGATTGCAAGAATGCGCAAGTAATGACTGCTAGACAGTCTTACTTCTTACTTACAGCATAACAAAATAAACTCTTCGTTTTTTCATGAGCTTTAAAAATAGCAACGATACTCATTGATTAGTCCATACATAACTTATGACGTCATCTTGACTAAGGACTCGCAATTTTAAAATGACATTTAATTTTAAAATTTCTCTAAACAGTTTTGCGGAGAACAATTAATTACTTGAAAGGTTATTTTAGATTACACGCGCGGAAATGGTTTTTAGAACATCATAAACGGCGTTTACGCAAATTGAGAATAAAAAACGTTAGTACCACAGTTTTATGGTTGATTTTTGTGTGTTTATAGCAAATGAGAGTTGTTCGAACGCCTATAAATTAACTGGCTTTAATGACCTAATCAAATTTTACGATGCGAGGCGAATCTCGCGCGGACTCCTAGTGTTAGCCCGATTGACTTATTGTGAGGAGAAAAAAAAATATCCCGCGACCCGTAATTATTTTTGGATTTTTATGAAGATTGGAATTTCTGTTAGAGTCTTTTTACACGGGCTGGTAAATGATTTATGATGCCTTCCTGAAGCGTCGGAGACTTACCCAGCGCATCTGAAACAAGAAAAAAATATATTTGAAAACACATTACGAGTTACCGAGTTCATTATGAGAGATTATTTCGTGAGGGTGTGTAGTTTTTACTGTAGTTTTTTATTCTGTTCTTTAACTTGGTCTGTTTTTATGAAGCTAACTATAGCAAGTTAAAATGATATACAGATACAGTGACAATGGTTTACTCGTTCTGACTATATTGATGAACATGATTATAAAATAAGATAATATATGTATCGCATGAAATAACTATAATACTAGTCTAATTTCTTATATAATTATTTCGATGTTGTATATTCTTGAACCTTAAATAAAGAAACGTGTTACTCCGACTCCAAGATGAGGATGATGATGATAATACTCTTGTACCTATATGCGTAGGCATACTTAAGAATTTGTATGTCTTAAAAAAAACAATACATAGCACTCTGTACTTATTTTTATTTCAAAAAGCTAGGTTATAGAAATCAAGACCGTTTTCCAAAACTAGGACAACCAGCTTTATCTTCGGATAATTCGCAGTAGCTCAACTCTTAACACCAAGTTTCTCAACGGTTCACAAAATAATCTCAAAGATAACCTGTATCTTTCCCAATCTCTCCTGATATGCTATCGTAAGAGTCCTATTATCAGCGTTTTGACACACTCGGCACTTGACAAATTTAGACGTTTTGACAAGTAATCACTCATAGTATACTTATATTATAAGGTTTGTATGCTGGCTATCAGATGTTTGGGTAGTGGCCTATATTGTAGATTAAGTATACACCTTGAGGGAAAGGAAAGTGTAGTGATATCTGAGGCTCTTGGTGCTGAAACCCGCTTTCTCGGAAAAAAAGTAAAATTTCATCTAAATTGTATTTTTTTTCTATAATTTGATAAGTTTTGCGCTTACTTAAACTATGTTAGGTAAGAGAACTACCCGATACATGGAGAATTTGCCAGATACCAATCATTCTGCAGATAAGACGCAGGCATTTCATAATAAAAAGCAAATCGGAAAACATATGGGGATACTATTATATGTTATTTTATAGTTATATAATATAAACTTAGTTTTAAACATAGATATTTTTTGTTTTGTACAGTTCTGGCACACAACGACCAGCATAAAATTAAATCTTTGAGAAAAATTATAAACTTTAACACTATCGAATCAAAATAATAATCTCAGCTCCTTCGTTCATTTTTCCCTTTGTTTCACACGTACATAGCTGGTCAGCTCCATACCCCAGGTTTACAAGGATGAGCATCCCAGGCCTGGAAAGACCCTGGCTAATTAAAAAAGAGTTTTTCTTAGCAAACGTGCTCCGGCGAGGCCATTTAATTTCTGTTTACATTCCGCGCTGCCCGCCGAAGGACTGGTGGCACTGGTGTTTTAACTGCTAGTTAAAAGTTGGGTTTATCTTGTGGTTTTTGGTACTTTATAATGGTATGGTCTTCTTTTGGTAATGCGGTTGATAGATCTTTTAGTATCAGAAGTATTTTGCTGTAAATCTTATCAGTAGTTTTCAGAATACAAAAACAAACATACCGTCGAATTGAGAACCTCTTTGATTGAAGTCGGTTAATAATCTATGATCATTTTTTTACTATGGATTACTCGCTGTGGGCTCTACTATGGATTACTATGGATCGCTTCAATACCTTACTTAACTATCTTACTTTTACTTTTGTCAAATCTGTTCTCATGTGGTGTGAAAAATTTTTCAATAAGGAATATTCTATCTACATATCTATCTCTTCTTAAACTCCGATCAACATTGATCTCCGGTTACAGTTGACCGTGGATCAGGCGCAGCGCCCGCGCCGCGCCACCGGCCGCGCTCTGACTCGGCCCTACTTGGAAATGTACGTATAATTCCACTTACTCGCTAACGGCCGGCTCACATGCCGACACACTCATCGCAATGGGTATTTAATTTGTAATCCGTTTTTGACGGATTTTAAAACGATTTTTATAGTAATAATACTATTAAAAATTTTACTACTACTTTTTTGTACTGGATTTTTCGTTTAAAGAATTCTTTGAAACAGTTTTCTGTCGTTAAAATTTCCTCTTTTAAATACTCAAGAAAATCATCAATCTACTACGCATGGTTTTTTTTTTCTATAAAATGGGAAAAATCGAAAGCAAAATTTGGTGTTTCGAGAAGACCATCTCTACATTATCAACAAGTAAATCATTTGTTATGAAACGTTCAGATAAATTCGCTGACGAAAGCAATTCCTATCTCAGTTTGGCGATATAAAAGCGATCTGTCACTTATGATCGATATGCAAGCTGTATTATAATCCTGACACGTCACAGGGCGTGCCAGACCATAGATAAACTACGTAGAAACTAACTTATCTGAATGTGAAGCTGATTAAAGTAATTGTATTGTTTTTCAATGTTCAAAGTTCTATTTTGATATTTTTTTTAACATTCTTTAGAATAGCAAAGTTCCAACTCTGTCTTCTGAATCTTTCTGTCCACCACGCTTAAAAGAATCTAGGTCTCAACATCTCCCATTGGCTGTATTCAGACATTTATCCCGAACAAAAAAGAAAGTGTTACTCGCATGTGAGCCCCTCCGAATCGCGTTGCGTGCTTCGTAGCGAGTGGGAGTCTTAATAAGCGGCTTATGTACCATAATAGCGGCACTGACGCACTGGCGCTATTTATACCACTGACCTGTAACTTTGACATTAGAATCTAAGACTGAATGCAGGGAAGAATGTTTTTGTTGATGTTCGCGGCTACGTCGAGTGGAGCTGTTGTAAAGGATCGCGGGTATACGTATGATTTGTGATTCGAGAAATGTGGCCGGTTGGAAAACCTTTGGATATTGCTTAGATTTCGTCGTAAAACCTCATGCAGTGTTTAAAATAAGGATAGTAACAGCTGTGCCTGGTGTAAACTAGCTTTTAGAATGAACACCTACACATCCGCGAATGTCTTGAAATTTTGCCAACCCTCAAGTTATCTCTAAACTTGATGCTGCCTATATATAGACGGGTGACAAACAGACAAACACGCATTTAAATGTTCGTCGACATTAATGCAGCGAGTGACCAGGGCGGCAGCGCCGCGCGGAGGTGTCCTGTATAATTTATTGATGCGGCGACGCGGCTAATGCAGCGGGCGACGCTGACTGATAGCGCTGCAGCGCGATATGATACCAGTGACGCGGTTAAGTGCGATCGCTTGTAACGCTGATACCGCATGGGATTCGCCCGGCCTACACTCCTAACAGCTCATGCGAGCCTAGTACACGTGCCTTGCACTACACGGGCTGTTCGTTATTTTTTGGTTTTGTCATCATGTCCCAGGAGATAGATGTCTCTCGGTACTTTTGTTAATTCTACTAGGGCATAAGTGTACGATAGCGCTGTCACTACTTGCAATGCATATCGAAGTGTGACGTTTATGTGTTGTTTCAAAGATAGAACGTAATTACACCCTTCCAATGTATGCAGACATCGCAGAACGGCGGCGGAAGCAATCTTTCTCGCCCGTTCCTAGATAAGGCTCATAATTCTTATTCGTGCCGCATGTGTTTTCTTTTCAAACTTTCGCTTCCATTATTTCAGAACGTCAATAAACATACAAAAATCCCCGTATCCACACGTATCTTTTATCATTTCCACTGTTACGCGATCCGTGAGCAAATCCCCGTATCCGGGGATCGCGCCGGGGATCCGGTAATCCCGGTTAATAACGCCTAGCGAGGTCCCGGTGCGCCGCCCCGCCCCCGCCCGCGCCCCGTAATCGAGAATTAGTTGGGAGTTATAATTGCCCGGTTATTATCAACATTGATTACGTTAGGATATTGTTGGAGCCATTCGACGTTCTTTTATTTCTGTAATTGGATGTCTTCGCGTTGCTTCTCTAATGAACGGTTCTTAATGTTTAAGGGAATGGTTTTTTGTCGACGTATGTTCGAGTTACGCTTTTCTTCCGTGTGTCTTCAGTGGGTCGAATCATCTCAGCATCTCAACAGAATATATCCTTTCATTCCACCTAAGTTCATTGTTTGTTTTCCTCGAAAACAACCAAAATAGGGGGATAAAAATAAGAAGAAAATCCCGGAAAATTCGCCAATAGTTCCCCGAACGGTATACCAGGGCCCCATACAGTCGCGGAGGATTGCGGGGCTAATGATTGTGCCGGCAGCGGCTCCTACAAATCCCACCAATATGGAGTGCGGAAAATACCTGGAAAATGGGAATGTTATTTCCCTTCCCTCACGCGTTACATTTAGGGAGAATATATGGTGTGTAACGACAAAGAAAATACTCAGAGCCGTCAGTCCCCCGGTACTAAGTTGTTACTTTTAATTCACATCAACGTTTTTTATCACCACACAGTCTTTTGATCTCGATCCATCTGTTCAGATTTCGTCGTAAGGGCTGGCCACACACGAACGTTTACGATTCCTAACAGTTTTACAGCTCGACAAACAAACAATCGGTTCCGAGCAACGCAGTAACCTGCTAAACGCTCGTATCAAAGCCGACGCCGAATTTCTCGATTCCTAGTAACAAACCTCACGATCATGTAAATACAGTTTAAATAATTGTTCTTTTCTGTTAACTTTACTTTAACGTTTGTGAACCGTCGACGACATCTGAAAAATGTTGAAAGGACTTCTATAAATAGAGGGAAATGTGTTTAAAATCTGCGCGAATGACATTTACTCGGCGTTGTAAAAGGCGCTCGTGATTTACATTTAAAACTGTAGTAATGAAGAGAATGCCGCCATTGCTCGCTCGAACATGAAATTTTCTATTGGATCGGACAAAGGGCACGAATTAACGCGCATTGTTCGCGGGCCGGCGCTGCCCGCCGCGATTAGTTCATTATTATTTAATTTTATGTGATACACCGCCTGCTAGTCTCTGCCCTCCTGGTGCCGGCTATACTGACAGAAATGGATTAGTTTTCAGTTGTTTCATTAACTTGAACAATATTATTATTTATACTTAGATTCTCTCGTAACGTGGTAAATCATATAAGATTTTACTGATCTTCTCTTTTTGCGTTAGTATTCATTTAAAGTCCAGATGATTTTTGTTGTGAACGTATGTTAATGGCTTGACTTTTATGGCACAGGTAATGTCGAAGAAGAAAGTATTAAACATGAAGAATACGTTGTTTCTTCCAACCTCAACTATGACAAATTCTCAGAAGGAGACCCAAAAACTAAATTCAAGACATTCTAGCCTAGATACAAACTAACGAGACGAGATCAAAGGTATTTTTCCTGAATCCATTGTTAAAGCAGCAGCAAGTACCAGGGCGGAAGCATCTAACGGAGCTGTATTTGTTGTTACAGCTATATCAAAGGACGAGCTCACACGCCGGCCTGTTCCGAGAATCAGTTCCGTTACCAACCTGCTTTGTTACAAGCGATACATTAGCCCTTTCTATTTATGTTTTCCTACTGTATTGTCGGGAAATAGTTCTTTTTTTGAGAAAAATGTTAAGGGAAAATAGGTTAGAGGAACTATTTCTTAACTCGCCATCACCAATACAAACGTACTCAAATTTATTTCATGACAGAAATAAGAAATTAATAGTGTAGGCTGACATGTGACAAGACTGTTAAAAACGGTTAAAAATATAAATATTATGTCAACCTGTGCTACTGTAAGGCAAAGGCCTCCTTTCCACCCAAAACACACATCAGATATACAGAAAAACTTTTAAACTTCAAAATTCATAAGATAATAAAAACCTTACTAAAATCACCTCACTAAACTATGAAAACGATGGTTATACCTCCACGATCACGTCACATTTCATGAACTACAAGACTAACAAAATCGCTTAATCAGACTTCAATAAATTTAAAACCTTACGTTAAACCAAGTTTGATCCAACAATTACTTAATTACCTCAAGGGAAAACGATTGTTTGGCCAACATTATCACGAGATTAGCCGGGAGGCGAGACTTGTAAAGATAAGGCTGGCTTCACAGCGACTACTTGTTTTAGTTTCGTAAATGTTTAAAGTAATATAAGAATTTAGATAACAACGGGATTGCGGCCGTCTGAGCATCTTAATTTTTAGACGCCATATTTACGTATTATTTTTATCCAAACTAGCTTCTTCTGACGACCGAGTGTCTCAATTTCAAATGGTTTCCTTACCAACAAAATTATCACCAAAACTATCATTACAATGTGGGTCTCTTACAAAATTAAGTTTATAAATAAGAATACCGGTCGATACTATGTAAACATCATCAACATCTGATGTTATTGCTTCACCAAATACAAAGTAATCTGCAGTATTTTTACTACCAATGATCGGTATCTATTTTCGTTTACAGGAGCGACAGAGAGCCATCAAACGGGCGACCTGTCCTCACAATTACCAGGCGACCATAGCTGACGAAGATCCCATTTGTTGCTCTTTGATCTGCTGTCCAATTAATATATCTGCTGCGCTCTCATTATGCCCTGGTATTTCTGTTTCGTGTCGCGCTGGAGACTCTTCGTTATACCGACTGCACATAATGAGGTAATGTATTTGTTTATTACTGTTTTCTTAATGACAAGATTAAAGTTCTAAATGAATTGACGTTTATTTCTGTAGTAATTTTATTTAGTTTGTTGTTTCATTTCATTCAAGTACTTCATTTTCATTTTCTATCGGATACATCTGTTCGGTAGTCTAATAAGAAAATGAATCCCCATTGTATTTGGCTTGAGTTTCGCGTGCATCATTATGATTGCTTTTAACACCCCCCTGCGCCGCCCCCGCTTGCCAAATAACTAATTAATCAGTGTTATATAACTCCACTTCTGGGGTGGCCAGCCCTAAAAGTATTTGAAATATTGCTGGAACTGTCCAAATTCGTTAAGCAGTCACGATGGTATTAAACACAAACATAATATTAGATTGTCTTAACATGATTTACTCCTGGAACTAAGTTAGAAATAATTTCATACATAGCCTTTATAAAAGTTTATTTTCTTGAGATAAGTTTCATTTCGTAAGAATCTTCAGTCGAATCGCAAAGATACCATGGTATTATTGTGTAAATAATTGAGGTACCAGGAGCCCATATCTAGCAAGTAGGTGCACTGTTAATAAAGACGCTAAGCATTGCATGTCCGCGCGGCTAAAACGCTGGGCGTCGCCACCACGCCCCGCAGGCTTTTACACCGCGCCAGCTCGAGACTTTACTGCTTTCGCGTTTTACGACCCGTCTCCGCATTTTGTTGCCACCAAAATTAGTTTCCACCGGCCATTTTGCTAAACAGTGTGTTAAAAACCATACAATTTTATCCCTCTCGAAAATACAATCCGTAAAGATAAATAGCCGCACCAGTGGAGTTAATAGAAGAATAATGAAACAATTATCCGTATTGACGGGGCTTGCGTGTCCGTACGGAGGTGCGAGAGGATCCCACGACACCCTCGTTGCCAGGGGTGCATAAGAAAAAAAATACCCCATACGAAAATAATTTTGATAGACACTTCGCGTGCGACCAACAATTATGTTATGCGCGCCTGTACGCCAGTAATTCGAATTTAGCACATTATCGGAGCGTTACCGATTATATTCGAATAATAAATACCGAATCGATGCGTTCGCACCTTTTTTCTGTTATTTTAATGTCATTATAACATAGTTTACGCAGAACATATGGCGCTAGCAATTAGTGATGGGGGAAGTTCGGAATTTGGTGTTTTCGAAATTGAAAATATCGGTAACAGGCTTTTGTGAATTTGTTGAAAGTGTACCATATATTCAGAAGAATAATGTATTGTGAAAGCCTGTCTGTCTGCACGTCCGTGGCGAGTGTGACACGCACGCTCAGCGGGACCGTGTTCGTCGCTGATACGCAGTACGGATTACCTAGATAGTCCGATGGAAAGATCCACAGTTATTATCAGGTAGCACTGTGTAAATGTTGTCTATAGCCGTGCGCAGACGTCTCTGATCTCAGAAGCAACATCCGGCGTTATCTAATCTACGGTCAGTGTTTGTGAAGGCAGAGGTGGTGTTCACCACGATACGCCGCGGTGTATCGAACGTGGCCGCCTCACCGCACCACCATTTTGGTACACATTTCACAATGAGATAAGGCAGCCGAGGCGCCACATATGTCACCATGGCTTATAGTGTTTTTGTTATAAGAAAAAAACATTCTATAATGTATGTAATAGATAAAAATGTGACGCCTACGGAGCGTTTCCGATATGTGGTGACGTCAGCTCGCATTATTTACACACTCGAGTATTGTTACAACAGATTACTGCAGTTACGTATTTGTCGAGCCCATTCACTTCGTAAGTGGTTTTAAACAAACACCATTGAGACGAGAACAGGAGACCTCTTGTGCTGCCGAGCTGGCTCGGTAAATACCACTCGAGCTTCATATTTATTTAGAAAAATCTAATCTTGACGTGGAGTGTTTTATCTCCGTATCCGGATCTCGAAGGCCCGAAGCACTAACACTCGAATGTTTATAAAAATTAAACATTTATGTGACAACTGCAGTTTGTTAGCCTTTCTTACGAACTATCGATGCGCGGGAGTTGTAGAAATAGAACCGAGAATAACTTGTAGAACGTATTAATGTCAACTAACAAGATTCTAGTCGGTTACACAACGGACGAAGCTCTAATCATTAATAAAATGTATCGTTTCAAAAATCCCAGACGTCAAAGCATTTTTACGTTGATCGGAGACAGCAAAAATAATGAAGTACAAATGTCTGCCGTGTCTCTTCTATTACAGAACATAACAAGAGCGCCTCTAGTGGCAAGGCTGCGCGCAGACAGCAACAACATTAATTAAAACAAGTGACAGTTTCACACGACATTCATTAGGTATATCACGTCATTATTCATCCGTTTCTATTTCCGATACTTAGAGTTTTTCGGCGCGGAGGCGATGCCAAAACTCGTGTCCCACGTTCAACTTGACTGTTAATTAATTTTAACTGACGCACACAGCGAAAGTTGGAATAGAATCCTCATACATAATAAGACGTATGAATGGATTGTACCAACTTAAATGAGGTGTGTGTACTTTGTTAGGAATATTGTCATTTATCAAACGCGGAGCCATGTTAAAAGTCGGGCTTCACTCGACATCGAGCAGAATGATTGTTTTCACATCACTAGTCGGTTCAAAAGTGAGAACGCACGAAATCCAGACTGGCATCGTTAGCGACGCGACACAAATTAAATTTACAATCGTATGTATCATAAATAAAACATAAAACACGCGCTATAAGATACAATTTGCTAAACTGTCGTCTATATTAGTATTCGACGGTCACGTCAAAATATTCAAATTGAATTGTGTCTCGTCATCGGAATACGAATGAATCGAGTCAGCCTGTGACGCGGTGCACCGAGTTAGCCGCTCTAGTGTTGTATCGATTTTGGAATCGATTATTCGCTATTGTTTGTGACGCTTTGGGATTATGTGTTGTTTTTTTAAGCGTAGTGTTGCGTATTGTGAATTATGATGTGAATATTAATCGAGTAGTATGTTTTTTTAATGACACTGTGTATTGCGAGTTGTTTGTTAATTCGTACTGTTGTTTGCATGTCCAATGTTCCGTAATTGGTTTACTATTTACAAGCTTACAGGCATGTTCTGTCGAACAACTTGGAAATGGTTGTTACTTTCAAAGGGGCACTAGACATGCAAATCGAAAACTTTATATGCAACATGAAAATATCGTCTAAAGTATCAAGATTATCGTGTTCTGTATTAAAAAGGAAAGAATAAGGTTCCTATAAACAATATTGAGCCGTCATAAAGATGTCTGCAGGAAGATTCGTATGGGGTACTTTTGCATAATCGCGTTGTACCCCGGGGCCGGGGCCCGGGGCCCGCAAAAATCGGCTAACAAAGTAACACTCCGCTCAAGTGTCGCCAAGTGGCGGTCTCCAATTCGATTACCGAGTAGTGCCGGGGGGACTCGAGTCTAAATAACTTAACTCGGTTTGCTCGAGTGCTCGATTATTCGATTTAGCCGCGATTACAATGCGTAAGTGTCGTTGAGAGTTTAGAAATGCGGTTTTGAAGTTTTTTGTGGATACTTTTTTATGGGCATCGGGTTTTTGGGTGATTGACACGATTGCGTGAAGGACATTCCTTTATCCGCCATTTATATTTGCAGGTGTGGAGCGGCGATTACATTCGTATCGTTTACAACTATTTGCATTCATACTGTTTACTGTGTTATTGCTTCTTATGTCGCGTTGGTCTTATCTGATTTGTAGTTTGTGGGATTACACTTTAATCTTAATTCTAAGAGACATTCTGTCAGTTTGGGATTTCCAGTTTTTTATTCAGTATCTGAATTGTGTCTAACTGCGTCAATTTTAAGTAGTATCGAGTCTAGACTGCTGTAACTAAAACAGCTGACAACTAAAGTTCTATATTGACATAAATTTGAACCCTATCAAAATCACTATCTATTAGACTCGCCCACATTCTAATACAAAGTAAATATACAAATTATTGACATGCAATCCAATCCATTCTAGCAATTTTTCCAATCCCTTTCCCTGCTAACAAATGTTTACATCTACCCTCGGATAATTACCGACTGTCTGGCAAGACGGTGCCATGGAAACATACATGCCATAGGGCTGGCAATGCTGGCATACCAGTCAAGAAACATTTAAAGAAAATAACCTGAAAAGCAATGACACAGCTCACAATTGACATGTTTCAGTAACCATAGCAGAAGAATCTCGAATCTCGGAAAGGTCCCAAGAAATTTTGGTGAGACTAAATTTCAGAGCCATCTCAGGCTTGTTTGAAGTAAAGCCTCTTGTTTATTTTTCGGGGCACATCCTGTCAACCCTACCCTCCCCATCAGATACGAGCAGCACGGGGCCCTAAGAGCCCATGATGCCGTACCCGTCAGACGTCGGGACGCCGATGTATAAAATCTGTATGAGAGAGCGTTAAATAAAGCCCAAACGACCCATAAAACACTCTGGCTTCCTTTACGGGCCCCTCATCTTTGTTTAGGGCCAACTAGCGAGCTATCTCGATTAAGGATATCTTTGTATTTTTGTTGTGTATTGTGTGCGCCGGAATGTCGTAAGTTTTGAGGTAGATCACTTGGATACGGTTATTTATTAAATACTTTAGAGATTCTGCCACACGTGCACCCGATAGTGATGCCTGAGAAATGTCAGCCGCGATCCGAATCAAATTCTATTTAAATCTTCCAAACAAAAATACTTTATAATATTACCCGTGTGGAACATTTCGCAATACCTCGTTCAGCTTAATAAAGCCTGTGTAATAATTGGTCAATACAAGATACTAAAGATACTTAGCAAATCAAGTTAATGATTCAAGTGAAGAAAATCGACCAATTTCTATGATTACCGGTGCTTTATGTAGCATGGCGTGATGCAATTATGCACTTATTTCTGAAGACATGAAACGTGCGGTATTGTTACACAGAACGGGTTTAACTGATTACCTCGGCAACTGAAATAAAGGAATAATTTTCCTAATAAAACATGGATGAATTGTTCAAGACAAATAAAAGCTAAGCCACGGGCTGGACAAAAGGGAAAACTTCATGACAATGGGCCAACAAGAGATCTCTTGTCTTTATTTAATCATCGCACAATTGAATCGTCCCGTTCTATGGCTTGACAAATTCGCACGCCCCCGACATTGCCTTAAACGCGCACTTAACTCGTACCCTTTCCGTCTTTCACCCTCGGACGCCTCCATTCTTTTTATATCGCAACTTTATTAACGCATAAAGGTCTGCTGATGGGCCCTTTAAGAATTAGGATGCGTCCCGTGGCCGGGCGTTAGGCTCACTCGAGCCGAACAAATGGAGTGTCGGAACTTAGGCCGGCTGCGAATACGTCCGCGCGGAATTGCACTGTCCCATCCCTACTCGCAATTAAACCGGCCGTTATCACGCTGTTCCAAATTTGAATTTGCGTGTACTGATTTTAGTGGTTTCGTTATAATCGGAGCTGTGTGCCATTTTAGATTAAAAAGTTTTAGTTGGTTACTAGCATTTTGCACGCGACTACCACCGTTGCCGATACCGAATTTAAAGTTAGTATTGTCTGTGCAAAAGTTACTCGCGGGAAAACAGGTTTTTTTATTAGGGATGTAATACACCAAATAATAGGGGGAAAACGTATCTTAATACGAGTATCGACGTTGTGAAAGCAATCGGATTTACATGTCTACCGATGCCGTACTAAAACGAAATCATGAATGAAGCGCAGTATAGGAAACCCAAAACATTATCCTTATGCTCCCATTTTACGACCTTTACCCCCATCGAGTCGAAAGGGTCACATCGGTACGACACGCTGTAAAACCATCCCCGTCCCGCTCGCACCCGTTACTTACTCGTAAAACCGAAAGAGATAATCACGAAGATGAGTCGAAAATTATTTTTTTTATTATCACCATCGGCGGTGCTCTTTTATTTCCTTTTTACGGTCCGAGTACCTCATAAAAAGACAATAAACTTACTATTTACAGACCATCAGGAAATTGTTAGGCGAAGAGGTCTCTTTACGACACATGTCAGCCTGGTGCGGCACAGTCCAAGTGATGCACTCTTTACGATTGGCGCGCACTAAAATGTTACGCGAATGATACATTTTATCTCCCATAAGAGTATATCACGCCATGAAATAAACCGCAGAATGTTTACTGGTCTATGAATACTCAAGCGGTGGTCGGTGGCCGTCCACAAGCGCCATTACGAATGTGCCTAGTTAAATAGTAACTAGCGAGACGCGGTTACAATAAGTAACCAGCAGCTAAGTACCGGCCGAGCTACCAGAACATCATAAAATCATAGACGTGTTAAACCATAAACCGAAGGAGTTATCAGAAGCGCTCCTTAGCTTTATTATTGGAATTTCGTCAAGAGATTTAATAATAGTTATTAAATCGGCTGCCCGTGTTACCTAATACATCAGTTAAGTGCTCTTTTTATGATTTAACACTGATTCTCCCCGATATTACCGGCTATAAATTATAGCCGGGATTACCGGCTAAATTGTTTTGTGATATGTTTTCATTGTTTACGAGTGTAATGTTTTTGTAATTCTTTATCGGTGACGTCACGCGGAGAGGTATGCTCGTTACGTCGAGGATGTAGTGGCGCGGTGGCGGCTGGCGGCAGGCGGCGGAGCGGTGCGGGTTCGACGCCCGTTATGTAAAGTGAGCGATTTACTTATTCGTGTTACTTTGCAATAATGGCGGCGTTTACATTGGGGTTTTGTAATATCTGCGGCAGCACGCGGGCGGGGCCAGACGGGGCCCGGCGGGGCTCGGGGTCCGGGGCTCCATGGTTTCAATATTGTGAATTCCGACGGTGTTCGCGTAGTGCGTGTAATGAATTTGGGGATTGTCTTGCGGTTTCTCGGCTCCAGCCCTCGGCCCCTCGAGTATTTACTTTCACTCTATTGGATGAGCTTACATTATGTAAAAGACGGCTCGCATCGAACTTTTAATAACGATCGACTATTTCTTGGGTTTTTTCGTGCGCGGAACACATCGCGCCGAGGTGCGCGTCGCCGCATGGCACCGCACTTATTCCCCAAATATATGATAATAAGGGGTGGTATTATTTAGGTCCGGCCATTCGTATGATAAAATTGAACCAGTGATATTTGCCCGCAAACAATTCCTATGGAGATTTCGGTCTTGTTTCTGGGGTTAAATCTGTGCACGGGGGATGATATACGGCTGGGCCGCACTCCGGCCTTTTCCTTTTGCCAAAAATATCGTACAAACGAAAAGAAATATGCGTCAGGATCATAACACGGTCAAATATTGTCGTTTGTATGAGGAAATCCGGGTATCCGGGAGACAAACCGCATATTATACATTTCTGTGTGTCAGCATTCGTTACGGACAAACGCATACTTTGCCGGAATTTACGTCGTAACGTCCCTTTTATTTGACAAAAAAGTCTATGTGTGTGACGTGATTGTACCGTAAATTTGTCCGATATGGCCGCCATGCCCCTCTGATGTGATTACTATACGATGATGAGCAAACACAATTCCTAGCTCTGGCATTTTATTTGAATAATGCTAATCAAAAACTAATTTTCGTTTGTCAGACAATTGTAGGAGCAAATGAACCGCGCATAAGTATTGCTTCATTATTGCGATTAAAAGTCTTAATTTACGACTGCATCGTTATGGCTCCAATAATAAGCTCGTCAATCTTTGGCAGCGAAATTAGAAGCGAGCGGATCTTAATTACCAGGGCTGCATAGATGGACGGATATTAAAAATTGTCAGCATTAAAGGTTGAAATTCGAAATACAAGTTGAGGTTCGAGCGCAGCGTCGGCGGGCGGTAGTTCGGCTGCGGTTGCGCCCGAGGCGCGGACCGTTCTAATTAAAATCGCTACATTTTCTGTGGTATTCATTTTCATCCTTTAAAGCTCTTTTTGTTGCTTCCACCCTGGTTAGGTTACGTTATTGTTGTGGGATGTAACTAATTTACATGTTAATGAGATGTTGGTTGTGTATGCCGATAGTTGGTTTCATAATTTTATACGATCGCATTATTAGTTTCCTGAATGCTATTATCTGTTTCTCTTTTTTATGCTGCAGTTTTAACATTTTTATTAATGTTCAGAAGCGAGACTTCTATGGAGAGTAGACAGGCACTCTATGTTAGATTTCGAAGGTAAGTCTTGTCACCAGAATGGGTTGAACAGCCGGCTCTCATAACCTAAAGGAGTTCTATTTTTTCAAGGTATTTGTTTTAACATTCCTAATGTTCATTAGCATTTATTACAATGCTAACCGGGGTAGCATGAGCGCGCACGGCCGGCCGAGGCAGAGCCTTTGTTTCGACCATTACGTATGCAAATGATGTTCTAGTACCACCTGTACGCTTATGTTCTCCTGGTAAACAATCGCTAGGTGGAAATGGGAAGACATTTTTTTTGTCAGAGCTACCGGAGTTAGCTTTTGGGCATCCCATTGTTTGTTTGTTTTTGAAGATTCAAATATCTTGGTGAAAAATTACGCAACTTACTGCTTGTTGTTCTTATGATTTATTTTTATCCTGTGGAGGTGTTTTTCTCTTTCTTTTCTAATAAGTATTTTTTCTTACATATCTTTCTCAACAATCACAATTGCTTCCTTAAACTTGCAAGTTTCAGTTGCTCAAAATTGCACATCACCATTATAGTACCAAACCTTGACTCATATCCTGAAGCTATTATTTCGTTTTATATCTTCGTCACATTAATAGTGAACAGTTTAAATTTGCAGCTATATCCAGTGGCAGTTTTCTCCAGCTCATAAACTGCGTGCGATCGGAGCTACGTCACGGCGCACGTCGTTGCTTGTCAAATGGCGCGCGCACACGCTACAACTTTCTTTGGTTTAGTCACCAGTTCTGTGAGGAGATTAATATTAGTTATATTGTCTGTTAAAGGAGCTATATTTGTATCTTAATTGGTATTAAAATCTGAAGATGCTATTGGCTACATTGCAAAATTATTAAGTTATTTTTTTGTTCTTGCTCCGTCTTTTAGGAACTGAATAAAATAGTGGAGGGAAGAAATTATAAAATGTATTTAAAGACCTCTCTTTCACATTTTAAACAACACTTGTGTGCAGTTTTCTTGAACGATTCTAGCCAATTCCCAAAATAATGAGAATAGCATACAAAATTGTGATCAGATTATTGAAAAATTGCATGCGAAGACCAACAATTTCTTTGACAGATACAACCATTCTTAGAGAAAGTTTATACATAAAATTAAGAATATTACGTGAGAAATTTCGTAGCTAGTTTAAACTATATAGTAACAGCATAGAAGAAAGCCCTCCTCCTCTTAAGCAACGTCTTCAACTGTTCACGCATCACCGCTAAGTAACGCTGACGCGAGCGAGTTTTAAGCGGAGCGAGCGCAGCAAAGCGGCTTATTTTAAAAGCTACTCAAACTCTAAAATAAACTTTCACTAAAGATGCGCTGAAGTTCCCCATGTTTATGTGGTTTTGAAGTAATTAAGATTTTGTTGGTAAGTTAAAGATATTGTTAATTTTTGATAATTCATATGCATTCATATACCATACGTCGTCGTATACAATCCCTGTTAACCCTGAGGAGAACTTCCTCTGATCTTTAGTTTGATTCTTTTATCATCTAGGAATGCCTATGCTTTTCATGATATAGCTAAAACTAGTACATGAAGAAAATACCATCAATGATGATCACCAATTCAAAGTCATCAAAATGATCATTCTTCTTTAAATTGTCATCATCATCATCACAACTACGATGACAGCCAACCGAAAGTACCAGGGCGGCATAAACAACAACAGTTTTAAGACCACCAACGTTCGGATTTAGGAGGCGATTGAAAGCAAGCTAATGCCGCACAATGGTTGATTTGCAAACAGTGGTGACAGCACATTGTATGCTGATACCAGCCCACGTGGCCATCACGCTGGTTTATATAACACTTGCGAATCAAGTGTCTTTTTACATTTTTATGTACTATTCATATGGTATATAGTTTTATTTTGAATACTCTTCCTGGAGCGATGGTAAACAGTTTTGTCTTTGCTAATTGCTGGTGTTTTTGAGCAGGGAGGCAGTTACAGGCGTATTATGAAAGGTTTACTGAAATTCGTCTGGGAAGATCTTTTTACCTCAATCAAATACTTATACTTAACAAAGAAAATAGCAAAGATATCTAAAGTTTATTATGAACTTGGTATTGGATTTTAGAGTGTACAGAAATATTCTTACTGAGTACTGAGTATTCAGTAAATTTAAGTATTTATCTCTGGAAATAGTAAAATAATTTTCAAGTTCAACTCCTAACCAACGTCATAAACGAAAATGTTTTCTAAATTCCCGAATTTAAACCGATCACCCGCAAAGGCATTCCGTATTCAAAAATATTATTCTTCTTATTTTGAAAACATAAGTCATGTTCTATATTTGAATTCGTCGCGGGAACGCTCCCCCTCGCCGCGCGGGAAAAAACGGTAATGCCGAGAATTGTAAGCGTATTGGGTTCCGTATTAATTTATTTTTTAATAAACAATATCGATATTTTTCTCACACGTGAATTCATGAATTTATTTTAGTGCTTTTCATAATATCTTTGACTTTTACGCCTGTTTTATTTATTACAGCAATCTACTAAAAGGTGATATTTTTTGTTTAATACATTTGAATTGAAATGGAAACGTGTAGCTGTATCGTATACAGGGTGTATCGATCGGGCACACTCCTGCCGCGCGCCAAAACACCGCCGCGTGATAAATTACCTTCGGGAAATTAAAACTGTCTTTAAAACAATACCTGCTTTTTTCTTCGTCGCTTTCACCCCTCTTACCATCCCGTCTCTCCTCTAACACGTGCATTTATATATATCTGTCTCTCTTTAATTAGAAGAAAGAGGGTCGGAATTGACATTTTTTTCGTAATTTTTCTTTCTTTTTGCCTAATGTCGATAGCGTAATTTTAATTATTACGTGCCGTTATGCTTTATTCGTTATAATTAAAAATATAATTAGATTTTTTTTATGTTACGATTATTTTATGCCGTCATAAAATTACAGGGTGCTGCGAACTTACTTGTTTTAGTCAACATGTGTTTTATTGTTTGGCATTACTTTATCTTTATAGTTTTCAATTATAGCTTTCTTTCAACGTGAAATCTATTTTACAATTTACTTTTTAGATCTTCGTCATAAAACACGGTAATGAGCGTAGCTGCGATACGTTTTACGACAGCATAAAACAATGAAGAGCATTGATAATGCCGTGTCCGCGGCCACTGGAGCATCCTTATCAATAACTCACGACGCGGCGCCAATATACGTACCATGAGTTATGGACTATGGCGGAACGATTAAACACAAAAATAAAAAGCATTCGCCGAAGATGCACAATCTCCTAATTAAGAACATCACAAATACATTAACTCAAACCCGAGCCCGTTTCAAATCTAATTTCTTTTTTTGACAAAACAAAAAAAGACTTAATTACTTTTTCTGGCTATCACAAAAAGCGGGAGATAAGAGCCCTATTTGAATCCTCGTTATCAACACCTCCCGGCACTTTCACCCTTCAATCTTTACCTTTTTTCTTTCCACCCCCAGAGTACCTATCGCAATTTAAAGATAACTAATGCCCCGAGTCATTAAGGGACCGCGACCGAGAAAACTAAGGAAATAAAAAGGAAATGCACACAAATGCATTTTTAATATTTAACTTTTCCAAAAGATAAGTTTGTTTGAGTTTTATATTGTTAGGATGTTATCAACAATTAAAGCCAGTTTCCAGCCGCAGTTAATACCGTTAATGTTCTCGATGAGAACTCGTGATTGAGAATTTTATTAATTTTGTTCTAATAAAATTTATGTGACCAAACATAATTAAAATTTTCCTTAATTTGGTTCGTTCTATGGTCCGCTAGTTTATTTCCTACTACAGTTTACGATGTCCCGCGTGCGTGATCAAAAAGTAAAGACGTTAAAGTGTTCAAATAATATTTATTACAATTAAATTTTTTATGGCCCAATAAAAATTGTAAATGAAAAAATCTTACGGCCTTTGTTGAAATAGGTCTAATTGACCCCAAGATTTTTAAGCCTCAGGTTTAACGATCGAAAAAGCTCCAAAAAAATGAAATTAAAAACGCCCTGAGTCGCGACAAGGTGTTCTTACTTTTTTTAACTTAAAAATGTAATAATCCAACGGCAGTAAAATACTATCGGACGTTTACGACAAATTCACACAAGACTTACTTAATAAATCTGACAAAATCTTAAATTTATGCTCGCGAACGCAGGACACACAAGTAAAAAAAGATTATTTTACGACGCCGTAAACCTGGTTAGAATGCGGCCCTGGACAGAGGATAATTCGGGAAAATCCATTTTAATTAACATATTTTAACTGCGACCATGATGGAAATCATAAATGATGGTTTCATCTAACTTTTCTACTAGACAACGATTTAAGCGCATTTCTCTTGTATAAGCTCATTTATTACGACGTTGAGAATATCTTAAGTTATAAAATGTTGTGTTTATTTTTTTTTACACTTTAGCTAACAGTCATTTGGTATTGAATAGATCAAATCGCGTACTTAAGAGCAAATGAGGTATTCAAAAACCAGGAAAATTTTACAAAAAAAAACGCGCAAAAAATATACCTTTCTGTATTTAAATTCGAGCAGTTCAAACTCACGCCCTTCGTCCCATTTTAATAAAAGCACGAAGTGTCGTCAGTTATTTTATATTTTTCATGTCCACGTTTAGAAAATATTGTGAGTACGTCCAAAGAATGTTAAAAAGTGTTCTTGATTAAATAAAATGTCGCTAGGCCTCCGAGGGGACCGGCAGACGCGCACGTGATGAGAATTAAGTACAACGGACATTAAACTTAGAACAGTAAGTAATGCTCAGATTTAAGGCGGATAAATTAAAAGTAATCGCCTCAAATCGGTTCACAACTTTCTCTAACCAAAGGATTAAATATAAGTACCTACAAGATACAAGCTTAACATTCCTTCTGAACGTATCCTAACTTACCACCATCGTAACTTTCCTCGGACAACAATGCTTTCCTTACCTGCAAAAAAAAGAAAAACCTTTAATAAGCAAAAACTACTAAACAAACTACTAGGACATAACATGCAAAGATGTGAGCGAAAAACCCGAAATTGCCGTAATATATATCGGAGCAAAATAGGGAACAAGAAAATTCGTAAATATATTTTCAAATAAATTACTTGGGGGCTAATGAAAGGGCCGGTGTTTGGCCGTACGGACGGACAGAATGACCGAGGGAACTATTGCTCTATATATTTTCTGGCGAATGACCGAATTCCGCTGAATTTACGTACAACAAGTATTTTTTATGCTTTGCTTGCCTAACAGAACTTTTGTCGTTTTGGGCAATGTGACTAAAAACTCAGTAACTCAGGTATTTGTTACTTATTTTCCCTTTTGTATAATAAGATATTTTCTTTGCGATAATCCCACTAGCTGTTACGAGGTTTACCATTTTATTTATGAAACTCCATTTCTTTCTTTAGAATTCAGCAGAAAGTAATATTCTTTTCAAAATAAATAAAAGATGTTTTCTACATAAACGTACAATCACTATCCAATTTGCAATGTATTTTAAAATAGTCTTTTTTTGTCTTATTGGAGAATTTTCAGCCATTTTTTTAGATAACTTAAGGTATATTGGTATCGTATTAGAAGTCTATGTCTAATAAGAGGTTTGGCTGTAAATTGGGAGGGCCGGAGGGCCGGCAAACCTCGCCGAATGCCCGACCCTCCCAGTGGGACTATGTACAACATCATACACTATAATTTCGGCGTAAAATATAAAGGATAAGGTTTGTGTATTTCATGTGCGAGACCCTAAAACATTGTTGATGTGCTCGTGTTATTTTTTGATATTGGTTGCATTTATTCTTTTGTATTTTTAGTATATTTATTGGATTTATTTTTGCTTATTTAGTCTTGTTTATTTTAAATTCTTTTTAGTAGATATTGCAGTTTGTTTTTTCTTTTGCTGTGATTTTATTTTTCAAAACACAAATTGTATTTTTTTACTAAACGAAAATTACAGTTTTAGCTTTATATGAATGTATTAATATTTTCGGGTCCGCCCCTAGAAACAACACTCAATATAGTCAAAACCAAACAAATAACCATTATCTCATTTACAATTAACATCAACGGGGAATCGAACCGCGTCCAAACGCTTAACATTCTCATCCCGACATTATCACCAATGCACCCTAAAAAAACCATCCCTTCACAGATTGACATCTGTCAGGGCCCGGGTTCGAACCCCGGTGTACAAATGTAGGGTAGGATGCGCTGGTGAAATAAATTTTTAATCAAAATATTTTTATGTCCCCCCGAAGCAAGACTATGATAATTTTTCGTATTGTCAATCTGACACAAGTTAATTCTGGGCGTGGCTCACGTATGAATAAATTATTTGTTTGTCTGTCTGTAGCATAATGGTGGTATATGATATTATGTGACATCGCACTCCACATTATCGTCACTTATCAATTTAATACATCTTTCAATGTTATTTTATCTCAGACAACACAATTCTAGGATTATTGATGGCATACAAAGATACAAATTGCTACAGTAGTATTACTTAAATCCCACTTAAAAACAAATACAAATTACACGTCCGTTGTTATTTTTCATTCAAATCTAACGAGAGCAAGGCAAGTAAAGAACAATTGACCAATCTCCGTTCTCAGATAGCGAACAAAACTATAAATAAATCACAAACCGTTAACACGACCTAAAACCATTCAAAGAGAAAAAAAAACCGTCTTAAAAACAATGAGAGATTAACAAGAAAATCTTAACACAAGCACACAATGAACAGCGATTAATTCTGAAACCGAAAACAATGTGAAAATTCGAACAAAATGGACCGAAATACAAAGTCGCCAATGTAACTTATACAGGTTTAAAAACCGTAAAAATTATGTACATACGTAAAACGGGGAATTTAAATAGTCAAATATAAGTGATTTGCGTTGATTCGACACGGGTGTCTGCGGTGATGGCAACACTTCTAGCTCCATATGCATGAGCGCATTGTCTCAATTTCGGTGGAGTTTTGTTACCACCCTGACAGAGTGCTAGCGCTTGTTCGTACTTGTTCTTCCCGTCGGCATTGTGCGCATGCGCGGCCAGACATACTAACACTTCAATGCTAATTTCTGAATATGTTTAGATTTGGATCTTTACAATCTTAGTGATCTTAGTTACTGACGCGTTTAATTGTTGTTTTTTTTTTAGTTTGAAGTTAAGTTGCAATGAATTCTTGATTGTATCTCATATTAAGATAACTATGATGGGTTAGTTTTTAGATAGTAGTACCATTTATGTATGAGAAAGTTTACATTTGTAAAGAATAGAATAGATGAGATTAATATAGGTAAAGTTAAAATAAAGAGAGGCCTAGACCGTGCCAGACAAGGGCAGAAGAAATAGCCTGTATTCGATACTAACAGATAAATACAAAACAAGAATTTTGTTTAGCCAAAATCAACAAATAGTTAGAGCTGATATTAAAGACGACAATCATAAAATAAACGACAACATTGCCCATATTGAAGAAATAGGTAACCTAACTCCAGATCCTAACACAAACAGTATAAAATAGAGCAAGGCTTACTTTAATAAGGTCAAAATGTAAGAACATTAACATAACATCATCATAACGTCCGTTTTTTAAACATTCCTATTTCCAGCCTATTTTCCGTTAAAACAAAATGTTGTTTCATCACGCGAACTAAACTTTGGAATGGCATCAAAATTATTTCTATTTTACATTCACATATTTTGGTGGCGTCGTATAACGCAAGAGAAATCTAATTTTCGCAAACATTGTAGGCATTTAGGACGTTTCCCAGTGCATTCTTGAACACCTGGACTTGCAAAGCATTTCGAATTAAATGCATTTTGCACTTCTGTTTTAAAATTGGATTTGAAATTGTAGAGGAAGTTAGGTTTCAAGAAAATGTGGAGAATTCTCGTCGCTTAGTTCTAATATTAAAGAAAATTACTCATGAGTAAGTAAATTTCATCTATTTGAATATTACTATAATATACACTGTTTGCTTCTAAGTATAATAAAAACCAGCTAATTCTATGCAAAACATATACACAGCTACTAACTTTAAAACTGTTAACTATTACTCTCACAAAGAAATTCCAAATGACACATTGCTACTATTCCGTGCCCTTTAACGAACAGACAAACACACAAATAGGCTACTTAAATAAATATTTCAATGTTAAAAAATGTTAATTTTATGTCCAATTTTCAAGACCTGTCGCGTCTTCAAATGTATGGAAAAATCTATGATGGTTTCGAAAGATAAAGGAATGGGAGTCCAAGTTATGTTGGTTGGTCTAGGAATGTGTATTATACTATAATATGACCGGTAGCGGTCTGTAATTAGACTTCACTAATAAGATGCGACGACAAACTGACTCTTATTGTTTTCATGAATATTTTTGTCAGAACTAATACCAACATCGGTCGACGAATATGAAAAATTATAAGCAACGTTAGAGGCGATAAGGACATTGAATGTACAGGAAAACTAATTTCCAACGAGGAAAACTCAAATGCTAATTATTCCAAATGATGTTTACTAATAACTTGCATCATTAGACACCCATTTGTATGTACATCATACATGTAATTCTGCTTAACGTCAAAAGTGATATCACCTGCTCACATCTCGTTCATGGAACCCATAATTCCAGCGACAGAAATAACAAGACACAATACATTCATACATCCCATACAAACAATCCCATTCAGGCCAAAAAAAAAATCAGGTCAAAAATTAACAATAATTCAAACAAGACAAAAATGCGCGCACGCATGTCTCTAATTGTCGATTTGTTTCTTTGTCCCTGTCGCACGCAGTGATTCCGTCGTTTTTTTGTCTCGGTCGCACGCGCAGCTGTCACGTGTGACGAATCACTTTGTCATTGTGACAGTTGTGACGTCACTTCTCACCCTTTTGAAGGAGAGTCGTGATGATAATGTGTGACTTCGTTTTAGGGTCCCGTGGGGTCTGTTTAATTCGGTTAAAGTGATATTACATGTTTGGGATGAAAAATTAAGAGTACTCTGGTGTGATGGGTTTAATTCTTTTGAAAATAATTTGGTTGGTGTTCTAGTGGTATTGATTGGTATATTGGCTATTTATGTTTTAATTTAGTAAACATACTAAAATATAATGGAATTCTGTTATTTTTCGGGTTAAATTATCTATTTTTAGTGATTTCTTTGCCGGGTAAAGAGAAATTCCAAAGTTTATCAGTGCATGGTTTTTTAAACATAAAATTCATAGAGTTCTAAAGACAACAGAAAAAAAAACAAAGCTGAAAAATATAACTACACACAAATACATTTAGGAGATGTAATTCGAATTCATAGCAACGTCACAGATCCCATGATCCGAAATATAACACAACGACACACACAGACAGACAATGGAATTATATTGTGTGTGATTGCATTGTATACAACCCTTTGGTTTAATACTAAGCCCTTGTAATGTTGGGATTACAATGTAGGGGACATTTTTGACGGTCCACGCCATGGGACGAACGTGTATGATATTTTTATCATTGTTATACTTGTGACAGAAAATTTTGATGATTTTGAGCAGTTGGTACTAGGTAATGAATGCTTTGTAAATTGTATATCATTTTTTCCTTCGAATACAAAACTATTATTTTTATTTTTATAGATTGATTTTATTTGGATCCAATTTTTACCATTAATTTTAAACTAAAACGAAATAATCCCAAAAATATCCGTCTGTACCTAAATAATTTGAAGAAACTTAGAAACACAAAGTTGGAAAACTCAAAAATCTTTGTCATTGTCATAACCAGTATTTTAGAGTTATTGTCCAAAACTGTACCGGTAACATTAGCCAAGGACTTTCGTATTACGGGATACATGAGTCTTGAGGTCCAAAACCACACATTTTTGTTACACGGGAAATGAGAAACCCGGGTCAGGTGACCAACATTTGGGAAACAAATAATGTTCAGCGAACTGACAAACTGGCTTTTGTTTAGAATCAGATGCTTTACAACAAGAATTAAATGGCAGGTTTTATCAAAATGCCAACTCGTACTTCATGTTTCAATTTTGCATTAGCTACATTCAAAGTGGTTCCAAGAATCTCTCCTAAGAAAACCGTGTTTCATTAATTCGATGTTAAAAAACGCATCGTTAAAATCATAAATATTTGATTAGTTGTATTATAAATCCAATGGAAGAAATAAAATTATATATTCAATGCTTCATTACTTAAGTAGGTATTTCCATTCGTATCGATGTTTAAGTACCACTCAAATTATACTACTAAGTACCTAAAGCCTACAGTTCTACACCTTCAAAGGGAGAATTTTCCATTTGGAAATGAGCAAGAACCATCAACCAATCATAATTCGGGGAAAACGTAAGTTAACGCGAATCTATCACGAGGCACCACGCCCCGGGGAAGTCGGGCAAACACCGACCCTTCACTAATCTAATATTAAACACATTCGGATATTAGATACAAAGTGAGCATTCACAGAATTTAATAATCCTGCTCCCACACCTATATACACCTCTCTCTCAGCCCCATACCTCTATCCTTCTCTAACATGAATTATTAACAACAATTTTATGATTACATTTAGCATTGAGTGTAAGTGCGGGTGGGACGTGATACGAAAGTCGAATGGCCGGTGAAAAATGGCGGGAAAACGTTGCCAGTTAATATTTTATTGGTTTCGATAGGTTTGAGTTATGTAAGTCAGCCGGGGGTTCCGGTAATTTTCAATTTTGTGCCTGAAATATTGATAAGGCTGTGTCCCTGGTGAACGGTTTATAAGATCACTCGAAGCCGACTTGCAGTTTTGACTTACGATGTTATACTAACTGATGATCCTTTATAACACATTCCATTTACAACTTCAAACAATTTTCGAGTGTTTACATCATAAATTCTCGAAATAATTAATTTTATTCAAAGAATAATAAATATGAAACAAATTACGAAACATAAATCCTACTACATCTAACAAATTTCAGAAGATATTTAGTCGTACGTCGTAATGACATTATTCGGGCACTATTCCAAACTGAACACCTCCGAGATTTTCCAGACAGAAAAACCCAGGATCATTGTACCTGATCTAGCCTAGACTTTAAAACCAGACTAAAAAAATAACAACCTAGTCAAAAAATTTCATTACTATCTCTAAAACCTTTAAAACAAGCCAAAAATTACGTAATAACATGTCCAGCCCTAATTAGCATAAAAATTCGCTAATTGAATTAAAACATAAAACACATACATACGTCAAACACACAAAAAAAAACACCATCAAATACTACACGATCTATTTAGCATACGACATTGCGCCGCAAAACTGTTATTAGCACGCAAAAAACATGAATGCAAACGCGACATGACTAGAACTAACCCGGATGGAACTAAATATAGGTCTTAGAAAATTCTGAACACACTTTGCGTCCTCAGTGGTCAATGCGGCCGTGAGCGGAATGAGAAACAACCGTGAGTGACGAAAATGGAAGCTAACAGCTAGGGCCCAGTAATATTATTCCATACTTACCCCTCCTCGGGGGAAGAGTAACCAAATAATCGTCATATTTTGTACGAGTTACACTTGACGCCTCTTTTGGTTAAGAATTGCTTTCTAATTTAGTGCGCATGTACCGTGAATTTTGGGGGCTTTTTTGTATTCACCCTGCTGGCCTGTTATAATGATTAGTAAGTATGGAGTTTTTGTTTTTAATTGTATTTATTTGATGTGTTTTGTTGTGTCATTCTGTAAGATTGGTTTAGTCATGGTGTCCTTACATAACTTGTCTAAGTAGACTATGTGCATTACGTAGTAATACTTTTAGTTTGGCAGCTGATAGTTACATTGTTTTTTAATAATGGACATATTGAAAATTTTAATAGATAACTTTAAAACTATGGCTCATCGAACCTTATCAAAAGAGGTCACAAGACTAAATTTTCCTAAAATTGAAATAAGAAAAGTAAAAAAATCAGTGCAATGAAAACTAAAGGTTGAAACACCAGTATCTAAAGATGCAAGGATCAATAAACCCATTGAAGCAGTAGCACCTGGTAACAATAATGTTTTATTTAAATAAGTAATCAGCATAGAACAAGTTCACGCGGAACTATTAGCATTTACGAGAATGCCGGACTTAATTCACGTGTGATCCTGGGCTCGGGGACCCTGGACAAGTGCCAGGGACAAGTAATATAGAAAAGGGGGGGATACATGGGGAATACCAGGTAGATGGTAAAGAAGTTTTTGGGCAAGATGAAAAAGATGAAATAATGCAACTTAAAAGACGTAATGTCTAAGTTGCATTATGATTAAAATCGTATAAGAAGGGGGGTTTATGGATATGTCTGTATCTTTTTCACATTTTAAAATACAAGTATCCATGTGAGAAAGATTCAACGAAATTTAAAAGTGTTAATTTTAACCGTTCAACAGCATTAATTATGAGCGACAATGCTATAAATACAACGTAATGCCATACACATTTGAGCGCCACCAATCAAAATTAAAATTCTTTTTATAGAACTACAGAGTACAGGGTACATTCCCTCGCTAAAAACATGGCGGTACAAAAAATCATTCGGCACAAGTGTCACCGATTGACAATTACCAACATCATCCTGTCTGATCCAAAATTTTCATCGCATAATTGTCACTTGGTAATTGAAAAACGCAATTATGGACGCCGAGAGCGTCAGTTAATTAATATTAAATTCTGAAATAATCGCCCCGCTCTCCCCTCCCCGGGGAGACGGGACATGGCCTGATTGAATTATAGGCAAATTTTGAATTTTGAATAATTCACGGGAGTGAGTTAGCCCTTTATGGCACGCGGAGGAGAACTGGGAATTTTTGGTTTAATTAGTCTGGTTATTGTTTTGGGTGGAACGGGGTTTTGTGCTCTTAATTGTTTTTGGCATATTTTTGTTTTATAGTGGTGGAGCGATAAAATTTGATTGCGTTAATAAAGACAGAAACTAAGGTATTTTATGCCTTTGTTTTATTATACCTACTTGTGTACCGGGCTGATACCTATTACATTAATTGTACTTTTTATACGAGCAATAACTGTGACCTAATAAGAAATGATTTACGATATCGATATGTTAAAAGCACAATAACTGTTAACTTCTTAACCTCAGATAGGCAGAAGTGAATCATTCTTATTTTTTCCACTCGAGAGAGACATCGCCCGCTGACACGAAACGATTTACAATCCGCAACACGCTGATATATTACGCAATTAGTTATTTTCGATGATATAACAGAAACAAAGTGAAAAACAAAATGGTTCCTAGTTACAGATCAGTACGGACACCGCGGCTCCACAAAATTCAATTTGGCGAGCATTTCGCCGCTCACGCCGCGCGACAAACCAAACAATTACACATACGTGTGTCGAAAGCATAATTTTTCCACAAAAACTACGTGGAAATGTGAAAAAAAACACTCGCTGACGCTTTGTTAGTTTTTCGCGCCAACGCGTCGGCCATTTTTGACAGCTGTCAAACGCTGCGCCAGTGATTGCGTCTTTTGTAGTCGCACCTTTTTCGAGACAGCGACTTTTTACACGGAAAAAAAAACGAAACGTCATAGCTGAATATTTTAAACAGTTAAATATGAATAGCACAATGTAATCCCACACAAATTACCAGCGCAAAGGAATATGAAAGCGATAAACCGAGATGCATCGGCGATACGTGCATCACAATCCTGTCTCATTTCAATACGTATTGTGAGCCGGCGCTAGTGTTGTAACGTCGTAACGTCCCGGTCTACGGACACCCATCAGTCATTTACGAATGAATACATGACAATCGGTGGAGAGCCGTAAGGTAACATGTCGCGGCGCGCGGCGAATGATTCCCGCGGCCGCGACTCCGGCGCGCGATCGCGGAACGTTGACAAACGCGCGACGCGCTCAGCTCTCAGTTCTTTTTACAAATTCCAAGCAGAAGAAGTGTGACGCGCGATAGTGACGTGACGATGTGGGCCTGTCAGTTTTCAATTGGCTCTCAAAGGGTGTTGACGCGCCGCGTCGGATCTAGATCCCAAGTGCGGACATGTTAATTGTTGCCGACGCCGCGTAGGAGTAGCATAAACAGACCCTTGACATTTATTATTCGCTTTCTAAATCTATTCGCGGGTAACTCGACACCGCTTTTTAAACTAAGGAACCTACGCGCGCTATGAAACTTGATATAGATTCGTTAATCGATAAATATAATCGTATATTCGAATGAGAATCGATTACTAGAACGGATACAAGTAGTTACGAGTTGCAATAGTAAACATCATTAGGCATGTGAGGCGCACTGGAGCGACGCGATGCAACGTAGACGCTAGTTTTTGTTAGGTTACAAGAAAATCGTGTTATGATCGTTAAAATTTACATATTATGATGAGATACTGACTAATCACACGGTTGGAATTATTATTTTAATACGTCTGTGATGAATTTCTATTTCAAATTGCTGTAGCTATTACAATTAATTGTTACTTCTCTGTGAGATTATATATTGTCTGAATAATTATCATTTACGTTGCATGACCATTATCATAAAAAGACTTGTTTATTGTTTGAATCGTTTCACTTAATAACTTCTTCGTACATTTGTGTTCCGTATAGACATTTGCTTTCATATCTGTAGCATTACGACATAGTATAGCATACCTTTAGTGTGTTACAACGGATTTATATGCCACAACTCTAAACGTTGCATTTAAAGAGTGAAAAAAAAACTAAATTATGCTTTAAAGCCGAGCAGTTAACTAAATAAGCATAATAATCAGAATTTAGGTGTTAAAATCCGTATTCACCGGCGGATACCACTGATAATTCTATCCTTTTAGCGTTAATTATGGAATTTCCTTAATAAGCCAATTAAGCATATTGGTCATTGGTAGGCCTACTTTCAACTGCGGAAATGCTCCTAACTGTGTAACCGCACATTATCTTTTTAAATCGCAAATAAGTATGCCAGGAAACTATGCGTGTGATTGTAGAAGGCCTTTACAACGAATGCAATATGGTAGATGATTTTTACTGTTATGATTTTTTTTTGACTTTATAGACAGAACCTTCACGATTTTGCGATATAGGGGTAGATCCTCGATACAAGACAATCTGGACTACGGTTTTTAAGCTCTTAGCCAAGACCCATAATGTAAAACATCATCAGAGTTTATATAAAAAGGTTTTATTTGTGGAAGAAGAGACCACTAAGACTTAAGGCCGAAAAAATACAAAATCTAAGACAGTTTTACAAGACCAGTGAAAAGAGCAAAAAATTACAGAATATCATCACACATTATCGAATTGAACCCACGACCTCCGTTATAGCAGTCAGAGCCACTAACCACTAGACCAACAGGCCAGTCAAGAATGACGTGACACATTATTTACTCCAAAACCCTACAGTCCAGCAGACTAAGTCCCTGCTTAGTATTACGTACTAGTTAACTAAGTAATTGTATTCCTCCTTATTGTCATTTGTGGACTTCAGTTGTTTTTTTAATAAATAAATTTTATTATTACAGGTTTTTAAGAGAAGGTGGTGCTATAAGAGCTAGGGTCTCACCTGGATCTGTGGCGTCGAGTGTCTGCGGCGGGGGCTGGCTGAGCGGGCCCGGCGTGCCCCCGGAGCCCGGCGAGCGCACGTCGTCGTTCACCGCGCCGCCGTACGACAGCGATGACGATGGGGGTCTCTGTGGGCAAAAGAACATCATATTGTTAATTATAGAGTAAGAAAATTTTATGCTAGATACTGTCACAGTTGGTCGCGTCGATAAGAAGGTGAACTTACAACTTAAGAATGATCCATGATAGGACGGAGTCATAAGTCCTTAGAAGGCATTAAGAAGGCATTTGTTCAAGACGTATTTTGTACTATAGCGTGGCAAATGGAAGCTCTTCTCCATAAGGGTGCCAGAATTTTGAGTCGTAAAACCTACTATGTTCCTCCTGGAGCCCTTTGAGTGCCAGGGTCGAACATCCGGCAGGCAGAATTTTGCGTCCTTAGTTCAGAAAACTTTTGATCTTGTCCTGTTTTTACCAGTGATTATAAGCTTTATCAATATAAGGATTGTTATAAGTAATGAAATAGTCGACAATTACGCCATTGCACTTCTTATCACCGCACAAAAACCGCCAGTTTTTCAATTCTCCAAAAAAGCCATCAATTCCCACTCCTTTCCTAACACCAGAAGAACTTAGAACATCCTAAAAACCGTTTTTGTTACCCAATTTGTAAGGCTAACAAGTTAAACGAGTTATTTTTATTTCAATTATAGCATTAAACATAATTTGGGACGTTTGAAAGCGTCGATTCAGATTCAATGGCGCGAGGCGAACAGCCGTGGCCACTCGACCATGGATAAACGCTGAACCTAAAAACCTACACTTATTTGTTTTACTCTTGCTAGAAATTGTGGTCTGAGGAACTAACATTAAAATTTATAAGGTCTAAGCATCTGGGTGGTCTAGGTCTACCAAGAAATGGAAATATTACACCTAACCTCTGGAAAGCAATGATTGCGAGATTTATAAGTTAATTAAGTTGATATTGAGACGTAATTATTTTCTTTCTTATCCACACTTGGAGTTATTATATTGAATATTAATGTAATAAATTAATATTTATAGATAATTCAATGTAAATCAGGATCAAGTTGTACTTTTCTAATATCTTCTTTCATTAAAACTGATGCATTACTCTTATATGCTAGCCGTTTCTTAAAATCAAGAGTATCTATATAATTATCTATATAATTAACGATCTTTCTGTAAACATTTGCATTGTTCTTCCAGTAACCTTGCCTTAACTTAGCACATCTTCAAATAGACACTACTCCTACCATTTCCTACCCTTAGATATTGGCATAACTTCCTAAACACGTTAAAATTGAAATATTCGTACTTCGGCTATCCTCGTAACATTTCGGAAGCGCTCGTGTAATGAGGCGACGCGCACGCCACTCCGCCATTAGCCCCGCGCATGCGCGCTACGCACCTGCCTTATGGCCTGCCCATAATGGTCTGGTTATGAATAAGGAAGTCTGGAGACTGCATTAAAATACGTAAGGAATGTAGATATTATGCCAAATTCGTCTAGAAATACCATAGTAATTCAATACTCATACAGACAGACAAAGAAATGCTTAATTAGTTATTTTTGTATCTATATACCCGCTGGGCAAAGGTTACTCTCGTAAACTTGAAAATTTAGATCAAGATTCAGTTACATGGAGAAAAAATAACTACACCGTATATATTTACCAAGAGAAGACATCCAATACCAGAAAAGGATGACCTAGAACCAGGAATTCATCTCAAGGATTTTTTACAATCTTTATAACAATAAAAACCAAACCATTAACACTTATATTTGATGCAGAATTACACAGCTATGATTGATAATGATCTATTATCGTGTAATCACCAAAAGGTTTAATTGCCGTAGTGTTGTGATTACTAACGATCGTTAGTGGCACTAGTGATGTATTGTCAGACTTGATGAGAGCATGTAAGGTTTAATTATTTCTAGTTTTATTAATTAGGTTTGTTAGGTTTAGGATCTGTGGATGCTGGTAAGTGTTAATTTTAGCATTAATGATGATAATAATTGCTGTGATGTTAAGAGGCAAGTCAAAGTCAAACATAACCTCCAATATTTATGTGCATAGATTGGTCTAAGAGGGAAAATCTTGAATTTAGTGATATATTTGAAGATTTTAGGATCTATGCGCTATACGAGTATGTAATAATGACATCTTGTGCACATACGTAAATAAGTACGTGCTTAAAACTTACAAATAAGATAGAGTTCATACCGTTTTATCAAGTTTGATCTTGCATAAGACGATACTGATGAAATTTCATCGTTATTTAATAATAACATTAACAAGATACAATCATCATCATTTCATCATTCCTTATCTCATATTTGAGGTCGGTGCAGTATGCCTTCTCCTTCCACACGTTCCTATCTGACGTCATCTCGGAAGTAACACTCTTTGTAGCCATATCATCTTTCACACAATCCATCCATCGTTTCTTCGGTCGTTCTCTTCCCCTATATCCATCCACATTCATGTCCAGTACCTTCCTCACCATGTGATCCTCTTTTTTCCGCATGACATGTCTATTCCATGACAACCGATTTCCAATATAAAGCAGAAAATATAAGACCTTAGGAACAAGAAACAACAATTACTTTCAAACCCGCGAATCCAGCCACTCGTTCAGAAACGTACGTTTAGAATTCCAACACAAAAATAGAACGGCAACTGGCGATTTCAATAATCATTAGCTAACCAAACATTAGAAGAACACGTGTGTAATAGTCTTTATAGATAAAACTGTTATTGATCGTAACAATATCAATCGGTACTATAATGCAGATGAAAGATCGTATGGACTGGACATAGAAACGCAAAGTGATGGGAGAATTGCATGAAAATTGATTTTGAATGACGTATTTTGAATTAACAATTTGACGACAAATTTTGTTCAATTTTTGCTTGTCAATTACAATCCGCGATAAAGGTATTGGTTTGATACAGCTATTTTCTATATATAAAATAGTCATCTAAATTACTAACCATATTAATATAAAGATATGCTATTGAAGCTATTAATTCCAAGATTAAAAAAATAGACTAGATTCTTCCAGCTGATACAAGCGAATTCCTAAAAACGTACAAATCAAAAAAGATCTTACACTATTTATCTAAACCAGTATCTACGAATAACTAATCGCAAATCGCGATTCAGATCAAAACAAGAACCGAAGCTTCCATAAACAAACAAACTCACTTTTTAAACTAGAGGTGCGACTGATGCCGTCAGCATTAGATTAACCACACGCTGTCAGGAGCACTATTCAAACACCTGTTCGAAATTCGAATTCGAACAACCCTTTAACAGAATTCTTCAAATAATAGAACGCCATTTTACCGGCAGTTGGTATTAAATTCGTTCCAATTTCGAATAGTCCGCCATTATCCGATTAGTCTAATCGAGTAGTCTGAATCGTTTGACATCTGAATTAACTTCATAATCGAGAGAAGTTACTTACTAGTAATTAGATTGTATTATTAGCATTTCTATTGTTACTGTGTAATTGGTAATTATCTATTGAGGGAATATTGGTTATATTGTATTTGGATGTACGGTAATTAATCAGAGTGCAAATTAATGCGATGACTGGCGGTAATTTAAAACTGCATTTATTCTGTTACCTTGAAGTATTCTATTGTACTAGATTTACCTGCAGTATTGCCTGTTTCGACACCTGTTTATCAAAAGGAAATTATTTTTTAAGTTTGCTGAGAAAATTACTAGTATTTATTCTACCGTTTTAACCGAAAACCCACGAAAATCTGCTTCTAAAAAGTATTTATCCGTCTTTAATTTAATTATACATTCGAACAGTTACAAAAACTCCACTAATTGAAGCCAACACCTTTAGTTTTTGTGGCCGGAAGCTAACGCGTCCGTTTCACACCATATGGACGCCTCAACTGAATCATTACTGTTCTGCTGTTAATGCTGTTATTGCTGTTAATGCTGTTAATGCTGTTATTGTTATAATTCTGTTTGTCCACCGCGAGGGGGTAATTTCGGCTCGTTAGCGAATTCTGTAACGGCTCAGTAATGACAGTGACGTTAGTAATCGATTAGGAATCGAGTGATCGTTGTTGTTTTTTTTTTGTTGGAATTGTGAGTAAATGTAACGAGGTAGTCCATTATGTAGGACGAGTTGAATAATATAGTATTTCGTCAATGCCAAAAAATATTTTACTTTTGATCGTTTTGGAAAAATATAATTTTGTAAAAAAAGTGTTTTTTTTTTACATCACATATTTGTGTCCCACTTTGAGTGCAGATCTAAATGCAATTAAGTGCACCCTTAACTCTCATAGAGCTTTCATCACAGGTAAATAAACTTAAATACAAAACTAAGTACAGCACCCCCTTAAATATAAAAATCTAATTACGCACCCCATTAAGTTTGTTGGCCAACACTTAACAACAAAATAACACTCGAAAGCTCACAATTCGGTCGTTGAAGCACCAATTATTTTTAAACAAACAAATCAATAAACACACGTACGTCGCAGTGGCAGGGTTAACTTTGGTTAAGAAAACAAAACGGTACAATGGACCAGGGCTGCGCGACCGGATATAATCGAGAGTGAAGGTTGAAGGGGAAGGAATATTCTAATGGTGTAATGTTGTTTTTGTATTGCTTTATTTGTTTATCTAGGGAAAAATAGTACTTCTCAAAGATTTTACTCGTGAAAAATTATTAACAATTAAGGATAAAACCTTGTAAAATTTGTACGTTTGTGTTAAGTTGTAAAACGGTAACTGAATCCATCAATTTACAGATTTTTTTTAAGATATATTTCGCTATAAAAATCTGCAAAAATATCGTAGTTTTGCGATGAGGGCCAACCCTGCACGGACCCCTGAATCAACCCGTCAAACGCACGCGGGCGATGAATTAAATCGAAAACAATTCGTAAAAAGAACAATGGAAGGGTTGGAACAAAACTTCCAGTTTGCATTTGAATTTGGAAGTGAGCGGAGTTGCGCACGCGCAGATGGGGGTGGCTGTCAAAGAAGTCGGTTAAAGAAGGGTAATGCGATACGACGTATTGTTTTTGAATGAGTTTAATTGTGATTTGTTTAAATTATTGGAATTATTTATTTAGGATCGGTATAGGTTCGGATTTCTTCTTGTTCCTGTTTGTTCTATTTGTGTTGGGTAATTGTGCCACTGGTTAAATAATTGTATTAGTATTTAGTAGTTAGAATTACGTTTAAAATATTAATAAGTGGTTTTATATCCCAATGATTGAGTATTTCAGCTTCAGAATTCATTTCAAATTAAAGTTACTCTCTACCTTACTCTAGTGATTGATGACCAGTGAAATCTCTCTTAACTAAGCTAATATTTCTTTAAACACCACATAAAATTACAACGCAAATCAACAGATCTACCCCAAAAACCTCTATCTAAAAAGAAAACAAACTCTAACATGAAGACATATAGCACCTCAAGATGACATCGTACTAAACTTTCATTTACACTGATTAATGGTAATGGAAAAGTCGGATACCCTTCACCCCCCCCCCTCCCCTCTTTCCTCATTCCCCTCGAGCAGCCCACTTTGTCACTGGACATTGTCTTAAATAGACATACTTTTTGGAAACTATACATATTAATGTGCCTTTCAATTACTGTTCTTGCGAGCTGTAAGGTTTTTTGATAGAGTTGAAACATGAAAGTATTTTCATTATAAAAAATGATTTTTTTTAATTTTTAGTAGAGGATGGTATTGCTTTAATATTTTGTTGACTACTGAAATTTTGCACTTGAGCCTTTTATGATATGAGGTTTTGAATACACTTTCATTTTAGCTTTGCTCTACGATTTCGCTGGCCTGTTTGTTAGGCGTACTTAATTGAACTATTAAAATGTTATTTTTCCAAATCCGACAATCAGTTTCACAGATTTGGATATTTAAATAAAACCACATTTAACAGCGATATTTTAAATACAAATAATCTTAAAGGTTTGATTCGAAACGTTTTATATTTATGAATTACAAACATCAATAATGACATCCCGAAAATATGACCCAAAACACATATTTATTCCAGAATAGCTAATACAATTAACTGCGAAATAATAATACTTTGCGGCACTTAGCGTCACTTGCAGTGAGACAAATATTAGCGGCGCGGGCGCAGGTCGCGTGGCGCTGCGTGACGTGGGAACTGCAATGCCAATCTCTAGGGAAGATTGCAGGGTTATAATTACTAATGTAATAATGATGTGTAATCATATTGTAGTCCCACTGCTGGGCATAGGACGTCTTCTCGGGGATTTGAAAAAGTTTTGCGAAGATAGACGAACTCTTTTTTGTTTTTTTTTCTCAAGATGCTTTTAGCGGTTATTGGTTATCAACGTTGCAGTAATTGAATTTATGCATAACACTATAGTTTTTATGCAAATACAGTTTCTGCATATTACTAGTAACAGTGCCTAAATAATTTCTTGTTGTGTTTACTATATCTTCATCTTTTTCTAGTTCTACTACAATTTTGAACTAACATAAGCTTTAAAAAATCTCATCTAATACTAGCTGCACTTGTGTTTGTACAAAAAAACTACCTTCCTAATTGAACAGACGAGTGTTATGCCATCCGTACCCAGATTCGATTCCTGGAAGAGAAAGTTTTTGCGACAAACATATTCGGCTACAAAAACCCTCTGTAATATGTTAAACAGATGTTGTAGCCGCCATCTTTGATTTGATTTACATTTTTGGAGTTAGCTTTAAAACTAGATTCACGTGTTTTGAGAGAAGGTATGGGATACTTAGAAAAGGCTAATTTGAATTAGTGAACTAAATTTGTAGCTAGAAGCAGCATTTTATGACAGATATCTACACTAATATTATGATTATAAAGCTGAAGAGTTTGTTAGTTTGAACGCGCTTATTTCAGGAACTACTGGATTGAATTGAAAAAAAATATTTTTGTGTCGGATAGACAATCCAGTTTTTAAATAAACCTGATTGTGATATTTCACAAATACATATTCACATACAAAAATACCTAGGAACATGCAGGTCTTTAAACAGCTAAAATAAAACCTGTACTAGTACTAGTTGTATCTTTTTTCTTTATATTCAGTTACAAAACAATAAAAACTGTCACAAAGATTTACAGTAATCCAAGTCTACAATTCATTCCAAAAATAGTTGATATATCCGCGGCGGCCACCTCCAAAGTTTTCAGTTAAGTGAGCTTAGTATTCAAAATACCGTTTAGTATTCATTACTAAATATTCTTGACCAAAAGCAGTGGTAATATAATTTATATTAGTGGTCCGTCAAGGGCAAAGTTTATGGCTATTTAATCTATGCTGTCTCATTGTTTTGGTGATCGTGATCGCCATTTTAAATTATATGGCGCCAAGTGTGTTGTGGAGAACGGCCATGTTTGATGTTACGATTTTTGAAGTTTCTAAGGTTTTGTAGATGATTTTTTTTTTAATTCAAAGAAACAAAATCAAAAGCTTTTTATTTCGAGTAGGCCTTTTTGGCACTTTTAAAACGTTACTGACTCTAGTTGTGACGTTCAAAAATGTCATATTTATTAAGAAAAACCGGCAAGAAACTCCATAATAATATACTATACTCCATAATTTAATATACAAGGTTTTGATAAAATTTATTATTTGTACTTTATTCTGTGCATATAACTATTTTTTTTTCTTTCATTTTTTCTTTTCTCTTTCTCGTAGTCAAATAACCGACATATAGGCGGGCGAATTCACGGGCAAACGCTGGTAAAAAAGTGAAAATTTAGAAAAAAATACAGGTTTTTAAGTCGCAAAGAATATAGTTTCCCACGGTGATCTCAAAAATATCATTCAATAGTTTCTCAGTACAAATATCAAGTGTGTCTATTTAAGAGTTAATATAAACAAAATGGTTTAATAAGAAAACACTAAACTCACGGGTAACTGACCTTAACACTTACAAGTATACTGTCAAATGCATACTGACAGTTAAATATAAACTTAACGAACAAGGAATAGGATTAAGTTTTGTAAAGCAATGATAAGAAGGCTTTTATAGTTTTGTAGTCTAATAATATTAGAAGTAGGTTAAAAATTAAAAAAATGTGAGAAAATACACCACATCTAAACGCTAACTTTCTTAAAATCTATAAAATAAGAAAACCTACAAATCGTATTAATATTTGCTACAAAAAGTCATTTCAAGAATTCTAATTGTCAAATAATATCACAAATATTTAAATGGTTTGACTTACTTTTAATATAAAATACATACCTATGTATAATAAACATATATTCTAATCGTACCGAATGTGATTTAATTGCATTTCTATGCAAATGACTATCGATGACTGAATTTAATCAATTTCGAACTTATATTTTATTATTATGTTTTTTTATATAGTATGTCCAGTGTCAAAGATTAAACAGATTTCATTTTAAATAATTGATCTATTCCGGTCCAATCCCAAAAACTAATACCACTTGTATTTATTTCTCATCGCAGTTAATTTCTATTCCGAACGAATCCCACTCATAAACGAATCCCAAAATTAGTAAAATGGTTTGAAGGTACAGTCAGTAATAAAGGCTTAAGGCGCTTCGTTTGCTCAACGCTTGGCTGTGATTGGTTGATTAGGATTTTTAAACAATAAGATTCTCGATAAGACAAAATGTGTTTGTAAAGATTTAGGATTGAATTACGATCATTATATTAAATTATTAAAAAGCAAAATAAACTTTTTCCTGTGACTGTACCAAAAGTTATGTTTTGGGATTCGTTGGGAATAGATTAAGTACTTCATTTAAATATTTGAAATATGGTCTTCGTTTCAAGCAAAATAATAATTTAATTTCCGAACTAATACCAGTGGTATTAGTTTTTGGGATTGGACCGGAATAGATCAAATAATTATTTAGACTGGCCTTTTGGTCTAGTGGTTAGTAGCCCTGCCTACTACACCAGAGGTCGTGGGTTCGATTTCCATCCCGGACAAATGTTTGTGTGATGAGCACGATCATTTGTTATGTATCTAGGTGTAATTTTATCTATAGTATTGTATTTAGAAGTGTATAAGTATTTTTATTAGTTGTTAAGTACTCATAATACAAACTCTGCTAGGTTTGAGACTAGATGGCGTTGTTGTAAAAGTCGTAGAATATTATTATAATTTCTCTTAAATCTTCAGTATATTTAACAAGCGACCCGCCCCAGCTTCGCTCGGTTGCAATTATTCTAATCTATAAACCTTTCTATTGCAGCATTCTATTTATTAAAAAGACCTCATCAAAATCCTTTACGTTGTTTTAAAGCTCTAAACATACATAGGGATAGAAAGCGAAGAACGACTAGGTTTTATACTATGTAGTGATGCGTCAAAGATAATATAAAATTCATTTTTAATTATTTTCTAAAATGGATTCAAAGTGAAAGTCCATGTTAGATTTCCTAATACATTTAAAATTAATATCTACATTTTGTCTAACTAATAATACAATTTTATGGTTAAAATTGACCCTTAAGTTAAACACTATCACATAAAACCGCCATCACATTATACGGAGTCTTAATTAAAACCTAATAAATGCTACATAAGCGTTTTCTGTGCAAAATAAACACAAAGTCTACTAGGAGGCCAGAAAATAAAGGCAGGCTCGTTAACGGCAATTGATTATAAGACCTATGCATTTTTAATTAATAGCCTGTGCTTCGGGCGTGAAAATGCATGTAGCTGGCCATTGGAGAAAAAAAAAACAATTGAAACTTTCAATTAAGAAGAAATTGCTTTTTTTCCGTAAAAGAACCAACTTTTTTTAACATACAGCCAGTATTTTGCTGTTAGTATACAGTAATATAAGTTAAAGGCAAGAAATTTACACTTTCTGCCTGTCTTAACTAAACTTCCTATAGAATAATAGCTACACAATACAACGTAAACAACCGTCATGATTGCATTTAAAATGTAAATAATAAAACGAGACAATATAGCTATTATTTTGCTTTAACGTTTTTAATAGGTACGGAGCTAGACCGAGTAAAATTAATATCGACTCATTTAATATGCAAATAGTGTAGTCTGGTCTTATCTTGGTTGTCCACTACGTTCAATCAATGTGTCCTTTAGGCGCGCTATCTCCGGCGATCGCACTCCAGCCTCTTATGCCGCCCTGGTACTAAGATTTATTGCAACGCGATATCATTAACAGTGTTTGTTTATCTATTTTTGTGAGTAATTGAGTGAAAAGTTTGCTTTATTAGAGAAATGTTTAAGAGAAATATAGATTTTAATTATTTTTATAATTTACTTAAGTATATTTTTGATGCACTGACTTGTAAACCGCTTGAAAAAAATATGAAGTGTTTTTTTTTTTTATATGAGAGTAAGAATTCCACATCAAACGTTCCTTAAGTATCTATTTAACTATTATAAGCTATTTAAGAAGCTATCAAAATCAACAAAACTATCAAAAACCTTTTAATTTAACCCTACATATCCGCTGATTAGCCCCAAACAAAATTAGTTCGTTTGAAAATAAACTAAAATTGTATTGAACATATACATTTGAAAATGGGTCAATAGCTAATCAAGAGTGATTGTGTTGCAATAATGGCTGAAGGAGGGTCACGGCATTGTTTAGGATGTAACCGGAGCTTGCGCGTGCGCCGGTCCCCTACACAACCGTTTGTGGGAAAAGTGTGAAAGAAAACGTGTGATATTGTTCTAGTAACAATAAACTAGGGGTTTCATATGTGGTTTGTCTGGGATTTAATATCAAATAAAACGGATAATGATTTAGATAGAATTCGTGCTACAATCCTAACTAATTTTGCGAATACTAAAACACAAACATACAATTCAAAAGTTCTCAACAGGCAATCAATCAAACGCACATCTCTACGCACACTGATCAATTAAGAAATTGCGTTACAGAATCCAGATTATAAATAAAAACCTAAAGATGTATAGAGTGAATACATCAGGTGGGTCAGACGCATCGCAGACTGGTATCGGCAGTCAGGCCACGACATACAGGCATTAATATTAAAGCCAAAGTAAATATTCCTAGGCACAGCTCATTAGCTATGCAATGTAACGGAACGGGGGGCATAAATAATTCAGGGATCGTTGTCTGGTCAACTATCGGAGTATGCTTCTTCCTATGCCTACTTCCGGCCTTCGCTAATTGATTTTACAATTGTTTCTATTTAAATTTGTGTCTTTAATAGTTTTGTCTGCGCATTAATTTGTTTCGGAAGTGTATAAAATTAATTAATTTGTGTAGTCTTTTGATGACGTCCATTTCTTTTAGTCAGTGTCAGACGTTGATTTATTATGATATATGTTATTACGTACATTATATGTTTTATTCATACTGTTTTTTATTAAACCTGTTGCCATTTTAAAATAGGTGTCGGCTTAATGTCAAACAATAGTTACGAAGTGTCGAAAAAACATAAAATGTTTAATGACTTGAAGGGAAAAGTGGCTAATATCAACGTGAAAATAATAAAGGTAAATAATTATGTACCTGAGTATACATAAATCACACTTTACAGCCTTCCATTTCAAACTCGATTAACCTCAGTTCCGTCATCACAGAATCCATTACACAACATTACTAAAGTATTGAATGCACAAAACTAGCCCAAATCAAAACATTCAATAATCGAAGCGGACTAAAGATCTCATTGAACTGAATGTCTATATTAAAGCATTCAGGAATGTCCGTCAATAGAAACCGCGAGGTTTTAAATAGGCTTTTTTCACTGAGCAGTGTTATTGTGCGCTCAAAGGGTTCTGGCGACAATAGCGACTCGGTTTAATTAACCGGGGCTTAATGCTTAATTGTAAGTGCAGCTTAGCCTCGCTACACGTGTCGGAGTTCTGCAGGGCGCTACGCTGCGACCGCTTTACAATTGATATTAAAATTCCTCCAAGCTATGTTTTTTCGATTGTGGTCGGTTTTCAATGGGATTTGCGTCGCGTTATTAGTTTTCTCATTCGGTTTGATGAGTTTTGTCGCCTGTATTTGTTTTTGTTGTTACGCTTAGTTTAGCAGTTAATATAATTACGTTAGTGGGCAGGTTTGTTGGTATTCGTTCTTAATTAAAATACATCGTGGAACTATTTATGTTACAGTTGACTGGTATTCTATACTATTAACATCATGAGGGAAATATTTACACAAAATTATCTTATGTATCTAAAATGTGCCACACTATCCTCTCGTCTCAAGTAAAACAGAGCCCACAGTTAGCAGTAAGCCAAGCCATCTTTATTACTGCATATTTACAACCGCAGGGCAATTTACAGGAAAACCAAACAGTAATTACAGAACAAAAACAAATAACAGAGAAAAATCATTAGGGGTGAGCGTTAGGGGATGATTACAAAGGAAAACACGGAAGCCTGAGTGGTGGAGCATTGTGGGTTGATTGTGCAGTAGTTGGCTGGCCGCCGGAGGGTAGCGGGTTCGACAATGGCGCCGAGATTACTGCTGTCGCCTGTCACGAGCGTGTTTGATGTGGGGCTGGATGTTTGTTTGATTTACACTTCCAATAAATGTTTAGTGGTTTGCGAGAGGCTAATGTTGTGATGAGCCTCAGGCGGAGCCGCGGTTCTCAGAGAGATTTGGGGTCCAACTTGTTTGTAAACTTTACATGTTTGAATATCATCCCCTCTGTTCTCATCAGCCGTCGGATAAGCTCTTTTGCTAACATTTCGTCTTAAAATAAAATCCATAAGTTCCAATTTCTAATAAAAAAATCTAAATTGATTGAATACCGTACAAAAACTACAGCTATTTTCCGTAAAGGAATCTCTCGAATAATTCTCAGCTAAGCTCAATCCCCGAGAGAGGGGAAGTCGGTACTCATAACTATATTTTATAGTTTACTCACGATGTACGAATAGAAAGTTACGGACATTCAATGTAAACGAAAATACAGGATTATTCAGGGATTTTGCCTAACGTTGTTTGGTTTCCAACAATTTTGTATAAACTTCCGAATGTCAATATTGCATTTCTATAATAATGACCATTACACCTATTCGATTGTATCTTAGTGACAGCCCTATACAAAACATTTCTCCATGCCTCATTTTTTAATATGTTCTGTAAGTTGAATAAGACAATACCTACTATGATACACAAAACGTAATATAATCTGCCATTTAATTACTTGACTAGGATTTAATATCTTCTATATTTATTGCCACATCCACATCTTCTGCGCTCTGAGCCCACGTATTCAATATCATTCGTCTGTTTGTGTATGTTTTCGCATGTAACTCTAAACCGCGATAGATTTGAGAGTCTTTGTCTTACCCTGCAGTCTCCCCCGCTCGAATACCCATTGTGTGAATAGCTGCGGTACTCCCATTCATATTTATAATGTTTGCTTTTCAATTTTATACTTCATGCTTATTGAAATTGTTAGTAATAATAAGATTTTTCTCTAGTACCCAATATTTTTTTGTATATCCTCTTCCTTTACCATTTCAAATGATTTTCAACGAAATTATCAATTTACCGTCCCACTATTGGGCGTTTGTTTCCTCTCACGTTTCATTCCTCATACTTCTCAAGAAAATATTTTTAAAATGCAGCAGCAATTTCCTATAAAAACATGCATTAAACAAATTACATTTTAAAAGTATTAAAACTGTCGTTTCACTAAGATTTGCTTAATTTCCTCCTCGCTTTGATGTCATAAATTACGGCTCGATCGCTTTCGATGAGTTCGACGTCTAGCTAAAAGCATTAGCCAATCAACTGGAGTCTACCTAGATTAGACTGGGTGTGCCTGACTGCATGTCACGTTATCATAGAGTTCAGTCTTTAAAGTCAATTCATTTAAGCAGTTAGTTGATTAGAAGTAAAGTCTACACATATCTACTACCTTCAGGTTTTAAATTAAAAATAACCTCTTCATTCACCTTTTACAGCTAACCCACCTTCCATTAGGTCAGTTATAGACAAGTATGATTTATTATCAACTAACGTTCAAGTATTAGTGCACATAGATAATACTTTCATCAACTAAGACCGTCTATTGATTTCTAAAATAATTGCATTTCGAAACTCTTTGCCTCGCCTCAGTATTACATGACCAGTATAACATGACCTGTGGGCTCTACGTCTCGTATATTAACTTTTATTACGTCCACGTATTGGAGACACATTAAGCTTTTGTACATAGACCCTCATTCCATAATCTCATCTTCGTAGAAATAACCTGTCATCATAATTCTCGTCTGCGTCAAACGACAATTTACTTTTAGTTTACACTTTGATAAACGCAACATTTATTTGCTAAGAACTCAAAGATAATCGTTTTCGGAAAATACAAAGATGACTCAGAGTGAAATAGATTAGAACGAGATTATTTTGTTGTTACATCTCTAATGCCTATAATAAAGTAAGTGATGTATACAATCTACGTAACACTTGGCGAAGAACTCTTAATAGATGTGTATTAAACTACGTGTTTTAGTTTGCGTCAAATTCTCTTGAAGTGAGGAAAAAAAACGGATTCTTAGAATTGAAATGTTGTCTGAAACATATGATATCGTTTGCGTTTTTGTATTACACATCATCATTATCTCCTAAAATGATTGATAGAAGATAATTATCCATATTTGTTTCTAAAAATCTATAAGAACTACCATGTTTAGAACTAGCTACGTTATTTCAGTAACAATACCCCAATCATGAATTACCCGAGAAAAGGCTACTGTTACCGAAAAACAAACAAATACAAAACAATATTTATTGATCAAACCATACACAAGTCAATTTCACAGGAGAAAAAACTTTCCTTTTTAGCATAAAATCCTCTGAAGACATATCACATTATTTGCAATGTCATCTTGAAATCCCGAGACTCAAAACTGTACTAAAAGCATATACTTTCGCGATGATAAAAAGGGACAAAAAATACTTGAAAAACTTTTGAAAACAAGGAAAGAGATGATTGAAAGAAACATGGACGAAGTTACCCCACTAAGTGTATTAAACATTCGAAAAAGTTTTGTAAAAGTGAAAGTAGACAAAGCGATATATATTTACTTTCAATAATAAAAAGTTGATATTGATTCAAGTTTTCCTGGAGCTGTTATTGTATGGGGGACCGAAGTTTTAACGGAAAGGATGTTTAAATAACAACTATATGGAGCTTATGACGGGCTTTTAGCTAAAATTGGAGTTAACAATGGTATCTAATTTGTAAGACTTTTTTTGTAAAATCATTGAAACGAAAGTTCATGTTTAATAATAAATTGGTTATGCTAAACAATCCTAATTTAGAGTTCTAACTGGATTAGTAAAAGATGTATTGAAGGAATATCAAGAAATTTTCGAAACTATACTAGTAATGATACATTCAGATAGAAAAATCATCACCATTTACGATTAGATGTATTTAATAGTTATTCAATTTTCTGAAACTGATTTAAAAATATAGTATTTTACAACATTACAAAATCCTCACATCGCTTGATCTTGTGTATTGCGCCATACACACATATCGAAGTTTCGCAAGACTTGTGAGTCGACTCGGAAAATGTTTCAGGGCGCATTATGATAAGCGGGCGGCGCCGAGGGAAGAAACTAACTTATACCCATACCTAGTTTAGTTTTACTAAGAAAATATGCGAGTCTAAAACAATAACTTCAAATATACAGAATGGCTAAACTAATTAAGCATAAAATGGACAATAACCGAAAAAACTTAGAAGCATTAACTGATAAAATTGATTGGTTTGAAAGCCCAAACAATAGCAATTCAATTGATGATCAAGACAATTTTATTCGCCTTAAAAATACGTATTTTGTGAACCTCGTTGAAAAATAACAAGTGATTCAAAGCGCCAATAACTTTAACACAACTTTTATCGAAGGGACACCGGATGAATAATAAAAATATTGTTCCCATCAAAATAAACAGGTGAACGGTTTTGTAAAGATACAAACTTTTCCTTATTTTGTGGTAAGTTTTTGAGATTTTGTAAAGAATTCGATTTGATTTCGTATCAATTTGTCGCAAAAAGTATGATAACTCGAGGAAAAATGTAAAATATAGATATGATGATGCTTAATGACGTGTTGACCTACTTAATGAGTAGATTGATACGCTTGTGATTGCTGAGTCAAATTCATTCAAGCACCAAAGTGTATCTTTTTTAAGATACCTATTTGATTTGTAAGGAGATCCCTTTAATCCACAGTAATAGGAAAGTAAACGTTGTGATAATAAATAGGGTATTAGACGAAATAGAAAAATAGTCTGTTAGACAGATTTCCGAAACACATTTGATACGTATTTATTTGTTAAATACACAATAGTTCTTTCTTCAAATGTAGAGGCAAAGACTGAAATGCGACGGTTTAAAGTGATATTTTTGTTAAGTATTATTCTTAAGTAATTTCAGTTCTAGATAACACGAGTTGCTCTAGGTTTTTATTCACTGTTATCGGTCACCCGAATACTTGACTATCGTTTGATGTAGATAAAGGTTCCCATGTTTTCGTCAGGAATGTTACAATCAGCAAATATTTGGAATGCCAAGTGATTTACAACTGAACTGATTTTATTTGGGCTCAAGTGTCGTGTGAATCGTTGGCGAATATTTCATCGTCTATAATTATTTATTAGTCCCATCCTAATCCTTATAAGACTGGAGAAGTTGGTGACGGTCGTGAGTTTTTGATATTTGTATTACTTTTAACACAGTCAGCTGCCAAGCCATATCTTTTTTGTATTGCAGCCTAATAATAAGAGAATCATGTCATTATTGTTACTACAAATGGGTTGATGTTTCTTTCTTCTATCCTATTATGTAAAACAGGTAGTCACAGCCGGCATGTAATAAATCATATAAAAATACATAACACTAACAACCCTTCTTGAGCCGTAGGAGAAAGCACAATTGTCGACCAACAAAAGCACTCAAAAGATTTATAGCAAATCTGTTTACATGACAACTGTAATGCCCCTCTGAAATCGTCTCCGGAATTAATGAGCCCGCGGTATCACTTGCTAAGCTAACATTGGTCGCCGTTAATAATAACAGCCACCCTACACCACCCTTTAAGAATTCCCGACTAATAGAAAGTGGATAGACAGACACGATCCATCACGGTGTCCCCTAGCCGATGTATTATTTATGGGGACATCCAGAGCGCAACCCACTGCTAATCTTTCAATATCTTGAGAATTTTGGGACAGAACTTGGGGATCAGACAGTACCAGATGATAATGCAGATGCCATCGACCTTATTGTTATCGATATAGATACTGTTTTTGATGAAATCGTTGAAAATGTTTTCGGTAGTACCGCGGCAGAGGAATCCACAGATGGCAAAGGGAATGCGGTCAGCGTAAACCATATATCTCAAGCAATAGCGGTTAGAATAGAATGGCTTTGTGGCGAACATAATTCGGTGGACTTAGAATAATTGTAGGATTTGTTTGTTTTGGTAAGGAATGAGAGTAATGGCATTGCATCGGATGCGGAATGAAATTAATGGTTGGTACCTTAATGAATTTTCGTTATAATAATGTGCTGTGGTAATGGGATTGTTTTTATTGCAAATGGACGTAGCGTTGTAAATCTTATTTATGATTTTTAGTGTTGAATTAAAAGCTTTTACGGTTCATTACGTAAATTCATTCATTATCTCAATGTGCGTTATTTACCGTTATTGAAATACTATATTTTTACGAATAATGTATATTGGAAATGTTATCTTTCATCATTCTATTTTTGATGATCTGCGTTTTTGATGATAATACTTCAATTAATTACGTGGACTGTGTCGTATGACTGTGACGTTAAGACTTATTCAATTCATTTTTATCTTACGTAAATCACACGCCTATTCCAATTGTTATCTATCATGTTTGTACTGGCATTACTACCTACAGTATAAATTACATCAATAGTGGTTAATTTATACGCCAGTATCATAGGTACGTCTAATTTAATTACAACAACAATATTTCTATCAAGAATGATAAAGGAACCTACATGACTAAGTACTTGTTTTCTTTGGATTTATTTATACTATCAATCTACAAATGTTTATGGGCGCATTAGCGTTTTTTTTTACAAATGTGATTGTACAAAACTAAAAATCTATTGTCTCCATTAGTATAATTTACGTTAACATTATTCAAATCCACAATACAAAAGTTTCCAGCTGAAATATTCGAAATATTTAAAGCAAAGTGAAACTAAATCAAACTACAACCCGTGAGTTTCTATAAATACGACACTTAGAGATGGTTGAAAAAAATATTTTGGAGATTCGGGGAAGGGGGCCCAAAATAGATCCCAGTGGGACTCCATTGGAGAGTGTTATGCCCCTGACTTCTCTCGTATTTCTTATTTTATCGATATGTAAAAGGAAACGTTTGGCTTCAGTTCTGAGAATTCCTGAACTAATTTTGTTAGTTAAATCTAAATATTTTATCAACTTAAATGCATTATCAGAATTAGATTTAGTAAATTGGCTATAGTTAAATTTGTTTTTAGCAAATTGTTATTAATTATTGAAGATAATGATAAGAATATACTATTTGATAGTATCGTTACTAATGATTCTATGACACCTATATTTTTGTATATTGAAGCAACATCAGACGACCAGGATGTCAAACAAGACACTATTTACAACGTTTAGTATTTCATGAGTCAGCTGAGACACCCTCATCTGTTTAACTATATAACTCCAAGGATCCAAATCCATATAATTTACAATAATCCGTTGTTTGGACGTCGCTTCAACTGTTTTTACTGCGATGGAGAACAATTTATTGTTATATCTCTGTTCAATTTGATTTGCGTTTTTGAAAAAACTATTTTTTTTCTCCACTGTCAGCTATTGAGGCTAAAGCTTTGTTTTATTGGGAAATAAATACCTGTGATGTAATAAATATGTTACGTGATTGTGGATTTAGGCCTGAGAATGTTTTACATTCTTAAGCGTTTCTTATTTTATTTTTTCTATGTGGGATGGAAGGAAAACATTGTGGATTCGGATCTGCGTTTGAGTATAAAGAAAACAGATTGTGTCTGATGTTTATCATCTGTAGTTACCGACAGACAGTGCCTAAGTTTAAACTGTCTTTCGATCTATCTTTAATTTTTGTTCTGCCTGCAATGGATAGACTTGAACTCCAAAAGCTGTTACCAAAACAATATTAATTTTAAAGGCTCTTATAGTAGCAGTTTGATACCTATTTTTAACCTACCTAACCTACCTAAAACCTATCACTTTTATATGACTTACGACGACATTACAACACTAAAACATACAGCAATCGATAGAAAAACTTTCCTCACTTGTGATGCATCCAAAACATGCTTATTATTATCTAAAACCTGCCTATAATCTATCCCCTATTCTTTCACATCACTTACTAGTTAGATTTAGTTAGGGTTACTGATCTGTCACAACGTTTTCGATGCGTTGGTCATCATTCACTTAAGCAACGTGACCGAGGTCAATATTATTGTCTCCCCGTATTTCAAACCATGCAATACTGTACCTCTGCGGCTCTCGATCGCTATAAAATATAAAATCGACTTACCTGTAACAAACATGACAATAGATTGTAAGAATAGTCTTAATTAACACAATATACTAGATTAAGCCGTTGTGTGAGTGAGATGAAGCTATGTGTAATGAATAGCTCTGTCTTGCTTCCACAATGACATTCCAGATTTGAAAAGTTTTGAATTTCATAGTACAGGTTATAAAAGATTCGTTACAGTAAAGGTGAATAAGGATGCGATTATGTAATTTCAAATGTATCGATAATTTTAGTGAAGGTGAGATTAAATAAACACAATTTGCATAAGTAAATTTTATTAATATTAATTCTATTTTAATCTTAAGTACATTAAAATTATTAATTTATTGATTGTATAACAAGTGTTTGTATTACATAAAATATTTTACAGAAAATTGTTGTTCTTGTATTTTAGTGTGATTATAATATTATTATAGGTTACAAAAATATAAACTTCTGAATAGTTTTTTGAGTTTGAAATCGTTAATCCACTACAGAAATTCAAAACTAAACGCAAAATACCTAACCGAAGCAATTATCACAATCGTATAAGCCTATACGTAGAAAAACAATTCTAATAACCTTTTTTGTTTTAAAAAATATGGACATAATTACATATACCATATCTAGTCATCACTATTTATAATGGAAAGATGTAAACGAAACAGTGCAGAGCTCATTACGATATAACGAGCGCGCGTAAATCAAGCAGACACCAGCCGCCATTGTCTCGCTGAATCGCTTCAAAATCGATTCTAATGACCGATCCGCGAACATCGATCTCATTAACGTACTTTTGATAAATGGTCTACAAGTTACAACTCTACATTAGTTATTAATATCGATTTCGATTTGGATTTATCGATAATCAATGGTCACATCACTAGTTTTTTTTTGGCAGGATAAAAATTAAGAAAGTATGGGTTTAGAACAAGGAAGACTGTTTTTCAAGTAAGTATTTCGACTAATCGTAACTGACACAAGAAAACAAAATCTATATGATGAACATATATTCATTGGAGTTAGTACATTGGAAATTGAGCTCTATATTGTCGTACGTAAGGTCATAAACGTCTTGATGATGGTATTGGTGACAAAAGAGTGGTCTTAGTCGTCATGGCCCAGAATGCGCCGCAACTCTGCCAAATAATTGACACACCCGATGTCAACGCGGCCGCAGTGTTGCCAGATACAATATTTCGCAATTTATATCTAAATTGAGAGGAGAACAGTTCGTTCTTAGTACTTTTTAGAGTAGATATCACTGCTATATTTCCGTATGGATTCAAATACTTTCAAAATATTTCTATTACTACTTTAATCACACGCTTCTTTATGTTTCCGAGTTCTAGTATTAAAACAGCAATGCAGGTTGACATTCAAATGTTGTCATAAGGTTTCACTGCTCATTTTCCCAATGACTCGCGCCCGCGACTAGTAACATACTGGTTTGAATCTATTAATCACGCAAAAACTAACCTACATTTAGTCGATTTTATTCATTAACCTCGACTAGAAAATCGACTATTATCACCGAAACAGTTAACGTTAAATAGAATGTGCGACATTCGAAATTCAAACCCGCATGTTCAAATTAATGTTCGTCCGTTTAAGAAAAACAATTGACACAATCGCGTTCGGGTGCGTTCGTTCAACCCGTTCGTGAATCATCGGGCGTGTTCGGGTTGGCATGGGGCCTAATCGTCGGACGTCGGGGCTCCAATATATCTCGTGCGCCGTCATCGGTGCCCATTCTTCGGGTGGTTGGGAGAGCTCGGAACTGTCTGGGTGTTGGTGGCCTGACAAATTGACGGTTCGTCAACACCGCGTCAGAGGCAACTTCTATTCAGTCGTCGCTTTGTTGACGCGTGCAGGGGACTGTTTTGAGTGTACACTGTATTTGTTTTTGTTTCGGAGTGTGGGTAGATTATGCGGGGATCTATTGCTGTCTGTTAGAATTAAATGTAACGTCAATCAAGCCTGGTCGAGCGATGTCTGCTATGTAACGTGCTCGCGTTGCTACGGGGAGATCGCGGATCTTGTAACCTACCTGTTAGTTGAATAGGTGTTCAATTAACCTAACGTATCTGTTTCGATTCCGTAAATAAACTGGCAAAGGCCCCATAATTCTGGTTATCCAAGCCGCCGAACAAAACATCTTCGTAAGAGTACCAGGAGACAATGAACGGGTAGCAGCCGCGACGTCACCCACTAACGAGTGTAACTCGACGCCGTAACCGATACGTTCATTAAGACGCTACCGCGAATATTTTCATTTTAGATAGCTCCGCCCACTACGCCCCGCGCGCCCCGCGCGTCGCGCGCGTCGCGCAAGCTATCGTCTTCACTCAATGTGTCAAATTTGAACTTCGCGCGAATCGCACACATCGAGGTCAGCGCGGGGTCAAAAGAACCGAACAGGGAAGATAAGGAGCCGCAACTTACATTTAATTTTTAATCGGATTATTTTTTTTTTCTATTTACAAAAAATACTTGTAATGAAAACTTAATATGATAAGTTGGACGTGCATGGTTGTATGTATGTATGTGTGTGGTGTGTTGTGTGTGTGTGTTTGTGTATATCCTGAACGGCTGAGTCGATAGTTGTTTAGTTTTTTTTTGTTTTGAAATGGGAATTAATCGGAAGTGTTCCTAGCTTTATTTGGTGAATATCGGCCCAAGATGGCCGACGCCACAAATGGCGAATAGCATATTTTTTTACAAAACCTTCAATATCGGTATCAAATGAAAGGACTTGATAAATTAAAAATCCAAGATAGCGCCCGCAAAAAATGCTGAATTGCGTTATTTCTTTTTATAGCTACCTCAATAATAATAAATTTCTAAACATATTTATTAAAACTGAAATATAAATAATAATGTAATGTTAAAAATTCGTTGCTGGAACGGCATCTATAGCACATATTGTTTTTTCTGGCAGAATCCGTTCATTTTGTAAACTTCTCCTTAAAGGCAATACAAGAAAAAATTAAATGAACACACAACAGAGTCTCCATAGATTTTTTGTTGTTTTTGTTTTGTGTTTATGTTTACGTAGCTGCGTAGTAGCTATTTATTTAGTGATTTGTGCTAATATTTACAATAATATCTAATAACACTCATATTACTTACCTAGATAAAATATAGCCTATGTTACTCGTGGATAGGTAATGTAGTTTTGTAATGGTAAAATAATTTTTAGAATCGGTCCAGTAGTTTTGAGTTTCTCCATTATACAAACAAACAAAAATACAAAATTTTCCTCTTTATAATATTAGTGTAGATATACCAAAAGTTCTCGCCAAATTTAATAGTGGCTGGTCGCATCGCATCTAACTTCCGAGTAGGTACCTATACGCGTACAATCTTGTTGTAGGTACCTATGTGGCCCACCATCACCCGCTGTTACCTCCCTGCCTAAAATGGTGTTTATGCAGCGACTCGAGCAATATCCAAAGCCACCATAAAGTTTGGTGAGATCTACCTATAGTTACAACTCTCCTACGAATGGTTTTTGTTTACAACTACAAAAATATGTTATAAAACAACAATTTCACTAAAATTAACAAATTACATAACTACATACTAGTTGCATAGATAGGTAATGATGATTTTATTTTATTTACCTTGCTTTTTTCACCTCCTGCATTTTTGGCATATTCTTTGAGGTGTTGTTTTCTTTTTTCTTTAAGAAACTTTATTTTTTTTAAGTTCTTGCCATTTTATATTTCACAACCTAAACCTAATTTAATAATATAACTATTACCTATAACGTCTAAGCCAACTAATATTTACACTTACAAAATATTTAAAACCTAAAAACACGTCACAAATGAATATACCTACGACCGGAGCGACAACATGCATAGGTCCAACCCCGAAGAGCCCAATCGCCCGACTGGCTCGTCTCCGTACATTATTGTGTATCAATCGCTAGCGCACGGGCATAAGGTTCAGAATTGCGTAGCGTCTATGATGACCGCGGCCGCTCAAAAAATCCAAAATTTTAAAACTTTATTTAAAAATGATTGGTAATAGTTATGGAAAAATTGTTCTGACAGAACCTTAATATTGATGTTACGAATGTATTAGAGTAATTTTGAAACATAAAGATCGTGTAACTTGCTTGTAAATTCAAAAATAGTACTTTTTTAGACGTGTTTTCGAAATTAATTATGATCGAGTAAAATTATCACTATCGTGTTTTCGTTCTGGCAGAATCTAGATAAAGATATCAATTTACCTATATCAAAATTTCAGATCCATTGGTAAGCTGGTTGTCTTATAATTTGCCATGGCAAATGGCAAATAAATCGAGGTAGCGCCTTAAACCTCCTCGCCGCTCTGCCCGCCTAGTACCGCACTCTTAATAAAATGTTATAAATTTTGATACGAAACTTTTGTTGTTTATTATACTGGCGCTGGCGCCTGACTCCGGCCGTGTTTAGTGCAGATTTATACTATCTAGCTTATCAGGGTTTATGAAACGTGTATCTTAATTGTTGATACACTTTATGTGGCGACCACAATCATTTTCAATACTGAGATAGTGAAATCTATCTGCGAGTTTTCTAAGATTTTATTGACAGTTCTCACAGTCTCCAACGACGGCAATAAAACTTGATCTTAAAACAAGACAATTGTTTTATTCAGTTATTCACAACACCTAAACTAAAGAATGTTTGAACCTCGTCTTGACGTTTAAAATTGGACTTTTTACATCCACCCGATGTTTGGAACAAGCCATAAAATGTCACCTAACTCCTCAGTGATGTTTTTAGTTAAAAAATATGCGGCAAGCGCGTTAGTTGGCGACATACGAGTTCTGTAGATAAGAAACAGACGAAAATAGGAATAGAAAACTTGAAAATAGTACTTATTTCCATATAAATTGAAGTGTATTTATAAATAAGTCTTCCGATACTCTATTAAAGTAATCCAATTACATATAAATTGAGTGAATTATATTTGATACCTGAACGAATCTCAATATTCATTATTACGTTCTATAATGTGTCTGATGTATCAACTAATATGAAAATCAATCATGCTATCACAATTTATGATTGCATTTCTCTGTACACGAAGCAGTTTTCGGTACTAACATCATTTATTAATACTGTAAAGGGCTTTTTTATTCGCTTACGGTACCCTTCGAGCTAATTAGCACCCGAAATAATTAACACGCGATTTTATTCAAGCGGCGATGGCAAAAACTATCCGGCATTCGAGTTTCATTCGTTGTATTTTCAAAATCGCAAAATCTTTATACAGATTCTTCACTTTTACAACTACCGAAATGTCTTAATAGGCGTACACTAGCCAAGTAAATATCAACTTTAAATGATTAACATTAAGTTTAATTTCGAATGGAGTTCTTTTGAAATAAGATGTTTGGTTAATCCCAGAAGGAGTGTTGTGAGATGTGGCTTGAGATTATTTTTGTATGTGATTTGAAAGCCATTAAGATTGAAATGAAATAATAACAGTGAGATTTGAATGTTGTATTTAAAAAAATATGCAATTCCCTTCCTCGGAGACTTTGTAGGAGTTTCTCAATTTCACTGGCACTTGATTTTTGTTGGACGCGCCTTTTAATTATCATTCTTTCTTTGTTTGTATGTGTGGTTGCTAATATGGATGAAAAATATCAACATTTTGGTAACTTAAAGATTTTAAGATAGCTAGCTAGGATTCCGATTTGATAAAGATATTTGCGAGATCAATCAGACAATTAAAATGATATTTGTGTGAAATTACAACTTACATATTCCTCCAAACAAACTAAATCTCAATTTTTAACAGTACAAAGACTTTTCTAGTAGCAACAATTTACTTGCCATCACCTATACTAGTTCTTCGAAAACCTTCAATCATTTTTAGATCTAGCTCTAAACACGAAGAATACTAATCAATCTCTTAGCAACAAAAGAATTTAATACTAATTAATGATTATACATAAGTGTAGGTAGACCGACAAAAGCCAGACATTCGAGGAAAGTCTGCCATGATTCACACCAGGCTATCCCCGCAGCCATGTAACTGCATATTTATAGCATTTTAATTAATTATATATGCTAAAACTGTTGCTCTATGGAATCGTAATGAGTTATAATTAATATTCATTAGTAAAATGAAAGAATGTAAGCTAAATCGGTGAGGTTGATTATTGAAACGTCGATCAATTCTATGTTTTAAAGTTATGCTGTCCGATTCTATATAAAAAGTAAGTTTGATTGATAGATTAACAAATACATAGTTAAAATCCTTTAGCTTGCATTTAGGTCTTCATTAAACAAATACTGAAATTAGTTTCGTTAATATTCTACAACTATTTTTTCTTCTTACGTGGTAGAAACAATCCTAAGACTGGATTTACTTAACCAATAAAGTGTATGCAAGGTTATTAATAATTTTCATATCTAATTTTTATATTCTTTTCCCACTCGACTTTGGATGTTTTGAGTATTTTAAGAATTGCTTTCTTCAGTGCATGCCTTTTGATCTTTACTTCTGACTGTTATTTTCATTAAAATATAGATACTAAATACAGCATTATTTTCAGTACAGTTAAATCTATTTTCATTTACAACTATTTAGTAAATCGTACAGTCGCATGCATCAAAGCGAGATCCCAAATAGAAAGTCAGATTGCAACATTGAAACCAAAAGTGGTGTCACCGGTACACACGATGTCAATACTCTTAATATTATTGTTTAGATTAACTGAATTTATTCCCACAACGCCATCTAGTCTCAAATTAAGTATACGAGAGTAACGCGTGCTGTGAGTACTAGACAACTGATAAACATACTTATATATTTCTAAATACATACCTATTATAGTTACGTAACACCCAGATGTAACAAATGATCGTGCTCATCACACAATTTGTCCTGGGTGGGAATCGAACCCACGACTTCCAGTATAGCAGTCAGGGCTAGGGATCGTTGTCTGTTTTAATGTCATGATAATTGTTTAAAAACAACGTATTTGATTGATCTGTAATATTTAAATATGTTTCAGCTACTTTAGTTTCCTTTTACCTTATCAATTATTGCTTATCCTGTTTAGAAGAACGGTTTTTGTATGCAAAAACTTCTTTAGTTCTAAAATAGATAGTAGCAGTTAGCGATTCTTTTTAAAGGCTTTTAGATTAGCGATATTGCATGTTTACTTAACGCCTTCTGTTTCAATAATAGCAAAGACAAAGTAGCTTTTCTTAATAACATCACTATTTGATACAAGCACTTTAGTAAGACAGTTTGTTGCTTATGAATTTCTTGCTTTTACATTCCCATCAAATTCAATCAAAACGAGATTGGATATACATCAAATCATGATTTTAAATATGTCAGCATTTGTCAAGAGTCGACGAAAATTAATTAAATTGACACTTGAGCACATACCGTTACTTTATTGATTAGGTTTATAAAAGTGAAAGAGTTCCACATCGGGTATGCAAAGTGACAACGGTCCCTAACTTGCGAACGGCTAACATGCTACTAGACGATATATCGATGTTATTTCTAGTATAATTCGATATTTGTAGTTAAATTTGTATAATTTAATATATCGGAAGATTTTTATCAATGTATAACAGTTAAATTCACGTTGGTATAGGTTGGCAACGACGTGACTATTTTGAGGCATATTAAAATTGAAACACAAGTGTCAGTCTACGATTTACAATTCTGAAAACCCCATTATAAAGCAAAAAAGACTCGTGGCGATACATAATGTTCTTATAATCAGAAATAGACGATCGATCCAGACGTATTCAAATACCGGTGACCGCGAGAGAGACCCATCTGCCGGCGCTTGTGACCCGCAGCAAACTATGTCGCCGCGAGTCCGAAAAATTTAAAATTGTAATATCAACCGGTAAATATTTGAAATTTAATAAACCCGCCTCGACCGCTTATACTTTTTAATGCTGTATCTGTTCTGGCCTTCGAACCGGTGTCCGAATGAATTCATCGATTGTTTTTATCAATGCACCTTTTTTGGTGAAATTTTATCTTTTTGGATAACGGCATTTTGGCGTTGTTGTGGTCTGGTACATTTTGTTTTCGGCCAAAGTGCCCTGTTATGGGCATCGAGTTAGTTTTGTGAAGTTAATTCGCTTTACTCGCCTTGTTTTTTGTTCACCGATGTGGATATTACAGTCATTTCAGACTTTAGTTATTGCCCAGCCGTCTGAACCAGGCGCTTTAAGAATACGTTTCTTAGATTCAATTTCAAAATGAACATTCTTTTGAAGATAAAATTGAAAGAAATAGAGATTTAGAGTAGAGCGAAGACTGAAGCGTCTAACATTCATTAAGCGTCCAATTATCTCAAAACTGTCTCAAATTAAACCGAAATCTTTTCTTACAAAAAAAAGCACTCTTAAAGGAAACTTTATTCAAGTTGCCGAGTACTAAGAGCACACGTGCTCGTCTTCGGGTTAAAATTAGACGATCGTCGGCGAGGGGTCCGGAGGGGGGGGGGGGGGTGAGGCGAAGCACCTTTTTATAGAAGCTCCTACAGAACCACTGTCTGGTACACACAAGTCGTAGACACGAAATATCTCCAGAAAACCCACTTGGGATTAAAACATGTTGATTCTTCCTCCCGTTTCTCACACACTTTGATCTCTCGATGCTGTAAGACTTCTGTAGCTGCTTATCCTGTGACGTCAGATGACGTATAAGCCGCTAACGAGGTAGTTAGATTTTTTTTAACGCAAGATGTTTGGTTTCGCGCTTCGCCGGGCCTGTGTTGTGATCAATTATCGTTGGAAAATTAAAAATAGCTGTTCTCGTCAAATGTTTGGCTGTATCTGTTACGGGGTTTGGATCTTTAAAGAAGTTACTTCATAATTAAAATATATGGTAAATTCATTTAAATCAATATTTTACTTTGGTTGCGATTTGCGTGGGAAGAAGTTCTTAAAGTAACAATGTCTCGAAGTTTATGATGCAACTTTTCAAAATCTTTGGTCATCGTATACTCATTATTTCATTATAATTATCAACGAGACACGCAACAATGTCAACATTACTATTAACGCCAATGCTAACTAACTCATACCTCACTACAAAAGACAAATATCGTTTTTTAAGAAATCCGTGAAAATTAACCTCATGGGAACCGCCAATCAGGTGTGCGCGAACGGAATAAAAATGGCCGATTTTTACATGATTCTCCAGTAAAACTGACGAGAGACGTGGTCGGTCTGCTGCATCGTTGCCGCTTGAATACAAAATACATTATAAGTGCACAATATTTGCATTTTGAATTACGCGCTTGAGGCCTGGCGCCTTAAAACTGTAGGTTGCGTGGATACGCTAGCGCTATTGGCTACCTTCGATATAATTCATTTTGTAATAAGCTTGGGAAAAGGTGCACTTATAAATAACAGCTGGCTAAACTTATATGAGGCCACTGAACCTTAGGTGCCATTTGCATGAAGAAAAACTCAAGTCCCATCACATAATCGATTTACCATATTCATAGGCAATCAATATTTATCAGCAGTAGGTGAAATATTGGCATCTCTCAATGTACAAGCAAAAATCCGGAATAATTTACAATTTAACATTCAACAACTGAAACCTCCTTTACATCTATGTACCAATAAAGCAGTCGCCGTCAATGACAATGGTATTGAATATATTTGAATTGGCAACATCGAGTTATCACATTCCATCGGAATAGCGGCATAAGTAGGTGAATTAAAAAAAATCACGCGCAAAGATATCATCCGATCAGTTAGTTATTGGGGAGGCGTGACGCGCTCTGGTGGTCTCAAGCCTCATGCGGAATCAAGAATTTACTTTAATCTGACGTCACTAGACGTCCACACTGGAAAGTTAAATATAAATGGCATTAAACACTATTCCACACTCAAATCGGGTCTAAACTTTATTAAAAAAATAGAGTTCCTAATTCAAGCTTCTCCTGACATCTGTCAGATGCTTTTTACAGCTCCGCAAATTCAGTTCTGAATTTTAGGAGTTGCAAAAAGCTGGATAACAAAAACTATATCCAAATGCTTTTAAGCTAATGATAGTACTTTCTGTTTATTATTAGAACAGTCACATCGGATACTTCTTTCTGGTTCAGATAATCCTGTAAAATATGTATTATAAATTTCTCTTTGTGAATTTATGCTGTAAAGTGCAACGGACTGTCTGTGTTCTATTCTATGTATCAATTCATTTTCTATATGGTTCGCTGTAAGTAGTGTTTCAGTGATGAGGTTTGCGATGGCTAGGTCGTTCTACTTTCACTTATTACTTAGTATCTTAATCTTAGCTCCTGTATTTATTTACAGTGACATCTCGAGATCTGTACATCTCATCTCATCTGTGTCTATTCCATCTTTAAATACTTTCGAGTTTCTACCTTACAATTGGAGAAATCATTTGCAAACGTAACCATGTCTATAATTCTAACCGCAAACATTGTATTTGCATCAATTCTTCTGAGTCAAACGTGAACCGCAGTATTCTCACGGCGGTACCCTAAAAAATTCACACGAGTGGTTCCGTACGGATTAACTTTATTTACCACGTGCAGCTTAGTTAAGCAGATACGTTGCGCATGCGCGCCGCGTCTGTTCCGCGCGAGATTTCGATCGAATCGTGCGCAGCATTCGGGCGCAAACAGGGTTGAGACGAACTCGCTGCGGTTCGATCTGGATTTTTAGGTCATTGTGGTACTTAGTTGGATGGATTTGTGAGCTGGATTTAGCTTTCGTGTATGGCGTGGGTATGCTTTGTTTAAGTATTGAATTTGCTGGCAGCGGATTTGTTAGGACTTCATTCAGAAATTCCTTAAAATACGTTCTGTTCTAAAATGTTAGTGATGAAATAGTGTGAGAGCATTATATTTACGTGTGACATATTTTCACTGCGCGACATCCCTAATCAGAACGCGCTGCGTGCGCGCACCTCGCCTATACTAAATACATAATGGATAAATTTTACTTTGAACCGCATTCGCTTCCATTCTCATGTCGTTTCTTGAATATTTGACTAATGAAAGTGTCAAACTGGTATTTCTCCTTTTGCATATTTTCACGAGTCTGTGGGTAAGATAGAGCGCGGGTTTTTGTGGTATTCGCTTCGTGTGTTCTTATAATTGGTTTCGTCTACCGAATTTTAATTAAAAATCTGTTTCTCAGCCGTTGAAAAAAATATTAGGCACAATCAAAACAATTTTAATGGACAAAGTGTTGGTCGAATATTATTTATGTTCATAAATTATCTGGCCAAAATCAAGGAAATAATAGGCGAGCCAAATCCGTGGCCGCCTCTCGCAAAAAAAGCAATTACAATCATAGAAAAAGTTCGAGCAAGATTCTCACTAATCGCGTTACTGACTTATTTGGGGACATACGGAGGAACAATGGCCACTAAACAGGTTTAAATCGCAGCTTCGCGTACGAGACAAGCATATAATTAAAACACACGAATACAATTTGCTAGTGTTGTCTCTCAACGCAAAATAAACTCGCCCTTATTCCTTTCTCCATAAGACATATTTTCGGGAGCTCCTCACCGGCGGGTGATGGCAAAACTTTGCGAATAAAGATATCGCTACATCGCATCGTGAAGTGAATCTTAGTTTTTAATAGTTTTTCAAAAGGAGATCACATTTTATTACACTCACATGTGTCAGTTAATTGTCGTGTTTTTACTGGGCGTTTGGCGGGAATTCGTTTCGCCATTATTTTTATAGCTTCATCTCACTCGCCGTGTTGTTGATAAATAATTGAAATGTATGCAAAATAAATTTAATGGGTCTTTGTTAACATCTGTATTGTGACAAACTTTGTGGTTTAATAGTTATCTATTCAATATGGATTTATATCACATCTAAGAAAACCATCTTCTTTGTAATGGGCGCTTTTAGAAAAACTTTTTTGTATCTCTTAGACATCATTAATTGGATATTTGATTCCATTTATTTTTAGGTAAACATACATAAAATTTCATAGACCGACACCTTCGTTAGGGAAATCTTTGAACCGAACACCAACAAAGTTTGTTATTTTAAATTAATTCAGAAATAAGTGCCTGATAATTCTTCCGTCAGTCCAACATCAAAAAACTTCCTCTAACAAGCTGCTGGTGGAGAGCACCCTCATGATAGATCCTCGTGGTATAAATTTCGTTTCTAATTAGCTCGCAAGTTTCCTCGAGTATCTCGGTTCAAAGAAGCGCGGGTTGTGCGCCAGCGCAGTGTCCCCATCTGTCACACGTCACCGCTACACCTACCGACTGCGCGCGCGCCGCCTAATTATAGCCGCCATGCTAATTAATTGGGAGATGGCTGTTCATGGACGTTTTTTGGAAAGATTCTGGCGTCAGGCCACAGATATGCATGATTTCAGCATTTTTGCGTTCAAGAGCAAGTATTTAACTTGACGTTCCCAGCAGTATGTCACGTGACAAGTAAGCTCCGTGTTGAATATATCTCTGTTAGGCGATCGGGGACTAGATGGATGAAGACTCTAAAATGAATAACGAGCTTTCTCCTAACAAGAAACTGATTCAACAGGTGTCAGGCGTACAGGTTGCTCGGCGACGATCTAAGTGAATCCGCGTAATAGCATTGGAAGTCTTCAAACGGTACGAACTATACGTTATTATCATAAATAACAAACGTGGAGGAGGAAGCGTGTCGTCGCCGCGGATCCAGAAAGGAAACAATATTTAAAGAGCTCGTCGGAGACCACCGTGATCACATTTAATTAGCAACACTCTCATTTACAGTTGACGGCCCGAATCGTTACTGAAATATACGCACACATTTTTGAGATATTCCCTCTCATATCTTGTGTAACGTTCAGATTGATAGTCCTAACTGAACAAGTTTCTGTAATAATCCCAACATATTACTTCCTTTACTGATATTTCATCTTTTTATCGCCCGCACTCGACGCCGGACGACATTTTAAAAGAATTATGACGATTTAATTTTGTTATTTTCTTACTCTCTGATATATTGTTGACGATAATTAATAATTAAACACAACAATAAAAAGTGCGTTGACTGTCATACTTCAAATAGCAATTTGCGTGAAATGTTCTAAATCCCAACAGATAAATAGACACGTCATCATTAGACGACGGTCGATGATATACTGCGAAGCGGGCGGTGACAACCTGCGAGCGAAAGGGACAAAGCATATTGTGTATCAACAAGTGGAAAAGGGATAGATCATAACACGTGAGATATAAAAACCGCGGCCGTTGATTTCATAATTTATTTGTTACACATTTGTCGTTCCGTGAAGATCGAGAGAGATACATGAGCTTTTTGTGGGCGACAGGGAAATGCGCATCAGATGTGATTTGAGTAATAATTTATAGTGTTTGTACAGCAGACGTCACTTACGAGTTTAACAAGACACTTCATACTTAGATAACGAGGTGGAATAAAGACTCTGAAACGGTCTAATGAAATTCTCAATGTACCCTCATATTTGGCGGGCGAGATTAAATCTGGAACGAGCGTTCTAAATTCAAAACTGATTTTCTTGAAGTTTTTTTGGTAGTTAATTATAATCAGTGTGGCTCCAGACGCGGCAGCGACAGGTCGGCCCCTGCCCGCTATTCCGAAAATCAATCATGCGCATATTAGCGAGAGTTTTGGAACGCGCCAACTGGCTGTCGCGCGCGACGTGGCTGCCATATTTCAAACACGTTTGAGATATATACAGGCGTTTTATCAATGCATCGTCGCACTGATTTTGATGATATATATCTAATTATTAGTGTTGTTAATGACATTTTCACGGCGCATTCCCCCGTGTCTTTAAGATCATTTGTTTGATTGAATTAACGCATTGTTTCTTCTATTGTTCAAAGGTTACAGATGGTTGCGCGTGATGTATGATTGCTTTGCGTTCACTTTGTCTCTCTAACTACCAAACGAAGATCGTTTTATTATTTTTCGAGAGATAAAATATAGTTCCTCTAATTGTGACGTGGACTTCGTACCTCGTAAATTTTGGCAGCTTCTGAGGGGCGGATTATGATAAATTTGGTACATGTTGTACGGCACATAAATATAGTCGCGGTCTAGGTATGCTGCGCGCGTTAGACAACATTATGTAACGTGACGTGTGTAACGAACCGTCACCACTACTTAGCATTTCACTCTTCAAGGAAAATAAAAGACTGAAAAACAAACAAAAGTGTGAACCAAAATACAAGACTAATCCCCGAAAGAGTTATGTTTAATAATTAACAAGTGCATCTGCACTCCATAAACATAACGAAACAAAAGAAAACCAATCCAAATTGGAATTCAACCTCTTAAAATTTCAAAACTAAAAGTTGAACGTCCTACAGATTCATCGGAATGATTCTGACAGTTTACGTTGCGGCCCAAGCCAGGGATAAAATATAGCTCATGTTCAGACGGCACCGTGGCGAGGGGGACGAGCCCGCCGCCCGCGGGCCGGCGGGGGGGGGGGGAGGCGGGGGGGGAAGACGTCCGCAAATAGCGACCATCTCTGCCGAGCAAAACAATACCGGTATGATATTATGGTACAGAGCACTCTACAAGATTTGTGCGGTTTTAAGAATCTCCAGAGCTATGGAGATAATTACTGCAAATATGACGTGACACTAGTCGACTCAGCTTTAGGTTCAAACACAGCTCCGTCTAAGACAACAAAAGCCAGGCAAAAACAAACACAAACACCGAAACGTCTGACTAAAATAATGGCGGAATACCTAAAATGAGTCTTAAATTTTGAAGCGAAGTAAAGACAAAGAAACGCTAGTCTCTGTTCGCTCAGCCAACACTTTATATATAATAACATAAGCGTACAAGCAAGACAGACGGACGAGCGACAGCCGCGAGACGGACTATAAATAAATAATGCGCCAACATTTTATTATTATCATAGCACGGGCACGTGCTGCGACATTCTTGAGACCAAACTGGCAGCTTATAACAAACTGAAATAACATCAACGCTGGCTAGAGCACCACACACCAGCGCACCAGCCCACCGGTGCGCCAGTACGCACCTAACTCACTGTATTGCGTCAGATTGCACGTGAAAAAACGTATAAATGACGAGCTGATGCTGTGACGCAGTATCTCTATATCAGCCGAATACAAGAAACATGCCCGATCTCAGCCAACTAACTCCAACAACTAATTTCATAGAAAGGTGGGAAAAAATTGATTCCAAATATACATTTCTAATTTACTGCCTGTTTTTTATTAGTTCGCGTATCAATCACAACCAAAACTAGTTTTCTTATGAAAGTATTTTTGATATACGAGGTTTTTTTGTACGAGTGCGCTACCGACCTCTTTCTGATGACGCTGCCAATAAAAAGGAGGTTTACTGTTTTGTGTGGGACCGTTTGCGAGTTTTCGTTGAGAATGCGCGTCGTTTGCAGAGATTGTCATGCACTGGCAGCCGCTGTGCGGTGAGCTGCCAACTTACCTGGTGTCATAACAACTTGCGCAACACTCCGGAATCTGTTCATATTGAATACTGAACCATTTCGAACGGCTATAGAGTCATTTTTCTTCGTTAAACCACAAACTCCTTCGTTTATTACGACTTAATTACTCATCAATAGTATTAAGTGCAATTAAAATGCCGAATACACGCGTTATAGTGGCGTCGTTTCGCTGGTTGCGGCCGTAAGAGCCGTGGCTAAACACATCAATCATAAAATGTTATTGCTACTGCGAACAATTCTCAATTAGAAGTGGAAACGGGGGAGCTGGGCCTGCGAGCCGCCCGTCTCAGCTAGATATTATGTGATAATTAACTCTGATATTACAGGGCTCTTCAAATAAACTCAACTCAAGTATTTCTGCGTCTTGAACATCTAATTTATTTAAGGTTGTCAATAGTTCGGCTGAAACGAAAATTTTGCTGATGACTCAACTATTTGTGCCGAGCCCGCTAGACGCGTTGTCCATAAGGTTTATTTCAGTAAGCTCTTTAGTACTTAGAAATACAATAACACGACTACAATGTATCGGAACCTGCCCCTAGAATATTGAAAATCCTCGTTTGGTTTCGTTCACGTTATTAGTTCTATTTGCGAGTGCCCTAGCGGTAGTCGCCTCATTGATTATTATTTTAACGGACAATTAAAATTTGATGGCTTCCACTTCGTTCGTCTCCGACTTGCTTCGTATTAACTACCAGAGAGTACCCGAACGTATTCGCGCTCTAAATATAAACAGGACCTTATCCAACATTTTATAGGGTTCAATTTTGATTGACGTGTCCACATCGTGTGATGTTCTTCGTTTAAAATCGCTACATATGAGTGTCGAGACTAACCGTCAATAAAAATAGTCGTAAATTTTTTAACTTCATCGCGTATTATCTACCTTGTTGTCACCGCATAGGGTTTACATTCGCGTGGCATTCCAACAAATTCAATACGGCACTAAGAAACGTGTGAATAAAAATCGTACGTACGCGCATTCGTTAAGAATTGACACTTATTAAGGGGGTATAATTATTTTAATTGATATGACGACATCACTCTATTTAGTGTTGTTGACCATTTAAGTGCAGGACAGCGTTTGATTTAGAATTCCTTTCTCGACATCTTGATTGACTTTGTTTATTTTTTTTGCTCATTATCATTGATAGAGACTTTGATGTAATGATATCTTTTTGTGGAGCTGTGAGCCAGTGTCGCTTGTGGCGTGTAGAACGATATCATAGCAGGTTGGGGTTTGACCGTTCCTTACACGGTTTATGTGTGTAAAGTTATGCTTCAAAGACTTTGTTAAGAACTGATTAAAATCCAACGATATCAGTGGAAAGCCGGCGAGGAATTCCAAGAACACGAGGTGTCTGAACTGAGGGATCGGAATAGCTTCGTAATCGGTCATCTACCTAATCCGGCCGCCATTTAATCACCCAGCGATCATTCACAATTAAGCCTAACGATACGTTTTAATGAAAACTAATCCAGTTGTCCACGTTTATAACAGTTTTTTAGTATATCACATTGTATGCAACCGTTCCGAATTCAAATTGCCCGAGTGGATGCCGAGCGCGCACGAAGAGCGGCCGCCGAGCGCGTGACCAATCGCTAATTAGGAAATGTGCTCGGCGATGTTCGGAAGCCGATCGGCGTTCTATAATTGAACTTTTAAATTTCGAAATTTTTGATTACACGAATGCTATTTCCACTTCTGGTGTTACTGTGTCGGCTTTTATGGTTCTGGGTTTTTTTTTGTTGCATACTAGCTTGTGCACTAGGTTTGCTTTTGCTTTATAAAACCTATCTGTATTGTTTTCATAGTTATCAATACTAAATCTCTTATCCCATTAGGAGCAGTAAAACTTCCAACAATCAAAACTAAAAAGACTTCTGTAGAGATATTTAAAGATCAATTTTAAACACCAATTTCATTTTAATAATCGAATCCACTTCAATTAACCAAAAACAAATCAGAAAACTTTCACGCCACAGACAGACATACAAAACAACTTTACTCATAACTTTATCTAAGAGAAATAACACAAGAAATTGTATAACGGTAATTATATTGAGTTCAAAACAAAATTGGTTTCAACATTCCTGTAATATTCTCACACACATCACTAGAAAATAATTAATAACAGCATCTGTGTCATTTTTTTCATCAAAGTTGTTATTAATACAAGTAAAAGTTCAAAGAATAGTTTTTTGATGGGAAACAAGTAAGTAAGTATTTGTTTCTAACTTTAGTTTTGTGATTTTGTTTTTGCATATCCTCTTTTTGGTTGACTTGGTCTTTGTCGTTCATTAAGTATTTATCCTGTTCATTTTGTTGTTTACTGTCCCACAGCTGGGCAACGGTCTCACTTAAAACAGGCCTGATGTCTTATATTTGACAATTTTTATCAGGTCCCAATACTTCCTTGGCGTGCACCAAATTTTAAACAAATATTCTTTTTAAAAGATCAATCTATTTTCTCCTGTGTTTGATAGTGGTTTTCCATTCCAAATAATGGTATTAAAAACAAAGATTTATTGCTATATTGTTACCATAAGAAAAGTCTTTCTTTGATTAGAAGATAGTAAAAGAATTTCAAGATTGGATTTTACGACGAGAGATTTACTTAAACATTTCAATCTCAAGACAATCGAAATATTAATGCAGTTTATGATGTATTATCGATTTAAACTAGCAGTTTTTCGCGACTTCACCCGCGTCATTTTTGTTTAAAGCTGCAAAAATATAACCGTTTGATGCAGTCGGTTAAAGAAGTCCATGTCATAATCCAGGGGGTCAGCTAACCTTTATGCCAAATTTCATCAAAATTGTCCAGCCGTTTGAAAGTGAAAAACCAATAAACATCCATCTTTCCAGACTTACAAACTTTCACGTTTAATAATAGCAGGATAAGAATCTTATATTCATCTCCAATTTTCCATCACAAAAACCTTAATATCACTTTCTATCTCGCAATCACAAACAATTACATAAAAGAAAATCTAGATAATGATTAGTCTGTCAGGTTTATTTACAGCTATATTTTTATCTAGCCCATAAATTTCCTAGAGATAAGATCTTAAGCATAGAAGTGCAGTAAAAAATTAATGAAGTTGTCTCTGCGTCACTACTTCATACAATGTCTCATGTAATATTGCAATCACCAGATGATAGTTATTCATACATTTTAGTTTAAAGACTTGAAATTTTATATTTCTAGAAAGGTTTCAAAAAGCAACGATTATGTATACCTAATACACTTTTGCTTTTTAAGGTCGTTAAACCAAAATGTGTGAAAAACAATCGTCCTGTAATTGCAAGAACCACAAATGCTAACAAACTATTAGTAAGAAGTGGAAATAAAATAAAATTTAATGTGTAAGTTTTAATTGGAAAGCCCAACACTCAAAACGAAGCAACAATTAATGATACTTGTAAGACAAATGAACAAATAGCATCCACATACACGTTTTCTGTCGCAGCCCCTAAGATTGAGGGCGGAAATCCAAGCGGTTGGCAACAAATAGCGCAGCGGGGCTCCAACCATTCCCCACAACCACAGCGAGATGTCCAGGGGAGCCCCGGAGCCCCGGAATATTTAGGTACAATTTCCGGGATATTTCTTGTACTCAGTTATCGGTTCGCTTGAGTTTTTCATCGCCGGTATACTGTGCACCCCAGTTTTTGTGACGTCATACATGGGGGAGTTACTCTTGTATTGATAGCCAAGCGTGAAGCTGGTGTCTGACAGGTCAGTTATTATTGCTTTTCCCCCATCTACTGTACCCTCGGTCGTGAAAAATTGTTTGATGATAACAGCTGTTTGTTATATGTAGCTAATAATTTTGGAATTTAAACTTTACAGACATGATATTTTAATATCTCAAAGTTGAAGAGCTAAGATTTTATAGTTACAACCTCCAATTATCGAACTGTCAATAACAGTAACTTTAAATGCCGACACCCAATGAGTGATTCCACTAAACCTTCATTAAAGTCATGCATATTAACTCGAGTGCGTACAGCATCAGTGTGCAAGTCTCATCAATTCGTTCCAAAAAGGTCGAGATGATGTCATGTAGTGATCTGCCCACGCGAGTGCCGGATAGGGCAAACCTTCACGCTTTACAACCGAACATACATGACACAATACCCGCTCATTTTATTGCATCCCGTAAAATATTGGCCAAATACAAAAATATAAATAACAAGCTGCAAATATTGTGACACTTAAATTAATAGCGTAGGCTGAGTGAGTAATAAAGTAGTGCTGTAAATGGTCGATGGCCCATTTCGATACCCAGAGCCCTTCACATTCGAGATAGGCTGCGTTTGCATCATATCCTCGGGTGACGTCACTGACGCTGCAGTGGAATGACTGTCTGTTGGAATGTTGCTTGATTCCTCGCTGAAACCTCCGGACCAGAGATAATCCCTCACAACAAATACTTCGTTAGACTCGCTCGTACGTTTTCGACCTTTAAAATCCCATTAATCAAATCCCCCGCCATCAATTGCCGTGCCAATTCTCAAAAAACAACCATGTGTTATCCTATTAGGCATAAAAACTTTAATCTTTGAAGGCGAACAAAACAATTTTGATAAAGGTACTGTAATAAGTTTTTCGTCCAGCAGATTAAGACGTGAACCCCCCGTGGCCATCAAACGTATCGAGGCACATCAAAGCACAGCGGGTGCACCTACTATTGCTAAAAATACCTAAAACGATCCCCTTTGTAATCTATATTATGATTGTATCGATGTAATTGAGGATTTGGAACGAATTGTAGAAAAATTGCTGGGTTTAGTACATTTTTGTGGCTTTAGAAGTTTCGGAGAACTTCGTCAAGACTTTAGACTTCTTCAAGAGAAGTTACGACGAGGTGATGGCAAGAGACTTGCAGAGGATCGCAGAAGCCCTGATCCCTCGACTCTTTAGGGTAACAGGTGTCTGCATATTCTTGTACGTATTTCAAGCTCGAATGTAAATTCTGTCAGCGTAATCGTCCCGTCAGTGATGTATTTACCACTTTGTGGTCTTGCATGAGTCAATTAAATTTATTTTCGAACCTGTTGACTGCACCCAACAGTTCCTCAAAGACTTTTGTAATTTAATGACGTTTTTCAGCCACCAAAATAGCTCTGAATCCAAAACAGTTTGAAGAAATTAAACACGATTAATCACCCAAATTTAATTCAAATAAACAAACACAAAACGCGATCTCAAAAAATAACATTACGACCTCTTTCCTTGCACACAAGGAATAATGTTATTCTTATAAAGGAAATAATTACGCTGAAACGCAATGATAATAAATTTCAAACAGTTTACGACTAATTTATTAATAGAAATTTTGCGAGCGATCCTTAGGACAGTCGTAAATAAGAAAATGCCGGACGACCAATGGGTGGCCGTAAAATTTGCTCGCGCGACGCGATTGGTCAGCTCTTGGCCAATAAAAGCTCGTTCCAGATTTGAAAGCGACGGTTTACGACCGGCAGGCGGCGTCTTTTTGCTGTTTTGGCGCCAAAATTGACAGCTTAGTCTTTAAATTCGAGTTATAGGTCAGTTTCTTTGGGATGCATTTCGCTGCTAATTGGATAACCCGGTTTACGGGTGATTGGGCTTATTTTCAGGACCATTAGGGCCCTGAAATAACGTCTGTCTCATTGCCAGGATCCTATGTCATCATGACAGTGCAACACATTAAACCACTATTTCATAGACCACTTAGTTTCTGACTTCATTATTGTTGGTATCATAACAAACATTGTCTCTACTTCCAAGTATATAGAAACAATTCCACATACAAAATCTATTAGTACTATAAACAAGCTACTGCTGTTGTTTTCTAAGCCAACGAATTTGTCAGAAACAGACCAGACACTGTCTCCATTAATTCGTTAAAAAGTTGACTATAGTCACAAGAATCCTGGAATCCATGCAAAGTGATGCTGATATATAATGTTGTAAAGCAGTCACACTAACGACTGCGCTCGCGCACTCGTGTGCATCACAAATACTCGGACGCTGTTATTAATTATTAATAGATTCCATTTTATAGTCATTTGTAGGAATATTTCTAGGTTTATGTCCCGGATGAGAACATTAAAACGCACAGGTCTTGTAATTCGAAATGACATAGGTAATGTTATTACACCTTAAGATCTCATGGGAAACTTGAATACAAATTTTAGTCTCAACCTTAACTATCATTTGTACTAGAATTAAGAATCACTATAAACAGTGATGCTAGAAATTTCAACATATTTCCAAAGCCATTACAATTTCTGGGTTAATATTTATGAATATCGTCTCTAACCCAATAATGAAAACGTAGTCTTTATAATTCAAAAGCGAAAATTTAATCCGGTACCAAAGACCCGGGATAGAAAACCGTGACGGGATCGTGACGAATTGTCTCTAGTCCACAAATCCCTTTGTCCCCTTCTTATTATTTCTGCCCTATCATAAATAATTCATTGCGGGCGCTCGCACTGCTGTGTCGAATTATTGTTATTTCTCGATAACCACTATGAATAGTAATTTTATCTAATTCTGTTCAGTCTAATTGTGATTGGACTCTACTAAATTGTCTGTGACTTTTATTTCTTCTTTTGTCTCTGGTTTTATGTTGATTGAGTTTATTACGTCATCCATATGTATTGTTGTAATCAGTTTTATTATAGTGTATTTAGTATCTATTTCTAAAGCGTCTAAGTCAATCATGTCTTCCAAAATTCTTGTATCTTCATCACCATCATCAAATACCTGTATATTACTTCATTTACCATGGGATTCCTTCAAAATTTGTCCATCTATAAACTTTCTCCCACCTTTAACAACCACTTTACTTTTAAAGCATCAAAACTCAAAAAAGTGGAACCCCAGGTTGTTAATAGCGTCAAAAATAAATAATCTGCCATCAGTCTGTCAATACTTGGTATTTTTTTAATAGCAGCTTCCCCCATTGACGATTAGAGGCGCGGGTGTCGTAAAGAAACAATTTCCCGGGTTTCCCACGCCCGGGGGATCCAAACTGCTTAAAGAAATACGGTACATGATAAAACTGCGATATTGTTTGGGAAAATTCTCTCAAGAATATTTTTCGCCAAGATTTTTATTTTAAGGGTTGTATTTTCGTAACACGCCGGTGATTTCAGCTGGATTTTTCCTCACATCTTGCCTTGTTGTTTTTCCTATATTTTACTAGCAATAACAAATAGGAAATATAAACTTGTGTTGTCGTTTCATTCATGTTCGATCGGAGGTGGTATTGAAATGGTTATATTACTTGACTATAAAATAAACTACCATTTATTTCAAACAGAACATTTTATTGTTTAATCCGTTCAGAAAATAAACCTATAAAATTATAATCACATTGATATACAAGATGGACGTACACCAATTAGCATTATATAATACATTTAAGAGTTAGATTTTTAAGAAAAAAATATAGCCTTCCGAAAAGTACGGAACACTATCGCATTATATTCTAAAAACCTAACTAAGACAAACAACTACAAAAAAAAAATTATGTTAAAAAGAACTCATATACAGACAAAAAAATAACTAATATTGTTTTAGATAGAATTAATCGTCCCCAAGTTAACATTCGCGAGAGAAACCGCGCTCTTACATTAGTTAAGTATGGCTTCCAATGTTAACAATGTGGAAAATAATAATTATATAACACAAACAAAACAATTCAGTCTCAACGCCCAAAATATTCCTTAAAACATCAAACAAATGCCGACAGCGTTAACCACGACTGCCGAAACGTAATCCTGACCAAAGCAAATATTGTGAAATAACTGCACAAACTTTATTCACGCATTGTATAAAAATACAGCGAAACTTAATTACTTTTTTAGTTTTAATATTAAAATCGAGAGGAGAATGGGGATAAATGTACACATTAACTTTAATATCAGCAACACAATGAACGCCACGATTAAATTTAATTTATTCTGTATAAGCATCTAGTTCTCTATTCATTAACGCACATACATATATTATCCGTTTATGATAATTGCTCTTATCTCTACAATTGTAATAAAGCTGGTGCCACCACAATGCGAGAGATACAGAACAAATCACACGGAGTTACTTTACATCTAGCGTATACTGTGTACGTATTTTTTTTTCCTTTTTTTTAAACTAACTAAATTGTAGTCAATCGTGCTATCCCATAGAAAACGTAAGATATTATCTATTTACGTATCTTGATGTATTAACTAGCCAAAAACAATAACACTCTAGCAACTACCACCGTTAAATCAATTACAATAATTTAAAATTCTTAATTAATCCTTATTATCTCACTTAGGCAAGTTAAAGTTGTATTTTTACGTATACTTCGTTTTCCAATAGGTTTTTAATACATCTAATTACGTTAAAATCTAAGCTCCGAAACGCGATGCTAATATTTTGTATGGCATTGTATGAAACTGCCTCAAGACAAGAACAACGGCTCTCAAACTCATACTTTGAATGTATTATTTACTTAAAAGTATTTATTAGTATACACATATTACAATCAACGTTATACGTATGTTTTTTTCAATCGTATACATAAATTCCAGTGCAAAATAATAGTAAGTTGGGCACAGGCGCGTGCCCAAACAGCAATAGCACTAAAGTAGAAACAATTCGTGACATGCGCGCGCGCACTCCGCAGTGCGCGACCACATCAAAATATACAAAACGGCGTTATCATTTGTCATTGTGTTCAATCGCACCCGTTTTCACCCCTTCACTGTAACGTCGTTATGAAAAATAATTTGGAAATTTCTTTCAGTTTGTATTTCATTGTATTTATTTACTTTAATTGAATCGTACAGTGTTAAGGAGTTGGCCAATTGCAAAAACGAAGATTTGATCTAAAGGAACTAAAACTAGCGGAAGTTCCTTGACCGTCGAGCCGGAGCCGAGGGTGTCGGAGCGACCGTGAGCGTGCGGCGCGCGTGGATGGCGTGGCCGAGCGGCGTGGCCACGCAGGCCACGCGCCGCGGCATCCACGCGCGCCGCATTACAGCGAGGGAGGCGGGAATTTAAAACTATATTGCGAGCACCCCCTTTTTATACTTCGTTTTTGCAATGGCCAAACTAAGAGCAGGGGTGCACGAGATAGCTCGTGGTAGAGTTGGGTGCAAGCTGGGGATCACGCCTCTGAATCAGATGGGACTTGGTGTAGGGGGTACTCACGACATCGGGGGTGGAGGCTCCGTCGTGGCTGCTGTCGGGGGCGGAGCGCGGTTCCCCGTTGGTGTCGGGCGGGCGCGCCGACTCCCGCTCGTCGATCACCAGGTCAATGGGCATCTTGCCCTTCAGGCAGCTGATGTAGCGGTGGCAGAAGTTGTCACACAGCTCGTGTACCTGCACAGGGAGACCTCGGTCAGAACTGCACCAACTGCTCACCAACCTATACCTACTGAAAGTCGCTAAAGAACCCTATATTCTATCTCTAAAATGCACTCGTTGACATTTGACTTCAACCTTAACTGTGTCTGAAAAAAGCAAGATGGCTGCCCTAACTAGTTCAGAAACTTTATGAGGTTATGTCTTAATGTTAAAATCGATACTAACTGAGTGCCAAAGCAAAACATTAAACTGTAAAACTCATTATCATTACTACCGTTACTAAAATTTATTAGTTTAGATATCAACTGCCTAAGCGTTCCGCTCACCTAAACGTAACCTTTTAAAGGAAAAAGTACACAAAGCTAAAAAAAAAACACAAAAAAACAATAGGAATACATTTGGAATCGACCAACTGTCACACATTAAAAAAAAACACAGAAATGAATCGTAAAATGGAACAGGATTTTTTTGACATTCCGCCCTAAAATACACCCCGTAGGGTTTATATTAATTTTGTGCGCCGGCCTTATAAATTTTCATAGCCATAATTAACTTAGAAATTAACATAGAGTCATAAAATTGGTAACGAAATTTTTGAGGCAGTTTACACGCTACGTAATAAAATATCGACAGGTGAAGCTTGATATTTAAATGGTTTCGTGAAAAATAAGGCAAACTAACCTCCTTACTTTTAACAGTAAAAATTAGCTTGAGATTGGGTACTTTGGCTAAACTTGGGGAAGGTCTGGGGGATATGACAGCCGCAGACTAATGTGACAATCAGGATGATTCTGTATTTACAGATTTTAGAATGGCTAAAACTGATTATTTTAAGTAAATAGATATTAATCAAATTAAAATTAATCCACAAAGTAGTGCTAGTCCACCCTCAAAGCCCACAAGTAGCTGTACCGTTACATAAACACTGTTTGACCGACACTGCCATAATAATTTTATTATTCATCATCGGATAATTTTGGAGCAATTAATATGTCAACGCTTTTATGATTAATACGAATGCGGGATCGTTATTTTCATACCTTCGCCCTGTAATTATACAAGCTACTTATATCATAAATAAAAATATACTCCATTTTCTAGAGTCAGCCATCTTGAAAAACAATTCAAACATTTATTAACTGTGACACAACTCTATGCCTATTTTTCTTCTCAGCGGGGTAAATGTCAGTGAATTTTGAAAATAGAACGCTCCAACGGAAGCGGAAATGGTGCACCCCGTTGACAGTTAATTATGTTTCGAGATACTAATTTCCCAATCGACAGGTTTTTGTGAATAACTTGACAACTGACGAGGAGTGGGGTCTGTTTATAATATAAATTAATACATCATACTATAAATCATATAGTATGATACTAAGGATACAATTTCTAATGAAAATTTTAAAATTATAGAAGTGTGTCCACTATTTCTGGGATCAATTATATTTCTTCTTTGTCCAAGTATCGTAATGTAACATAAGTATGTCAAGACATACTTAGGTAACGCTGTGTGGCCACTCTCCCCTCAAGGCCCATTAAAAGCCCACAATTCAGAGGTTAGTTTGTTTAAAATAATTTCAATTTTACTATCGCGCTGATGTTAATATTTACGGTTGTGTTTTATTACTAGCAGCCGACGTTGACGACTTTTATTTAGACAGTAAACGTTAAATAGTTGTAAAATAGATCCTTTGAATTGTTTCTTAATACTTGTGCTTATTAAAAAAATAACAAAGAATGTCTATGATACGTGACAGCTGTCTTCCTGACAAATGTCATTTTAATGCATTGTTTTATCTGCGTATGTTTGTGTATTAACCTATCTTTATGAAAAGACATTTATTACTATAGTTATGTTCTTAATATAATTTTATTTGTAGAAGTATATTGACCACTACCCCTAATGAGGTGCGCTGCATTCCAAGTCCCAAGCTGAGCGAACATATTTAAATTACATTATAACATTTGGTATTTATCAGTTTTATCGTAGTTTCTTACATTTCCGATCGGTATCGTAAACCGGGTTAGAATGTTTCAACTAAATGTGGGTTGTGTGAACTTGTGTGCCCAATTTTTTATCAATCGCATGTTTGTTTATATTGGTAAAAGGCAAAAATCTATGTAGTTATTTTCGATTTACACATTTTAAAAGTACACGTGACATAACGCAAGCTAAATATGTCCGACATACCTCAACAAAATCGTTTCCAGTTATTTTAAATTTGGAATAGGGATTAAGAGACGATGCGTCTCTCCGATACTTTTAAATTTGGAATGAAAGGTGATACATAACGGCTGTCATTTTAAAAAGAAGGGATTTCGTATATGGAATGTTTGAGCGTTCGATATTTAAATAGATGTTCTTTGAATTTGAAACTTAACGGATTATTATAATCCAACGGTCTTATGGCGTATGTAATGTGGGTTTTGATAATTTTGATGTTGTTATTGCGATTTTTAGGTTTTAATCCTCTTGCTCAATATTATTTAGTGTCGTTATGTTTCAGGTTGTTAGGCAGGTGTCACATAAAGTGTGGAAATGTCCCGGCGACTGCCAGAAGTGTGGGCTGGAGCGGGAAGTGGGCCACGGCCAGGTCGCTAGTGTAGTGACTGGGCTTGTCACCTCGCCCGGTACTTGGGTAGGGTTAGGGATGGGACACAGAGATGTCAAATCGAGTTTTTTTTTGGATGCTCTATATGGATATTTACTATTTGAATAACGTATGAAATAATTTTTCATGAGCAGTCACTTTGACTGTTGTGATTTTTTTTGTTTGAAAGCTATTTCCGTACCAGTTATTTTTTTTAAATGCAATTTAACTAATAAAACTATTATCAAAACACCAAAAACTAACAGCATCTTTTATTTAACTATACTTAAAAGCAAAATAAACGCTTCCTCAAACTAATGACACAACTCTGTTTTCTAATTTATTTTATAATCTATGGTTTTATTTTTGTTTAATCTGTGCGTTTGACAGGCTGAATGCGCGGTGACCATCGCTCTCGAAACGTCACATTATGGAATTTATTTTATTTGACGTTGTATTTTATGTGTGGTTACATCGAATGAGTTTTCCTCTATTTTATTAGCTATTTGTATATTTTTATACTAAGTGATGAAAAATAAAATTTATATCTGCTAATTATGTTGTTTATATACAAAAATCTAAATTTGTTCTGAAAAAAACTAGTAAAGTTTTTTTCTATTTTCATAATATAATAAGTCTACACTACGTAATTCTGTTATATACTGCGATTACATTTTTATTTACATCCTGTAATTTATCACAACTAAAAAACTTTTTTTTTACAGACAACTTTACCACGCGAGGACCGAACCCGTTACCACAACCGCTAACTTATCTACTAAAAAATAGCAGCAACCGAGAACCGAACCACTAATTAGAGCAATTAAACGTGTGAATTCGGTAACAGTAAGCAAACAATAACAGAAGAACCATATAGTAATCCAGTCACCGTATAACAGCTGTAAACCGGCAGTAAAACCGGGGTCCCGGGTTCGAGTCCCGGCGCGTAAACCAACAAATCTGACCCCTCGTAAATCAGTTAAGCACGTCACAGATAACATTTTATGATACGCAAACGAAATATAAATAAAAAAAAACGTTTATTACTCAGTGGTCAGTTTTGCGGATTGGTTCTCAGTTTTTTGTATGAAGCTTAAAGATTAGGAAGTTTTCGGTTTTATTATCTTTATTTTGACTGCGTGGTATTAATATTCGTTGTCGTTGAGATTACGCTGTTAGTTGTAAATCTTTTTGCCGGGTGGTCTACAAAACTACAGTTCTCAATACTCTAGTAACATCAACTATTTGCTTGTCGTCCAAAAGGAAAACATTCTACACATAGTATCATTATTTTTAATAGGAAGGGCCAACCATATACTCTATTAGATAACTCTATGGAATTCCCAAATAAAACTACTACGATCTCAAATAAAAACAAGAAAAAAGGTGTTCCAATTTTAAAATTACACGATCTCAATCCGGATTCGGACGAATGAACACTGGACGGAGTCCGTAAACGGCCGATTTCGATATTCGAAAATTTGAAAAAAGAACGAGTCTAATAAAAGACTGACATTACCGAGCTACATCACATAACGTAATTAGGGCACAGTCAGACGGCGCGACTAAAAAAACGCTCATAACGACGACCAATCGCGGAGCCGATCGACCTAAAAGGACTCAGCATCGGAGCGATGTCGCCGGCGGCCATATTTAAAATATTAAAAACATAAATCAAATACGTTATACGATATTTTCAATGTAAATATAATTTCGGGGAGTTCGTTAAAGCGATCGCGTTCAGGAATTTTAAAATGTGACTTTTTGTCTATCGCAATAACATTATACTTCATTACTTACAATAAATGTTCTGTCAAAATTCCTTCATTGCATTCGAAAGATCTTTATTACGGCTTGTTCTTTTTAATAAATATCGTTGAAAAACCGAGCAATTATAGTAAAAAGAGTGTAAAAAACTGTGCACTTAACGAGATCTTATTGTAAGTGAGTGGGGCCGTTGGACGTTTTTCTTTTTTAATTATTATAAAAGCTCAAAAAAACCACATCACCTGTGAACGGTGTGTAGTGAAGCGGAAACGGATCGAGCTAACGGCATCTTTTTTTAAATTTTATTCGACAAAAACCATGGACGAGATAGAAACCGACGTGTATGGGATATGAGCAAGAGAAAAAAAGCTTTTTAGATCACAGAGACACAGGTAGGTAAACGTGTCTGTCTGCATTTAACTGTCTTCCGCTTAAGTTGTGTTCTTGGCTTTCATTGCAGACGGCCGCTTTCTATGCAGCCTGCAACCGGGTCACCATGATAACTGGCCCCCTGATGTCGCGAACTCCTCACCTCTGCCATGTCAAACATATAAATAAACTCCCGAGGTCCTGGCTGCAGCGGTTACATTGCCAACAAACGTGTGAATATCAAAAAACAACATCGTTGTTCCCATAAAAACAACTCCGCGGATGCGAATTTAAAAATCGATCATCCGTCTCGCTGAATTGAACGATTTTCTTCAATCTCCGCGCTGTCGCTATTTTGAATTTCGAACAAGGGATTATTTTTTTATTTTATTTTTGTCGAATTCGGTCTTTATCTGGCCCTCCGGGCAGCCAGTTCCGTACAGCGATATCGCATTACACGTTATCTCGTTACACCGTAGTAGTGCGTACGTACCCCAAACACCGGCGAGTTAGACGCGCGGCGCCCGATATTTTATGGAATCCGCTGTGAGAGCGGCCGCTCGAGGTATCTCGTTTCTCGAGATCGTTCGTCTTGATATAGACGTTAGTCAAACTAGTTTCGTTGAAACGTGACCATAATATTGACAAGCTAAATTAATTCCTCGCCGGGCGACACCGCTCGTCGTAAAAACACACCGGAGATTTGAATTTTATGCTCCTAATTAATGCGACCGAGCGCAAATTGTTCGATCTGATTGCGAATAGCAAAAAGCTCGCGTCCCGACGCGTTACCGTTACGTCGAGAGTATAATGGCGAGAATTGGCGATGCGACACACGCAAGAACCCGAACCGGTCCGAACGGAACGCGCCCAAATGGGAGATAAGGGAAAAACAAACAACATTCGAAATGCGAACGCCGATCCCATTCACTCGCGCGCCGACACCTCGCTCACTACGCGACATGTACTCCGCATAGGGCTGCGCTCTGCACACGGCACATGGGACACGGGACCCCGTACACACGCAGAATTACTACCACATACATATACACTGGGACGTTCTAAAATCGTATCTGCTATTTTTAGTTCGAAGACAATTCGTTATTAACGAAGAGGCAGAATGAACTATGCCCTTAGCCCGTTCTTATAGACGAGTATCAAATGTCAAGGATTCAATACTCGGAGTTTCAATGTGATTTCAAATGTTACTCGATACAACGATACTATGAAAAACTTAGCACCGAGACGCGAGTTAATCCGACATTAAATTATATATTCCATATCATGCATGTCCCTCGCGTGAATTCTTAATTAAACACACATTTTAAACTATTTGAAACGAACGTGAATTTGATTAATTTAAACATCGAACGGCCAGTGCGTGCAGTCGTTGCGTGCCCCGAGATCGATACGATATCTCGATTTAAAATCGTGCCTAAAGATAATCGAAAGGTGTTATTTTTTTTCCAAAACCGGTCTGTGTTTCGATTCCAAATGTATTCCAATGCGATAGTAGATATACTTACTTTTTCTAATTCTAATAGATGAAACCGTAGAACTTGTATCGCTTGCACCATCTGTAAAGAAAAATATTGTGTTAATCACATGGCATTAATATTCCCTTCGGCTTGTTCTATTTTGTCTGCCGTGGGAGTGTGTTTGTTTTATTATTATCTAACTTATACACTAAAATATAACGTTAACGAATGTCACATGTTGTTAAAACTTTTTGTTCTAATTAGTGATGTCACAAATTTGTGAGTCTGTGGTTTTTATGGCGGACATTTTGAAATAGTGTCAACGTACAATATTTATCTTTATAATCCTCTTTAATGGCTGTAATCTTGTGAGCATTTATTTATTAGCGGCTATAGATATTATTTGCAGATTGTATAGTAGAGTTTACGTCGAGTATTTCGGAGTACCTGCATCTCAGCCAGGAACATGATACACACATACATACGTCGCGTCCATCGGACATGTCATAAAGCCAACTGAGCAACAATGGACGGACAATACACAGCGAGGCCCCGTCGTGCCTAGTGATGTGATAACATATCGATCTTGTTTACTTTAAATCTATCGATTATTATGTAATCTAACATACCTAATTTATCATTACTTTGTAAATAGATTTTACATTACGATTACAAATTTATCGATTACAGTTCATAAACTTTGAATTATCATAACTGGTCGCACACAAGAATACGTTGCCGGCAATTCAAATGCCGTCATACGCGATGCTATCGCCTATTGTTTGATACTGTTTGAAGATCTAATCGGTGACTTTTTCAAATCGATATCTATCTAAAAAAAGCAGTTAATGCCGTTTTAATAGCGTCTTGATTTGTTTCTGATTGCCACTTGAGGACGCGAGCTGAATTTTAAAAGCGATCTTGGCTTATTTCACATTTGATTGATGATTTTACACTGTCTCGAATTTAAATTTCGACGTTTTCGAATATTAGCTGTGTAATGAGTTCGGATTTGTGTTATTACGGTTGTAATACGGTTTCCGGTTACCGATACGTAATGGCTGTTACGGTTCTATACGGAGTACTATTAATGTTTGTTATTCTAATCGCTTTTCGAGATTGACTCAGCTTTTCTATGAAGTGACTGTTGTGAATAAATTGTACTTTGAAACGGCTTCATAATATGAAACAGACAAGAACTCTTGACTCAAGACGATATCATTAAAGGCGTTTAGAATTCTGTAAAATTATGTCATTTCCACACATTCTTGAGCAAGTACCTAAAACATCTGGTAAGTATGTACTGCAATATCAATTAAATCTATAGCCGAGAGCGCCACCCCCGTCTGTTTGCCTGCGTCAGTTGACACAGACGACACCAGCAGATAAAAATGTGTTTGACTTGTTCCACTGCCACCGAGACGGGTCTGTTTGCGGAGGGGACCCGAGTGCTCCGATGTAATCCCTTACTCCAACTCGAATTTTAAGAAAAACAGATGTCGTTAAAATCACGAACTTAAAACTCCTAGAATCGGCTGACAATTTGAAACTTGAATTACGAATTTCACGTTCGAATGTCAGTGGATAGGTACTAATATTTGAAATTATTATAACAATTTTAGATTGTACGCGATAAGTGACGAACGTTTAAAAAATATGGAAATATTATCACATCGCAATAATGTGAAAAATATAAGCGATTAATCTAGATAAAAAAATATGTAAACTTAATTAAAGTGTAAAATTACATTATTATACGACACGTAACATCACTTTAATGGCCGCTAAAAATGAGTTTTTGAATTATTGACTAGCTATAAAGGTCAGCTCTTTATAATTCTAAGGGTAGATAATAAAACAACGCTTGGCAGACATGTTAACACGATATCACTTACTAATGACTCGTAAAACACAAAACTATTCGGTTGTATTTACCGACGCTACTGCAGTTCAACTATGTTTGAGGAAGCTTAAAGCCTCAAAAGGCTGTGACAGACCAAACACAGATGTGACGTAGGCAAACAACCTCCACGGCTCGCCGTAACCAATCGCCTCTCCAACCAAATGGGTCAATAAAACAGTCGATTCTCTGTTGGTTTTAACCTTACTCGATTGTACTCTGTTTCGATACGTTGGCTTCACATCACTAGGCTAACAAACGGATGGCCCACGTGTTCTTTTTTCAAATGTTGAAAGTTTTTTTTTTGTAATACGAACTTTTTCTGAATCTTACACTGCCAGTGTTTTTTGGTAGTTTACAATTTCAAATGAGGTGCTGTTTTTATAGTGTTTTAGAGAACAAATTGAATATTTATTGGGCAAACTTTACTTGTTTATTTAAGCAAGTATAAAAGTTAATATCCCATCATCACGCTTGAGCTCAAAAGAGATCTTTTCAAAACCATTTAAAATTGGCGACATTTACAGCGACAGCCTGCAACCGTCCTAATTATCCACAATAGCGCACTGCGCATGCGTCAGATGGGGGATAAAGGGAACCACCTGAGGCTGCCCGTTTTGAGAACTTGAGTAGCTATAGGTTTAAGCCATGGGTTTGCCTGGAATTTCTGATATTGCTTTTTTAGTTGATATTCTTGAAAGGTGATTGATTTGTTGTTGGTTTTCTAATGGGATTTCACTTTAACATCAATTATGTATTTCAATGGTTTGACTGTACACGTGGATTTGTAATGTTATTTTACTAAGAACTTACTTAAGTTTGTAATTAAAATATTTTTCATAAAGTTTAACGTACAGACAAGCACACATTCGAAGTTACAAAACATAACTGCTTTTCAAAGGCCTTAACTAAAGTTGCGGTTAGTTAAGGACCGTCAACAAAAGTACATTTTAATTGTAACTTTCAGAAATTACTCCGTTTCAATTATTTCAAAAGTCAATAATGACGTATTGAAATTTTTGTAAAGTACGCTTTGTTGATAGCACAGTGGGCTAACCGCAGGGCTTTGTGGCCAAAGAACATTAAGGATACTTAACCTTTTCATATTCCACTAATTATGTAGTAACGACACTGGGAATGAGTGGCAAATGCTCAATTTCAACAGAAAACAGAGCATACTTATTTCTTTAGAAGAAACAAGGTGAAGTTTTTTACTCGTTTTGCACTTTAAGCTAGCGGAAAATAGATAGCCAAATAGTTGAAAATCGGCATGAAATCTAAACCAGTAAGTAAAGCCAACACCAAAACTGGGTTGTCGAAAATAAACTGTGCAGTGAACAAACAGATGCGGCGGTGGCAACACATGTCAGCCGGGACAAAAACACAGATAATGTAATTCACGTATCCCGGACTGCGCCTCCCGGATGTCGCTCTGTTTGGACGTCTTATCTCCCCGGGCAGAACCTCCATGAATGGCTTATCAGCGCCCGCGCAGGTAACGCTGACAACTTAGTTTATAACCCCACGCTACTGTTCCCAAAGTTTTAATTTCTCAAATTTATGAGTCACGTCGCGGTAGACAAACAAATCAATCTAATGGCAGTCGAGTACGTGCGTGACGGGGACACTTGATAAAACGAATTTTCACTAACAAAGTCAAATAACATGAACGTCGCCTCCGACCGGCGCGATTCGTAATGCCTTAGATTTTATTTGTTAAAAATCGGTTAAGTACCCGTGTCGAACCGCGCCCGTGGGTGGCCGCCATCTTACTTTTATTATTTCACTTTTTGTCCCAGCTAGCCGCGGGAGGCACACCCTGCGATTCAGCTTTTTATGAGTGACAATATAATATCTTTTTTTTTTTTAATCTTATTTCCCTATTTCGTTGTTCCGAGAAATATTTCTCGTTTACCTGTGGTTAATTTTGGACAGCTCTTTAGCTAATCAAACTATAAATTATGCTGAAACGTCCCATAGTTTATGGGGTATTAAAGTGATCCCACGTTTTATTTGTCTTGAGTTTTGTACGGCTATAAAGGTGGACAATACTTACTAATGAGTCGACCTCGGGGTCCGCTATGTAGTAAGGTTTCTCCTGGCGTATCTGAGGAAGAGAGAGATGCATGTTAGATATTTTTCACAACAATTATGAATGTAAAGTAAGGTTGGTTGTGCGCGGTGGATTAATGGTGGGCACTGCCGGGTCGTAATGCTTGTACGTGGCTAATAAAATGCTCGCCCGCTTGGCTGCGCGCGCGCACGCACCGTAGATTAAAAATATAGACTCGACAATTTACCGACTATAAATTATATTAACTGGATAGGTTTAGACCTTACACGAGATTATACGAGGATATTCAATGTAGATAATGTTGAAAGTGGCCTATTAAGTGGAAAATTATCTGAAGGGGAGTCATAACTTAAAATCTTAATAATCGTAATCTTTTTAGGGTCTTTCATAATGATATTGCCAAATAAGTTAAGATTAGTATCTGTGAGCGTGAGAGTAATTCCTAGTTTTTGCATAACGTCGTGGGCTTATTCTGAATGCTGTCTTTATACTGTATCGGTTCTAAGAACACTTATCGCGTTAGAGTAAATAATCCGTCGGGTCTGCGTTCATAATCTGTGGCCCATACTTAAGAAACACTTTTTTTCGACATTTAAACCCCGCGCTGCCCGGAAATGCGATACTATCATGCACACCGGAGCGGCCCGATTTTTTATATGTAGTAACACTGTATATTATATGTTAGCTGCCAGCTATAATATTTAGAGTATGATTATGTATTAATTAAAGAAACACGACATTACATTCTTAAAACTGGTCTAATTTGCTTCTGGCTTTACGACGCGATAGTAATTAGTATTCTCATTAATCTTACCTTGATGTAATTCTTATTTGTTTTGATATCAAGCGAGCTATTCCGGAATCATTGTTTTACGAATGAAAACAATTTATGACTCTGAATCTTATACCCGTTTGTTTCGAAAGAATTTTGAGCAATTTGTAGATATTCGAATATTTAATGTTATGAGAAACTTTTGCGGCAGACAATATACAGTGATTGCCTGTGATAAAACCTCGTCAAAATGTTGCCAGCTTAATAATATGAGCAATTAAATTATTACTACAGATTGTATGACATTATTTATGTGTGGAACATAAGATTTAATGCCTATTTTAAGAGGACAATGTTTAGATAAATAACAGAACAGTTTAACAATAATGATTAATGTGTAATATTGTGTAAGATTCAATTAGTTTTAAAAACCTATTGAAACACAATACAGTCATTACATGTGATGGCTTTTAGTGCTGAATATGGAATTGTTAAGTGTAGTCTTGAGTTTGATTACCGGGTTAGCCATTGTAGTAATGATTCTCTGTCGATAGCTAGAAAACAGTTACTTTCAGACATACAGCTAGAAATTTTATAGCTAAAAATGTCAAGTACAAAATCGAACCTGTACCAGTTTGCTTCGATATCCGGCTAAGTAACCACTAGGCCTAAAGTGCCTAATATCTCATAACTGGTGTTATAAAAAGCTACCTCGTACTTATTGCAAATTATTTTTATATTTAATTGCTTTTATTTTTGATAGGCAATTACTGAAGCCATTAATTAATTTTAGGATCTCAATAGTAATTGAATTGATCAATTTGTTCCGTTAAAATGATTGAATAGATTCAATTAATTGAATTTTAAAATGACATTTAATTAGCTTTTATGTTTATGTATTTTATATATTTTGTTATGATGTATGGAGTTGAAGTTATCATTATATTAATTTGATAAAATATGCAAATGTATGGATTAGGTATCTACTTAAAGTTCCTGTTTAATAGCTTTTATAATTAATGGAAATACCTTTGCCCAGCAGTGGGATACTTCATTGATATTAAGTATCTAGTAAAAGACGAATATATTTTTGTTTTGATTGAAGCATTATTTTTTATGAAAATAACTTATAAAATATTTTATGTTCAATAACGTCATTACAAGATTTCATACATAAATTTCTCCCATTGTTGTCAATTTCACATTGTAAAAGCCAGCTCGTATTTATTTTTATAAAGTTATAGCTAACACCACATTTTAAAAACGATTTTTATGAATATTTATAAGATAATGGTCGTTATGTCAATAATTGTGAAAACATATGAGCTTGAATTTGTATGGTTCACACAATAGCTCGTTTACCTTGTTTCATAGTTAGTATTCATGTGCAGACAACAATTTAATTTCCTGACTTTTGAATTTTCTCTTTCTAGTAGTATGTTGGTATTAAGTCTTATCGTTTAAAATCTAGAAATGGGGCAAAACGCCCGTCAATTTCACGATGGATAACTTACAGTCAATTAAGCCCACTATCTTTATAGATCGTTTACGACACTACTGCCGATGCCCACAAAACACAACCGTGAAAATACCGCACATTAATACTCTATCGATATTTCTGCAAAAATTATAAAAGCAGTTAACCATTTAGTTAAATAACAAGAGAAATTAAACTTTATGAAAACGGGTTATAGTTCAATTTCCAATGACATTGTTTGTCTTATCGTCTTAAGAATGCGTTTTAAAATGTATGGGATCGATTAGTACCGAAGACTTAAATGTCATAAGAAAATTATACTATTTAACTCATCCACAGATGATTAATATTGTTTTCATGCAATTTTGATTAGCTTTTAATTATTAACCTCTTTTTATAAGCGAACGGCTTCCACTTTCAAATAGTCATGAACACTTAAAAATGGAACGTCATAATTCATATTTCGAATCGACAGTTTTAAGTGGCAGTGACAATGGCATTGCAACAGTTTTGCATTCTTTTTTTAAATGAAATTGTTCTTTTTTCGAATAGTAAAAGGCGTTAGAGTGTGTTATGTCAACTGTCTGTCAGTGAGTGATTGTGATCTGACACGCACGTTGGCGTTACTATTGATCGGTCACGTGAACAAATATCATTCGTTCTTTAGTTTTTTTAGCAATACCACTAATAAGACGTCTTTAATGTTTCAAGTTATATTTGAAATGCCTTAATTGGTATGATTAAGTATGGATTAATTGTAGTGTTAAATATAATACGAATAGAGTAAGTTACATTTTTAAGGACACATAACATCAGTAAAATAGTATAAATACAAAAACTCGTACGTATAGTAATCCCACCTTGGAACTTGCCTACAAATCATAGCGCTCAGTAATGACCAGTGTGCGGGTAGCGGGTTCGATCCCGCCCACAACGTAATAGCTATCATTCCGCCTTGTGTCATTATTGGACACAACAAATTGTTATTTGCCTCTATTTCAACTGTACTGAAGCACAGTGGAGATTTTATCTTTGATTGTGGACAAAAACCGAAGATCTATGTCATTATTTTTTTACTATTATGCTTACATATTTTTAACTTACAAAAAAATTAGGAAATACCTTTTTTACTATGTGATTCTTTGTTGTTTGATTTATAAACTAATTTCTAATAGGTATAACCTAACCCAGTTCGAGTCTTTACCAAAAATTGGTTAACTAAATGGCCGCCATTAAAATTCCTAACTCCGACGTTTTTCTTGAGAGCAATGAGGCATATACAAGTAATAAATAACTTCCGCTATTTAAAAATCTTAAAAATACCATTGGAGTGAAACAAATACGGATATTCTTAAAATTGTTGACCACACAGTTGTAATATGACCTTTTGAGCCACAAAAAACTTTGTGCTCGAGTAAGCGTGGGTTTGCTTGTGTTAAGGCGTAGGTCACTGATCTAGGAGTGATTCATATGTTAGTAGGTATATGTTACATTTTCCTTAAAATATCTACTGTTTGATACAGAGTGATTATCCTGACTCCTTTCCTCTTCAAGCAAACTTAAAGTTTGGCTTCATTTGACTTACACACATGACAGACCTACTCATAAATGGACGATAGCAAAGTCTTTTGACGTTTTACATACCGTACTACATAATTAGAAGAAACGAAACACACAAAACAATCCAACCTGTAACCAGTAATTTTAAAAACATTATTTCCTTAGTACACATTTCCCCATTTATTTTGGGCCATTACCCGAGCCAGTGGGCCATCGCACATACGCGGACCCGCCTCGCAGACGTGTCATTACGACTAATCGCGTCGATTCATATCACTTTAATGATAGACCAAACTTCCAAAATTCAGCCAATGGGGAATGTTCGATGGAGAATATAGCTCACGTATACTGGTCATCATGTATAGCTCCTCCTTTAGCCTGAAGCAAGGAAGTGTCTCATTTAAGGGGGCAGCGACCCATGAAAGGCCCCTTAGGTCCGGAGCCCCTTGGACACGAATTAAATGCTAATAAGGTGATCGGGCTGATACCAAACTCTTGAACAACTTTGGTATTACTTAAGGTTATGCCCGAATTTTATGACCGTTTTGGAAGATGATATTTTGCTGTTTGGCAATCTTGTTTGATAGTTTTACAAGGTTTTACATGTGTGATAGGTTTTTGATGGTATAGCTTGTGTTTTGAAATTTTGTAGGTTCTATTGTTTATGTTTTGTTACTTAGAGTAAATGTCGTAAGGACCTTTTATTTTAACCTGTTGATGTTTCTCTTGTTTTTAAATGTTTTGATAATGTTTACTTCAACGACCTCAAGTGCTGGGCACCCCTACAAGCTGCAGCGTGAACATATTAATGAATGCAACAAAAGCTCTCGTTGGCACCGGCGCGCTTAATGCCTCCATTACATCTGACATCAGAACAAAAAACATCCAGAATTGTTAGGTGTCGATACGTAGCAAAAATTCCCTTTTGAATCGAGTTATTGCATCCATATTTTTTATTTTAATCGATGCATCGAACTGTATTCTATCGATTTAACTCGCAAAAAATGTGGGACAAAAGCGTTTTATATCTGTGTGTCCCGTAAAAATAAACAGTCCGTGAATAAAATAACTTTTGACTCGTCCCAAATATCTTTGTGATACGACAATTGTCGTTTTCTCTATTCATGACGTTTACCTGAGGCTTATTGTTGCTCCTCATTGTGCACTTTCAGTTGAAATGGCATTGTTTGTATAATTGAATAAATGCCTTCGTGGAGCCCTTTGTTGTCCGCAAAAGGGCCAGGTCTCATGTGGATGTAACCACCGCGGAACAACACTCAAGTTAATCGATTAATGATTTTTTCCACTGGAAACTGGAATCGGGCAGTGTCCGAGTAACACTGATTTTAAGCAGCGATTGCCGCTACCTGGGGCCTCGAAAAAACTACGGAACTCATCATTAAATTCGTAAGGTCCCAATCGAAACCTCCACGTGTCTCAATATATAATAAACCCTATCTGTCACAAATTAAAGCACATTATGATTTGATGGAGACGAGGCAGTTAGTGCGGTAAGTAACGGAATAACTGCGGCACCAAAATCGCTACCAAACGTGGTACCCTGTAATTTGTAATAAAAAATCTATTTATAAGATAAAATAAAGCACCGAGACGCTACCTAAGATGCCCGGCGATCGATCTCGATGGGCTTTTTAATAAATCAAGCGGTCTCGAGCCATTTTGACGCTTGTCAAAGTTAAACGTACGATATAGAATCGCGCGTACCGTTCGCGGGCTTTAATGTTAAGTTATTCTATAATGTTCAGAGGTCGAGTTTTGTAATTTAGTTAAGTCGCCTCCTATTTAATAACATTCCTGTACGCCCGCCGGTCGGCAGGTGATTTTTTTTTCCAATTTTTGTCTTAAAAAAACGGTCGCTCGTCCGACGTCGCTACTGAAGAAGTTCGAATTTTAAAATTATAGTGTATTAATACGCGTTCCTGTTACGAAAGTTTTATTTATAGTGCGCGCGTCTCGGCCGCGAGAGGCGGCGTGACGCGCGTCACCGCGGCCGGCCGCGCGCTCGCGCGTCACGCCGCGATTGTTTTGGCGACCGCGAGCGCTCCGCATTTAATCACCTGTTTTGACACAACGACGTGCGAATATATTTATTTGGTCCGCTTTACTGCCGCCATAAACGGACGTAATGAACAAATGTCTTTATGGTATACTTGTAAACGTCAAATATCAGTCATTTCTCCTTGGCGAGCACAAAAAACGCCATAAATATTCTTAACAAAATGGCTCCTACTGAATATTGTGGCCATAAACGTAGCTCTATAAAATGAGGTTTGGTTGTTTAACTTTTGTTCGGGCTCTGTGTTGGAATTAAAAGAACTTAGACGCGGGCCCGACCTTTTGTTTGTGTAGTGTTTCTTTCCTTAAAATATATGTAAATCATCAAGAAATTATTCATAACTAACTGGAATTTATAAATGTTTTACGGTTTGTTTTTGTGTTGTCAAAAAGTTTGTGTGCCACAGTGGCACTGGCCTCAGAGCCCGGAGGTCACCCGGAGTATATTTCGCACTACCGTCGCCGGCTCTCACAAACACAACCGTTGCTCTAAAAATTTCTAAATGACGCTTCTCGTTGCCTGCGGAGCGTCATCCCCAATAAAGCGGGACAAAGCAAGCAGTAAAACAAGGACAGGGAGACACTGGAGCGTTTTTCGTGAGTTTTTTGTCCCGAAATCCGTGCGTTCAGAAATTTTATTTTAATACAAGAAAAGTATTCAAAAGATACGGGGCAGGTAGACGCGGCCGAACCGGGGTATTTGCTTAGTTTCTTTTTTTTATCGCACAAAGAATCCAAGTTGATTTATGGCCGTGGTGTGTGACGATTTGTGACCTGTAATTTCTGATGTGAGTTTTGTCACTACGTATCTGCCGCTTGATTTATTAATTCTCTCGCCGTCCGTCAGAGGGCGTGTTCCGGTTTTGGCAGTTGTCAGTAACATATAATCTTTGAGCGCTCCAAGTGATATTTAATTTTTTTCCGCGTGTTTTGTTTTGAACCAATTGAGACATTATACTAAACACTGTGAAATTTTATTACAGCAATTTGAGCAATTTATTTTTTTGTTTGCGCAAAAAATAATTTGACACAGTGCGTAAAATAATTGTGAACTATATTTCGTAGTTAATTTAATTTTGTTGATGTTAATAATTTGGCTTGTGTTTGATGAATTTTCTTAGACGTGTGTTAATATCGCGGTGTGCGGGTCACGTGTGGCCATACACGTTCCATACACTACAGTTAGTTGCTTAACAGGTCCCAAGAGGGTCGTTTGGACCCGGAAGGTCAGTTTTTCGACCATTAACGCGATCAGAGGGTTGGCGTGGAATTAGTTGGAGTAATAAAGGTGGTAGGTAATTACCCACTTCGGGGCAGTCGGTTAAATGGTGTCTCCACTCGTTCCGACTATTACACTAGTCGTAAATTTGTGTTAATCGCCTTCTTTCTGTTTATCTTACTGCTTTTATAGACAGGTAAGCGTTTTAATTTTGAGGTATTAGTCAATTAACTAGTTCTTATATTTCGAATATTGTGATTGTTAGGCATTGTTTGACCTTTATGGTAATGATTTACTATGAGCATTGTAACTAAATTTTATTATAGTAATATTTCTAGTTACAGCAGTTTCTCAAAAAACCTTATTCAGTAACAAAACAAATTAAACATAAACAGCATTAATATAACATAATAAGTGTCTTTGAAACATAAATCTATTCATAAAATACTTCTCCACACATTCCTAAATCATTTTTACAACAATAAAAACGGACGCTCCAACTTCAATGGCGTCATTAAAAACTTTTTATACACTTTTTTATTAAATACTTTTTACTATTTTACTGCCGGGAACATACCTGTCCGAAACAGCTGTCTTAAAAAAGTAAAGTCCGTTCTTATATTTTAGATTTGGAATAAGATAAGAAAAAGGAATTGGCTGCTTCCATTTTTTAAATGTTTTAATTTAAATTAAGAAATGGTTGTTTATGTTTTAGACCTTATTGGTTTTTGAAATTAGTGGCTGGCTTCTAGCTAGGATCAAAGACTAGCTTAGTGAATGATTCAACGTGTGTTCATTGGTCTAAATTAAAGGCTATTCATCATTTAGTAAGCCGCTGTGCGTATCTCAGTCCACTGTTGTACTAACTTACTTGAGTTAAGCCTCTAAACTAGCATCTAAGTAACATCACAATACCACAACACCCAATTGACTCATACCGAAATTATCAAAACACTCGGCGATCAAGATTGCCACTCACAAATCTATTTGCGTATGACTAACGCCATTATATGCGTTCAACGCTTAAGATAACAACAATACAAAAACTCTGAATTTATAACCCTTTAAATTTCTCATGACCTCGTTCGTAAACAAACAATCACGCGCACAAACAAGCGAACGCAAGAGAAACAAATTCTCGGGTGAAGTGCACTCCACGCGCCGCTCGATAAACAAATACATACGGAAAACCTAAAAAGGCAATATATTTTAAACAAAACGCATTGTAGCGCGGAGTATAAAGAAATAATAGAGTAACCCTACGGCCGTGTTTGTCCCGGCATCGACGCGTTTAGTACCCACGCCATTATGAATACGTAAGCATACGCACCCTTGGTTTGCCTCTTTTTTTAATCAACCCTCCTAAATCCCAGCAGGCTAAAAATTAAAGTGTAATGGTGCAGTGCTTAATAACTTATCTGCGGGTTCGCTGCGTGTTTTGGCTTTTGTTAATGTAATTTTTGAAGTTAAGTTCCAAAGGGGAGGGAAATCGATGCAAACTGCGCGGAATTATCTCTCGCAATGCGCTTAACTATTATTACATTGAACTTTCTTGTTCTTGCTGACGTTTTAACGTACGTTTGTACCGCATTCGTTTTATGATACTATTTTGTAGCGCATATTGTATCTGTTTAATAACAAATTTATGTCATTTTACGCTGTTTATGTTTATATAAATGCTGTTAATGTTAATTATACGAGCTGTTTAAATAACAGATATGTTCGCTGACATCTTGAATGGTTTGGAGCTTGTAAAGTATAACTAAGTTAGGTAAGCTTGGAGTTTATCACCTAAGTTCAAGTCTAGCAGAACAACTCGCTCATTACCCCTTTTGAACAAATTACAAAGCAAGAAACTAATATGAGAGCATTACCGCGTTAACCCCTAATCATCGACACATTGATGAAACAATCACGAGCCCCCGGGGTCGCGCAGACCAAAGGGTTTGGCGCATTACTGGACATAATCTTGATTGATCTGCTACAAATAATGTTGGTTTCGCGCCGCGTGACGTATTCCAACCCTTTGTGTTTTCTTTGTCCCTCACCGGCCGCACTCGGAGGGTTAGATGCGCTTTTCGTGTTCCTAAAGATGTGTATCTTCGGTTTTACGAATTATGACATTTACGAGTAAACTTAATTATGGAGTTAGAAACTGGTTCGAGCGAATGAGACAGCCAGAACGGATCGGGCGTCCAACTGTGAACATTAAATGAATGACAAACTTAAAATGTTCTTTGAATATTTCGCAATATTTTTCGGTCTGCATATCATTAAGTTATGTTTTGAATTGCAATGATAAATGCATGTAATTATGCGTCGCCATTATATTCCAAAACCTTTATATCTTGTGCTAAAGAAATAAACACTTATTAACATGCACAAGACATAAACAGAACTTGAAATAAAAACATGAATTCAAACGTGGAATAAAGCAAATGGCGGATTTCGCGCCAAACACATCAGCAATATGGCGGCCGAAATAGAATTTTCCGCTAGCGCGGTAAAGCACACTACAATTACATGAATTGATTAAAAATAATTACAAGTTTAGTAACAAAAATGGGTATAATTTGTAGTGGGGTAAATTCAGCGGTAAATTGACGACTTAGAAATTACAGGGAGAGGTAAACGGCGTACTTGATCGTGGCCAGCGTAGGTACCAAGACGTGTTCAGGGGGCAAATGATATTAGCTAGAATTTGCAAGCACTATAATACAAGTACATTTATTATGCTGTGATAATAGAGGGCGAGAGGTAAAGTGAAGGGCTAGCCATCCAATTAAATACAAAGACTTAATAAAATACTGTCTGAAAACGATATTCAATTTCTGCTAAGACTCTCCGACTATCACTGCAAGGTGAAAAATTGAGACAGAAAGACGTTTATGAGCTTGTAATTGAGTGTTTCAGTATTCACAAACAAAATTAAACGAGTTTTTTTCTAATCATCATTCGAATGTTTAAGATATGTGTAAAATTTTAAATCTGCTTCCCAGAGAGGTAACGCTACTTTTTGACCGATTGTGTCAGAGGGTGTTTTTGCAGCCATAACTAATATTCACGCGGTCGAAGTTGCGGGCAACAGCTAGTTACTTATAATGTTTAACGGAATTTATGACTAAGTAAGTACTTTTATCTTTAAGTATCCAACAAAGACTTGGCGTAAGTTTAAGGACAACAAAAAAAAACATTATTAATATATTTTTTGCGCGTTTTGTTAAAAACGTGTATTTTTTTAAAACAGATGCATCTGGCATAATCTTCTTAAGGAAACGCAGTCAACTCTCAATCTTGATACATCGAGATAAAGTGCAATTTTGTGTTTTTTGTTTGTTATTTTTTTTGTTCGGCTGTCTGTTGTTGGATCTGCCGGGCCGTTCACATAGGAGATTATAAATATTATTGTAACAAGCATTATGAATCATGGTACGGATTAAAAATCATTTCGTGAGCCTCCATCTTGGATTCACGCGAGTATTTAGCAGTTAACAGGATAATGCGAAACGGATGTGTTTTGACTGTCATAGTTTCACAGTTAGGATGATTCAAAGGGCAAATCTTTAAGTGATTTTTTTTTCGATAGTTTGTTGATTTTTGTAAGAGATAGCATTTGGTTAAAAGAATTAAATATTGCGGTTAATAACGATTGAATTAACTTACAAGCAAAGGGTGCCAAAATATTATTTTTTATTGAAATGTACAGACAAAGGTGCTGTCACTATTCTGCCATTATCATATAAATTTTATTGATATTTATACCTCTAACAATTCAACATTTTATAACATAAAGTTCTATTTATAGTCTACGCAATCTGCCTTATTTTTCACAAATACCCTCCTACATATAATTTTGAAGGAATATTTTCTATTCCAATTTTAATCATTTTTCTTTCACGAACTACATTTTAGTTTATTTTGGGGTGGAAAGCAACTAATCATCGCTGCAACATTAATTTCAATAACAGGGGGTGTGACGGGGGGTGGCTTTGTCTCAAATGTAACGTCAGCAACGAAAGTTGGGTGGTAAATTTTTTTGTCTGCGATTAGTACTTAAAATAAATTTTAGTTCTTTTTTTTTCTTCTCATATGGTTAAGTGTAAAGTTAGGTAAATAAAAGTGGCTTTGTCTGTGGTATGAAATAAAAAAGAACCTATTATATTTTGAAATAGCTTTAAATGCCATTGGTTGACTTGAAAAAAATAAACATTAACATAACAGACAATACTAAATAAATAAATTAAACACAAAGCTCTTTCAAACAGAACAAACATATGAATTTTGAATAGATGACAAAATTAAACATAATAATATCTATATGACTACCCCTAGGTAAAAACCACCCTTTAATCCGCGTCAGCTGCTTTTGACTGGTCCCACCTTCCACCCCTCTTTACCCTTATTTACACCAACACACCCTGAACCCACAACCAGAACCAAGTCTTTAAGACTAGAGCTCAACTTACGCTTGTTCTTCCAACCAGTATAAGTGTGCCGGTTGTCGTTAAGTTTCGCCGTTTAGTAGGAGGTCAAGGTATTTTGGTTGGTGCCTGTCAGATACATAATGAGTGTTTTTTTTTATTTGTGCTTGGTTTAATGTTTTCGATCGATTACAGCTTGGTATTTGAGGACTTTAGTAATGTAGGTTTTAAAATATTTTGTTTATAATATACTAAAAGTCTTTGTACAATTTCGCTATGCTAAAGGACTCGTTGTAGGCAAATTAACTAAATACTGCCGACTCATTACAATTAATTAAAAAACACCACAACTTAATAAAAAAATATCAAAAAAAAGTTTTAACGACACCAACCCAACAGTCAACAATTCGGTCGTTTTGTAAGAAACCTGTATACGGTATACGGTACTTGAAATTTAAAAATGGAATCAAATCGTTCGGCGACAGTCGGTCGCTGTCGGCGAATGCTGTCGGCGAATGTCGGCGAAGTCGCAGTCCGCCGACGAAATCGGCCGACGTGTCGCAAAGAATGCGCTGCAGACTGTAATTGCACACCATAACGTATACAGGGGGATGCGATTTGATATATCTTTTTTTTTTCTTTTTCTATATTTGACAGTTCATATTTTTGTACAAATATGATACTGGATTTTTCCGTTAGTCTAATAGTTAATAATGATAGTATTTTCATATAATTGGCTCATAATTACAGTTGTTATCCTATTAAGCTAAGTGTTAGGTAGTCTGCTAAGAATAAAATGACATTTTTATGGCTATTTTGCTTACAATGTTTCTATTTAATAATAATTAAAACGAACTAAAGGGATTAAAATGTCAATCCACTCACACATACAAAAACACTCAATGTGTTTAGTGAGGCCATATTTTTGAGTATTTTTCTTGTATTTCCTGAGTCAAAACACCCCGTACGCAAAAGCTTGCACCTAGTGTATTTATGTCATTATTAACCGGTGCGAATTAATACTCATTTAGCGTCCATTTTTATCGCGAATGCCCTGAGAGAGGCGCAAAAAGCTCATACCTCTAGCGCGGCGCGACTCGACGCGCCACCGGTTTTTGCCGCGCAATGCAGCGGCTTTCCACCGAAAATGGTCCACTAATCATTGCTGGTGTATGATTTATATGCCCAAAGATTTGATAAAAGATAGATGGTAAAATAAATGATACTAAATATTGACAGATATATCCAAATACTGTTGTTTATTGACGCTGTGGTGTGTTTTATTATTTTGTTCCCACTCGCTATCCTTTACTCTGTGGAATATGTTAATGACTCTATTCCGCACATAAAACGTTTAGGTAAAATTAAAACACCCTTGAGATAACCGAAAATCAGCTGACCAATCACGTCAGAGCGCGTTACGATTGGCGTATTCAAATTCGGAACCCTTGGCCGAATTTGAATTTCGAACGCGTCCCTTCTGCGCCGAGATTCGCGTTCTATTTTCGAAAATCCTTTTCATCCGCAGTGACCTCTCAACGTCGTCGTATTTGAAGTATTTTTATTTTGTTTTCTAGTTGACGTCATAGCAAGTGATGAAAGAGCATAATGTTTAGTTCATCGGCATATTAATGCCGCTTTAAACGGACAAAAACTCGACGCGAGTCGGTCGACGCGGCGTGTCAGCCACTAATTGAGTGGCGCACGCTATCGCATGGTGCAACCGGGCCTCAATCAGTAAGCAAAGGTTAGAGAAAATTCTCTTAATAACATACTTTTATTTATTTTAGTCGGTGACCAGCCTTTTATTAAATCGCATGGATTATCGATGTTTGTAATCACCGTAATGGATGGCCGGCCTTTAATTGCTTTTGAGGCCTATTGAAGATCAGGCAGCGAAGCAGATTCTCTGATACTTTATTAAAATAACATTTCACGTTCACTTAGTTCAGCTACATAACTTTCCGCCTCTGCTAGATAACTATTTAGAGTTAATACTGCAGCGTACGGTTTATGGGACAGTAACAGTGACATTTAAACAATGTCAACTTGAACCACCGAAGCAAACAATACAGTAACAGGTATTTTGTTTGTGCCGAGCGGTAGTTACGTATCTAATAAATATTGTAACAGTGTTGGTTATCATGACAAGAATTCATTAGCCTCAATAGTGAATGCAGCTCGAAACGCATCTAATCGCATTTATAATTTATTTCTTTAAAAAATTACATTTGTTATTGTTGTTGTAATTACAAACAACTTTCACGGAGATGCAACCAGAAATAAAAAAAGTAATAACTGCGTGCTGTAACCTTGTAACGGAGTGCAGTAAATTTTATTATCGACATTTCAAAAGTACGCTGCTCGCATATTCGCAGTGACTTAAGAAACGTTCGTTACGTAAGGGTTTTTTGTCTTTATCACGTACGTGTAGGTCTACTCTGTAATTAAATGGTCCCATCAATGTTACGCGAGCGACGCCGCGGGTAATGCGTATTAAATAGGTGATATCCCTTGCGCTCACGGTGATTACGCAAAAACTCAACTGTAATCGACGATTTGCGATTGCCGTTGTTCTCGCGTCTCGACGAAACGAGCGACGAGGTCAACTTGGAAATCTCTGACAACTCGAAGGTTTCCCACGAAACCAGGATCGAGGGTATCTAAAACCCAACAATTTTTATCAACAAACGAACCCGAAACAAGATGCGTAAGGAATTCCAAACGGCAAAAACCACTCGATGGGGACGATAAAACGAAATCGCCGATGCGTTGTCGAAAAAAAAATGCAAGTGCTGCGTGCGAGCGAGATAACAAAAAACGTATCGTATCGCGGTTCCACTCTAGCGCGCGCAGCTAATGAATACTGCGTGGCGCGCTGCGCGGGCGCAGCTGCGCGAGCGGACCGATCCGCCATTTCCATTATTTATTTTATTTCGGCGCGAAACGTTGAATTGGATCAGTACGACAAAGAGGTTAAATTGCGCGTCCAAATCCCATGACAATTGTCAATTATAGCGTTAAACGGAACGCGGACAGATGTAAACAAATATACAATGTGGCGTCTTTTGACGACGCATCACAATGCTGCGCCTGAGCAGTGTCTGCGGCGCTGCGCCGGCGCGGGTCGGCGGGCCGGGGCCGATCTCGTATGTTCAAAACCCCGTGCTTAATCCTTTTTATAACTCCTGACATAAACTCTTGTAATAAAGGATTGTTAAATTATAAAATGTCAAACACCTTTCGTCGGCTTTCGACATTCTTTACGATGGACGTGTCGTTCACTTACGTGATCGCTTTACAAATAGGTTTGATTGCGTCTAATACAGAGTACTCGAACCTAAATCACGCGGACATTGTAGTAACATTACTTTATTTTAATCTTCGTTATCTGGAACCATCGATCGCAAAGAGAACAATCGGTGAATGCAAAAAAAATCAATGACGCATAAATCTGTAAGCCTGGTATCTGCAGATAGATCATCTGCTCCATGCGTGCGTGTGCCCATTACTATGTTTTTTCCTGCGGCGCTACTCGCCTCATAATTACAAAGTCTAGTTATTAGACGTTAGCACAACTGTATATTCTTTTATCGTTTAATCCGACATTATAAGATCGATTACTGGTCTATTAATATTCAGTTAACTCGCTATAATGGTTGAAATACTTAGAAAATGCCAGTTGAAAGTGATTGACGGTGATCGTTCTGCCAAATAGCCGAGCAATACAAGTGCACCTCGGTGCTATTGATGGTGCTGGGAGTTTGACGCCATTTTTCACAATCGGTGACGTAACGTAGAAAGTTACAGCTGTTGAGCTGCTAGATATCACTGTATTACCATTATCACATGTATTTGTGACGCTATCACGCGTGGAGGAACTGTGGAAAGTACTCTTGTTAACGAACACGCGTACATACTTACAATCAAGGAAACAGTTACAAAAAAAGTTAAGAACACAGCACCTCATGTCTCTTACGGTATTACCAGTGATCCCGTAATACTAAGCCACCATGACGGCATACAATAACCAATAAAAATATACTATTAAATACGAATGAACTAATATGAACTCGATACACCGCAGTTTTGTGTGAACTGAACTAAAAAGCGTTGTAATGAGAACAACATAGCTATAACGACATCGATGCACGCCATTCATACATCGTGTACGAACAATGAACATATTGAAACGCTAAAGAAAAGTTTTTAATTGACAAAAAATACGCCTGCCATGGATTAGATTTGAATTCTAAGTTAATTAAGAAACTTAGAGGATAATAAGAAGTGAGACTTAACAAGACATGCCATATTCAGATAAGACCCGTTGATCAACAGTTATTCTAAAAGTAACATTTAAATTAAGGTTAACAACGTGTCATTTACATAAACCAGCTGCAAAATTCTACTTAATAAACACTTGTAAAGTTATCAGATTGTACCAGTCTGGCACTGGCTAATGAAGCACAATAACACACAAACTGTCAAACCAATGAAGCGTTGTATTATGACGTAACAATGCATAACTCCAGATAAAAAATGAACATATCGACATACCAGGTTCCCTCCCTATCATTAGTGCCGGGACAAAAAACCATTTCGGAATCGATTCCCACATCGATAGATCGTCTCCCGACGAATGTCAATTAAAATTCTCGCAATTATATTTTAATTACATCTCATTATACTTTTAGTTTCAGTAAAAATATCTTGATTTATACAATTATTTTGCGGAGGCGTTTGCAATTTTCGTTTTAACGTTTCTTTAGACGATGGCTTAATAAGTTCTCTTGCGCATGGAATGTTGTGCTCTGAATGCGTCGGATTTAGATGGCAGCCAGATTTAGCTGAGAGAAGTATGGCGCTTCAGACTATGTGTGCTCATTTTCAAGATGAGTGTAGGATGGTAAAAGAAATGACTTAAGTGCGTGACGTCATATCGAGAGCCGAAGACATTACGGAGTACACTCGGCCGTTGTCTCTCGATAGCCTCATTAAACTGCTGCTGGGCTCTCCACGACCGATAGACACGTCACACTTGACAGACATTAGAAAACATCTTTATCCAGCAATAAACAAACGCAACAAACGAACCATTCAGACAATAAAAATTGACTCACTGTCACTCAAACAACGATTAATGACAACAAAAAGAGCTAAACTCATCGTAGGTACTCGAGCGCCGAGCGCCGAGTGGCGAGCGGCGGGCGCTGGCCTCGCACCACCAGGCAGCACGGTAGTGCGCACTGACGCCGAGTATCGCCGGGATGACAGTATCACAACTAAACCGATCGTCCACGGGGAGGGCACTATATCAATCATTTGGCCCACAATCGCACCGCACGCCACTTAAATAAATTTATAACATATTAAGTACGTTGAAAATAAACACTTTACGGTTTATGATTTATTTCGTGGTATGAATTATGGACGTCACTTATTTAGCGTTAGAAGGAGAAGGCGATACGGTTTTTATCTCTATCTATTGCGATTTCACGTGCCACGGCTACCGATAAACGTTTTATTATAGTAATTAAAGCGACCGATTAGATTTCGTACGTGTTACGCGTCCTGACATTTGATAAATGTGTCATTTACTGTGTTAATCTGTATGTGATAGTGTATTTTGGTTTTGATAGTGATTTTGTTAATAAATACTACAAGAAATCATGAACTAGGTGTATTTATTTTCTCATTACTTGTAAACCTGCTAGCAAAAATGCTTTACGTAACATTGATAAGCGTTGTAATCAATTGTTTTAGAATGAGTATAATCCTCGTGTAATACTCTCATACATCACGATTTTGGTATTTCTGAGTACGTCAATGCTCGGATATAGTATTTATTACATGAATATATTATCAGGGAGGAACCTATGTCAATAAATATATAAACACTGGTCAGTTCCATGACACTGAGTGACTGGACCTTATCAGTTATCTCGGCAGGGTCCCACGGGTCACCGCCGTTTCCACTTATAAATACAATTTAATTTCAATAATTATAATACAATAAAGTCTTTGACTGATAAATAATCGATATATCAACGTAGCTGCAGACGCGACGGAGTAGATAGAAAAGTTATTTTAGTAGATAATACGCAATACTTACGACTTCCTCCTATTTAAAATTTTAATGCGACATAAACTATAACCATAACGGAAAATATCTTAGAACTTAATGTAAAAACATTCTGCAGGCGAAATAACCCCTCGCAAGGATATAAACTGAATAATATAACAATCAAATTCTAAAAGTGAAATTTAAATTGCACGTCGTTACAAAGTCACATCCGGCAGAACTGCGTGAATGTGAAGACATCAAAGTTATTTTTTAAATTGCATATCGGCCGCAACATGTCAACGCCTATATTGTGCCTATTGTTGTAAAAAAAATTGAAAAACCCACAAAGATATCGCGGTAACATAATTTTGTTATAAATTACACGCTATTTGATTGTCGGTTTGTACAGATTACCAGTTTTACGAAGCCCCGAATTGTAACAAAATGACTCCATTTTCCTTCTTTTTTTTTGAACCAATAATACGTATTAGTGTTCCGATCTGCCTTGTCATGTTATTATGGGCTGCATAATGAAATATCATTTTTATAAATGTAGCAACACTTTCTATAAAATGTTGCCATTTTACACAAGTGTCCTTCCAGGAAGTTTGTTAGGAATTTGAGTGTAAACAGCCATTTTTTTTCTACTGGCTCGGGATTATGGTTGAAAGGATCTTTTTTTGTTTCGGCAGATGGAGTCGTAAATCACTCTTGTCTTTTGAATGTTATTTTGTCAGTTTTCTCTCTTATTACTGGGTGCTTTGTTCATGTAATGGCCATGAGTGTCGACGAGTAGCTTAAGATTGGCTGAGACGCTTTTGAATAACACAACGCGATGGACTGTTAATTTTATTTAGATGAAATGTAATTAGCAGATACCAGGACATCTCAAAGTTTTTGTTTTCTTTGTCTTGAGGCTGTATACTTTTATTTATATGACAAGCAAAGAAAGATATTTAAATAGGTATTCAAAATACGCATTCTTCCATAACCAAAGAATTTCTTATCAGCACAGAAAATGGAAATTGAAAAAAGAAACGCATCGAATCGATTACAATCAATCGAGAATTAATTCAAGTGCTCACAAACTCGATAACAAACCGAATACCGAGACGCGGGTGTAAACAATCGATAATCGTTTTAACTCGATATTTACTCGTGCTCGAATTTACCATAACTAATTACAAGTTTATAGTTATTAAAGCATCACGGAGGAAAAATTGCCGCTACTGATTTACCGGGCGCCATTTTTTGAGCGACATTTAAAATTCGAATGCTTGTTAAAAATTCCTCATGTATTTTTATGCTCTTTTTTTTTCATTTTACTGGTTGGAAAAAAACGTTTTATTTTAGTTTGCGCCTTTGACTTTAACTTTTTATAAGTATTAAAAATAGGCTTTTTGATAAGGAGTATATTTGAGGTTCTCCTAAACGTTTAACCAAGAAGATATCTGAATTATTATGAACTAAAAGCCATTTCAGAAAAGACACTGCATTTGTTTACTCGATATTAAACACGGTCTTCATTGTCTGGACTTTAAAAGATGCTGATCCTTAAATTTGTTGTTACAACATAGGCTGTTACTTAACCGACTGTGTCAGAGCGGGGTAATGTTTTTGCAGCTATAATCCAATTTCGCGCGGGCAAGCTAGTTACCTAATATTTAAGTGCATACCTGTTTACTGAATACTGCAATATCTTCATTAAAGGATTCGGAGGAGCAGACGTCGCCGCCGGCCACTCCAGGGTCGCGCGGCGTGCACGTGGCCAGCTCGCATTTCTCGAAGATCAGCGCCAGTAGGGGGAACAGGGGGTGTCTGCAACACATACCACTATATTAACACTTTCCTTCTTCAACAGTAACATATGGAGTTTCTTGACAGTTTTTCCCTAAAAGAATGTAGTTTCAGGGTAACAACTAGAGTTAGTAATGTTTTAAAAGTGCCTGAAAAGGCCTACTCGAAATAAAAACCTTTTGAATTTGATTTACACTTGCTTTGAACAGGAAACTTACAGTTTCTTGACATTTCTTCCCTAGAAGAATGGCATTTTGGAACCGCGCTAGAGTTCGTAATATTTGTAACGTTTTGTAAATGCCTATAAACTTGAAACTACTACTTACTCAGCCACGCTGAGTAAAAATACTAAAAAGCCCAAAAATCAAAGCCCGTTAGATACCCGTCTTATTCAATGAAACAAAAAACGTTTGACATAATATTATTTGAAAATGGAAGTTAGGTAAAAATATTTAAAAATAGAATAATTTAAAGTTCGATTTATGAAAAATACAGTACGTATTATTCTTTTTACATTGTATTCTCAATGACACCTTCTAATATACTCTTTGACGGGTCTTTTTTTTTAATTTAACGTTCCTTTACTAAACTAAAAAGTTAACAAGCCTATTTCACATAATTACCTGACAAAACTAATGCGTGTATCTTATTAGCTAAGCAGTTAAACCGCACTAACTTTAACGACAAGTACCGCAGTTACCTTAACATAAGAACATTCCTAATTATATTTGTTAAACAGCATAATCTATTAAAAGGTCGTAAAATGTTGTATAAAACAAAAGCTTTAACTTTTGAGAGGTAAAGTTGTGGTCCAATTGTGAGCGGTGACCTCACGTGACAGATCGTGATAAGATAGAGATGTACGTGACGTCGATATCATCTTTATAGTTCTGCCACTGAGTTGGGTGGGGCGCTAGTGATGGCGGATGCGCGTGCGCAGGTTTGAACAAAATATGTCTTTATGCTGTAATTTTGTTATAATTTATTGTATTATGGTTTTTAGCCTAATATTATTATCCTTAAAATAATTTTCAGTTGTGTTTGTCACTAATAATAACATTAAACTATAGAATTTATAACATAATTATAAATCATTATCTAATAATACACTTTGCGAATAATACACAGTAATTTTAAATAAGAAAATAAGTTTAATAAAAACTTAAGTTAGTATAAAAAGTTTACTTTATAAGGTAACTGAGGCCTACTCATATTATTATTGTTTGCTATTTAACCGGGTGTGACGTAACATACGTCACTTCCTGTCCGCTACAGGCTAACTAAATTAAAAAGTTATTAAGTGCGAAACATTCTTTAGTTTATGGGTTCTCTACATTCATATATTATGTATACCTTCTTTATAATCGCTTGTTATTTAAAATATATTTTTATTACAATACAAATTGCTTACTATCCATATATTTTACAAGGCACTGCGTTTTTTTTACTAATTTAATTTGAAAACAGATTCACAGTAAGATAAAAGTTTACCCAATATATAAAGAAATATGAATCAACTATAATACAGCAAAAAACTAAACAAAGATCTTCCTATAGCAATTAAAAATAATGGTTTAATAAAAATTAAAAAACACATTATTAATTAATACTGGGCCCTAACGGCGGGTAAGAAAACTAAATACATATAAATTACAGTTTAATTGCAATAAGTTTTAACGTTAGTAACGCAAAAACTAGAATCAATGCGTAAACCATTAGTTCCTGACCTTTGCGCGCGCGCATCCTACGACCGCAATACTTAGAAAATATTAAAACATACACTCTGTGGTTAAGTAAACTTTTTACTATTAGATCTGTCATTTTAATATGGAAACCTAACGATATTCTCAAGTAACATCTATTTTTCTTATTATAAACATGAAGATAAGATCTACAAGTAAGGCATACTATTAATAGTTCACTATTATTATTAAAAAATATCGAATCTAAGCAATAGTGCGTTACAGCTAACGACTCGGGCCGATTAACTCACACATCATAATAATGATTTCCCCTCATTAACATTTATATTTAACGTTAATTGCTAAGCAACCGATATATTATTATGATAGCAACATTTATTTACGTTCGTATTCAATATTATGTATAATGAACGCCAATACTTTTTACCGTCATTAAAACGTCAGGAGCTGTCAAAATTACGATGTATCGAAAACTTTTTATTTGTAATGTCATGTAAAAAATCGCCTATGTAAGTGCCTATCACTTGTAAAGTAAATAGTCATTGAAGCGTTACATTGTTTGTACTTGAGATCTTTTCAAAATGCTATCAATGGCACCCCACCGCTCGACTCACGCAATGGCGCCAAACCTCAAGTTTCTTCACAAGTTCAAATCTGATAACATTAAGATGGCGTCGAATGGACGGTTAAGCGTCAAACCTAGCACCTTTACGAATCACAACGCGAAGGGGAAACAGATAGCCAAACTTTGGAGTTTGGACCAAACAATTTAAAGTTCAGCAAAGGGTTAGTTTTGATAATATGTCACAGTCCGATTAGATAGACGATAAGCTTAAAACAACAGGTTTCGGATCTTATTGCAATCACCTATTTGTTTGTACGCGTTATCAATAATGATTCGTTTGTTATCTGCCCATAATTGTCCGCGTGGAGTGGAGGCGACAATTAGGGGAACTTCTATATTTACCTACTCTAGGTGATCGAATGTATGTCAGTGATTCAGAGGGTATATTTTAGAACTTTAGCTAAATAATCCTTTCAGAACGTTATAATGCTTCGGACTGAGGTAAAAGAGGGTGCAGCAAATTAGTACAGCTCTAAGCATTCCTAAGTATGTCCTACTTGGACAGTTGGACATCAGCAGCAGAATACCACGCAGACATCGACCTTCCTCATCATCATTCTAAGCACTGTTCAAGTCTACTATACGGCAAGCTGCAAAAACAGGTCCGCTTTTTGCCTATCCTATTTCCAAACTCTTGCCAGTTGCATCCAACTTCTATCTCTTCTATATTATCATGGGTTGATGACCTACCACTCTGTTATCAGCTTTTAAATATCTATTAATTACATTCTAAAGGGTTCAATTTTACTTAGTTCGGAGTTAGTTAGCGTCGCATTTGTAGCTTGAACCCTAAAAAGGAAGCCTACATTTTGGAGCAAGGAGCAAGCTAGTTAAAATCACACGTTACCACTGGACTCACCCGTATATGGCGTCTTTGTCTCGCTTGTGTACCAGCGGCTCCCCCGGCAGGGCGTGCGCGGGCGCCGCGGGAGGGGGGTAGTGCACCGGGGGGAGGTGCGGGTGAGACAGTCTGTGTTCGTGGTACATTGCGCCACCCTCCATGTAGCCCCCGCCGTGGAGGCTTTCGTCGTACTGCAGAAAAAAGAACTAGTTAGAAGGAGAAATTTAAAGCAGAAAGATCTAAGAAGTTTGTAGAGTATACCTAATTTTCAAAGCAAGTGTCTTCTGAAATGTCAATGTCAAATGTATGGAAGTGACAGGTCTGGGTCACGTGACCAGTTGACATGACATGTCAGTTTCATACATGTGAATAGTGAAGGATGACGGTCATTGTTTACGTTGACGAGACTCCAGGTAAATGGAGGGATACTAAATGAATAGCAAATCCTTTAAACAGTGGTTTGATACCACGCCATTTGGCATGACCGTGAAATTTGCATACAAATTACCAGACAAGTAAACTTTAACTTTAATTTAAACTTAAAGCTTTATTTCCCAAAAGCTTGTCATTATTACGTACATAATTATATGTGAATAAAGTGTATATGTGCGGCTGTAGTACAATAACATTACCATAAAATTTAAACAGTCATAACAAAGCTCATCTTTATCTTTTTAAAAATCAGTTAAAAGCTAAGGCAGCCATTACACTTCCTATACGCCACATTCCTCTTAAAGCAACAATTAAACGCGGGTACAAAGGAGTTTAAAAACAAAAAAGGAAGAAATTGAATCGTTGAATATTCATTAAAAATGTTTAAGTCATCATGATACCTATCTTACATCAATGGGGACCCTCAATTAAACACCATAGGCTTTTTAGAATGCGTGCCTTTGCTTTTAAGCAGATTAGTGAGTTTAAAAAATAAATTGACAGCCATCTTGTGGCTCTTTTGTTTATGGATAGCATAGATTATAGAATGTGTATGTTTAAATTTTAAAAGTTTCGTTTTCTAAGAAAAATAATTATTGAAATAATATAATAATATTTAATGTTTATTTAAATAAATGCCTAATAAAGATAACATCAATTTTTCGTTTATCTAAATCATTTTATAATGGATACAAAATGTCATTGTTTCGAATTAAAACAAAAAAAGATTTTTAGCGTATTATTAGATTAAAACCATAAATCGGGGTTATTTATTAGCAGAATTCTGCTACTTTACTTTTTTTAAGTATTTTTTTTTCTTTTTATTATTTTTAATGTTATATGTAACTTAATTTAACGTTACTTTAGCAGTCATATCTTAATTTGTCTACAAAAATAATTGTCTTAAAAAGCGTGTACCTACAATCTTGATTTATGAAACAAATTACAATGAATTAATACATAAATCGTACTAATTACTGTCTTTCCTTCTTTGAAAATATTTTTTTATTTCTTTGACTAAAACTAAGAAAATTAATTGATTAAGTTTTAGTTTTCTTTTTAAATAGAACATTTGACGTCAAAGGCTTTCGCGTTGTTTTATTGTGGAAACATTAACATCCTTATCACACTAATAGTTCATTTATTACCTATGTATGCAAGATAAATTATACAAGTAATTTATAATGGCGGTATTTCAAAGGAGTTTAAGGTAAAAACAAGTTATTTTGAACTAATAAAACATTTTGTTGATTTATCTATTTTTATTTTAAATATCACTTGTCTTTTCTGTATTAAAGTTCAAATGTATATGGATATATACAGGATTTTGTGCTGTCCACCCACCCATCCAATTCTATACCTCGGTACCAGTAACTTAACCTTTCTTAATACATCTTTTTATACATTTTTCGTTATGATACCGTCCATTTGAAGCCATCAAATAGGGTGACTATGCGTTTTGTCCAATCGATAGATGTGGACGACGTGGCCGCTGTGGACGGTCATTAGCTCGCCTTTATTTTTTTACACTAGCTCTTCAACCCCGCTTTGTCTGTTAAATGTTTTAATTTTTAACGAATTAAGATGGTTAAGCTGTCAAATATTGATGGGATATAAGAGTACTTGGCTTAAGAATTTTGTTTAGAATAAACGTGTTCATAATTCAGACATTATTAGTGTATTATAGAACAATAGTCTTAAATTACAATAAAACTAGGCATCAGTTGTCTAAATGCCTTGTCAAAAATATCTAATCACTACATAGTATAGAACAAAGTCGCTTCCCGCATCCGTCTATCTCTATGTATGCTTAGATCTTTAATACTACACATTGGACTATGCAATTATTTAGGTAGATTATTTCAAGAAGTTTTGTATGTACCTATAATACAGTAGTGCACCACTGCGAAGCTAATTGTGGTTTAAGGAGTTTGACACCCGATATGGCAAAATTTCCATCAAAAATAATTCATCATGTTAACTTAATTCTATATTAAACTATCAATGTAGATGAAGCCAGTTGTATTTTAAGCGGTCCAACAAAATATTTTTCATCAAAACCATAGACTTATCGTACTTCAAGTTTATTTCGAATGGTAATCAGTTGGCAAGGCGCGCTGTTTACCAAACTCTAAGAATAACTAGCATATAACAATGATGTATAGTAAATACCTGTTTGTACGATATACTAGCTCTCGTTACCAGCTTCACTCACCACTTAATACCAAGTAAACAATACATAAATGTACCGACAACAAAATACAACGCAAATAAATTCACCTCACCGATTTGTTTGTAATTCTTGTACAGAAAACTGCTCTGAGCTAAGTAAATTCGATTTTTTAAAGCTTTTACTAGATTTTGTTGCAAACCGTACAGGTAGAGGAAATAACTTACTTATTGAGACGACATGCTAACAACACACTACTGAAACATAATTTATAATCTTGATAACCGACATTAAAGTTAGTGACTTTATTCCCGATAAAGGCCATTGTTTTGCGGACCGTACCTGCGCAAGTTTACTGCGCATTCAATACGTCACTTTATTAGTACGTTACTGATGTTAAGTCCATTGTAATTGTTTTTGTGGTGCGCGCGTGATCGCACCGCTATCGCGTCAGAGTGCTTTATGTTGCTGACTGTACTTTGCTTTAAGAGCTAGATGCTTGGCTGCACGACTACATATCGTTACTTTACAAAAAAAAAAAAACAAAAGAAAACTTCGATACATTTTTAAACAGCAACGTTTAAAACGTTCGTAAATCAAAAAATAATTCCATTTTCAAATTCGCAAGTACTTATAACAGCTAGAAGTAACGGTTAAAATACAATTTAAACTTGGAATGCAACAACATTTACCAATATTTCGTCCAATCAGAGTTTATCACAGAAAATTTAAATTTTCGCACTCAAACGGCCATATTATGCCAAGTGAATGGCTGACACTGGCCACTAAACATTTAATTAAGATATTCCTTAGTTACTGCACCTATAATGCTGTTGCTATCGTAAATAACATCAAAGACATAATATTATAAAGTTGAAATTCACTTATAAATCAGTTACTTTAAAAAGTCAGGTAGCGACAGATACACATTCAAAAAGTTCTTAACACAATTTAATACCAAAATATTTCTTAGCTATATTGTATCAGAAATCAATTATTTTTAACCAATTTTCGTTCAAACAATTCTAATTACAGATGGCAATACTTAGCCCCCTATACGATGACGTCACACAACGTACGTAAAATATTTAAGATTTTTGCAAACATGCGGGCACCATGTTTAATGTATGTCTTATTCAGATTAAGTCATAGAATTGTCTTGTTTTATCAACATACCTGCTGTATTGGTATTTGACCTGATATTTGCAAACTATACAATGTATTTTTAAATGAAATTCGTAGAATTCTAACTATTGCTAATTGTTTTGAGATTTTAGTAACTTAACGAGTATTTTTAAATGTCATTGTAAAATTAAAGATGGCGTCGTGACGCGGGAAAAAGATCAAGATGGATGAACCGTGTGCAGGTTAATAATAATGAAAAAGAAAAGGGGAAAAGGATATAGACGAATAGGTATAAATTAAATTTAAATACACGGTACAAGTATTACAACCCTTAATATTTAAAAACTTGTAAAGGACAGGAGCATAAATTAGAATATTGAAAGTGTGTTCAAAAGGTGCATTAACTTTGTCAAAATTAGATTCATTTTTTACTAATACAAGCAGGGGAATTAGAAATAGTTAATAGTTAACAAGAAATACTTTCGTAGCACTTATTAAAATTTCAAAAACCTATTACTATACTAATAGTAGGAATATTCTGCGTACAACGTTTAATCGCGATTGGTCGAGGGTTCCTCACTATAATTAGACAACTATACCCTTATAATTGATTCTAAAATATTAAAAGCTGTCTAGATTTCTACCTTCCGCCCTAAGTTAGGTAAAATGAGGGGTATAATGTATAATTACGGGAAAATGGTTCAGAATATATAATGCAGGCATGGGTATTAGAATTACAAATGATTAATATGAAGCAAGGTATATAAAACCTTTTTACTAATGTCTAAAACTGTGCGGCGGCAATAGTATCTTAACAGGCGTTTTAAAATGATAGGACGCATTTAAAATAGATTTTTTGTTATCATAGTAAATTCATTAAATAATACATAGTGAAAGGGGCAATATCTTATATATAAAAATCAATTGCTGTTCGTGTTAGTCTCGCTAAAACTCGAGAACGGCTGAACGGATTTATCTCATCTTGGTCTTGAATTGTTCGTGGAGGCCTAGGGAAGGTTTAAAAGGTGACATTTTTTTTTTTTTTTCGTTGGGGCAGTACGAAGTCTGCCAGGTCAGCTAGTATTTTATATAAAATTACAGTTTTATTACAGAATAAACAAAGTATATTTGTATCTAAACGCCTGCCTCCGACGGAGTAAGCGAAAGTGTCTTCTTCAAAGTTAAAGACTTGTATATTCAACTGATTTGTTAGTGTTGTCTTTATAAACATCTCTTATAATATTAGGAATATTACGTTAGAAATTACTTAAACCTTATTAATGATCGCTGATTAATGATAGCTTTGTCTAGCGTCATTCCCTTTAAATACAGCCGCAGAAATCTACAAAATTAAATAAATAAATATTCCACGACTTTTACACAGCGTAATCTACTCTCGTCATTCAGACAAAGAGCAAATCAACGTACATATCACACAAACATTTGTCCTGGGTGGGAATCGAACCCACGATCTCTAGTATAGCAGTCAGGGCCACTAACCACTAACCCAACAGGCCCGTCATTAAACAAAAGTCAAATTTAGATTTAGACAATAAAAAATCTAGTTCTTATAATACATGTAGGTATAGACAATTAGTATCTTCCTAGATACGACAATACTAATGACTATTAAAGCGAGCATATACCAAAGGCCTTCATTTAATGACTGCGTAAGCAATCATGGAATAAATTAATATTTAATTCTGAGAACAAGAAAATCACAGTATGTTAATAATTTTCCTATTGTCCTGCGTCATAGTTTTGCTATGATAAATTGCTATTACTGGCTTTTACAGAATTTAAGACTATTATTACCAGGTTTTAAACATATATTTTTACGTCGATTTCTAAACTTGTATATGAAAACAATTGTAATTAATATTTTTTAAGATACTTTAAGAGATCTTTGCTAGTGTTATGTATAATATGTATTGCTTAAATAAAATTTTGAATCATACGGGTCTAGCTATCGGTCCTATTCCTAAGCTGAACGTTTCTTTACCCGATCAGACTTTTTTTTCTTATGTAACCTATATAAGATCCAACTGCTGGGCAAAGGCCTCACCTTTCTCCTTCCAGAAATAACAAACGACAGGGAAATAGTTTATAATATTTCTTTCGTTCTTTTTAAGGCTAGCATTTTCAGGAAATCTTAAAATAATTTCGTATAATATGATTGCCAGTATCAATAGTACTTCTAACTTTAATAGGTACATGTATAATTGTGTACTTAAATGCGATACAGTCGTGGTTAATACTTTTAATTACAATATTTTACTTCAACACAATAAATGGCGCTAGTAAGCTAATCTTGTATAACTAAAATACAGTAGTCACCGTCGTCATTTTAAATCCTAAGATAGCACAGATAACATATCACTAATCCTTTTTACAACATTCAATGAATATTATCTGTGATTATTTGTTAATCGCATTTTTAATCTGTACTTATTGCGAATTTTTGTGTGACATGTGTCAATTATTATGTCAAAAGTTTTTGTTGAAATTTATTGGCGGGTGTTTTTTTTTTATTTTGTTTTAGTGACTTTCAGGTTTTACCGATTGTTTTTTATTTAGGTTATTGACTCTAGTCTACCTCCTTTTTGTGGAGGTAACTGGAATGCCCTTTAAAGAAATGTATAGGGAGTAGGAGAAAGTCTGGCCGTGTTGAACAAAGTCTAAATGCGCTATAAACAAGGGGAATACCACCAGGCCCTCGTCAGTTCCCTTTTACAGAGAAATACGAGTCGTTTTCGCTGAATTGACAATCAACTCAATTTAAATGGTTATAATTAAGCAGCCGAGCTTAACCAAACGTATATAACCATACAAAATCGCAGCACTAACTATTTACAAGCGCTCAACAATAATCGGCGTCGTAAAAGTCGCCTTAAATCATAATTACTTATAAACTGAATCGCACACACATACGACACGCATTTTGAACTCTATTACGACGTGATAAGGATTATAAAAATGTCCTTTATTAAACAAATCGTCATAAAAAATCTTACCACGCGAAATTCGTCTCTATTTCTATGGCGGAGAGGTTACGTTTCGGTTTTGAGGTTATGTTTGTGTTGGCGCGTTATGAAAATGGCGGCGAAGTTAGGTATTTTTATTGGAGCATGTTTGAAACAATGGATGTTTGTGAACGCCTAAAATTATTTTGTGTACGTCGAAGCTCATTTCGAACTTTTGTGAATATGATAAACGTGTCGGAGAACTTTAAGATTATTTTTACAGATTGCCCAAGAAACAATGCAATAAATGTTTTGCTTAATTGTTCTAAAAATGTCCTCAGTATTTTACGTTTTAATTAACATTGTTTATTCAAGCTATTATTCTATAAAATTGGGTCATTATTACATTGTCCTAGTACCTATCTAGGTGTGATTTTTTCAGTATAAATTGTCTATAATAGCATTCTACAAAGTAAGATGAATAGATACTTAAGCGCTCAAAGAATATCAAGGTGTTAATTATTTAACAAGGTTCTGATGGAACACAATAAACAGCAATGCTCAAAATGGCGCTAAGAAAATTTGCCGCCTATATTTCCAAAATGGCTACCGTGAAAAAGGCGCGTTCCATTGAACAACACGCACTGTGATCTTAGCACGATAACACTACGCCGGCGTTCGGGGGTGATATGGGGCCTATGGGGGTGAAATTAGCGTTTGTTTAATCGACATTACAGTCCGCCGCTACCAAATAAATTGGGCGTATGAAAACTGAGTAAGCCGCCATGTTTCATTCCACCTCGCATTGATACTCACACGTAATATTATGCTTTTAGGTAAGTGTAAAATTACGTTTCCATTTTTGTTTCTTGATAAATTATGTACATTATTCATTTCTATCAATTAAATTCTAATTCTGGGCAATAAACGTTACGTTATTCCAAAACAAGAAATGACAGTATAGTTTTTTTTTTATTTGGGCATCAACAAGTTCAATACAGCCAAAGGCTTTTGAGAATCGAATAATTATAAGGCGGGCTATTCATGCGTCCCGTTATTTTGTCACCGAGCCTTAGTTTTCTAACATGTCCCGTACATGTTAACGTCTAAAAACCGGATAAATTAAATCATTGGACATGTCCAAGTATCTATCCTACAGAAAAATAAGTTTTACAACACATAGCTGCGGAAGGTTCTTTAATAATTGGATTTGAATGTTTGTTAAAATTCTTTTACCTACAAGTAATGAGTTTAATTGATCTACTTATTTTTTTCTCGTACCTACGGTAAGTACTTCAGATAAATGCCATTACATAGATCTATTAGCCAAGACATAGGTATTCATTATTCTTAACGAGACTATCGTTAATCAGGTTAGGAACGGCAATATCGGTTAGGAAAACTATTTTATTCATGGTCGGAATCAAAAGTAAAAAAAAAAATCTAAATCCACTTCGATTCGTAAGTAAATAACAGTGTGGAGCAGGTTGTAGTTACAGCGTCTTGCTTTTCGTTTTTCTCCGACCATAAAGTCATAAACCTCTGCGGAGACCCCATAAACCCTTGTTATTTCTGTCACAATCAATCTAAGTACCGCTAGTGACGTCACCCGTGGGCGGCTGTCATGACACACATCACACCGAATCATTCTCGATCTTATCCCGACGCGATAGAATTTACACCGAAACGACGGGAAAACACACACACTTCCCATACCGTTTTAGGTCACATAACATCACGCACTAACGATAGGGGATAATTAACATTCCGTTCTGATCATATTCACACCTCGGAACAATTATAAGGAGTGCAATTAATAAATGGAATAACTCGGGAATTGTTAGCGGCAAAAAATTAAAGGGATGTCCGTTCTCGCGGTGTTGGCCTGAAATTACTGTTTTTGTTACTTTCGAACCACCTGATGTGGATTTCCGTGTGAATCTTCGAGGTTTTATGGTGGGTTGTCTGACATTCTTGGCCCTTCAGATGGTATAAACATTCAGGTCAAATGTTTTTAAAGGGCATCGCTTTGTCGTACAAGTATTCAGATATTTTAGCGGTCAGGGTGAGTGCAAAATGCAAGAAGAAAAACATTCAATGAAAAATGGTTAAATTTCTTTCCAAAAATAGCGCTTCTTATTTTGGAATTGCTATAACAACTCTACAAACAGCTGACTCTACATTATCTCCTCCAAAGGCTTATAAAAACGTTTCACACCATCATTTGTTGTCAGTCGCTCACAGATCTGTAATCCCCATCAATCACCACTTCCCCATTGCCTCACATAAGCAACATTTTTGTCAATAAAGTCCATAATTCATAAATAGTTGTGTAATCTGCGGGCGCTAAGACTCGTTCGCTACAAAACGTGTAATGACTACCTTTTGACGGCTGAGAGCCGGTTCCAAAATTAAATGATACGTTTTAAAAATGGAATCGCTCTGTCCCGCCTTTTTTCCATCGAGATAACCTTTAGTCCATTTGGGTTGCCATAAAGAAAAAATAAGCATCTTAGCGTTTTAATTTTTTTAAATGACATTCTTGTGGTTTTTTCTCGCTGGGAATGTTACAGTGTAATAAGTTTACGGGCCAGCCGGTTTTTGCGCGCCATACTGTTTCTTCGATTTGTTCCTTTAACACTATCAAAATATGATTAAAATTTTCGTCGGTCGAGCATTGTCGTGGGCTCGACGCATAAGTCATGCCGTCAAACGTTGATGAGTTCAGAACCCTGTTGCGCTAATTAAGCTTGCTGTTATTAATCGCTTCAGTTATTTAAATTTTGCTTGAAACGCCCGTGGGGTTATCGTTTTTTACGACTTGTGGTTACGAGATTAGCGTAGGTCGATTCCGAGAAGTAAAAAATTAACTCTTTTGCGGCAACAAATATGAGTGATATGTTCAAACGTTGCGGTGAGCTGGCTGAGCGTCTTGCGTTACCTCTGCAGTGAGCACCGCTTTATGTATAAAAAGTAGATAAAATTAGACGAGGTTTTCGAAGGCAGGCGGTTGGGGAAGACAGACCGTCACTTGTGTGCGACACGGGGTGGGACATGATGAACGCCACCCTTACGGCGCGGCCCTCTCCGCCGGCCGCCGCCTATCGCCTGCGCCGCGCCCTGTCATCTGGCAAGCCATTCACACAGCTGAGGGGCACCAGGACCGATTCGTAACACTCAATAATGCATATGAATAGCTCACTATACCCAATAATAATAATCGAAACTGCCAAACCGAAAAAACAATGTTTGATACCAGTGCAATGCTTGTTAAAGACATAAATTTGGCACAATAAAAATGATACATTAAAGCGAAGTAGGTAGCAATCATTCAGGTGTGTTTTTATGTATTTTTTAAATTGATAGTGGTAAATCAAGCGTCGTTAGACGGTCCGAGATGCTCGTATCGAATTTTACTGCGTCCCGTTCGACCCGAACGTAATACGGCCGTAAAACTTAGAAAAATCTTTATATATTAAAATATTAGCCGGCCGAATTGAGACGTGCTAGCCGGGCCGGGAATTAACGCTGCAATAGAGACCACTTGAATTTAACAACGACACAACATTATAGCGGGCGCTAGTCATAAATTCCGCTTCATTCATGATACACACGGCGTAAGAGACCAAAGAATGCTCCATGCGTTTGTTTCACGACCATAAATACTAATAAAATGGCCTCGTTACGGGGACAGTTCGAAAATCGGGCACACGACTTCTTAACGACACCTATTAGGGATCTTCTGTCTGGTCGATTTAATTGAAAAATTGTATCCAGAGCGTTGCAAGAGTTGTATCCGACTCCCGCGCCGGATGCGGGCCCAGACGTCCATTATTCCATTTGCCCATCCGCATGGGGACACCGACGCGACAGCGCTAACACGTGTCAATAAACCAATCGCGCGGGCGTATCCGAACGCTGCGCACCTACCTTAATTACTGGCAACACTTCACTGTTCTATATTTGAATTTGAATCTCGTAGGGCCCGTTCTAAATCCGAGTGTAAGGTTGCGCCGCTCTCGAGCGAGCCGTTGCGATACCCATTCTACGGCTAGAATGTTTTTCTTCTTGCTTTTTTTAATAATAGAACTGTGAGCGATGCCGCGCGCACGAATTCGGTCGATTCGCGAGCAGATTTATCGTCCGGAAAGTACCGCGGGGGGAACGTTAACACTTGTTTTAAGGCCGCAGATGAAAGTTTTACTTCCCATTCCATTTTTAATTTGAACTCTTTAAAAACCGCCGGCAATAATCTCCGTCCCGCGCGCCGTAAATCTGTATCAGCTGACTCCTTGATGTAGACGCGTATTTTGAACAACTTATCAGAGTCGCGCAATTAAACTTTTTATTGTATAAAAATTAATTTTAAGCGACCATTAACCCTGCGGACCCCCGATTAAGTTTACAAATTGAAACTAATATCACTCGGTTATCGTAATTTCTGCGTAATATGAATATCTTACGTCTGTAATGTAAACAGTGGGGTCAATAGCTGGCACATGAACCGCGCCCCGATAGCCGTGCCCTCTTATCGTCTGCTGCACTCCAAGGGGACAGTTCGAGACTCTCTCCCAGTCAGATTTCACGTAAATACGCGCTCGTTAAGATAACGATTTCCTTTCGACGCGACGGCTGCACTATCTTTTTGCTTTTATTAAATGTATTAAAATAAGTACATACTTAACTACTTAAAGGAGTTCCATGTTCATAATAAAATGAATGCGCTTGCTATGCCTCATTAAAATGTTCATATTCTAAGAAAATTAAAAATTCCTGTTCGGTGTGGTTACACTCACCACGGACAGGGACTCCGTCGGGCAAAAAGTCCGAAAAAATGTGTATCATCATAAATAAGGTTGACATAAAGCCGCCCACGCGCGTCTTATTAACGCGTCTGTCCGTTTGTCCGTTCGTTACCTCTATTGTGGCTGTGAATGCGAGATTAGCCACACCGACACTCGTGATTGACTATTTAAACTTCGAATTCTGTGAGTGACGCATTTCTGAGCCGGCCGAGTGGTATTTCTTGTCTTTTGTACGATCGCGGTTCGGACGCGGTTCGCTTTAGGTATTTTAGTTTTGTATAATCTGTATAAGTGCTGCGGCCGCATTCAGATTTATGTTAAGTGTGTTACGTCTGTCTTATAAATAAAATTGTTTCGTCAGATAAGATTTGTAAGTGAAAAACTGTTTTTATTTTTAATCTCCCGCGATAGTCTAACGCCGACGTGTCAACGTCGTTAACGCCGACAAATACTTGGCCGAAGAGAATTTTTAATTTCGTCTAAAATGTTTATCAAGATTTACAGACAGACTGAGCGGGATCATATGAATTGGGCGCGCGGCGGTGCCACCGGCGGGACTCGTTCTTGGCAATAATTTGGTCATCGCCCCGACCGGTGTGACCGAGCACGCCGCCGACGACGACAACCCACAGACTTTTAACTTAATAAATCAATAGATACAATACTCAGTCCCGTACAACACTAATCTAAAAGATAAGCTTCACTAATTACTAGTAACGATGGACTATTCATCTCGCGGCGGCCATATTTCTAAAAAGTGTCAACGAAGAAAAGCGCGCGCTAAATAGCCTAGTAACGGACCGTCGTGATTCCAATTTCAAACCTCGTTATCGCTGCCCGAAAAAAGACGAGGCTGAACGAGATATCAAAAAAGGATTCGGAAAAAATTTCGAACAACAAGTTTTAAAAAATGGAACGTTCGATTCGTACACATCGGGCGCTCGCGCTGCGCCGGCCAGCACTCGACGGCGCATTGTTCCAGCCCTTCGCACGGAACCGCCGAGTCATGTTACTTCAATTAATATTATTTAATCTGTATCTAGATCCCGTCGGCGTGTTAGAGGAATTATATCGTTTCGGGAGTCACCGCAGTAGGATTTGTCGATCGCGCGATAAACTAGTAGTGTTTGATCAGCGAAAGAAACAGCGTGACATGAATATGCGAGTAGGAAACATATTTCGATATGAGCGTCCAAATAACTGTCGTCGACGGGATCGAGCTGATTTACGACGCGGCGTTTAATGGTGTATAGTATTTTGACTAGGACAACCGCAGATCAATCAGTAATTCACGGGGTGTGCGCTTAAAAAGGATGTCAGTCGTTCGGCCAACAATAAACCCTCAAATTAGCGATCGCGCGAATTACCGTTGAATCTAAAGTGCGCAATTAACGCGCGTCTACAAAGAGCCAATTCAAAAATGAACAGCGATATTCAAATTGAAAATGGAACGCGCAGCGAATAAAACAATGAGGCGCGGGTACCTGCCCGCGGGTGCTCGGTATGCGAGCCGAGCATGTGGAGCGCTCGCCGCGCAGCCGCCGCGAATCCCAACTCAAAAATGGATTCGAACAGCAAAATTTAAATAACAAATTAGTGGGTGCGTTTATAAAGCGCGTCGAGCATCAGACTGATTCGAATTGATTTTGATGTCGGAATTATGTTAAGAGTCTGCGTCTGATAGTGCGCGAATAGAACATTATTAATAACTGGACTCGTCACTCTTTAAAAGCATATAGGATTGTACGTCGCTGCACGTATACGTTTAGTGTAAACATGTGTTCCGTTAGTTTCTATATGCAACCAATTTATTGCATACCTACATTCGCGGATGCAATCATAAATCTAACTATTATAAAATATCAAGACTGCGTCGCCGTTCATTAAACCGGCGTCGTGTGTGCGGCTGTCGGGAAAAATCTTCTCCTACATCAATATTGTTCATTATATTAAAAGCTGGGACTGTTTCAAAAGCCGGACAATCACATTTTTATCGGACATTTTGAATTCAAACAAGAAATAAACCACGGGTCGGTATAAAAACGTACATTACATCACATTAGTGTAATCTGAAATGTCTTCGATCGTTTCCTTAGAGCCATTAAAACAAAACCGATATATAGGTAAGTACCGGCGCGGACGCCCACAGCACGCGGTGACGTATCGGCCGGCCGGCCCTACGCCGCCGGACAAACCCGGGCCACTCAAATAGTTATATTTCTGGTCATTAAAAAGTTATGTCCCCGGACTGGTCCCGCCGGTTTTTTTACTTTATTATATTAATATATCATATTGTCGTATACAAAGTTATATAATTCATCAAAGATTATTTATATGGTCAACCTGAGGCGCTTGACCGATTTATATTTAAATTAAAAATGGAGATTCTTCTGTTATTTTTTTATTTATTTTGAAGAGAATCGTAGTTTGCAATTAAGTTCAGTTGTATCTGGAACTTGAATATTTGATGTTTCTTTTTTAATCATTAAAGTAAATAGGTTTCTGAGGAATTTAAACTATTACCTTTTGCTTTTGTTGTTTTTAAGCACTGCCGGAGAAAATAAACGAGCTGTTTTTGTTGTTGGGTTGGCTGTATGTTATGGATTCTTTCGCACCAAGATAAAACTTAATGTCAGTTTGAATACGCACTGTTTATTTTTAAAATTTAAATCCCAGGCTTTTATTAAATACTGTATGACGCGATGTGACATGAGTAAGCTATGGTATGTTCCTATACTGCCTTGAGACATAACTTATTTTATTTCCTGCAATTATTAATAAGTTGACACTGTCTCGATAACCATTAATAAAACGTTAGTGAAACGTGACACTCAGCATTAATAATCTTCATCGGACTTATATTTTTAGCATGGAAACATTCAGCCACATTTTCTACAGACACAATATTATTTACTGTCAAAATGATTTCCACGATTGACGCCCATCTTGCTTATGATGAAGAAATCGTATTCAAGTGTTAAATTACAAATGTACTTTGGCCTCACAATATTTATAACCAAAATTAACAATAACACCCATAAGAGAGCTCGCGAGTAAGCCATAATTAAAAAATAATTTTCGGCGCAAAAACTAGTTAATCGAGGCACATTATAAATGAAAATATAATAGTACCATTTAAGCCGATAAAAATAATCGTAAGTGGCAACACTCAATTATATTTTATTATCTATTCCACTTCCCATACAACGTCGTAACTTAGCCGCGGCTTTCGCAACATTGCCAGCGTTAAAAAATCGAAGAAAAAGGAAAACAGTAATACTGCCACGTTATCTTATTCCTATAGCAATGGCGGGACATTTTTCAACACTTAAAACATAAAATCGAGCGTTTTTTTATCGCGTAATGTGAACAGAAATGCCTATACAATACTGGTGTTATCTTTACTGTTGAAATAAGTGCCAATAATAAGTTTTAATGTTTCAGGAATGGCCGAAACGCCCGCAGATTGGCGCCGATGTCTTAGAGAAGATGGCGGTCAGTAATCAAATGTTAACGAGAATTTTATTTATATGTGGCTTTAAAAGAAACCGAGTGTTTGTCAGGAAAGCCGTGTTGTGTCTAGTTGAAAGAGGGATGGGGTTACACGGCCTGCAGTGGTGTACTTGCCAACCGACGGCGGGCGGCCTGTCACTGTACTACAGTTCCACCAACATTCACACAATATTAAACAATAATTAATGTTGCCAGATTGTTTTAAATAGTGATATTGTCCTGTTTATTTGTGGTTCAGGTTACAAAGTGATATTTTAGGGCGTTTTTCTGTTTTACAACTGCATAAAGTAAAGAATATTGAAAATTCCGTTGCTTTACGGCTTTACGTTTAATTAGTATCTATGCAAGTCTAATAGGTATTCTAAACATTTTTACTATGACATTACAAGGGATTATTATGACATGAAAATCCATAAAAATAGTCAGAAGATTATTTTAATGGACCCTTAGTCATTATTAAAGTTATTTAACAATATAATACTTTTAAATGTAATCAAATGTTTACAACCGTCGATAAATAAAATCTTTTATGTGAATTGAGTGATTTTAGAGGTTTTGTTACAGAGTGATTAATATAGTTACGACGTACGTTTTTATTTAATTAATATCTGGTGACATTGTGACGGATTCATCTTTTGTACTTTGTCAATTTTAAATGTGTACCAACTTTATTCTATCATGGAAGTTTTATAACTAATAAATACCAATTACATACTTATTTAAAAAAAGAAAAAACTAGATCTGAACTGAAAACAATATGGCTACCATCTTTAGTTTCGATTGCTTCAACATTCCTTCAATCAAATTTCATAACCAGTTAACCAAAGTATTTGTAATATTAAAACGCAATTGTATATTACCATTTTCATATTAATTGCACAAGAATATTCGTTTTGAATTACTGCATTTTACTCATTAAATACAGTTAACATACAAACTTTTTTCGTAAAAAGATAAGTATCACTTTAAAAGATATGATATTTTTTTAAGTATTCTTAGTTCAATTTAACAAATTGTTCGATTCCAATCTATACAATGCTACAGTGTCTAAATGCATCAGAAAAATAAATATTTTCACTTTAATTGCAATCGTTTAATGATATTTGCCAAAAAATTTATGGTATCGTAAATTGTTTTTACGTTGGCAAGATTGGTCAACAGATAACATAAAATATTTTTATCCGTTTACTTTTATTGCGTTTAAAAAGGAGTTTGGGGTTTAGTCTTGCAAGATATTTGGCATTATATCGTATTGCGCTTACTCAGTTTCAAGAAATCGCATTAATTGTAGTAGGTACAAATTTTTATTTGAATTTAAATTTATACCCGTAGAAATATATATTATGTAGCAAAGATTGAGACGAGTCATGCTCTTCCGTAGGTATCAGCTGATCGACTTTTAAATTGAGTATTCCAAATATAAAAAAATCTAAATACCTAGTAATTTATTTCGAATGAAAAGCAGTTATGTTTATTTTAATGAAAAAAGGCGGGAGACCTTTAACCTATAAACATTTTCGGTCTAATTTCAACCAAACCGTATCAGATATACCTATATTGTAAGATACACATTTTTTATAACAGGAACAAGTAAATATCCAGTACACATGTTATCTAGTTTTACTGGGCCACCAAAACCGGCAGTATCAGAGCTTATGACTAACTAATAGTAGACAAATTGATACCGTTATCGGGATCGTAAAATTTACGATATAACACAGTTAACAATAAACGGACAAGTCTTGTGCAAATATAATTTGGTTACTTGTGAATTAATATTTGTTAACTTTATTACGTAACACAAAATTGCTAAAATTGGTCGATTTTGAGCCTTTTTATGGCTGTGTTTTGGCTAATAATGTTGTAATTCTTGTTAAGTGCGTTTGATCCGATGCGACGGCAAAATTGTGTTTGAGTTTAATATATTTACAAATTAGATTAAATCTGCTTTTAGGTAACAGTATAATAGTGAATTTATTATACGATTACGATTAGTTCTTAAACTGCATAATTATCATGTTAGTGTGTAAGTCAAACATAAAAGTTTTGATAATTGTATTTTAAATAATGTTTATATTAAATTTTACTTGCAGAATAGCAGTTTTACTAAAGAATGCCTAGATTAAAATAAAATATTATACCTAACTGTTATAAAGATAAAATGAGACTTGGTTACTTGCTTTTATATCTTAAAAAAAAAACTAGATGATCTTAATTAAACAAGTTACAAACAAAAAATAATAATAAATAAAAAATATTACTTTAAGTTGAATGTTTATCTTTTTCATAGTTATTATTTAGTTTTACATCTAAATTTACCAAATATCTACTTAAGATTACAAAAAATAATATTTTTCATCTTTTACAAATGCCTGAACCTCGTTTGCTATTCCAGTGATTTAAATTATAATTTATTTAAATTTGTATCATCTTTATTTATTGTTTCGCTATGCAATTCTGTTTAAAATTCTGTATTATAAGAGAATATCGTGTTTGTTGTGTCTTAGCATACAATTACGAAGTTATAGTTTAACAAGGCACATTAAATTTTATAAGAACTATGAACCACACCTAGTCTTGTAATGAGCTTATCATTTATTTACTTACTATTATCGATAAAAGATATACAAGACTTAAACTTTTTGATACACTATTCGTATTAAAATTTACCAATACCTAAGTATCCGAATCATTCTGTATTTAAAAAGTTAGGAAAGGGAAATCTTGGACGCCATTTTTACGGCATGAAAACGATATTTTTCTTTTATTTGTAAAGTTTTTAAAACAATAAAACAATTGTAAGTGCCTAACAGGTCTGTTACGTACTATACTTACTATTTTCAATTAAATGCTTATAAAAGTATCGAAGTACAAAAATATGTGCCGTATTCACAAATATTATTTATTACATGCCTACGCATGTTATTTCACTCATTATCACTTGACACTTAAGTATTATTTTATTTTCCTAGCAAATATGGCTTTTATTGAACAGTTGCGCAGAACTTACAAATAAATTGACGGCAATAAAGCATTTCGTTTTTTTTTATTCTGCCGTAATAAATCATCTATAGTATTACATAGACAACTTTTTCTTTTACTGAATCTTAAGACTCTATTTTACAGACGGTACGAAGTTATTTATTCTATTTATTAGTTCGGCATCTAAAATACTTATGTGACCTTAAATTTAATGATAATCACATACCGATATATCTAGGCTAATGCTAAACGCTAAGCCATTATATGATATAATAATTATATGAATTATAACTACCAATATGGATTTGAGTGCACTTAAATCGCGGCCAATTACTAGAATCCAAAAATACTATGTTCTAAATCCAGTTTAGCTGGTTTCGTTAATGTTTTTATCATAAGAGTTTTTCTATAATTAAAGAAAAGTTTCCTAAATGATGCTAAAATCTAATCAATTGTTTATCAAAGTTTTTTCAATAATATAATTGAGTATAAAACATTTTTCGTTTTATCAAATCAGTTTGAGCTAGCTGTATGAAAACATGAGTTGTAAGAAATAAAATAAGTATTTGTGAATGTTATCAACTATGAAGCTAGGATGTTATTTTATGCTTTCGTTTTTTTATGATATTATATGTTTATCCATATTAAAGAAGTCTAAAATTAGTTACTAATTGTATTTTGAGACTTCGGAATGTATTAATGATGAATAAATTCATAAGACTAGTTAGTTTTACGACCGACGGACACTAAACAAGAATCGGATGCGTTTTGTTCAAAATGTGTGTCATAGCAACATTTCCGAATAGTTTCTCAGTGCATAATATATAATTTGACAGTTATTAATCAAAAGCTTTTTATTTTGATAGATTAATTATATTTTATTGCTAACACTAGATATAATTTTGCATTTGATTATATTCCATCAGAATTCAACTGTCTGGGATTCTCTTGATCTTTTATGTTGTGCCAGTTATTAGTTTTTAGACATCCATTATACTTTAATTGCCCACCTTTCTATAATTTATTTCAAATCAAATTACCTATCCGTCCTTGCTTCTCGGCTAACAAAAACATTACAGCTCGCCTGTTTAATGGGTTAGAAGACTTATTTACAGCGTACCATTTAATAATACCATTCGTAAACAATAAAAGATTAAACTTTTATGTTTCCTACACCAAAAACAATACAACCCTAAATCTTTTGAAAGTTGTCCCAACGTATTCCGTTAGGGGTATCTTTGTGGTGCGCACCAAAAAAACTTTCTTTTCATTGTCAATTGAATTTTATTGTTGGTTTCTGAGATACTCTTTTGTGTCAAACTGTGCGTTTAAAGCCGCTTGTAACTCGACAGATTTCACCGTGTCCCGTCCCCGACGCCCGTAAGAGAGCAGCCAACAATAGACTCCCCGCTGAACGCCATTTTATCCCATTTATTGTCCCGATTCACAAACTAAAGTTGCTATTCCGTCAGGTGGGCAAAATATGGAGACGTATTCATTTATTCATCAATTGGATTTATTCTCATGACCGCTTCCCGGTGCGGCGCGGACGTCACCGGCGCCGGCCGCGGCCACGGTCCGCTCACACTAAACTTTAAACTTTTTATAGAGTGAGAGATGCCGGCGTGATTACATTATCACTGAGTGTTTAACGCTCATAATGCATTCATTTCGTTTTCATTACCACGGGTAATGCGTCGGTGTTGCTGGAGCGCTGTGCACCGGCATTAAGTATTCCGAGCGCGTTCTACTTGTTATAACAACTTCCCCGCTGCACGCTGGCGGGACATGCCTAATGTGTCGTTACTAACGTCTGCCCATGTCAGAACATGTCTCAATTGAGATTTGCTCCAGTAGTGTTTACCTACAATGACTCCACGGATTCTCAGTTCCCGGCTAAGCTCTGATTACCGTAGTTTATTATGTTTTCGACACTTATCACTGTTATTACAATCATTATCGTATGTCTTAACGTCGTTATCTAAGAATTCGGATTGATCAGCTAGGCTATCGGCGTACTACAGCCGGTGGTGGTGAGGCAGTGTGTGTTGTTGTTGTTTGTGTGAGGTGTGTACATACCCTAGGCTGAGCCATGAAAGCTCGGCCCGAGCCCGGGTGCAAGGCTCCGCTGGCCACCACGAACGCTTTTCGTCACGGGCCCAACCTAACACAACACACTAGCACGTGAACACATACACATCAATGATTGACACCGTCACAGCGGCCCGCTAGCTCACTAGTGTCATAATGCACTCGCGACGGATGGTAACTAGAGGTTTTGTATGGTTCGATCACGGGACGCGGCGAGGCCGAGCGAGGCGCGGGGAAGCGGGAGGCCCGGCGCGCTCGGCAGTCTGGCGGACACTGCCGCGGGCCGCGCGAGCAGGGCCGACGCCGGGGCGGGGCGGCCGGCCCACCGGCGCGCCGCCAATCCGCGCCGCGCCCCCGCCCGCGCCCCCGCGCCCCCGCGCCGCGCCCGCCGCCACTCCGCGCGCGCGCCTCGCCACTGTCGGTCGTGCGCGTTTTTTCTACGGTTTTTGCGGCAATTACATGAGAGTTTTCCTCTGTTCGGATTTTCTGTTCTGTACCTAATCAAAATTGCTGAGTTCTCTCGCACGGAACGCGTTGTGAGTTAGCTATCGGCGATCGACTGTTTATGCTTGTGTATGCTGGAGCGAGCGCGACGATGCCGCGATGGGATGACTATGGAATCTTATTTATTGAGAGCATCTTTAAGTTTACTTTATTTAGGGTAACTTAGCTGAGATCCTGCACTAGTCCTGTCTGATAATAACAAGTGTGTGTTGGCGAGCATCGCGCATGCGCGGTCCCCTCGCGCCGTAGGTATACCTACCTAAGTGTCGAATGTGAAACTTTGTGCATCACACACTGCCTCCGAAAACATTCTTACTTACCAAACTTACTTTAAACTAAGCATAAACGGAGAAAAAGAGTACAAATCACTTTAAAACAGCTTTATTTATCCACTTAACATTAATGTTATTCATGCGCGGAGTAAATAGTGGAATTAAACAAAGGTTTTATATGAAGTTTGAACAAATTTGAAGGGGAGCCGTCACATGCCACACGTCTCTTGTAAACAATCTGTACTATTAACATTTTATAACGTAAAATAGGTAATAAAATGGACGCTACACATTATAAAACTACTACGCTCTACAATAACTACTTAATAGTACTTAACTATATTCTAATTAACTCATTTAGGTATGTACCTACTTAACTCATCAAATATATTTATGAATACATATTACACGGAAAGGGATTAAAGAATATTCAGCTCAAAACTCAACGACAAGTCAGGATGATTGCACATAAGTTTACAATGAACTTTATTTACTAACATTCTCCTAAACCTTTGACTATTTATTAGAAAGTTTGATAAAGAATACGGAAATAGGTACCTTTATAAAGTAAGAAACTTAGATTATGAAAGTATCAGAAATTAACAACTTTTTCTACCTTGCTATCTCTTGTAAAATAGGCTATAAAAAACAAAAAGAGAGTCATTCTATTAAATAGAGAATTCAGCTGAATTTGGTAACATAAGAAACCGATAAAAAATAATTTTATTTATATACTTATTTTTAGCCATTAGTTTCCCACTACAAGACTAAGGCTTTCCTTCCACCTATTCTGGTCTATAGCTATTATATGAAATAGATTGAAAATCTTTCCGCTTTGGTCTACGGCTGATTATGTATTCAGTATACCTAATCTGAAATAGGTTACAAAAAAAGCAGGAGTAAAACTCGACTTAACAAAATTTGGAAAGAGTAAGCAGACACTACATAAACAATTGTAATAAGATGAAATTATTCAGTAAAACTAACAATTATGGTTATGATATATTATAATCTTAAGATGTTTATATCAATCCCTATTTTGATAGAGTAAGTATACAAAAAAGTTAGTAATGTTTCGATATTGAAACTTTATTGAAACGTTTTTTAGTTTTATACCTATAACTGTTAAGATTGCCGCCGATTTTTATGTTGTTCCTATTTGATTGTAAAAAGTAGAGTCTTTTTAAAAACATCTACAATTAAGTTTATATTTCGGACTTTCAATACCGATTTTTATATTGTCTCTATTTTTTTAGTAAAATGTAGAGTCTTAAACGTTTAAAAACATCTACAATTAAGTTTATATTTCAGACTTTCAGTAGGTATACCTAACGGGGTTGGTGTGTTTTAAGTAGGTAAGTATAAACCTACTACCTAGAACCTACTACAAATAATATACAGTTTTAAAAGAATTTTATATATTTACTTTAAGTTTTTTAATTACAAATAACCAGATTGAGAACTACTGAAGGCTGTACCGATTCTTTCCAGATCCATTTGTTGTTATATCTATTAAAATTAAGCTAAAGAGTTTATTACATGGATTGTTTGAACAGAGGTGGAAAGAACCCTTAATACAAAGACTAATTAAATAACAAATTCATTACATAATATGTTAAATGTCCAGACAAGCAAGTAAAGCCGCCGAAACTTGCACTCACGCTACATACCTATCCATAATGATATAGACACCATTAAATCAAAAAAATGCGATTATTTTTGTATACTTTCTTCTATAGCTCAAAAGTCCATTGCTTATCCTCCCGGCGGCTAATGTGGCTTCAAATTATCATTCAATTTTCCTACTAAGATTATCACTGGACTGCGCTGGACATAGAGTTCTTATACAAAGCGTAATAACAACCGTTCTTACCCACTACAGCCAGTAAACCCAGCCCTTTTCAGCTCCTGCCGGGGCTGCGGGATGTTCGTGAGAGTTACCGCGACCCTAGCACTCAAAGGGCTCCAGGAGGAACATAGTGGGATTTAGTCAGTAAAAGTCTGACACTCCCTCCCGCTGCACCCACAGCGTGCGGGGTCATTTGATGACTTCTCACGAAAAAAAAGCTCTTTTTCAGCAGGTTCTTTTCACAGTAAGGCTGTTGAAGTTATGGAGGAAAGACGGCTACGCTATATGGCGTATGTAGGAGTACTAGGAGTCTTAGCAATTTGCTCTTAAAAGTTTAAGTAAAGGTAGTACCTACTTGTCTGATGACCTGATAGTACTAACACAGCGCTTTGTACTTACTTTTACTTAAGATCTATATTTTCTGTTTACCTATAATTTATAAATAATAAATTCTGATTTCTTTTTTCTATGTGAAGATGCATTTTCTGCGAAAGTTTGTACCTAAGTATGAACGGATGTTTGTTACTCTTTCACGCTTATTCTATTAATCAATTTAGATGAATTTTGGTATGAAGTTAGCTGAAACCTTCAATTAACACATTGGTTACTTTTTACCCCATTGCAAAAATAATGGTTAATGTTTTGCAACAAGCGAGGCCTCAGGAAAAGACCAGATATTTTATAAAATTGGTAGTTTAAATTTTTAATTTATATCGACTCTACAATTACTAGAATTACAATAATTAAGTTATTACGAGCATACTGTCATAATATTTATAGGTAACTTGTTACATAAAACTAAAGAGACCATATTATGTACCCTTAAAAGTATTTCTAATTATAATTATTCTGTAGTATTAGATCTAAGCATACATAGGGGCAGATAGACAGCGGGCAGAGACTTTGTTTCATACTATTTAGTAATATACTACACGGAATATAAACTTAAGTACTAGTATACGTATTTTGAATAACTATCGAAATTTATAAAAAAATATGTCAAGTACCTACTAAAAAAATAGATACATATTTACTGTTGTAAAGATATACCTTCCTAGAGAACGGGTAAAATCATGGAAGGATTTACAGGCCTCTACCAGAACTAACCATTAAATGTATTAGTAAACTAGCTGTTGCCCGTGACTTTGTACGTAATAAAAAACTTACTGAATGCATACACAAATTTTCAAGAGAATCGGTCCAGCCGTTTCAAAGAAGTACGAAATTCTCTAGTCCGATCGCAGTCCTTAAAAAAATACTTATTTGTAACACCTAACTATGCTTTAGACACGCTTCAAAAATTGTTACAAAAAGTTGTGAAATAAATAAATAAAATATCACGATGACTATGAATTTCTTATTAAATCAATATGTCATGAAATATCTCAGTAAACAAATTAAATTTAGTCATTTTGCGAAAGGCCCAGGCTAAAAGAAACTGGCGTATTAGACTTGGAAACTTACCATCACCTTCTAAACTATACTAAAGTAAAAGAGAGATAAAACTCTACCCGGCGTAAACTACTCTACTCTCTTTCTTTCACAACTGCAGTAATAATAAAATATTCCACGACTCTCACACAATGCCATCTAGTCTCAATCTAAGCATAGCTTGTGTTATGAGTACTAGACAACTGATTAACATTCTTATAACAATACTAGCTGACACGGCAGACTTCGTACTGCCCCAACGATTAATAAAAGACCTAAACTTTTGTATAGGAAAAAGAAAAGGGCTGTTTTTAGGGTTTGCCCGGCAATTTTTCGATTTTTTCTCACCTTTTAAACCTTCCCTAGGCCTCCACGAACAATTCAAGACCAAGATGAGATACATCAGTTCAGCCGTTCTCGAGTTTTAGTGAGACTAACGAACAGCAATACTTTAATACGTGATGTGCACCCTGGACAGAGAGACAGTAAGGACTTTTGCCCAATAGTTGGACAGAAACGGATGCGAAAATAAATTATCATCTATCAAGAATCTTAACTAACAACTATCCAAAAATAACTTCGTCAAATAGAAAATTTCGAAAGTCATCGTGATTCGAGAAAAAAAATCATTACTATCGTTTTCTAAGAAAACGATGCGTTAAGCCCTCTGTTTATTGTATTTATCATTTATAAATACATGGAAAATTGCAAGAATTTCCTACCACGTGTAAGGGACTCACAACTAATGAAGATTCTTAAAGAATAATTAGGTATAATCTATCTAAGTATTGCAATTACCTAAGTAGTGAAAAATAGAATCTTAGAGAAAGATTTTTAAGGAGAAATGGTATTAAGGAATACTTTATTACGATTAAAAGAACAATAATCCTTATTTAAGTCTAATATAGTAATTATAAAAATAGTATTTATCCCCTTATATAAGCTGTGTAAGCCTTTAAAAATTACTGGTTTTCTTCCATTAAAGTTATCCCGTGAATTAAAAAAGAAAATCATAATAAACACCTTAAAGTCGCAATTCATAAACTTAACAAAAATAGCCGAGTTTGAGTAAAATGGTGGTTTAAAAAAAAAACCTGAATCTTTTTTACTTTTTTATAATTGCGCGGTTGCATGTTAGCGGGGTGGTATCACCACGCCCCACCTTTTGGGTACCACCAGACTTATAAGTCGTCTTATAGGGTGTGGGGTAAGTAATTGAAGTTTAAGTCTTATTCGCTAAGCTGTGGGTGTTTTATGGTATCAAGATTATTCGAGTTACCGAGAAAGGTGGAGTTATGATGCTTTTGCGTTATTTTCTGTTATGCCATAATTGAAGGCGTTTAATGCTATTTTTTTTATACATATATGGAACTACATTGTGAAAAATATTATTTCAGGTAATAGGTTATTGTATCTTAGTAAGTATGTGAGAACTTAGTATGTGAGGTGTTATAATGATGGGCATAAATAATAACCGTGTAATTAATCCGGAATCTGAACCTAGGTGGTCTAAATACAGGGTAAGTTAAAGCACAAGACCGCTATTTGAAGATTAATATGTATGTTTTGAAATATATTGTAAGTTACCTAAAATGTGAGTAAAAACAAAAAACGCTTTTGAAGACCTTCTTTCTTTATTTCAATTATAAAAACCAAAAATATAATTGATAATGCTACGCTATTAAGCGAAAATTATTGATTGAATGCATTATTTACTAATTTATGAAATAACTAGCTGTCACCCGCAAATTTGTAGGTACGCTTATACCTACCGCAAAAAATTGCGATAAAAACTAGATGTTGGCTGATTCTCAAACCTCAATATGCTCACAAAATTTCAAAAGAATCGGTCAAACCGTTTCGGACGACGGTAACTAACATTGTGACACAAAAATTTTATTTATTAAAAAACAAAGTTTTCTTTTCAATCAACACTACCTCAATTAAGGCTATTAGCTAACAATTCCAACCTTATTTCATCCTCTTTTTGAACAAAGGTCATGTTACACTTTCGTATCATGTCTTAATACTATGTATGGGACTTTGCGTGTTTCTAAAATGTAAAACAATCAACACATATCAACACTTGTCTTGATAATACTTGATATAAACTCGACATCTTAGGAGATCCGGTGATGACTGGATGGTCTTTTAAACACTAGGTTTTTAAGTAAAGCTGTTTCTTTTCTTAGTGCTAATTGTTAATTGGACCTAGGTTTAAATTATACGAATGTCAGGTATTTTTTCTGGCATTTTGACGGTTAGCTGTTGGCTAAAGAATTTTACGTATCTTTTATTCGTTTTATTTCGATAATATAATGCTACTAATATTAAATACCTAGGGGTTGTATTTATTATATTGTTAGTTGGAGCTGTGTTATGCGATTGCAAAGAAAGGAGCGTAATATATTTTGAATATAAATGTTACGAGATACGAGATTCTTTACTAAATTACACAACCCTATTAATAACTGTTATCTGTCGCTCAGGTTTCAAAATACAGTTTTAACTATAAGAAATAAATTAAAAGTTAAGAGAATGACTATTTACGTCTTACTTAATAATTTTTTACGATATTCGATTACATTTCTGATCATTATTTATTAAAATATCAGAACTTAATAAATTTAATTCTTAAATCCATAAAAATAATATGTAACATCTCGTTAATAACAGTTCATAACATTTATAATAACGTCAAAATATGTTAAATTCACATAGACTCTTGATTCAAAATTAAGAAAGTTTAAGACACATATTTAAACAACATATACATTTATAATTGTATGTCGGTAAGTACTTATTACTACGCAAATCAGAATACAATTAACTTAATAACTTCAAGAAGTTACAATAACTGGGTATATTGTTGCTAAATAAAAAACTACGCAATTTAAGGAAACGATTAGGTAATTAAAATTAAGTATACATCGTGCAGTGCAGACATATAACCCAGGAAATGTGTAACTAAACCTGTCTTATTTGTGAAACATTACAATGAGACTAAGCATTCGTTAACTTTATTACTGGACTGATAAACTTTGTAAGACTAGGTAAGATTATTAAAAGCAGTCTTCTGTAACATACGAAAGCAAAAAATAAATATATAACAAAATAATTAAATATTATTTAACATAAATACTAAAATTATAAACAAATTCACAAAGCCAAGAAAGATCTAAAAAGTATCGTTAAAGTCAACTCCGTACTCGTTGCCGTGAAAGCAACGAGCGCACTGCCAGCGCCATCTCTTATCGAGTAGCGGAACTAAACGCAACTAGACAACGTTCAGTTTTATTTCACTTTTTCTTTTCTTATCTGTTCTCCGTTCCTTTATAGTATAATAATATTAATGTTTTCTAAAAAATGCATGAGTATTATATTTAAAGTTGTAAGTTGTAGTAATTAATTAATTGAACAGAAAGTTTGCATAAAGGACGCTGGTGTAAATTTCTGATTATAATACATTATTTTTTATAGCTAAAGGTGTGAATAAAAAAAGACAAATTAACGATAACAGAGTAAGTTTATTATTTATGTAAACAAATAAATAAAAATTTATATCTATAGCTAGTAGCGACTCACTGGACTTAACTGAATATCTTTAGTTTTAGTGGCTAAATTTCAATAATATTTCAATAGGCATAAGTATTTATTAAGCCTATCGAAACACAATAATTACAAAATATATTCACGATGACTTTAATACCGTAGCCCAAACTGTCGAACTCCACATAAATAAAAAAAATCACGCACAAATTCTAGCGTTATATTTTTTATAATATTTTTTCGCGCATGGTGCAAATACATTTATTTATACCATAATATATTTTATTAATTTTACATTAGATATAATAATATGAAGTTACTTTTGGACGGCATACCAAAGCCGTCCTAGGTTTTTACCATCAATATCTAATGAAGAAAGCACGTCAATAGAGGAATAACTAAAAACAGTTTCAGGTAAATAGGTTTATTTACTTATAACATAAGTAACTTATAGTCTGTTGAAACAAACCCTGCGCTCAAGCGTTAGCGTACCTAGACCTAACTTATAAGTTTTATCCTATTTCTATAAAAGTATAGATAGGAGGAGCTGGCATTAGATGAAAGTAGAAGTAGCTATAGCGACAAGTCACTTAAATATTATAAGTTTTAGAACACAAAAACATATTCGCGGAAGGGAAACGCTATATATCGTCGTCTCTGGACTAATCGATACCAATTCTAAATTAAACTTTAACTATAGGAACAGAAAGCCCTTTGAGCAAAATATTACACACCACAATCATTACACGTTTGCAAACATTATTTAAACATGTTTACATAAATCTTAGTTCTGATAAATACAGTTTTTTAAACACATTAACTCCGCAAATGGACAACACCAAACTAAATCTGTTTCCAGTCTAGTATATAAAATAAATTGTTACAAAAAAGGTCAGTCCCCACCAAAACGTTTAAAATGTCATCAATTTAAAAACATCTGAATGTTAAATTCTTGTCGCGTTTTATTGTTTTATGATATTATGTCACATATTTTTAAACAGTTTTTAAAAGCAATTTTCTTTCAAGATTACATCTTCACAGTTGTTGTTGTTTTATTAAAACAATGTAAAAAGAAAGTCGTTTCCCGTTGTTTGTGCCTACATATGCTTAGATCTTAAAAACTAGATAGGCAATGGATTTTAATGTGGCATATGTTAAAATGATCAATGTTTCAAGAGAAAGGTTTACACTATTATGAATAATACATCAATATCACACCCGTGTGAAGCTGGGTATTGCTAGTATAATGATAATTGTCTCCGCACCGTAGTGAGATACTAACAGTGTAGAAAATTAATTAAAATTATACTTAAACCTAAGTTAAATAAATAGCTATTGTGCTTTAAATAGCAAATCACCACGTTTAACAAAAGCTATTGGGTATATTCTTCGAGAACGTATGCTTGATACAAATTTTTGAATTATTATTTAGATCATAATGTAATCTATACTTTTAGCTAGTAATTTAGGTACCTACATAATCTACCCAATTTTTACGAACCATTCAATGCAAGCTTTTTAATCCGATATCATAATAAATAGAGTTTATTTTTTACTGTAACATGCACTGCAAGAAAATTCGCCCAATTCTATCTAAGCCTATTTAAAAAAGCAATTGTCTCTTGTTAAAAGAATCCGCCATTTTGAATCACACACGTTTTATCAATTATACGCGGTATATACGCCGCGATCATTTACCTTAAACTTTTTACATTTAAACTATATAATATACAAAAAGAAACATATTAATGTCTGTTAATAGCTAAGATTTAGTTCGGTTATAATTAAAATCGACCGTGATACCTCGTTGATTCGTTTTACTTCGTAATAAACGATTTGGAATGGAGTTTGGATGTTCGAATTATTGATTTGATGGTCTGTAATGGCGACCTCATGGCTATTTTATGCATGATAGCGCATTTGAGTGAAGTTTGATTGGGAATAAGAATTATAAATGGTATAGCAGCCACCCGCGACTATGTTTGTAGGTATGTGTATTTTTAAATGGTTTTATTGTAGTTATAGGATTAAGATTCTTTTATGTTATTGATAGGTAAATATATAAAAAGTTTTGAATGTATATCGACGATGATTCGGTAGTTGTTGCTTGATTCTAAATAAAACGATACATTGTATACATAATTTATTTAAGTGTGTACCAATTCCTTGTCAAATTATTAGACACAAACCTATAGAACCAGAGTACTGATAGCATTATTACGTCATCGCGAATAAAGACTTGTTATATTTATTAAAAACAAACGATATTGCATTGGGGATTTTTTTTCGAAATTTTCCCTTGACTCAATACTCAATTATTTATTGTATTCCATATATTACAGAGATTGTAAAAAATAAAACAAGTTAAGATCAATATGGACCCTGTCAGACACGCAAACATTTTAGAGAGAGGAAGAGGGCTTAAAAATAAATTTATTAAAATCAATATTGTTACGGGATACATCGATTTATTACCGAAACTACTAAATTCCTTTTTAAGATTTCTGTAACACAACATTTTACTATTTAGATTAGCTACTAATGTATCCAAATTTTATATCAGATATTTATACTGATATACATACTAAATAAATAGGTATCAATATATAAGTTATCGTGAATTAGTTAACCTTGATATATTTTTGCCAATCAATAAGAAACCAGTTTTAGAATTATGAACTACGTTAACATAATTTAATTTTATACCTATTATTAGTGATATAATTTTGGTTTATTAGACATTATATGAAGATTTTGACGGTCTATGTTATCTGACAAACTTGTGCAAGACATTTTCAGTGGTGAATCCTTTTAAGATATTATAAAGTGCCTACTAATTGTAACTATTTTAACCGTTTAAATTTTAATCTTCAAACTAACGGTCGTTTTAATAGAGACATTTTAAAGTACCCTTTCTCCAGAATTAACATAGGTAATATATTTGACTACACACAAAATTAACTACAGGAAAATTCAAAAGTATTTGATGTAGATGTTAATACATACATATACATATAACTGCAATACAGTATGTAAATAAGCATAATTGTTCTAAATTATGCTAAATAAGTAATTAAAAATTTAATTTACTGCCATTTTAATGTTTTTTTTTTAAACAAAGCCCTTTATAAATCATTGTAGGCATATATTGCGCATAAAATTCTCAGTTACTTAATTGCCATTGTTAAGATAGTTTCATCGCGTATTTAGTTTTATTATTGTGTTGTATTTAAACGTTATTTTAATGCTTTTACATACGATAGAAAACTAATTTGTATAAAAAAATACAAAAATTGTAATTTAACTGCAATCATATTAGAATAGTGTTTAAAGTTTGGTTTTTTAGATGTAACTGATGGATTTCTAATTAAGAATAAGGTAATGAACGGTAAGAATATTGCTGTATTCAAATTTACTAATCCATTATTAGGTAAAAACAAGCCAAACACTTACCTAAAGAACATCAAACCAGCATCGATAATTCGATTTAAGTGTTTCCGTAATAAACTTAACATATATTCTCAAATAAGTAATAAACAATAATATCGATAATAATAAATATCTAATCATAATCTACCAACTCATTAATTTGTTCAAAATATTTTATTGAGTCGTTAAACTCTTGTGGCGTACAACTCAAAAATTGTCGATTTTCGAAATCGTAAAATCATGTTACTATAATAATCATCTCGTAATTCAGACATAATTTACGATATCGAGACATAATTAGCCGTAACCCGGGATAACCATAATTAGTAAATTTAAGCTTTTTATTAATACAGCTATAAAAAGCATTTTATTTTAAAAGTTATAAAATTTGGAGCATCCATGGCGGTGTAAGTTTACCAAAAAGAATGTATTTCATAGACAATCGTAAAAGTCCGAATTGACTTTTACGAGCGCTTTGTTATGACGGCGAAACGACTTGTCGTATTTCTAATAAAATCTTTATAATACCTACGTATTTTAATGCGACTTTTCTATTGGGTATCGCCCAAAATTCGTTCATCCTATCCCGGCTTATGTTTTGACTCTGGTTATTTATTTCCCTATTATGGATTATAGGAAAATCTCCGTCAGAATTTTAAGCATAAGCTTAGCTTGCACAGGCCTACCTGTAACTGTGGTTGCAAGGACGTGTTGTACCCGCTTGGGTCAAGTAACGGAGTAACGGACCTCTTCTCTTACAATACACGCAAACAATAACACCCGCATTCAAAATCAAGCGCAAAAAATAAGTGTCAACTGTGTACTTACATATTTAACACCATAATACTTCCATTCAGCACAATAATACAACAAAACTCATCCGCTTATAATTATTATTTACGAAATATCAAAATGGCGGCTACAAAGTAAAATTTAATTTTTATAATCCGCAAACTTCTGCCGTAATCACTATTTAAAAAAAAAACAATTTGTGGAAGGCGTCATTAAAAAAACAATTACTTTCAAAATTAGAACATTAAACGCGCGCGTAAATTTTATTACTTTTTAAACTGTTGCGCGCGACAGACTATGAAATAACTTGGTTTTTGACACAGATTATAATAAAATGTATTATTTGTATGTATTTTCGTTGCAATGTTGTTTTGTTTGGGGTCAGGTAACTACTGAGCGGTTGCCACAACAGTCCTCGGCTCTAAGGGTCCTGTACCAAAACATTATAAGAACACTTCAGATTCAAGACGAAGCCACTTGAAAAGTTCGAAATTTTTGGGTTTCTCAAACTTTACAGCAAGAACAGAATATCCTTCTCTACAAAAATATGCAAATAGACTAAGTCGTTTCAGCTGACAGCACAAATTAAGTTATAAAGTAACCGGACGATCCCGAAAAACGCGTGTGAGTTAACCGTTTACAGTTTACATAAATAATTACTCTAGTTACATATAACACACCTTAGCAAATATATAAGAACATAAGTCATCAGCTAAGGCCATGGATGATGGCGGCGACCTTACCTCAAGGTATGACTATTTATTTATCACGTGTCTCTGCTCGCGATATTAATCATAATTATCTGATGTCTACATAAATATTAATTTCAGCCGACTTATAGTAGGTATAGAGTGAAAAATGCCTCCGTGTTTAATGTTATTTTTTATATTGTTCTGGACTGTTTAGTTTAGTTCTTACACTTGAATAATGAAAAGCATTTTAGCTCTATCGCGTTCTTAAAAGTCCATCTATAATATTAAATTAGGTAATGCCCGCGACTTTGTCCGCCCTGGTGTCGATTATAGCTCCAAAAACATTACCCTTGTTTAGCGCAATTGGTTAAAAAGTCTATGTATTAATCCAGGATGTCATCTTACTCCATACCAATTTCATGAAAATTTATCTATCCTTTTGAGCATGAAAGAGTGACAAATATCCATCCATCTATCCTACCCATATACTTTCATACTTTTGAGTTTATATTATTAGTAAGATTGTAACGTATGTATGCGTTATCAATTATGCAATGAAATGTATTTTCTTTCTTTCTTTCCAAAGTGACAAAGACAGCTTAAAACTTTACACTTACTAAAAACTGACTACATTTTTAGAATCTAAACTTCAAAATCATTGGATTCCACTGAATCAGTTCCTCATCTCCATTCCATTCATTAGTTACCTAGTTACGTACACATAATATTGTGCCTTACTAAAGCCCCGTTTATAAGAATTTCTCGTTTGAAAGCTGATTTTATTTTTAAATAGAACATATAGCGGGCATTTGTTCTTAGTCTAGCTGTTTATGCTTTCTAGATTTATGCGCGGTCAGATATGGGAAAAATAGCTGTATTATATAATACAACGTAACCCAAACTCAACGCGAATTAATTTAGGTTAAAAGTAACCGTGTTTTTGTTGAACAACGATACGTTATCGGTTTACAGGTTAAAATGTATTTGGTATTTAAATTGGTATCTAAAATCTAAATAAACGTATAAATATTATTTCGAATCATCACAACATATTAATAAGCAAGAAATAAAATAAATCAAATTTTGACAAACAACCTCTTGACATTTTTTTTCCAATTTTTGTTGCAATATTTCTTAACTCTCCAAAAAGTTTTTGCACATTTTTTGCGCGTTTGCCCTACGACCGTATCTATAAAGTCTATGGCAATATTTTGAAAGAAGAACATTTATGGACTGCGAAAGTCGTCGCCGATGACGGAACCATTTTTCTTGATCACTTGAAACCAAGACATGTGGTCGTTCTGCCTCAAATGTCATTTATTTTAAATTAGGAATTTGTTTCTTAAATTGGTTTTGTTTTTCATATTGTTGAGTGAATTAGGCACTTGTTTTTTATAGACTTAAACCGCAAGGTTATTTCTTCGTATTCTGAAAATTATGGTGATATCTTTCGCAAGTATTTCTGTTTTTACACATGCCATTAAGAGAAAGTTCTTGCTGAGTCTTTCCCATATCAACTTTGACATAAAACGTAAAGCCTAATTGTTAAGTTCGTGAGCTAAACCTTACACTACGGTTACAGCTCACCCCGTTACACTAACCACCTCGGTAAGTAAGTAGTGTCGCCCCGCCCACAGCAATCTGCATGCCGCGCCTCACATCAACCCGTGTTTCCACAAATTATATGAAATACCACCATTTTGTAAGCCTGTGCCATAGCGAGGTAAATATTTAAAAACATTAAATTAATGTTGCATGCATACTGCTTTTTTAATGTTACAACATTGTATTGTGTACGTGAATTTTGAACGTGGAACTCGATTTTGGAATGGAGGTTTTACACGAAATATATTTTTAATTTTGTATATGAACTCTTTGCCTTTAGATTACAACTTATTTTTTATTGAGAAAAGAAAAGGACAGTTTATAATATTCTTTAAGTCTAGAAAGTGGTTTAGCCTAGACTTAGTGGAGGCTACCGATATAAAAGAAATGAAACCTACAATTTGAAACTTAAGCCCAGATGTGAGATAACAAGGATTATTTTTTAATATTGAGAAAACATACAAAAAAAAAATCGAGATAATTATTTCACGAATACCTAGTAAAGAAGTATGTGTTACTTATATTTAAATAAATTCTCGAGACATACTATGCCTCCTATTTGTAGTGTAGAACCTTAATTTTAATATACCCATTAGCTATTGTTTGTTTGTACAAGCTGTTTAAGAATTACATTTTATGACGTAACCATCGTAATCCAAGATAATATTATATTCAGTTGTTGTAATATAATTTATAGTAAACATTGTTTTTGTTTGGTTTAGAAGGTTAGGCATGTAAATGAGGTCAATGCTTTGTCACAAAACAGAATTTGTTTTAGATTTTGATTTTAAGATAACTCAAAAGGTTAATTTGATTGTTGAAGCGAATTGATAAAAAGAGCCTTTTTAGTACAAATTGCTTGATAGGATATGTTTATTTTAGACAACAAATGAGTGTAATTATAAAAAACTCGTTTGATGTCTAATATGTGTACGAAGTTTTAAAAAGAATATGTTTAGGTATAGGTATTGGGTAGGTAGGGGTATTGCTGCTTCTAAGGACGATCAGAATCAGCAATAGAAAATTGCTTGTAAGACAAAGGTGTCTGTCAAGTTTAGATCAAGTCTTTGCACATGATGAGCAAGATATAACAGTATACTTCACAATAAAAGTAACAGTTGGTATCTCAGTTATTATACACGAAATTTACGAAAACACCGATTCTATATTCAGACCTTTGATGAACCTTTGAAATTAGAAAGTTATAAACAATTAAGGCGTGATAAAGACAAAAAGCTCACCACAGTCTCGACCAAACCACAAAGAAATAACTTAACACATCCATCGACAAACCGCGTATCGTTTACCGCAAACGGAGCTATCCTTAACCAAATACATAGTTAACTATAGTTTCCCGCTTTCTTAACACACAACAATTGATAGTTTTATAATTGACACGTCATCCCGAAAGTTAAATCTCAAGCACTATTGTGTCCAACTTAGCCAAATAATGCCTCACAAAATTAATATAATAATCTACATCGGAAAGGTGATTGATTGCGATGAGTCAGCCATTTTGTTTTTTGTCTATGCCCAGGATGAAATGGCGGGCTTTTTGATGGATACAAGTGTCGAATTCGTTTAGTTTTTCACGCATTGTGTGGTGTTAAGGTTTTTGAAGATTCTTTGACAAGCTTTGTAGGTAAATTAGGATAATTTCGAAAGGTTTCTTCCGTTTGATTTGTACCGTCTTTATTTTCTTTTCTTTGGTAATGATTTTGCTATTATGGAGGCTGGTTATTATTTTATGTATAACAGAACAATTGAATTAGTATATTTGGTATTATATTAGTGGTAAAAAAGTAGGCAATGAATGTAGGTATTGAATGAGTTGCTGTTCTGCAAGACTTATGTTTTAACAATTACAGTAGAAAAGTGATTCGGCATTTACATGTAAGTACTTACGGGATATTTCTAAGCTACTAACTAATGTATCACTAAGCACAACTTACTTATCATCTAGTTTCATAGCTATCCAATATTTCTACGATTAAGCCTGTATTTTACCCCATAAACTTCTTGAAAAAGAACCAAGTACACGCGGTGAAATCTTTCTGCTATAGCTGCTGAAGCTGTATAAGGCCAACAGTTAATTTATAACACCCTTTAATATACCCTATATTAGTAGTAACTCTACTTGATTACCTAAATTAATACCATTTTAACTTACATCTAAAACCACACCTCTTTCTAATATTCAACATGTCTGTTACAAGCCTTCGGCCCTCAGATCATAGGTCACCATCTGATGGAGCACACCGCGTGAGATGCGCGTGCGCCGCCCGCCGGCACACAATACATACAGTATCTGTTATCAATTCTTACAAACTTTCCTTATCTGTAGGCCATCGGTAAAGTTTGATACGGTTTGATAAGGTTTGATGAGGCTTGATTTTCAAGATCTTTATCTTATTTGACGTCAGTTTAATTAGGTACATTTTAAGTACGTAACTAGATTTTATGGTGTAAGTTGGATTAGCCTAGATGTTATCTCTGAAATGGCTGGAGCTATTTTGTCGGGAGTTTTATTGGCAGAAAGCTGATGTAATAGGGAGTAACTAAGGCTACTTTAATTTTAGAAAAAAAAATGTATTTCAGAATATAATCTAACTATTTTGTTAATCTCCACACGGACAAAGTCTTGGGATCAGCTCGTTCATAATATTTTCAGAAACGAATCCACTTAATAAATTTCTGGATTATTAGAAAATCAAAGAAATATTTACACTAAAAATATCTTACCTTACCTTGCCTATTTTTTATAATATAAGTTTCACATATTTTGACCGTTTTAGCCTTTATAATTCAATTAGATATTTGTCGACAATTCTAAGATTTTACACTTGAATGATGAAAGGATTACTATATGGTACTTGAACGTTTTTTTCAATACCAGTAAGATCGCAACAAGTTTTACAGAACATGTCTAGATGTAAGATAGCGAGCTAACGAAGTAACCGGAGCTGTGACTGCGAGAGGCACCACGGTATCAAATATAGTGTAATTTATAACAAGTTTATGCCGTGGTGGCCTTGCGGTTCTATGTGTGGATTTGTATGTACGAGGTGCAAGTTCGATCCCCAGCGCAGGCCACCAATGTCACTTTTTCTGAATATCACATTTTAATTCATAGAAGTAATCAAATCAAATCAAATCAAATCAATTTATTTATTCATTTACATTTTGGGTATTACACAAGATCATAGTTTTAAATAAATAGTACAGCCAAAATCTGCCTCTGAAGGCGTATGAATATAATGTAAGTAACAAGCTATTTAGTATTAATACAGTCACATATAAATTCTCATGCATTAATATTACAAAATGTTAAAGAATAAAAACAGTTATCAGCAAATGTAATAGGTTGATGTATGTGTTTGTATTGACAATCTTATTTACGCGAAACTGCCTTTGCAGATTAACGAAAGATTATGAATTTAATAGTCTTAATTTACTCTTACAACTGATATTTATACCATATCATGACAGAAAATCAAACTGCTTTTTTTATAAAAACTCTTATAGAAACTAACAAAATCTAAAATCGAGATCTACGTTCATGACACATAGTCTACGAAATTAATTGATCGATCAATCAATCAATAAATCTGCCTATCGCGATTACTTGCTAGACCTTCCTATAAGTCTTCCCAAAGTCTCATCACAACACCCGATCCTCCACCCTCCACATTCAGTCCGAGCCATCAGGCCATCAGATTTTGGTTATTGGTCCATCGGTGTGAAGGGCATCCTACAGTGCATTTGCCGATTGTCGGTCTCCACTCAAGGACTCGTCTGCTCCACCGGCTACCGATCCTTCGACAGATAAAACCAGGCTTCTACTTCAGCTTATCAAGTCTACAAGCAATTTTGGTCTAGTTCTGCGGACAATCTCTCTTCATATACTTCAAAGAAACTCCTTTGTTTTTTTTGTCCTAGTCTATAGTGTCCCACTGCTGGGCAAAGGCCTACCCCAAATCCTTCCACGATTCTCTGTCTTGCACCGCTTCGAACCAGTCTCGCGGTGCACGTTTAATTCATTCGGTGGTGGAATGAATTAACTTTCTCTTTAGTATTTAATTTTTAATGAAGAAGCGAGATGCCGCTCTATGCTTGTTTTGTCTCTCTCCCACAATAACAGCAATCTTTAAAAGCTGGTGGATGTTCTGCCAGCCCCCGTGTGCTGTGATGATGATTAATGGTTCTAACACATATAAATATTACAGTGAGCTATGGGAATCGGCGCGTGCGCACCTCCTAATAAATCTTACTGCGTCTGTGAGAATGGATCGCGGTGTTTTGGTCTATATTTTTAACCTGAATATTGTACTGTTATATGTAAGAACTAGGTGTGTTTGTCTGTTGTAAAGTTGTGCCTAAATGTCTACGAAATTTAGGATTTGTATGCCATTACTATATACTGATATTGAGCAAATTAATGAGGCTAATGTCTGGGTACTACTTAATATCAAGTTAAGATAGAATAAAGTAAGCTAAAGAAAGAGATTTCTTGTAACATTTATGTAGCCAGAGTTTCCAAACCTACTAACCATTGCTATTTCTTTCCATTGAAGATTTTTTTAGGACGTAAAAATACTTGATTTAGTTTAGTTGGATCGTGGTTTTTATCCAGATAGTAAATTTAAAAACAAAATCAGCATTAATAACACAAATGAAATAATGTTCAAAGAAGCAGGCATGTTTCCAAATTGAAGAGTAAAAGAAAACACTGGATATTTGATAACAAACAAGACTTCTATTTCTATTTAACACTTTCCATAAAATACTATAATTATTTGTTATTTCTTCAGTTATATATCGGTAAAAATACTACATTATTTGGCAGCCCTACACAGAGCCGACGGCCTTCCATTTTCTCGTGAAGCTTACAAGACTCATACAAATCGTGTAGACATACATACATACCTGTTCGTATAGATCCCACATCATTATAAAAGAGTTTGACCTTTTAATAGCCGAGTACTTACCGATAGCTCAGTCAAACGGTGGATTATAATCGTATGAGATCATTCTCTCAGTCAAAGTTCACAGTACAATAACCGTGGGAATGAGTAAGCAGTAAGTTACTTAAAACCTCTCAGGAATGTCCATCTCAGGAATAAGCATAACTTAATTATTCCAAAAAGCAACTTAAACACCAGTGTCCCGAGTTCCGTAAACCACAAGTCTTTAAAAAAACAAAACCAATCGAAATGTCATCATTTAAAAATAGAATTCAATTATGAATGGCACATAATTGTCATCGATGACATAAAAAGGCGATAAACCGTTCGAAAATCGAAACTGACACTAAAACTGTTCGATGCGATCGATTTTTAAACGGAAACATAACCATCGAATAAACATTTGAAATAGGAACACAGGTGTAGTTTGAACATTGCTAGATATATCTCTAACTAAAGTATTAAGCAGTTATTTTTACGTTTAGAGCATCGTTCGACCGCATCGAATATTGCCTATTAACTATAAAAATGCAGTAAAATATTAGCTATTAAAAGTAATGTCCAATCAAAGGAGGTTCTACGAGTTTTACGATCGATTCACGTTAACGACATGTTGTAGGAAGACAAATCGTGTTGCGATTGGTCTGTGGGCTCCGCCGGCCGCCTCGGCCAATTATCCTCTCTTCATTATAGATTTCGAATTAAGTATTTGATTTTGAAATTAGTTCCGTATTCGTGTACCTCGTAAGGTTAAGTCTTTAAAGTAATATTCATTAAAGTAATTTCAACATAAAATTTAATTTCAAAACCTGTATTAAAAAAATTGTATGAAATTTAAATTCTTGCATTTTGTAAACAAATTGTATTTGCTAAACGTTTTTATCGGACAGTTATGAACGCTAAATATTTTGGGGTTACAAAAAGCTGTTTAAAAGATTTGATTCGAGAATAAATTGGGTGGAAAGGCAACAATCGGTGTATCGTTTGGATAAAGCTACCGACACAAGCTGTGAGATACGAAGAGTCGTAACCTCAATCAAAATGACGATAAACTTTGACAAAAATTCCACGTTAAGCCGTCTTATAATTATCCATATATTACCAAATCCCAGTTTGAAACTACCTGGCGGTAGGGTGGCTAGCAGTTTGGTGGGTTCAGGATAGAGTTACGATTTTTAATAAGTGGTGTTTTTGTTTGATACCATAATATATTCGGTTGCTTTGAATGTTGAAATATATTTTTTGGGGTTTACTCAAAATGGTCTAAAAAGGCCTGGTTAAAATGAAACCTTTTGGTTGTGGTTTAAGGGAATGACAGATTTGAAACGTGGACCTTTGAAATTAGGCACCTTTACAAAGACATATAAACAAGAGCAACGTTGAAATACTGTAACATGAAAATTTTGCGAATATATTTGGATAATTTACGTAATGTTTTTTTTACCTTTTTTATATTTTGTGAGCATTTATGTCCTATATCCCATTTCAAAATCAAGACTTATCCAGAAAATTAAAAATACATGTGTAATCTCATCCGAACAGCAATTATAACCGCGCTCACCCACGTCAAAAGCGACCCGCGCACTGACGTTTATGGAAAAAAAAGCTTAAACCTTTTAACAGAACTGGCCGGCGATAACTCAAGCGAAATGTCCAAACTGTATTGTAAAAAAAAAGATCTTCGAATTTCGAAGTTTCGAAAATTCGAACATAGAAAGTGTTAGCGACAATAGGATATTCAAAATCTTGTTAATAAAGCGGCGAGTGGCCCGGGTGGCTCACACCTGTACAGATCTCGAGGGCCTTTATCTAAATGTGGGAACTTACCTGACGCTGGCTACGGTAAAATGGTAACATAATCTTCATATTTATTAGGTACGTAACCACTTAATACATATTAATTTTCCCGTTGTTAGTTATTGTGATAATATCAATCAACCATTTAGATAACATCGTTCGGTATCGCGATAATGTACCTGAAAGCTTAATGATTCATCGCGTATGGAACACGTTCATACAAAAAGGTCTTTTAAACATCCACTAAATATTACTCATCATCTCACAAACCGTTACACGCGAAACATTTAAGACGTAACACATCGCAAAATTATTAAAATAATATTCAAATTTCGAACCAGCCAAACTGGCATTACAGAACATTCGTCCATGAATCCATGACAATGGTTAGAAAAAAAATCGGTATTTGAAAAAAGAACAAGCATAGAGTTCTTTTTTTTGAATGCGCGCTCAGCGTGAGATCGGTTTTGGAGAGAATTTTGGATTTGGAAGGCGTCATATGCGGATCGGTTTTTTCGATTTCATTCGAAATTGTCGGACATATGGGCCAGCGGGCGGTGCCTCGTCAAGTGTCAAGGGATTATTGTTATTTTACGTCAAACCGAGATGTAATTATAACTTTTGGGGATAATTGTTTGAAATTTAATTGGATTGTTTAATTATTTACAAATTATCATCTATGTAAGATCTGTATTGAGATTTGTTTATTAAAACGATACCTAAGCTAAAATAAGTTGTTCACGTTTACACTTACTGAAAATCATGCTGCAAGCCAATCACGCTAGATTTCTCATTTTTTCAGCTTGCCACCTGAAACAAACATTTATTTCTGTCCTAATAACAATGAACATATACCTAAGCAAAAATAAAATTAAATAGTCATGATGTTGCGTCATACGAGGAAAAATATCTCATTTCGTGATTTTAGATATAGATTGTAAACTTGAACTCTTTATAGGCAAGGACTCCTTTAATCTAGTTTAATTGGTATAAAACTATTTTATTACATATCCAATTGCGATACATATATAATTATTTAGTTTGTTTATTGTAATCGGATCAAATTAAGACTGAAATCATCATAATCATAATATTTAAGCGATAATCACTTAACGATATCGAAGTTTAGTTTTCTTATTTTGATTCTTATTTAGATTTTCTTTTAATCAGGCAACTAGAAAATATAATACTTATATAACATAGCAATATCTATAAAAACTAATACATACAATTATAAAACAAAAATGTCAAAAATGTTAAAAAATCTTGGCTTACATCTGAATTCGAGTTTTCAAAATAGGAATAAATAAATTCGTAAAGAAACGAAAACGTTTTTGAATAACGAACGCAGAACTAGTCTACACTAGTTTGACAAAACATTAAAAAAAAAATTAGAACATTATCCAGACACCTTAACTTTTTAATCGAGCAAAGGTAAACGGATACAGCCTAATTTATTTTTAAACCTCGTTACTATGATGCTAGTACTTTTTATTATTATAACGTTCTAAAAGTGCCGGTATTCAAAGTTAGTAGCTAGCATTATATTTCCCGCGTTAACACTACCAATGGATAGTTTAAGAACGATATATTGCAAGTAATTGCTTATTCTTACGTCCATTTTATTCTTAATATTTAGTTTTTGGATAATGTATTAGGCTGCCTGGAATTTGTTACTGGATACCAGTTTTATCTGTAATTTTAAAGTGTTTTTAAGTTTCATTCAGTAACTAAATTTCTTTAACAATAATTTTGTGGATTTTTCGTGTCATTACTTCATAATTTCATTCAAAGCTTTCGATTTAAGCGTCAGTATCGTTTAAGTCCGTTTTAAGCGATATCTTGACATTATATAAACACTTGGTTCTGGATTTGAATTCTCGATCTTTATCGATTTAATTTAAAAAAAGCAAATAAACATGTGTCGATCTGTTTCATTATTTGTAAGGCTGAATAGTTTTTAAAATACCTTTGGCCATACAATTAGCTTTCATTGTGAAAGATATTTCGTCTCCCAATTTTCTTAACAACAGACGGAATAGAATTTTGCTATTCATACTCTTTACAGCGCATTCAGTGTAGAAGTGTGTCTGTAAATATATTAAACAGTTATACTGTGTGTTTGTCTGTATTGTAAGTCTGTCTGTTTATTGTCAATGCATCAGTTAGACACGCAACGGGAAAGCTTCGAACAATGCCTGTTTTCTATGAGAAAGTTTCAGGCTAATATTTATTTGTATGAAACGGAAGTTTTTATGAAAGCTTTAATACAAACTTTTTCAAATTCTGCCTGGATTATTGTATTATAATGGTGGCTACTGAAAAATATAATTTAAATGTTTCTGTATTATTGTAAGATACTTAAACTATAAATATCTTCTCCAAATTATTGTTGTTACTTTTGTTGTGCCCGACAGGGTCTGTGATTGTTGCTTATGGCATGTATACCACATAAGCCTACATTGTGAAATGCAATAAAGATTGGGTACTTAAAAACATGATCAAATTGTGTGATTTCCAGAGCTTCTATCTAAGGAACCATAACTTTATACTTAGATCTTTAAATTACGCAATGGATTTTGATGCAGTTTATGAAATAGAAGTTTCTAGAGAAAGGTTTATATGTATAATACATTAGTATTGCACGCATACGAAGCTAGGGATGGTTGGTAGTTACTGTAAATAAAATAATATCAACATTTTTTTAATTGATTGAATTGACTGGTCTAGTGGTTAGTAACCCTGACTGCTTTAGTCGTAGTGTAGTCGGTCGTAGGTTCGATCCCCACCCAGGACAAATGTTTATCTGATGATGAGGTTATTTTGTTCTGTATCTGTGTATAATTTATCTATAATATGTATTTAGAAATATATAAGTATGTTTATCAGTTGTCTAGTACTCATAATACAAGCCTTGCTTAGTTTGAGACTAGATGGCGTTGTGTGAAAGTGGTGAAATATTTTAAATTTATATTTTAATTGCATCTCTACCTTAAAATATTACATTTAACGTATCGTAAAATGCAAAGTATCGCTATGTCTGATAACATAACCTTTTTATACGATAATTATTCATTTCTTGTATCAAATATATTCTGTTTGTTGTTATTTATTTAATCGCTGACCTATTTCTTGCGTTTCCCTTCAGATAAGGGGCACCTGGCTATGTAGAGTAAACTTTGTACTGCTAATGACTGCGATACGAGGCGCGAATAATTTAAAATTGTTTTATTAAAACCTTTTTACAGTTGCGTTGTTAGCGTAATATTTATTGATAAATTACTGTTACTTATCGATCTATACTTGATAGTAAAGATGGGATATCGAACCGTTTAAGGCCTTACAAAGTGCTTAGTCGATAATATTTATGAATGAAAGCATTTTATTTACCAATAGGTATCTGTTTTAATCCTTTTTTTTCGTAAACACACACTCCTTTACAATCAAAATTCCCTACATTTCAAAAACTTTGTACTTAGTAGCTAAACTGCGGTATGCCAATTTGTCTAACATAACAATGCAGACTCTACATAGCTCTCTTAATACTCGAAATAATACTTAATAGAATAGTAATCTTTTCAACTTAATTCCGTTCAAATTCATTCATTGTTCTGTCTCAAATCCCTTGTTCATTGCAGCTTATTCAGCTACCGTACAAATGAGTCTAATATAACAGTCGCTACGTTTCCCATAGCCAGTATTTCTTCAGCTATTCATTTCTATGCCATCATCCGTTACAGACAGACGCCATTATTATCATTACTTTTTACTTCATTGTGTTACTGAATATGGGATTCGCATCAACGCATCAACGATTGCAGTTTAAGATTTTACCTTAATTACTTTGGGCCTACCAACTCAACCTACTAATAGTCTTTATTATTTATTCATTAAATAAGGTACAAACAGTTTAGAATTATCATAAAATCGCCAAACTGTAAGATAGTTTGTTGACGATGATAGCGCTCTATCATTTACATTATGTACCTACCCTTACATTACTAACTTAAAACAGGATAAGTATTTAGAAAGTGGTGGAAAGTAACGTTTTATTTACTTAAAAGCTTAGCTGTGGGTAGGTACTTAGGTAGATATAGATGTCGTGTCCCTTACTTTATGAATACTTTTTTAAAGAATGCATACTCTATTTCATAGAGTTCATCATTTATGATTCTTAAAAAAGTATCTAATGCACTTAATGAGTAATTTATAAGTGTAAAAAAAAGATTGATGAGTGATTTGGATTGCTGAATTACATTTGGGCTTGAAAAAGACAAAACGAAACCTCAAACGGAAAATACTTTAGACATCTTCATTTAGAAAGTACGACATGTAAGTCACACAAAGGCACCTCCACTTCAAAATATACCTTCTAAATTCAGTCCTCACGTTGACTTTACGATTTGGAAACAAAGCAACCAATCTACCTCGGTTAATACAACAATAAACAATAACTACGCCATGCTAATTAACTAAGGCGTCCGCCATTTTCAACTGCGGCCATCTTGCTAAAATATTACCGCGTAAATTAATATTCAAATTGCTGTTTGAGACGTCAAAAACTAATCGAAAGACACTAACTGCCTTTTGTTTGCTTTGCAAATAAACATTTTGAAGTATTATTTAAGTTTTCTTTTTAGAAAAAGGCTAATGTTTTTTATGTCTTGCTTGTAACGTCAGAACTACGGATATTTGCGAAGTTTAAATACGCTATACATTGCTTGATGTCTTTAATAACTGGCAGCGACATCGTTTATAAGCAGCAGTGAATGTTGTGACGATAAAAAGAAAACAAATGCACTCGGTCGAGACAATAAAAGCTGCCATGCGCATTCCAATGTCAAATTTGAAATTCAAAAATGGCGGATCGATGGATTTTTTCATTTCTCCCGCGCGTCAATTTGACGAAATGTAACATTCAGAATTACGAGCCGACATTAATTTTGTTGGGTTTTATCTATCCGATCTCTTGTGAGACGTATTGCGGTCGTAACCGACACCTTTTTGACTGAATTAACATTTTGTTGTCTCTAAATTAAATTTAAATGTACGCAATACAATGATGATATTGTTAGGTGTGCGTTTTACGATGGCACTAATTTTAGGAAGGTTATTAACCTTACATGGTACCATATATTTGCATTTTTATTAAGTATTTTATAAACAGTTTTGTTCTATTGTTATAATTAAGTTGGTAAGTATAGTTTTATTGCCCAATTACTTCAGAAAACAGAGTCAAGTTTTACCATACATAGGTAATATACATAGAATTAACTGTAGATATTAAAAAGCATTAGTTTTTAGTCTCTATTAAAATCTTAAATGTACATAATTATCTAATTAGTAAAATAACGTATGTATAGTTTTATGTTCCTGCTAAGTAGCTTTGCTAGAAAAAATGAAAAATCTTCAGAAGCACAGGTTGAGAAGCAACTCAAAATAATAAATAGGTATACTCAACCAATAAACATACTAATATATTTTTAAATACATTCATATTATAGATAAATGACACCTAGACACAAAACCAATGACAGTGCCAATCATACAAGCATTTGTCCTGGATGTGGATCGAACCCACGACCTCCGGTATAGCAGTCAGGCCCACTAACCACTAGACCAACAGACTCGAACAGTGATACAATAGTGACATTCGATTTTAATCGTAAAACCCGCACGAAACAAATCTAATATATTTCCGAATCTCTTTTAAAATAATCGTATTGTTACTTAATTCTAAAACTATCCTATCCATACATATCAATATTTGTTACAGACAGACAAAAACAGTCAGATCAGATATCCATTTTCTTTTTACGGTCCATAAAATAAAACAGGTGGCAAGAGAAACACCTGTAGAACTTATGCCCACGAATGTAACACCCTTTATGATTGTAATACTAACCGTTTATATTTCATTGAAGTACGCAATAACTTTTATAACTTAGCTACTGTAGTACCTAATAGTTATGGTATTTAAAAGTAGTAGAACATATTTTAAGGGTTTCTTAACTTGGAATGAATAGTATGTTTTTGTTGTGAGTCTGTGTATCTGTCAAGTGCGCGTATACCCATTTTTTAGAAGTGGAGGTATCAATCGCTTATTGATATCAAATATTTCAGTCTACTGAATTCAGAGCTGTGAAAAGATCTAAATTTTTAGTTTCGACTCTCGCAAAGGAAACAAATATTAAAGGAACCTGTGAGGTCCATCTCGAAAATTTGTGACCAAGCAACGTTTTACAACACAGATATAAGAAACTCTACTGAACTCTTAGTGTTGTGAATCTCTCACGTACTTGACCGGTTTTTATTACTAGGTACCTAGGTACTCCCGAGTCGCAATTTGATATTTGATCCGTGTGTCCAGTAGGGAAATAGCTTATATAAGTTTTACTTATTTCTGCAATTAGTATTATAATATCGATAATTGAGTGATGATTTATTTATCAATCTAGGCGTTATTATTAATCTACGATTGTGATGAACCTATATTATTTTATTGGAAAACTTTGAACTCACAAATGTTTATCCACGTGAACTACAACACCTAACAGTAACCTAACCAAAGCTTTAGAAACTAAAAAGCATTTAATTCTGTAATAAACGTCACATACTTGAGGTTCCCGACTTTAAACAGCGGGTAACTGTCGTACCTAATTGTTAAAGACCGAGCATTAAAACAATAAAAATAAATTCATAATTTTATAGCCTGGACTGTTATCCTCTTTTCAGTATAAGCACTAAAAATGTAAGGTGAGAGAAAAAAGAACCTCTTACAGCATTAAACATAGTTTGAAGATTGCTTTATTTCCCGCCGAAGACCACATTATTTATTAACGTTCGTCAAACATAGGCAGCCTTAAACCGGCCAATGCAAATAAAATTTAAAATAAACATGTTTCAACGAAGGACTGTTTCAATGGCAGATTTTAAGTCTTGCTTGTAGGTACTAAAAGAAACAGTGTAAACTAAAAGAAAACTCAATCATCATTAAAAGTCCCGCCAAAAACCGCCATGTTGTTCATTTCAAAATGGCGACACATCTTCATTTGCAACAATGGCGCCGTTAAGTTTACAACGTTATTACCGCGGCAAAGATATTATATCATTACTTTTTTATTACTGATTGTTCATTAAAATTTATTTCAATTATAATGTATGTTAAAGAAATGTGCAATAAACACATGTACCTACTCGTCACCTACCTTTTGTATATAGCTGTTTGTCTAATATGTCATTTCTTATTTTTCATTTTACTTCAGCGCTGCTTTCTCGAGTGAAAAACGGAACGTTATTCATTTTTTCCCGTTAACTTTCATGCTAGAGACTTTGTATTAAGAATGTTTTACCGTGAAGTTGGGTTTCAGAATTCAATATTGTTTAGTATTGAGTGTATGGGAGTTGACAGGAATGTCAAAGTACGGTGATTGCAACATAGACGTCTTCAGACAAATATGTTATTACCTAGTTCTCCGGGTTATTTATTTTCTATTTTTCTCCCCAGTGTTAGAAAATCTGTCGTTTTCCTGGAATGTCTTGTTATTGATCTTAGCTTACAGGAGTTGTAATTATAGACAGCGTAATAGGATGTCTGAATAAAAATTGAATTTGTTGCTTTCTTGGAAAATTTGCAAGATAAGAATATTAGTTTTCTTTCATTTAAAAAAAAAAACGACTCCCTCACTAAGGAATTTTATCCTTGTATCGCGGGTAATTTCACAGACATTCAATTCACATGCACTAAGCTACCATAATATCGACAACTAATACGCTAAAACTAATGAAACATTGAACATCAAGCATCTATAAATAAAATATAACTGAATTGCTTTGGACAGATTGTTAATTAAATAAATATTACCTCCTTGCTGTATATAATTGGCTAAGTCATTGTATTCAACCGGTCTCTGATTGGCTGAAAAATGAATTTAAATTGCTAAATATAACCTTCGTTAAAAAACAACAGCAAATAAAATTGTAGACGTCAGCAAATTATAATTACTACACTTAATGTAATTAGTTACACTTGGATCTAATGATATGTCATAAATTTTGATTATTATTATGTTTTTGGCATTTTTTGGAGGTTGCTAAGTGTCCTTAATTGTGTTAGAAAATGGTTTTCATATTTTTGTTTTTAAACATCTACGCAACTAGAATAATTTAACGTTACAAAATTGTCTACAAAGGCCTGCTTCAAATATTTATAATTACAATTTAATTTTAATTCTTCTGCTAAATTATAATAGTTAAGTACTTGCTAATTAAAATAGTTACATATCGCCATCTTGTCTCAAACTAAGCATAGCTTGTATTATGAGTACTAGACAAATGATACACCTGTAATATACTTCTAAATACATTCATATTATAGATAAATTACGCTCGGACACTTGAGGGCTACTAACCACTAGACCAGCAGGCGATTCTTTTTATTTCAAGTAAGACTTTTCGGGTCTCACGACATGTTCAAAATGTCATTTCTATGAAGAAGGACCGGCAAAGCTTCATAGTTTTACTTTTTTAAAATAGAAAATTACAAACAATTTTCATACAAAGGGATATTTGGCTAGACCAATTCCATTGTGCAATTTACTTATTATCGATTCGTCACTCGAGATTTTCATTATAAAGTTTACGTGTAGTAAAGCCTTACAAGGGAGCCTAGAAAATAAAAAGATATTACATGACACTCAATAATTGAAATATCACTGTCATTTCATCTAACACCCACAAATCATTGACTTAAGGTAAAAACCCTATTAACCGTCCATGCATAACTTTATTGAACTAAAAAGAGACTTTTCAACCTTTTTCCTATCTGACAGGTACGGTGTGAACATATTCAATGAGACAAAAAGATCATGAATTTTCATTATTTTACCACTGATACGTTCTGCAAATTAATAAATAACGATTCAAGAAGAAGGTTATTATTCATTATTCCATAACATTCCCTTTTATAGAAAGTAAAGTGACGGACAATTACCATTCTTGGACGCCAACTATGACACTTAAAGTTAGATTATTGTAACTGTGGAAGCGAGATAACGCGCTACACGTTGTAGAGCGCCGTCTCTTTTTCACAACAGTAATTACACTATTTTTAGAGGTGGTGGTTCAAAGGAGGTTTAATTATTCAAGGCGACGTGCGTTCAAGCATTGCCAATGAGATGCTTTGACAGTTCGCAGTTAATTGGCTCACAATGTTTCATTACGCAAACGTTGAAATACCTTAATTAAATGTAATGTATTTTTTTCGAAAATATTCGTATAAAAATATCTTATTTTAAAGTAATCGAGGAGTTATAGTACCGTTTTATGTCAACTGCAGTTTGATATGTCATCAAATGGAGTTTTCCAAGACAAGTGACATTTTTACAAGCGTTAACGATGATAGGAATCACCGAAATGTAATGAAACGACATTATTTTGTTTTCGACTCGATACGTCACGTGGCTTTCTGCTTTCACACATTCACGCAATTCAGACTGTGTTATCAATAGCAGAAGGCTGGATTACTGATAAGAAATATTTGTCACAATGTTATTTAATAACTAGATTTTTGTTTTAGTATTAGACTTAAGAAAAACAGCGAAATTTTGATAGATTTGACTTTGATTCCTTATGTTTCACATCACAAGAACATTGTGCAATTTTAGTAGGTATATTTAAGTACCTAGTTGTTTAGAAGCCTGGACGCTAATTGGCCCCTTTACCCTACTAGTCTATATCCCAATTATTTAATATTGTGGGTAATACTATACTAACTTCATATTTTAACAACTCTCCCTGGAATATAATGCCTTAGAAATTACTCTACAAAGTTGTCATTGGTCTCGGTATTATCAGTAGCTCTCTTATCTTGTAAACACAGCTTCTGTTTAGCCAAGCTTCATGGTAGAGCTGTACAACTTGTCTGCTAGTATCATCGCCACTAATAAAGAAAAGTTTGAATAATAAGATAAATGTAAAACAAAATTTTTCATTAAATCATGTGCAAAAAGTTTGCGAATTACGTCCCGATTTTTTTGCGATGAGAAAACCTTTTCTAGATGCACTCATATAAATTGATCTATGTTCAACTGCATGCTGTCAGACAGTAGTTTAACGTAGATGTTGCTAGTAACACTACCTTCGTGGTCGATTAGATGAAGAATAAATAAGATCCAATTTTAAATTTGAATAAAAGAATAAGATCGCCACAGAGTGCAGTGTACGTTTCGAGGTGCGGTGTTTGGTTAGCGCGGGCGGAGCGCGCCGCACGCTGCGCCCGCACGAGATAAAGTCTCGCCGCAGCGACGCTTGCTCAGCCCGCTATCTCAAATCTCCTCAGGCCTGTTGTTTCATGTCTTTATCTAAAGAGTTTTCGTTTTAATAACAACATCACATTGTTTGCCAACTAATCCCCTCATCCTCGGTTTGTTGGCGGATGCCAAACGGTAGCTGTTACATGACATACGGCTCTATCTTATCGTGCCCACTCTACAACATATGTTCACTGAACGCTTAATGGAGTTATTATAATTCAAACATTTCCCTAAAATCCAAATCGTTTGCGCTAACGTTAAAACGCAAGCACACAGTATGTGCTTTTTTTGTAGGGAATATTATTAATCTGTATCAATGAACCGTGGATGTAATGAACGGACAATGGCCCGGTCTTAAGGAATCACTCGGTCGCCGTCCGGCCGGCTAATTTCGCGCCCTTTCACCTGTCAATCACACGTCACGGCGCGCGTAAACGACAGCGAGGAACTGGTATTAGCCTTAAACGTAAACATACGTACAGCTATGTAAATTACGTTTTATTACACAAAATAAGAAACGAAGGCTGTGATTTAGTCTGCGCGCGATAGGGAAATAAGTGAAATTGCCTGTGAAAGTGCGCGGCCATTAAAGTTTTCGAGCGTTAATATGTCAATGTGACGTTTAGTTTCGCGCGCAAACTTGCGCCGCGTTCGGCTCCGTCGCCCAGGTATTTGTGCGCGTCCGATTAAATTTTAAACAAGATTAATAAGGAGAACGAAACGATTATGTTGACAATATGGCTTAATGCTGGCCGTAGTGACTGACGAATGGCGCTCTCGGGCGTCCAAAACACTTATGATCGTGCGATTTACAAAACCATAAATACAAATAGTTTTTTTTTTGTTAATGGCATCATTGCGTGTCGGCATGCAATACGTTCCTTGTATAAATGCAATGTTTTTGCAAGATTTACGTAATTTTTTCGTAGCTTTTCCTCCGTTCTTTTCCATTTAGCACATTAAAAATGTTTTAACTGATGTTAATAATTTATTTGCGGTTATTAATACTAGGCAGTTTGCTCGAATATTTTTTTGTGCGGATACGATAAAAGTTTATTCGACTAGTTATTGCCTATTACATACAATGTTGGTATGTTCTCGGCCGATATTTTACAATTAATTTCTATTCATGTGGGGACCACACAAAATTGTAGTTTTTTAGTTTTCCTGGCATTAAATGCTTGATAGTAGGGTGTTCATAACGTGATGCGAACATAAACATCACACGCACTAACGCGCACGTAAACTGCATCGCCTGGACGTTGATGGTGCAAAGTGAATCCCATTAAGTGGACCCACCATGGATACACTTACAGTAAAAACAATAGTTTTTTTCTACAGAACATTATTTTTATTTTTGTTACTATGATTGTCCTTTAATCCAAAAGTTTAGAATTTAGACTTCTAGTAGGTAAATAATAATGAGTTATAGGTTGCACAATTCTTTTTTTTTTATTTTGCGGCACATGTAGTATAACGAATAGTGCTTTAAAGATAAAGTCGTTTAACAAAACTCACAATTACCTTTTAAATCATGTACAATTTTTAACTTCAAAGTAATAATAATTTAAACCGCAATCACACATTAATATCTCAATTTGATTTCTGTCCTTTGAACTTAAAACTTCCTTAGGTTTAAACTAATTTTAAGTATGAACACTACATCTATTTATTCTTCATATATAAATTGTTTCTATTAATTAAATATAACATTAAGTTCAAGTTGCTTAATTGCTTCAATTGTTTTAAATTAAACAATATGAAAACCGCAATTCCACATCACCCTGTATATATTTGACGTCAGACCCACTCTAGTGCTCGCTACCGGCTAGTGCTGTACTGACATCTGTCAAACAGTACATCGCACATGTCAAAACGTCGCTAAAAGGTCCCGATATGATAATGCTTGAGCTTTGAAAGAACTTACTGTTTTAGTATTAATACTGATAAGTTAAAAATTGATTGTAAGTAAATACTTTTGTTGATTGATTTTGTATAAATATGTGAAGTTGAATGTGATGAAATGGAAGATATTTCCTATATAGCTTAGGAAATGGTCTGGTAATAGAAGAATCGCTTGATATTAAATCATTTTTATTGGAAGTTAAGGATGGCAAATTTGCCCAGTTGTGGGTCAAACACTAGTTAAAAGTCAATGGTGTAAGCAAGGTGTATAAGTTACTACCAAAAAAAAAAGTTAAAAAATTAGGTAGGTAACATTTTATAGGCACATTAAGTATCTATGTACGTATATAATATGCACCTACATTGGATATATTATACCTACCTATTCTTTTCATAGCCTGTAGTGAAGTGTCCCACAAGTGGGCAAAGGCCTCCCCCAAGTCCTTCCACGATTATTAAAATAAATACCCATGCATTTATTTTTAGTAACTACGTTTTATTACAACCCACCCATACCTCCGATCCATTTGAGTTTTATTTCATAACACTTACGTAGATACCTATAAGGCGGCGTTTTTACATTTATGTGTAATAAATTACATAGCGACAGTTACTGTTGGCCGGCGATCCTTGAATTAATTACTTTAATCGTGAGACTCGATGGCTAACGGAATAAACAAGATAATTGAAAAGCTAAAAACATGAGAAGTCTTGTGATGATTGGTTCTTCGAGTAGGTAGAAATAAATTAGGATTTTTCACAAAATAAAACGTATATAAGTGACTTGACGTTATTGTAAAGATTCTTACCTACACTTCCATCGCTATAGGTGTCCAGAAAATATGGGGAGCCTGCTAATATTTATCAACATCAACACAACACCATCTAGTCTCAAGTTAAGCATCTTAAAGTAGCTTGTGTTATGAGTACTTACCTACTAGACAATTGATAAACATAATTATGTATTTCTAAATACTTACATATTATAGATAAATTACACCCAGATACAGAACAAATGATCGTGCTCATCACACAAACATTGGTCCTGGGTGGGAAATGAACCACGACCTCTGGTATAGTCAGGGTCACTAAACCAACAGGACCAGTCAAACTAAACACTAGACTATTAGGTAATATAAAAGTGTGAATTTGTAAGTGTCAATGGATTTTTCAAACCGCTGTAGCAATTTCCATGAAATTTGGTATCGAGTTAGCTGACATCCTGAACTAACACAAATGCACCTATAACCGACTGTGTCAGAAAGGGGTAATGATTTTGCAGCTATAACCGACATTCCCGCGAAGGATGTCGCGAGCAACAGCTGGCATTTCATAATCAAACTCATTCATAGACAAATTCTGAACACTACCTACACTTTTGGAGATAATGTTATAATGTGTAGGTATAACATGTTATAAATAAGTAAAAAAATATTCGTATATTAAACCTAGTAGAGAACAATAGTAAGAAATATTCGTCATAAAACGCGATTAGTATACAACACCCTGTCTATACCCTATAACAATGTAACAAGCAAATATTTAAATAGAGATATGTTAATTACTAATTAAGCAAAACAAAATGGAGTCCAACGTCGATCTAGTGACGTCTGCCCTGTCAACATATGCTGTATTTAGATATTCATAGATACAGAGAAACTAGTAGCTAGAACAACTGCTTTTTCTTTAATACAGTTGTTAATGTCAGATGTAGAATAAGTTATAATAAAATTAGTTACTTCTATCTATGTCTATCTGAAGCCTAAGACAAAGTTGTCTAGTTTTGTTTTTCTAATTGTTTAACTAGCAAATAAGAGCATAATATTTACATTACATGAGTTCATTCATTTTGGTTTGTGAGGAATTCGAAACGATGGTACTTTTAGTAAACCCTTGTATAGTACCTAAGGCTTATGTTTTTGGACAAGTAAGTAGTTTTAGTTCTCTGTATCTTCATACCCGTATGATATAATACGCATTCTATTGTTTAAAATCAATGGAATACGTAAGAAACCACTTAAAATTCTTTCTTAAACAAAAATATTACATTTCATTTTAAACATAAGTGCCGTACGTAGATTAAAAACGTTGAAAAATTTCACATAGGAAGACCAGTAATCCATTAGTTTTAGCAACTCTTTAATTTCCACTATAAGGAAACACCTATTTTAATGAGAATAAAGTAGTTTCAAAGTGCTTCATACATAAGTAGGAAGAGTCTACATAAAACCTTCTTGATAAATTTATGAAAGCCAGCATGGAAACAGCTCGCCGTACAATTATGTCGGTTATTCCACGTTGATTACAATGTTATGTGGATAAAAACAGCGGCTATTAACGTCTAGGTTTCCTACTATCTATCATCCGCTGCGTGTATAATTGTATTCGCGTTATTACACAGACGCGGAACTCAAACCTGTTTACAGGGATCGAACCCGTGACCGATACATCCCTGACCCACTGCGCCGACACACAAGCAAACTTCAACATTATTTGTGAGCCCAAATAACCACTAAATCCAAGAATTATATTAGTAAAGCCAGAATTATCGTAAATATAGATGTTCCATTACAAAGTGCAGGTAAACATTTCCAATTTGTCTAATTCATGTTAATATTGAGATGCGGCCGACGCGGCGACGCCAAAACATCGCGTTACGCAATGCACAAGACACATTACCATGCTTCAGATAACTATCAAACTTTCAACGATAGAAAATGGTTAATATTACGCCAGGGGTAGGTAGCTACCGCCCACCTCGGCACAACAGATTTATCGATCTATTTGTAACAACACATCTAATAAATCCATCACCACGGACAGACGAACGTGTTAATTCACAAACATAAATCAGCCGAGATTTACTTTATGTAAGACTCGAAAGCGACCAATTTTTGATGGCCGTATGATTGAATACGAACCTTCGTGGACAGGTGTCATCGCGACTGGCAGTAACGGCCGCTGAAAAAACATTTACTTCAAAAATAGAATTCGGATTCCCGCGCTTAATTGCGGCCCCGCCAATGAGCGAGCGTTGCGTGCGAGCGGGAAAACTAAAACATAGAGCGAGATAGAGGTCGTGGTGCGGTAAGCCCCGCCCAGCGGCCAACATGGCGGCCGAGGCGATTGGCCGAGCGCGCGCCTCCTCCGGGAAAGCGCGGGGAAATGCGGGGCGGCGGGAAAACTCCTACCTATGCACGTTTTTTAAGTGGCCGGCAATGGCTGGTTAATTAGGAATAGCAATTTATAAAGGCATTCAATAGTTTGAGTAACGACTGATTCCTTAATAGGTCAATATAATTAATTAAAGGTAATTTTGATCGGCTTAGTTTAACACGCATCTTTGCTCGTGTGTTGCGCGTTGTAAATAGAATTTGCTTAAAATGTAACTGGTTTTCTGTGATACATTGTAAGTTGAAGTTATTTATAATCAAAGAAAAGTTGCTGGTTTACATTTTGATTACAGATACAGGTATATGATATTTCATTTTATGTAGTTTTCTAGCCATCGCTCTAACCTTTCTGAATGTCTTTCAGTTCATAACAAATTTATGACTAAATATCTTTCTGTCTAAAAACTCTGTTGAAATAAAGTGAAAATTAACACTGCCTCTCATTCTATCAAGGTTTCGAGGTAATATAGAGAGATATGCCTTTTAATTTTAAACTGTCCTAAAATTAAATTAAAATAGATATCTACATGACGAGAGACTGTCTATCTAGTATCTATGTCTAAGACCTGAGGAGGTAAAAAAGGAAGAGGAGTTTAACATAAAATGGCCGAAGGTAATATCTAGTTAAATTACTAACCATCTGTTTCAATGAAGAGTTAAGTTGTAAGTACAGAGACAACCTAATAAATTATTCAAAACCATATGTGATGTGTCATACTTAGTGAAACTACTAAGTTATAACGATAAATTTAATGTAGGTAATACATATTAATTAATATCGGTAGTGATAAAAATTGCGTTCAAAAGCCTAGTAGGTTTCATACCTGTTTTAGTTGTTATTTGAATCTAAGTTAAACCTATTTATTTTGAGTTATATGTCTTACCTCTCGGCCTGGTAGTAAGTATACCTATCTATCGGCCTAGCTGTCTTACCTAGATGTTAGATATTATTAATGAGAATGGATAGATGGATATATGCTAAACTTTAACACTAAGAACTAGACGAAATCTACTGAGTTTTGAAAGAAGGTTAGCTCGTAGAGTTGGAAAAATGAAAGTCGAAGAGTAGGTACTAAGTAGGTAAGTGAATATGAGTATTTGTTGTATTTAGTACTTCATCTCTATATCTTTTAAACCAATGAGAGTATTTCATCAAACCTGTAGAGTCTGAAACCTTTAACAAATGTCAAAGCCGAAGGTGGTCTCTATTCAGTGTGTTGGTACAGAGACAGGTTTTTCTTTGTAAGTACAGGACCTAGTGTTCTAATCTTAGCTTAGACTGGGCCTGTAGACATTTCTCCAAAATATTGACTAACAACTGACAATTAAGTCCTAGTCACAACACTTGTCAAAAAGGAACTTCAAAAGTTACACTTGAAGTTTTCTTTTTCTGAATAAGCTAATTTGCTGTAAGTTGCCTAGCCCGTAAGTGTTGTAGACATACCTAAACTAGCCTAGTAATTATTTAAAAAAATATCTTGCAACTTTTTTTTAAAGATTAGACCTGTTTTGAATCAGTTTTTAATTATGAAATATTTTATAAAATTCCTATTAGTCTCTTTAGAGATAAGCAATAGTAAATGATCAGCGTAAATAGAGTTAGTTAATCTTAGCTAAATCATTATTTGTACGGCATTATTGCTAGAAATAATGTTTACCAATTATCATTTTCATGGTAATTAACCAATAGGTAATTAATTTAGTCTTTCTTGATCAATAATAACTAGCGACACACCCCAGCGTTGCACTTGTATAATATTCCTCCAATAAACCTTCCTCTTGAAACATTCTATCTATTAAATAAAAACCGCAACAAAATCTGTTACGTAGATTGAAAGATCTACATACATAGGGGTACATAGGCATACATAGGAATAGACAGACAACGTGATGAACTGCAACGCATTGCCGTGCACCGACCAAACGCGGGAGAGTTTGCACGGCGGTTCAGGTTTAGTCAGTAACAGTCTGACACTACCCACTACTTCCCTCGAGGAGGTGGGTGTCCATGAGAATTCTAGTCTTACCAAAAAAAAAAGAAAGTCTACCACACACAGGGAAGCGACTTTGCTTTATACTTTTTATTGATAATGAAAATAGCGTTGTGCTCTGGAATTTGTAGTAGCGTACTAGCGTCTTCTCCACAGCTACACTTAGGAAACTATCTAGAGTGGGCGAAGTAGAGCTCAGAATTCCCATCCAGTATCATTTTGACCTATTAAAAGTGCTACTTAATATCCCTGTTTAAGTAAATGACAAGATTTTTCGAGTAGTTCTTAAATTATTGAGGCGTAATGGGCTTAGAAACGACGGGTAGCTTTTGTAGAGTCGGAGTACAATAGGAACCCGGGGTTTCTTGTGTCGTTTAGGGTGTTAAGTTCACATTAACTTAACACTTATGTGGGTCATCTAAATCAGTAGTTTGAACAGTATCTTATTACCTAAAGAACTGACCAGACGTGAAGTGCCTTCAAGACTCATACCACGTATGTATCTGAGTTGTTGATGCCGTCATAACTTCTCATAGATTTAACTGTTTTTTCTGTTCTGTTAAAACACTTAAATCCTCGCCAGTAATACTAAACTTGCGATTTTATTATGAACTAGTTTTACCCCGCGGCTTCATCCGCACGGAAGTCAGTTTTAGCTGCAAAAACATTAACGTCCCTTTACGTGGTAAAAAGTAAACAAATTGGTAGCCGTTTGAGTGTGAACAAGTGACAAACATAAACAAATACTTTTGCCTTCGTATCACTAGAATAGCAGATACCTACATAAAGTAATGCTATGCACTGCCATGCACGGACACCAAAACGCGGATGACGTAGCAAAGCGGTTCAGGTTTAGTCAGTAAGAGTCTGACACTACCCGCGGCTCCCCCCGGGGTCGCACATATTTCGAAATCCTGAATTTCCGTTTATTACCCTGCAATAAATGGTGACTACATAGTTATACCGAACTACTGCGTAATGTACATAACTTTCCTACGAATAGAGAGACTTAAAAAGGCCCTTTAAGTTACAGAACCTTCATAATAATATACATAATGTTTAGTACAATTTTACAAGATCAATAAACAGTAACAAAATTTGTTACAATAACCATTAACGTAGGTAAAAAGAAACAATTATCGACCGTTTTACAGCTCTAACTTAAATACATGAATAATAATAGCTCACTTTCATAAATAAATAATAAGTAATAACTAAACGCCATGACACTCCTACAAAAAGAAAAAAATTAAAACACACAACAAATAATTATCGCCAACCAACAACAAATAAATACGAAATAACAGATCCTTACAAAATGTCAAGCATCAACATTATAAAGGATATCTAAGGACACGCGATTAACGTCAGGATAATACAAAACCCGTTTAAATAACATTAAGAAACGGAATATAGCTATTTACAGAAATGTTCAAACGCCTGACAAAATTATTGTAGCAATAATCACCTCTGGTCGTTGCGAAATCACCTCATTAAGATATATTGCTATCTTTAAACAACGATATTGCTGTAAATGATTAAATTGTATATTTTGATATGTATTGAATTGGCTTTAAACTCCATGGATAGCAAAGTGTTATCACAGGCATGTGACTGGCCTGTTGGTCTAGTGGTTAGTGACCCTGACTGCTGAATAGAATGGGAACGATTCCCACCCAGGACAAATGTTTGTTTGATGAGCACGATCATTTGTTCTGTGTCTGGGTGTAAATTATCTATAATATGTATGATTTGGATAGGTATATATTTTGAACTACGCTAGGATTAAATTCCGATTAAAACGATACTACTTATAGTCTACTTTGAAACCAAATTGGAAGCTCTAGAAAATTTTACCAACTTCGAATTAATATAGATATAATCAAAGGTTTGGGAATGACAATCCTTATGACAAGTGACTGCCATTTCGATACATTGGAGCGATTCAATGAGCGCTAGGACTTGGAGAATGGAAAAAAAACCAAGTTCAGAGTTATATACAACCAATTCATAGCAAATAAATAAAATCTTAACAAATCATCTACATTCTTAATCACGTAAGTATTTATTAAATCGCAAGTCTTAGGACCTAGGTTGTTAACTAGAAAACTTTACGAGACCTATCCATCTAATTATTCCTGTACCAAATTGGGGTCACACTTCAATGCCTGACAAATACCTAACAGACCATCTGTCTGCCTAAGTAATTATCGTCACACATGTAGGTGTGAATTAACCTAATGCTGATCTAATCTACAAACAAATGGTTATTGGGTCTGAGTTAGAAAGGCGGTGGTGGACGCTAGTGGCCCATGATGGATGGTAATGGACATGCTGCCATGTTGCTAGCCAGAATGAAAAAGTGAGCTTTGATTAAACGTTTCAAAAGCAATCACGTTTGTTACTGATTGTCGTGATTCCATTGTTTGTGCTGCCATTAAATTGGTGAAGAATAAAGCGATTATTTAAATCGGATAATATGAAAAAGATTGCTACCTTACTGTAATTAAGATTAGATTAGGTTTTTTGCAATTTTTCAACTGTTTTTTACTGCAAATCTTACACAGGTAGATCTAGAAATTGTACCAAGGTAGTTTTTCTCAAAAATAAACTTGGTCTAACGAATGTAATAGACAAAAAACAACAGTAGCAATGTTAATCTTTTGCACACAAACCGTTATGCAATCTAAAAAAAACATTTCTCATTTCTATGGGCTTAAAATATATTTAAACAAAACAATATGAGCAGAGATCCAGGCAGCACATGTTGCCACCTACAGCGTTACAACAGTAGGTCACAGATAAATCAATCCGTTTTCAACTATTTTGACAGCTACCGACGCCATTTTGAACTTGCCAGAGAAATTCACTTGTGTGGTCCAAATATACGAAATAAAATAACATTATGAAAAAGCACATGGTGACATTTTTAGGAATATTTTTTATTTGCTCTTTTGGGAGTTTTTAAAAGATTAGCTTGAGATTATTTGAAGCAGTTAACTAATTTCGATTTTGATGTGTTGTATATTGTGACTATGAGATCACCCACATGACATACTATGTAAAATGTCTTGGAGGAGTATTTGGCATGATGCAAAATGAAATGCATTATGCACGTATATTTAGAAAAGAGAGTTAGCCGATGTAAGTAAAGACTAGTTGAAGTAAGACGCAAACAGCAAATTTAGTAAAAAAATACACAATAACAGTTTTATGATTTTAAATGAATTAAACATAATTCAGATTCAGTTTCAATAAACTTCTAACGGCCGACACCTTAAAAGAGTTTCTAAAGCGAATTAAAAAAAATACTTAACAAGGCATTGCAAGTTTGCAACGCTGCCTAGTGTCGATGGTCAGTAATTAATTATTTCCTTACATTGACGTAACATTTAAAGAATATGTGGCCTTTTAAGAAAGAAAGAAAGAAAAACACAATAGGTTTATGTAAAATAGAGTCTCAGACATTGTACCTATTCATATATTCGGTGTACATTTATTAGGCTTATTATCTATTTATAAAAAAAGGAGTTGCGCCGACCCCAAGCAAAATGGGATGAGGGCAGGAAGATGATGATAATTATCTGCTTATAATTATGCACTATTCTATCTCTAATAACAATGTCCTTGTCGTAAGGAAATTCTTTAGTACTATAATAACATTTATTTATCAAAAACTTAAATAATTTCCTTTTGAAAGACGTTACGTTGAGATTTTATAGGTTTACGTTTTGAATATCTACTATACATATATGGGTGTGTTGTGCTCGTTACAGGTAATACCATAAAAAAGCACAACGTACAACACAATAATATTTAATCGTTATTCATTCTAATAGAATGTCAGTTGTTCTAAACCTAGTCTTAATTGAAGCTAATCAGTCAGTGCGATCGGCCGCGGGAACTGTGGCACGCAATTAGCAAGCTGAGGTGAACTGCTACCGAACTGCGCTGTACACTGGGCGAGTAGATTATTACTATTCACAAATAGTCGGCTGATAGTCTGGATTACTACGTATGTTACTTATTAACCGACTATGTCTGAGAAGGGATAATGTTTTTGCAGCTGTAATCAAAATTCGCGCGTGCGAAGTCGCGGGCAACAGCTATTATAAGTCCATAAATTGTACTTTTTCTGAAAATATTTTAAGACGTTTTAAACGTTTTTCTGACAAAGAATTTACTTCTGCTGTCAAACTAGAATCATTAGTACATCGTTTCATTGTTTATATCGCTCAAATTGCCCAAGTTATGGGTCAAAGTCAATTTACTCATTAATACAGATAATTAGTATTTTCTATGTCATATATCTATGTTTCTGCGTCTAGCGCTAATCATCTTTATGTGGTCAACAAAAAGATTTTTTACCAGTCACATGAAAAGGTTTAAGGTTATCATGAAAAAGTACTTATTTTATATCAATTAATCAACTCCGCCTATCTTGGCATGTTGGATATAGGCCTCCCCAAGTCATTCAATTTCTGCTTAAGATTTCGGGTATAGGTAAAACAACAAGACCTCGACAGTTCATCATACGGTCAGTAAAGAAATTCGCATAGCAAAGTCAAACTTACAAACTGTCATAAATGTTCTGCGACCTTTCCAACTGTGTTCAATCAGTTTTTAGTAGACTTTCGATGTTAAAATTATGAAGTTAATGTGTTCTGACCGATTTTGTTCATTTCAGCAAGTGTTTAACAAAAGTCGGTGTGCGCCTTGACGATCAAACTGGGACCTTTGTCTCGGAAGTCCTACGGATGCCTCGATATACGGAGGCTATGATAGCCTAGTAGTAAGACCTTAGTCTTACAACTAAAAAAATATTATTAATTAGTAAAAACATATTATTTCAATACTCCTGTAACGTATTGCCTTTTTTTGCTTTAATATATCTTGTCAATCTGACAGTATCCATTTTCTTTGCTGACCATATTTAGTATGTACCTACCTTGTTTTGTCCAACATTAATTACTAAGATACAGTTCCAGATTATATCTTCAAGCCAATCTCTTTCCCATGGTACATATCCGTTGACAAACCGCCTGTAGGTCTCAGCCTAGTATTCTAGTATTTAGTCATTTGGCAATACCTAGGCAGCCTAGTCTAACTTATCAGAGATCGAAAGTAAAACCTCTGTCGTATTGTTAAATAGAAATTAGTTGATATTGTTGTTGTATTGTTTATGATAAGGTTGGTGTAGCAGTTTATTTATACGATGGGCCTGTTGGTCTAGTGGTTAGTGGCCCTGAGTGCTATACCAGAGGTCGTGGGTTCGATGCCCAACCAGGACAAATGTTTCTGTGATGAGAATGACCATCTTTTGTTTTATGTCTGGATGTAATTTATCTATAATATGTAATTATGTATGTATTTAGAAGTAAATAAGTGTGTTTATCAGTTTTAGTACTCATTATTAAAAACAAACTCTGCTTAGTTTGAGACTAGATGGCATTGTGTGAAAGTCTTGGAATATTATATTATTATTTGGTTCATGTACAACACTACCTTTACAGGTAATTACCCAGTGCGACATGTTGGCATACATAAAAACAAGAATTAAAATATTTACCACAAAATTTAAATTGAAAATAAAAGGCATGTATTTGAAGTTGGTGTGATATAATTTTGAAATAGTATCTAGCCAATGTCGGCCTATTATCCCTCATCCACACAGAGCTCGCAGAAGATGTTACCACTCCTTTCGATCTTGAGCAGCAAGTCCGATGTACTTCCAGCCGAGACCAGTTAAGGCAGCCTCTTCCTCAACAGAACGCCTCCAGGTGGTGCGAGGGCGACCTATCTCTTTCCATGCGCTTGCCACGTCCTACCTTATTTGGACAGATGGTTGTTTTGACTCCTCATAACATGCCCAATCTAGCTCCACTTCTTGCGTAAGACTGATTTTAAAACTAGCGTTAGACTAAAGTACGTAAAGAAAGTAAAAGATTTGCAAATGACAGCCAAAAAAAAACATGTTTTAATTTGAAAATTAGGGTCTCAAAATTGTAATCGATCAGCAACTATGCTCGTGGGTAAACATACATAATAAGCCCCTTCACTGTCGTAGTGGCCTTGCAGTTCTATGCACGAGGTGCAGGTTCGATCCCCAGCGCAGACTAGTACCAATGTGACTTTTTCAAAGTACTTTCTTAATTATTCTAAGACACTACTGACAAATGGTGAAGTAAAAACATCGTGACGAAACCTGGATTCCAATTATTGGAATCTGAAATTGCCATTCCGCAGTGAGCTAGCGTGGTTATCAATACTCAAAACCTTCCCTGTATGAGAAGAGGCCTGTGCCCTGCAGTGGGACGTATATAGGCTAATTTATTATATTTATATTTATTATTATAAGCCCCTTCATTAGTTTCTGTCCCAACCTTGCCACTGCACTGCTAAGCGATGACAATCACAAAAAACTAATTAAAGAAACGTCACCCGACATATCATCATACGTCAGTAATTACTCAATGTGAATGTACATTACAATAAGAACAAGATAAGTGCAGAATGCATGCGGAACCCGCTCTCCGGAAGATGGCGTGTCTTGTAATGTGAGAGGTAGAGTCGCAATGGCGGCGAGCTGTTAAGGGAAAGCGTTTTAGGGTGTAGTCTCTTATGTAGCGATTGGTAAATAAAGTTTAACTAGTAAAGTTTTTACCAGAATGATTTCATTAAAGTCATTTGATCTGTAAGTGGGGTAATTATATCACTTTACATGAGTTTAATATGTTTTCTGCTTGCGGGATTCGACATTACCTAAATGACTACCATGAGAAATGACGAAACAAACTCGTGTTTTTTTTATATTTTATGTTTAAAAAGTATGGGGTCACATTTACACACTTTTAAGGTTCTTACTGTTTTTATTCGTACTTCTTCTTTTCCTTTTTTCTTATTTGAGTATGGTTGGCGTAAAACCAGCTGTCAGAATGTTGAAGCCACCCGTAGGCCTCTGACGTGGCAACACCCCCGAAACATTCTCAGGTGTGCTGGTTTCCTCACGATGTTTTCTTTCACCGTTTTTAGCAAGTGATTATTACCTACTTTGTGATGAGCACATGAATTTGAAAGACATTGGTGTTTACCGGAATTTGAACCGACTGGCCTGGGATTTTGACTCACCAGGTAACCGTGTCACAAAACTCCTACGACCATACCGCTAGGTACGTATCCTTTTTTTTGGGAAGTCACTTGTTATAGTGTTTTATTCGCTTTTTAAGACTTAGATATATTATTTTTTTAATATAAAACGACTCCCTCACTAAGGCAATTAATCCTTTTTTACGGGGGGTTTAATAGCTTTCAATTCACATACATAAAGACACCCAGACTCAAAGCAAGCCTTTGTGGATCGCATAAATTCTTGTCCTACGCGGGGATCGAACCCGCGACACGTGGCGTACAATGGTAATTGGCGTGGTGACCTATACCACTCGGCTATCCGTGCAGTCAAATGGGCCTTCCTGTTGCAAAGTTTATGTTTTTAAACATAAACTTTGCATAAACTTTGCATAAGGTAGGCAGAGTGTTATGTAATTATTTCTTTTATGTTACTCTTTAACTTACACCACAAAGTTAGCAAAAAACGCGAGTTTCTTAGACTTAGAACCGCGTTCACGGTTGGAGTCTCATTTAGAGCGATTAGATCTATACTACTTATAAGTAGAACAACATCTTAATTACTGAAATAATGCGGTTTAATAGTCTATACTGTTTTTTAAGGCCATTTATTTCCAATTACCCAAATTTTCATGTAAGTTTTTTAAATATGTAAGCAAATCACAATCAGTTTGACGGGCCTGTTGGTCTAGTGGTTAGTGGCCCTGACTGCTTTGCTATACCGGAGGTCGTGGGTTCGATTCCAACCCAGTACAAATGTTTATTTATTGCAATATTTATTTATTACATTCATTCAAATCCACAGCATTAACATAGGTCTACAAAATAAACCTTACTATACACTTATACAGAGCTACAAAACGTTATAAACAAAAACAAGCAAAAGCACAGAGTATAAAACAACATAGAGTGTACGTAGCATAGACTATAGAGTTACTTTCTATAGACCCGGCCCGGCATGGCGGCGGCCACGCGACAGACAGACCGACTCGTGTTTTTGTGCGAGTACAAATTACGTCAGTGATAGTAAAGCCACTGGATATGTGTGTACAGAAGATCCAATCTGAAAGAAAATAACTAAATTGTTTGAGACAACGTTTTTTTACAAATAATGTTTCAATCATAATGGATTTTGGAATAATACATGAAAATTATTAAAACATGAAAATGAAATTGGACTCTGTTGGTAATATTGAAATATCTGTTTTTTTCTACATGCATATTATAGTATGTATACGGCACATACAAGGAAATAACATTTTTAAATTTTTGACTAACTGTCTGTTTGTTCTCCCTAATCTCTGAAACGGCTGGATGTTGACGATGATTTACCCGCAGGTAGCTGATGTAATGTAATAAGAAGTAACTTAGGATGCTTTTATTTTAGAGAAAATCACATTTTATTTCGGAAAATAATCTAATTAACATTTTTGGCAAATTCCACGAGGACGAAGTCGCAGGAACAGCTAGTAATTTACGCAAGGAGAATTAGAACATGACATCGAAAAAATTTTAAGGAAATTTTACGAGAAAACTTATCCACACTCAGAGACTAAGAAGTCATAAACAGATAAACAGAAAAACTTTTTCAGAAATAACAAAATAAAAAGAGTAGATCTTCTGCTTTAATTTATAATGTAGTGCAATGCACTGTTACTACATTCGCGGTTTCATCAATTAATGGCGACATATTTGCATATTTTTGCTATTAATTTGCATTTCGGCGTGAATACGTTTATTTTTAATGTTTTTAAGTAGTTTTGAGTATTATCTTTATGTTTTTGTATTTGATAACGGGATTTGTTAAGTAACACTTAACTGGGGACCAAGAAGGTCGTTAAAGGTGGTCTTAAACTGTCAAATAAGGTTTTTATTTTGTCCTAAGCAATGATTTGAAAATGAAAGTACTAAACTACTTATATTAGCTTTTAAATAAGACCATGAAGTATACGACGGTATATAAGTACCTACGGTAAATAACTATTAAAATTAAATGAAACGGGTCCTCGTGTAGTAAACATATAATAACAAATACGATTAAATTGAGATCACTTTCTGGGGCCTACCACCACGTCTAAAAGTAATATTATTGCAATGTGGAAACGCGATAGCGCACTACAAGGCGTAGAGCTGCGTCTCTCTTCCACAACTGCAATAACATAACATTACTTTAAAAGGTAGCGGCCCCTTGAAATGGGATGAAAAATTATTATTTCTATAGTATAGATATAGATAGTCCGCAGATATGCGCGAGAAATCCCGTGGAGGGTCCAGGTCCAGGTCCAGGGCTTTGGCAGTAAAAGGGACCCGGGGTGGTTTTAGCCGGTGGGTATCCTACATATCCCTACGCTGTGCCCTCGGCGTGGGTTGATGTGATAAGCTTTTCACCCCGAACAAAGAAAAGACGAAATAGTGCGCGTTGGGTTTCTGACATAGTCAGATTTGCAGGCAGTTGAGTTGTGGACGCGAAGTCTAGAGACTAGAGTAAAGTGGCAGAAGAAAGGAGAGGCCTATATCCAGTAGTGGGTAATTCCGGGCTGACATAGTGCTGATGAGGCCGATGTATTAGGGATAACAACTAACATACCATACCCTAAAACGCTTACATAACCTATTACGTATAATAAAGCAACGATATAGAGATTGTGATTGTCAAAGTCAGCGCACGCATTACATAAGTAACCTATTAAAATTAAAATAAGATCACAAAGTTTAATCTTACGCACAGTCAGTTAGACAAGGAGAAAAAACTTTGACCTAGATACCGTTTTACGTTTTGGTAACAACTTTTCGATTTTGCGCTATGAAAATATGCACTAGAGTGAATGGATGGCTAAGACTCATCAAATGATTAAGAAAGTGATGAGTATGAAAGTTTATGAATGGAGAGGAAGGGGAAGGCTAAAAATGGATGAATTGTCTAAGGCATAATATGGAGAAAAAGGACTAAATGATACTGTAACGTGTAATGAATGGAAGAAAAAAAGCGTATTGCGCTGACCCCAAGTAAAATGGAATAAGGGCAGGAAGATGATAAAATAGATGGATTAATGTTTGTTACTCTATACTCTAACCTGTAGTAGGTAGTTGTGGAAGTGTGATAGCATATTTACGCGGCGTAGAGCGCCTTCTCTTTTGTTAGAAGTGGTGGTAAGCCATCAGCTAGCTGGATGGTTTCCAGGAATAAAGAAAAAGACAATCATTTCGTTTTTTTTTGCCAATGCAAGCTCAGTATTGAACTTTTTTTTTTCTTGGGAAATCATCAAATGACCCCGCCCGTTGTGGACGCAGCGGAAGGAAGTGTCAAACTTATACTGACTAAAACCACTATGTTCCTTCTGGAGCCCTTTGGGTGCCGGGCGAGCGGTAACTCTTACGAACATCGCGCAGCCCCGGCAGAGCCCAGTAAAAACCTACATAAAATACGATTAGACTTTTAACGAACCATGTAACTACTTTGTAAGAGCGTAATTTACCTAATTACCTTTTATCTGCACAGAAGCATTACTTAGTTGGGCCAGTAGCACGGTAAGTTATATAAGTATGTTTGTGTAACATCTTCCTACCGGTGGCTGGTCTACAGGAACTGCGTGCCTATTCTATTAGCTCTGACCAAGCTTCCTGATACTGAGTGATAGGAACTGTGATTAGAGATAAATGCCTCTCTTTTAAGTGTAACTTAAGTGTGGGCTGTAGTGGAAGCTATGATATTTTTTATTATCTTAGCTTCTAGTGTTGTTTGAAGACGCTTTATCCATTAACCATCTATTGCTAGGCCTTCCTTTTCCTCACACTTTTTTCTATGTATCGCCTCCCTCACTTAAGTACTTTCAACAAGCTTGTATCGTTCATGTTAATACATGACTTTTCGAAAACATATCTTTGTCCACAAATTTCAGCGATTTCTATTAAATTTATTTATTTGTCTAATGTCTAGTCAAGGCACTAGACGTGTACAAAATTGTACACATATCCCCAGAGTGGGATTGTCAATGCCAACGGTGCAAAATTCTATGAAGGCAAACACTTTCCCTAGTTGTTATTCGAGTACCTATACCAGATTTATGATGATGTTAAACTGGAATTTTGTCTACATTCAATAACAAAAGTATTTCGTTCGCCTAGCTCTTGGTGTGGCAAACGCTTTATGTATGGTTCTTTAATGTTCCTTAATAACTTGAGAGATTTTAATATATCACTAAAATACGGCTAAGAATAAGTGATATGAGTTAATTTTTAAAGGTAAATCGATATTAATAAAAATAAGCAATTTATATTTTCTCAGTGATCTAAATAACAAAATTGTAGAGCAGGGTATTATAATTTTATTTCACTTAGGTTTGTTGTAAGCATATATCTATCATATAGTACATATCTATTGAGAATCTTGACCTTCTCAAAACAGCCTTTATATGAGGTTTTCCAAAATGTAAGCTACACTTGATCATTTACGTTCGGCCTCCAGTGCTCAGGACTTAAGGTTTTACATCAAAGTACTGCAAAACCTGTATGAAATACCCTCTACATTGATTCAGTAGGGTCACATTTAATTCATACTCCATTTCCTTGTAAATTGACCAAACATACCTCATTAAAAGAGCACCTGATTAAAAATAGTTTTACGACAATCCCTTTATAATTCAAAACAATATTTTAAGCATGAATTAATAACCTGCGTCGAAACGACATCTCGTTAAAGTTATTAAAATTAAAATTTTATGAACGCCGTTAGGGTTTTAATGAAACTGTCTTACTTTCTATCGGACATAATAACTTAAAAAGAGGCTTGTAAAAATCGAGCACATGTAGAGATAAAAACAAAAAAGTATCAGCTCTCCTTGTTAAGCCGAAATAGTACAATCGAGTCTTACCACGAAACATCGCAGAACAAAACACCGCGAATTGTAACACATCCATTACTACTTTTCTCAAAGGTGAAATTTGCACAGCAGTCTAAACACGCAATGTAATGGTCTCATTGCGGTTGAACCCAGTCAGATGTTAAACTAGTTAATTTCATAGTGGGAAGACCCTATCACTGAATGGAAAGGCGAGTTGTACATTTCACCAAGTATAAAACGCTCGTGGGGATCACGGATTGCACCAGTCAATACTTAGAAGTCGTCAACAGCATCTAAACTATTCAACATGATCGCTTTTGTAAGTTATTTATTATATTTTTTATTAGTGACATAATATTACAGAAGATAAATAGAACGGAACGTTTTCGCGGGCTTTTAGGCTGTATCGTGTGTTTCCTTTGCTTTAAAAGTTCAAAGTGTCATTTACTCATTCAAGATGGCGTACTTTGTTCGTTATATCTTAAATGTATATTTTTAATTTGAATTTTTATTGTAATTACTTTCTCACGCTCTAAATGTGAATGAACGTATAATTTTAACATATTTTTTGTTATTGGTAGTGACATAATGTGGTTGCGTCACTATTTTGTTGCCACCAGTGTCATGGTGAATGCGCTGTAAAATTTTACGACTCCATAAATAATTAACCGTACAATATACAATCTATTTATGGTTAATTGCATTTAATATTATAAGGAGGAAACTATGATGGGCCCATAACTTTATATGTAAAATTCTTAATTAGAAGTGGAAATTATATGACTGTTTTTAAGATAATAGTTTTCTTCGTGTGTTATTTATGATATTCTTAATCTCTCAAAAACAATCGTTGAATACAGTACAGGTTAGTGTTTACTTGAAGCGCTGAAGCGTATCATTGGATCCAATGTGATACTATCACGATACGTCTTGATTTCATCTCGAATTACAATTATACTAACTAAAAAACATGGCAATATCAAGTAGCATTTTTGGACCTCAATTTACTTACTTTCTGATCATAATTCAGTCATTTGAAAAATACTGCAACTGAATGACCTAGCAAGAAAGTTGTAACTTAAACCGTCAACCCGACCACTATTCGTATTTCTTCAGAAAGTACAAAGTCGTAAGACCAAAAATAACACCAGCCACATCACTTTTTAACACAGATTTCCCTTCAACCAATCACTAAAACTTTTTGAGTACCACTTGTGTATTTAATGAAGAATCATAAAAGATTAAAAATAACACCTACTTTTTTCTCAATACAGTTTTCCCTTCAATCACTAAAACTTCCCTCCATCTTTCAGAGAACAGCCGCCATCTTCCTCCTTGCCGCTCTGGCCAGCGCCCGTCCCTCTGAGGACTGGGAGCCAGAAGGGCACTCGCACTCCGAGCACACGAAGCCGTACCACGTGACGGTGGTGAAGAAGATCGGCGTGCCCGTCCCTCACCCAGTCGCTGTATCTGTACCGCAGTACGTGAAGGTTCCTATCCCTCAGCCCTACCCCGTCCATGTGACTGTAGAGCAACCGATACATGTGCCTGTTTACAAGGTAAGCTATTATACAAGGTTCTAAATGTATTAGTAAATGGAAAGGTATACATACTCTTTTGGATACAGATACTTTTAAAACAGGACGATAGCTGTTGTGGAAATGAGAGGCTGCTATGCGTAATATTGCGCTGTCTTATTTTCACAATGGCAAAGTTTCTTGGTATTTTCGATGTGATAGGAAATTTGTCAATAGGCTGATACTATTGTCATTGTTTTGATTTAAAATCAGGAACTAGGAATAGCCACAGCATACATTTTTTTCGTTCAATATTTTAATCATGCTTTGAATCGGATAAAAAATACATAAATATCAAATTTTATTCACGAACTTGTGTTTTTAGGGTTGATATTAAAAACAACAGCTGAAAGCTATTATTATACCCGTAACAAAGTTTGCTTTAACTGATTAAACCGAACCGTAATTTCAATTTGAAATATCGGGAAGTAGAGCACGGAAACAAAGCCATTCAAAATATATGAAAAAAAAAACAGCATTTAAATGAGTTGCCATATAATAGGTTTAAGAACAATAGACGTATGTCAAACATGAAATCCCAACTATCTAAAAAAAACATCTTACAAAAAGAAAGATGTAAACTTAATAGCTTAGAAAGTAGAGCAATCTCAGACATTCACTGCACAAGATAATATCAATTTAATAATACAATCAAAGTGCCATTCTATCTACATTCACAGACCTGTCACTTAAAGTGACTACGACTTGAAGTCGAACAATTCCGTATCATTCAGTTTTATCGTCGTAAAATATGAGTTTGTTGGTCCCAGTCATAAATTATTCCACTCGATCCGTGCCCATACTGAAAACGTAATGAACTAATCAATCATTTCTCTGTAATTAACTCTAAAAGCGCATTATTAACATGTTGCAATCAATTATGTCTGATTGTTTAAATGAGTCATTCGTACAAACACGTTTTTGGTCGACTCTGGGCTGTTAAAAACTATCAAATATAACTCTACGTTATCATTATATCAAAAAGCAATTCTGTGTGGTTATTCTTCCTCAAAAATGCTAATCGTTCCATGCCAAACCGCAATAAATTCAAAACTATTCAACATTTGCATTTATTTTAAGCGAGCAGTTAGCAAAACAAATAAAAACGAACATTAAAGTTTATACTCAAATAAAATGACCGCAACAAGTGTTTATTACTTTCACAAATAATGAAAGACATATAGATGTAATGGTGGACGTGTCTTTGTTCGCTGGAAGCTAATTGTGGGCACTTTAAACACCTTTAGGTTTACCAACATCGTAAATAAGTAGTCAATTAACGACATCAGTCGACAATTACCTAATACAAAATTCAATTAAACTTCGCTTACTAAACCACACGATGAAGCGAAAGAGAAACCTATTACTACAACAAATAAACTAGTAGTACGTAAGTATTATATCACAGTATTGTGTTTATGCATTTTTGCAATTATCTCACAATTTACTCATTCACTGCAGTAGTATCTGTTATGTAATGCAGTCGGCCATGACGAAAGTAAAAGCGCGGGCAGTCAAGCGTGCGTTTGAAAAAATAACAGTATTCCCGCGCGCTTGTGACACTTTGCAGCCAGTTACGTTCGGATACGTTCACTCATCCCAAATAAGGTTGCATTTCCGTGTTAATGAAGCTTGTAGTTATATTCATGTAATGGTGGAAAGTTGGAATGTTTCCGTAGTAATCTAAGTAGGGAGAAGATATAAAATTAAGTCTTCCTTATAGCAGTCATAATACGGTTTTAAGTGCAAGACTTCCGTAGTTGATAATTAAATAATGGGACTAATTTAAACTTTTCCTTACAGGTCGTCCCTCAGATCGTGGAGAAGCCAGTCCCTTACACCGTGGAGAAGCCCGTCCCCTATGAGGTGGAGAAGCCCTACCCCGTCGAGGTCGAGAAGAAGGTTGAGGTCCCAATCCCCAAGCCCTACCCCGTCCACGTCCCCGTGTACAAACACGTGTACCACCACAAAGGAGGCCATAAGCACTAACCACTTAACCTAGGGGGGTCACAAAGCTTTTTATTAAGCAGGGTTGCCAGTGTAAATACAAATTTTGTAGATCTGATGGAGATGTATTTCCATCAGTGTTGACTTATGTAATAATGTTGTGATATTTATTGTTGTGTGCACAATGAGTGTTGCCTTGTCCGTGCTGTTTGTTAGCGTTTTTTGTTGACTATTGTGTAATTGTTGATGTTTTTAATTTTAAGTGTTGTAGATTAAAACAATGTTTTAAACAGTTTTTACTTCGTTTTTCTTGCCCTGTCAATCATTTTTATTATTACTTTATATTGTATCAAAAGGTTATTGCTGTAATATACTACTTTATTTCCTGTTTAAAGGTAGTTAAATAAATTGAAATAGGGATATAAATGCGCTATAAGAACGTGTTTATATGCATTCGATATTGATCGAAATGGGCCACAAAACCTCTGAAATTAGGGACAGTTGTTGCCTTAATATTGTTCAAGCTTTTACGACTCCCACAGCATAAAATAACTCGATATAATCTATACTCGAATCTACAGTTTAGTAGTTCATAACAATACCCAAAATTGTAAACAAGTTTCACGTAGAATCACGTCGAACTAGTTTATTGATAAAGCCTCAATTTGAATTAATGTTATTACATAATATACAACGGAACAAATCTCGGAACACTTGAATAATTCATAAACGTTTATGTTGTACTAAACAGGAGTCGTATATCTCCATATAATGCGGGATATATTGGAAGTACAACCAACGGAACGTTTCCGAACGCATTTCATAGACAATTTATGACGTTTCCAAATTTAATTCGAGCGGCTATTTTTGAAAATCATTTTTTCTTTTCTTAATTGTTTTTTTTTATAATGCTTGGGAACGAGTAGGTATTAACTTTTATTTTGTACCGGATTTAACCATCAGTGTCAGATTTTTATTTTATTTTATTCTTGTTCTAATTAGGCAGTCATTTTCAATTCCACACTTGATCGCTGCTGTTTTAGTTATAATTTGAACTGTTTCCACGTCGTTATAAACTATAATCATAATTACATATTTCAAAACTGGTTCACGTTATTAGAGGCTTATTTTATTTCAAGTTCGAATTTCTAGATCAGACATGTTCTGGGCCTTCTATTTTTTTCCATACAGGGCAAAATATAGCATAAGTTATACATAAGTTAATAACATAGTTATGTTACCTCCTATAGAATTTAGCGACTTTATAATTGAATTCGACTGCATAGGCACCCGGTACCGGTTCGATCCCCGCGTAGGACATAGAATTTATGCGATCGACAAATGCTTATTCTCAGTCTGGTTGTGTTTGTGAAACCCCCCGGGATACAAGGATCAAATTCTATATTCCATATATTTTAATAAAAATCTCATATCCCTAGAAAGCACAACATTTTTAAAAACTTCATTAACTTTAATATCAGTTAATTAACCCCTTTTAAAGAAACACGGTCACTTAGCTACGAAACCTTACATTATCTAGAATGCTAGATTCTTATGACTAATGGACTGGACTAGTTATTACACTATGTTACTATCTCTAAGTATAGGTTTAATGTGACTTTCATTGCTCGCGCCGTCATTATGTTTATTGCTTAAGAACATTCACTTTTTCTCCTTAGTATAATTGTATGGTGTATACGGTAGTATAAGGAAGACAGAAATTGCAGAAATAAAAAAGCTTAACTTTGGTGTATTCTGTATGGTAATTTTAATCTTGATTTAATACTTAAAAAAGGGATAAAAAAGATCTAATTTTAATTGGTGTTGCTCTACTTAGGTCATTAGTTCCGCGGAACTGTTCCACGGAACTACTGGGAATAAACTTATTAAGTTACTCGAATACGTGACATTAACTTATCTTTTAAAGATGCCAGTGTAATTTAAAAAGTCATTACATAAAAATAAACATCTGACCGACCTCAGACTCGAACTCGGTACTTAACGAACGCCAGACGTACTGGCGACTGTGACACCACTAGACTATAGTGCGGTGTACCGGTCATAGCCAGTGCTCATGCTAACTACGCAGAGCAAGTTTACAATACGATAATATATATCACACAGATATATTAACTAAACTTAATAAATTAGACAGACATAATCAATTACTAGTTTAACAAGGCCATAGCATCAAATTAATAGAACATAGTCCACAATCTAATATTCTCCAAACAATATCAACTAACAGATGCCCGCGACTTCGCCCGCGCGTTTTTGCTTAAGCTGCAAAAACATTACCTACATCTGACGCTGTTGGTAAATAGCCTATGTGCTAATCTAGGGTGTCAACTAACTCCATACCAAATTTCATTGAAATTGATCTAGCAATTTGAGCGTGAATGAGTAACAAACATCCATCCATACATAAAAACTTTCGCGTTTATAATATTAGTAAAGTGTAAAACTCGATAAGATTAAAATCGATATGATAATCTCTCTTAATACTATGAAAGTTCAAAATCAGTCTTATCGATTATAGTTTAAACCGATTTTACTGCAAATCGATATCTCGGTATCTTGTTTAGCGATGCAGTCCGACTTTCACTGAGTCAAGGCTTAGGTCAATGACTTCGCAGTGGCTACATGTTAACTCCGCAATGTTCATTATACATTGCGTATTTTATACTACGTTTTAAAGAATATTTCTTTATCAGCCAGCAATGGATATCAAATGTGCGTATATAACAAAAAAGTCGTTTAATTGAGTGCTTGTAAATAAATCGTTTGTTTATTTGTTTTGTTTTCGTTGAGTAATTGATATGAACGGGATTTTTCTGATACATATTTTATTTTTGAGTAATATCCAACTGCATATCACGAGCTGACTTAGTCAACTTACTAAAGATAGAGATTTTCGGTCACCCATCCGTAACCCGACCTAAACAAGCGCAGCTTAACCTTCTGCCTGTTAGTTAGAAATGCGTCTTATAGCATAATATCGTGTACAGGCCAAGTGAGAGTCACAGAACAGGCTAACGTATAAACCTAGTGGATAACTAGTGGTTACTATGCAAGGTGCATCTACGTATGTATGTAGATACGAATCCAGTTTCAGTACAGTCGTTGGCAAAAGCTAAAAGTATATTATGGTATCGACATGAAACTTAAAATATCTTTAGCATGTAGGTAAACAACATGCTAAAGATGTTTTAAAATGTTTTGGCCAATTCATGACTGGTAATATTTATTATAGTGTACGTAAATTGTATGTTTTATTCCCTTTAAAATGATGTAACACAGGACCCCTTGCAATTTGATGGATTAAATGTGGTCATAGTTTTCTTTTCGAAGGCATTAACAATATGGACCAGCAGATACACCTTTAATGACAATTTAAGATAATGGTATTTTACTCATTTATTTATTTACCCTACATAATATTATAAACGCGAAATTTAGTGATGGTGTATGGATATCTGAAGCACTAGGCTGTCACTAGGACCAATTTTAATAAAATCTGGTATAGTGCTAGGTGACACCCTGAATTAACACGTACCTAAGCTTTATTTATCCGACTATGTCTAAAGAAGGGTAATGTAAATATAAAAGCCTATTCTCAATAGTTATGTCTAAAGTAATTGCATTAACACTTGTGTGTTTACTTGTACTAAGTGTGAGGTCCTAATGCAGTCACAACGGTGCACTCACGTGTAATAACTAAGAATGCTTGCAATTATTAGCTCAATTATAAACTAGTTAAATGATAAAACTAAACTAAGCGTACTTAGCGATTAGTTTCACTAACTTTATGGTCAAATTAGCAATATCTTAACATAGTTATCGAATAGAGAATGTTCTCGATTTTTAATTGCTCTTCTTTCCACTAAAAACATATTCAATATAATAACGGACAAGAAAAGAAGGCAACATTATAACGTTATCAATGTTTTTTGGAACCTAATCTAACGGATTTTTTTTAGACAAATACGCCTTTTTTCATGTGGGAACTGAGGTACATTTATAAACCTTCATACAAAACGCGAGAACCTAAAAACTACACAAGATATACTGTATAGGCCAGAAAAATCCATTTGTAATATTCTCACACCTACAAAAGATGGAATAAACATACGTTCAACTACTTTAAATTTACTTGGTCAAAAAACAATACAACAAACTCACCTGCCTCTAACCATTAAAAGGTCATTTTCCATAACCAAGCAATTTTAAGAGCTATTATATATTCAGCAATAAGCTAGCGATTATCTAAAATAGCACAGTTATGTAACCTAGATTTCCTAGACATACAGAGAGAAAGTTGTGTATTATGACATAAATGTAGGTTTCCTGTTATCATTTCCTACTGGGCTTAGATTATAGCTATATCCGATGGATAGAAAGAGAATCGTTATAAGCCATCATCATCTGCCTTTATTTACTATGTTGGAGGATCCTTGAAGTCTAACTGGATGCAATTTAATATGAAACTACTTTAATTTACTGCAAATATACCAAATTAATTTTGTGATTGCAATGCCTTTTGCCCAACAGGGTCCATAATTATACCTAGCTTTATGAAGCGGCTGTACCTATATCTGATCTTTTCATACCCCTTAGTAATTTTTAAGCCTTTCTGGCATCTAATTATCTGTTCAATTTAAGAATCCTTCCAAAACATGGAGAAACTCGTTGAAACTCTACACTCTCTCTCTACTCTACTTCTCGACACGGCGCGTATCGTGAGAAAGTTCTTCTCTCTGGAGATCCTAACTTTTATTAAATTTGGTGGAAAGATAGATTCAACTCGAGGAAAAGAAATAAAATAGCTTTTTCTTGCGATAACCAACATCCACATACAAAAAAGTATAGACAAAATAGTTCACAACAAATAAAACAAGCTATGAGAATGAAAATCGCCTCAACAACACTTTAACACAAGTAAAATTTCCCATACGTACGCAAAATTTATCGTCACCTTAAACAGTATAAACCAGAATCGAACCCGCACCATAGAGTAAGGAATAGGAATCAGCTAACGACAACAACATTATTTATTCTTCCCATGAGACACATTACATGACCCAGGCTATGTTAAAACTATATCTTTTACCGGTAAACAGAATATCATCTCTTATGTCGATTTCAGTTTGAACTAGTGCTGGGAAATCGATCGACTGAGGCTTTTTAGTGCTTTTTACACTACAATAATTATTGAAAAGCAAAAATTAATGCACCAAAAGACAGAGTCGGTTTAAACAAAATGTTTCTATTTCAGTGAATAAAATTGAGAAGAAAAAAGGACAGACGTAACAATCAAGTAACCAATAATTACAAATTTTATAACAAATAGAAAAAATAACTATTAAAAACTTAATACTTAATCAACAATCATCTTATTGAACATCCCTTTTCCATTCATAAAAACACAACATTCAAAACGGGACTAACCAAACAAATAAATCGATAACAATCGATACTCGACCAGCACATCACTAGCAGGTATCGATTAGGCGCTCCTGCTGCGCACGAGTCACATTTATAGCGTTCTCTTGTGTAGTTTTATTTTAGTTTTAATAAAAAAACGCTATCATAACATAAAGTACGATACAATATGAGAAACCGCGAATATTTTATAATAAATTAATGCTCTATTTATAGAACTAGCTTGGGAAGTTTAACCTACGTGTTTTGAGTAAAATAGATCTTCTAAAAAACCAGTTAGTGCTTATGTCATTGCAAAACAAAAAAAAACAGGATTTGATTGCACGAAATTGCAAGGCTTTTAGTAATATAGTCTTACATAAGTATCTTCGTGAAATAACCTGGCTTTTCAGACGGAACTGGAATAATCTAGACGTTTCAGAGATAATTTTACAAACACTCTATTCCGCGATATATTAAAAAGAACGAGCAATATGTGCGCAAACGCAGGTTTTTGAACATGGAAGTCGAGTGGGGCCAGCTGCGCATGCGCTGTCATAAAAGTCCAGTGTATCAGTAAGTGGCGCTTAATTCACACTTTTTTATCAGCACATAATATTATGAGTACACTTTCTTGCAGTTATTGCTGAATACGAATATATTTGTTTTATATTATGATAATTAAAAAAAATGCAGTTTTATTATTTTGAACACCTTATAATAACAAGATAATTTGGAATACTACTTAAAGTAACTTATGGAGTTTCTTTCCGGTTCTTCTCCATAAAAATGACTTTTGGAACCGCGCAACTAGAGTCAGTAACGTATTGAGAGTGCCTGAGAAGGCCTACTCGAAATAATAACCTTTTGATTTTGAAAGTAAGCACGATGCATTTATCGAAGTGATTTTAGATTTGGACACTATACTATGCAGCGATTCATCCGAAATTTTCTCAACTGGTGGTTCGGTCAGGAAGTATTGCAGAAACCCAGAAATTTATAACCAGAACTTTTATGGTGATTAAATCTCTGCCTACCCTCAAACGGTGCGATACCACATAATCCTCGTGTGAACAGTGATCCCAAACGTGGTCAGTTGTCCGAATATGAAATGATAGTACACCGTAACGGAACGATTGGATGCGCCCGCGCCGCCCGCGCCGCGAGCCGCTCTGCGGGCGATACCACCTCTTTTATTTTGAATGATTTGGGGATCCGTGACTTTTTAATATATTTTGGTATTGTACTGAACTTCTTACTATTTATAAAGTTGAATGAATTCTTATGATTTCAGGTTATTGTGTACGTGATTAAGATTAGATCATACTTATAGTGCAAAATGTGTGTTTTTCTTAACAGATCCCTCTGTCAAGGAAATAAATAAAATTATCGATTTCCGAACCTAAAAGTTCCCTTAGTATACATTTTTTTTTTCAGTAGATTTGAAATGATCAAAAATATTTTTTTTAAACCTCACAAAGAGGAACTTTACACCTAAGTCAAAAAGTTTATTAAATAAATAAATACCTTCCTAACGTACCAACATACTTGATCATTTTCAAACACAGCACCAGGTTCACACTTGTCCCCACATTTTGTCCGGTCGCCTACACTGCGCGCGCGCACCTGCCTGCCACGGGGGGCCGGCCTCCTTTCATGCCGACGGATTAATGCCAGGTTTTCTTTGCCTTAAAAAATAATATTAAAAAAAATCCCGTATGAGTCGCGTTTCGGTTAAAGGTTGTATTTTTGAGATTTCGGGTCTGGTGTGTGGTTTGATTTGAGGGCGGATGTCAAATTAAGATTGCCATGACGTCATGAGTGTATGATACCTTCGTCTTTTCAAAAATGTAAGAGTCAACAGATTAAACTTTTCCATAAACTACGATAACTATTTGATTGAATTAATAGCAATAACTTATTAAAATAAAAAGAGAGAAAAAGACTAATACGGCTTTCGAAAAATTGAATCGGACAAAATTTTCGATGCAGAATTTTCAGTATTTACCTAAACACTACACTTCTCAATTTTGGCAGTTCCTAACAAATAAAAATAACAATAATAAATAAATATCTTGGGACAATATCCACACACGGCCATCTGATCCCAAGCTAAGCAGAGCTTGTGTTATGGTAATCAGACAGCTGATAAACATACTTATATATTTCTAAATATATACATATTATAGATAAATCACACCCAGACACAGAACAAATGATCGTGCTCATCACACAAACATTTGTCCTGGGTGGGAATCGAACCCACGACCTCCGGCTTAGCAGTCAGGGCCACTAACCACTAGACCAACAGGCCCGTCTAAAATAAAAATAATTTAAATAATGCACAACCTATTCATAGTCGTACCCACATTAAGACTTTCAACAAATTACATTAGAATTACAGCCGTCTAATCTGCACTAACTTCTTTGTACGTCATTAAATCAATAAGCTAGATAGTTAATAGATATCTCGTAGGTACAATCCAGACAGACGGACGGATCGCCTTCAGGTACTATTAGCCAGGAGGCCGCAGCCTGTTAATTGCAGGCTTCTGAACGTAGCCCAGAGACATGAAGACTGGATATAAACATATGCCTATGTTAATCTAGTCAATTCTTACTCGTTTTATGATAATTAAACACGAAAAACATTTATACTCGAGGAATATGGCAATAAGGTTTATATTATATTAGGTTAAATAGATAGATTTTTTACTGTTTTATGTGATTTTGAAATATCTAAGTAATTTCTGCATTATGTGATGCGTCTAACTCATGAATTAATGGGCCAGTAAAACTTCGAAAAGGTAATTCTCACTAAAAGTTCAATAAAGCTGTCATAACTCGAAAGAAAAATGGCGGCGTCAGAGCGAATGCTTCTTAAAATCATACATCACATAAAGTGCTCGCCCGATCGATCTCTATTCCCGCCTCAACACTCTTCGTGGATAAACACATTAATATAACAATAACTGAGGTAATACTAAATTTTAATAACAAAAATAAAACAACTTTGTATCGCTGAACGCACCCGAACTCACCACTTTACGCGCGTAAACAAACCATCATTTAAAACGAAATAACCATCAGAAACATTAAGATACACTTTAGCAGTCCGTAATTCAATGCGTTACAGTTTAAAATTACTTAAAATCTTAAAATTATCATTTGTGAATGTGTTTTTGTCAGATCGTAAACAGAAGTGTTCCGTTCGGGAGATTTGCCCGCGAAATCTGGATAATTTCGCGCGCTCGCACAACAAACATGGCTGCCGATGCCGACAGCTGTAACGTATGTGCCGAAATATTCTATTAATTACGTCATTTAGGGCGGTAGATTAAGAAATAGCTTAGAGTTAGGTACCTAGTATAAAAACAACCCTGTAAGTATTAAATCACGAATATCTTAACGTTGTTTCTTTATCTATCTTATTGGCTTTGATGCGTGGGGAATATTTCAGATAGGTCTAGTTTGTGTGGGCATAATAAGAGAATAATTAGCCTACTTGTCGTAGGTTATAATAAATTCAATAGTTCTTACGTGAAAAACTAACGAAAACCTATTATTACCTTCCGCTTGTTGTACCCGGAAAATTCTGAAGTTTCATAAGGTACTCACGGCATACGTACCTATAATCATTCACCGAACAAAGTCATAGGAATATGTTAATTAATCTATAAGCAGAAAGAAATAAATTGAAAATGTCCTTTCTAACTTACTTATTTCCAGCGGAAGAAAAACTCTCTTACCTGACAGAGTTATAGTAAAATCATGATGGGATCTCATTTACAACCCAAGCCCAAAAAACACAACGTCGCGATCGTGTTATAATTAACGGAAGAAAAAGGAGTAATTGCATTACTTTCCCACAACGCAGACATGAAACAATGCTAATTCAAGTCAAGGACCCCGTCGGCGTCCCACTCACCCGGCAATGCCATAACAGATAGCGCCGCGAACGTTAATACCGGGGCTCACTAACAGACTTATGCTAATTCACCATTATTATAACTAAAATTCCTAGATTCTGCCACAAGCTAACGGCAGTCCATTACAGAAACTAATTAATCAAGGCTTGCGATGCGATTGCATGTGTTAACGTAGTATTAACGCGTTATTAGCAGGCGCTCGCGTGCGGCCGGGCGGCGCGGCCGGACGGCTGCAGGTTGCACGCGAGCGCCGCGCCCAGGCCCCGCCCCACACCAGGGTTGGTCGGCCGCCGATTAATAAGCCCTTAACAAAGGCCCTTTGCACGTCAGCGAACAGCCGTGTGCTATTTTGAGACGAGATTGGACGGTAAGTAAGACTAAGGTGGGCCATAGGCTATAAGCCGTACGACTAAGAGTAAGCGTTACGCCAACGACGAGTATTACTCATTTCTTTCGCCAAATGATTTGTACAAGGTGCGTTGATAAGGTTCTAAGGCACTCTGTAATTATAACGAGGGTTAAAAATTGCTCGGATGCATGCAGTAGGACTTGCTCATCAGTTTATAGTAACAACTCACTCAGCAGATGTTGCATTCCATATTTTGCTTTTATTATGTCAAGAGAAAAGACATGACTTTTCAATTTTGTTTTGATAGTTCACTTTGATATGATTGTAACAAATGTATTTCAATTATAAGGATTAAAAAATACTAGTAATACTTAATATTCGTTTTACTGTAAGAACTGCATTGTAAAATAATCTCATTTTGAAAAATGCAGAGCTCTACAATGTTTTCAGTAATCAAAGTGATTTAGTCTCAAACGATTTCTGGGAACAAATTTACCTTTAATACAAGTTACCATCGACCCCGTAAACATACATCGATATGATATACAAACAAACTCGACAAAACACCGGTTGACATTCCAGCCCCGAGACACTCGCTGATAACCCATCTGCTGTCTAATCGAACAAACCGATCGGGGACCAATAACCAACATACTAAACAACTTAACAACTCAAACACACGCGATTCCCAACCTTATTACCGAAGTTTAAGGGTGAAGTGGTCAAGACCCGGGTGTAAGGTATGTTGGTAGATTGAAAGACACTCGGCATACCTCTTTGTCGCTGGTACGTCTCAATTCTTAGGAATATCTCGTCATAACCCGAATGCCTGCCGCATGATGTGGGCATGACTCGCCGTGACGTCTGTCTTGATATGTATGGTCAGTCTGATCTGTTTAAAGGTAAATGTTTGGCATCCTGGGAGCCAGACAATGTGAATTCTTGTCAATCATTCAATCAGTGAAGGAAATTTCAGGGAATGTTGAAGTTGATTATAGAGTTGAGGTCCCCGGAAGCTTGTTTTTTATAAAAGGGGAAAGGTTTCATGTTTTGTCGCGTTTTGTCTGCGACATAGTATGAAATATAAAAGCAATATTATATTTACCATACTTCCTACAAGTTCTTTCTTCGTGTAACTGAAATATAAACATTACAGTTACTCATGTTCTTATGAGGTTTTCGAGGTTGCGAAACGCAATATCCTTTCGTGCTTCTGCAATTAGCATATGTCTAATTTGAGCAGATGTCAGTTTGGACGCTTATAAACTACAATAAAATTGACCAGTTGAAATGTAGTATATTACCGAAACGTTAGGCTTTGACTAATTACTGGTTTACGAGCAGACAAATACGGATAAAATCTAAAGGGTCAACGTCATTATTCTTATTCATCACCAAACACCAATATTCGAGAACCGCATAAGTCACAGAAAAAGTTACACCTGGACCCGAACTGCTACCACAAGTATGCCATTAAACCCCCGACCCCATCTAATTCGAACTAGAAATCATAAATTATAGTCCAACAAATCTAAGAAGTACCGTTTGACAGTTATGACAAACAGGATAATAGGGTTGGGAGTAAAAAAATCGATTACTATAGTATCCGATTTTTATGAGATCGATTACTATAACATCCGAATTTTAAGAGATCAATTGTCATAATGAAATAAAAGTTATGTTTAGGTTATTTTATTTATACACTACTAGTACTAGAATCGTTATCGTCTTCGTCATCATCGTCATTTAAATTATTGACTAATTGATTATCTATGAAATTATCAAAGTGTACGTCTCTGTCGAAGTCGTAATTTATTTTAGGGTACCTATGTATTAAGTGCATAATGCGGTCGCGCAGTAACGTGTCGTCAATTGATAATTTGAAAGTAATACATTCGATTTTTCATATATGTAATCGATTTTTTCGCATACAAGTGTATCTGAAGAGTCACAACACTACAAGCAGTGACCTAACTACGTGACTTTGCAATGAGGTCAAAAATAGAACTATTAGAAATTATTTACTATGTAAATATGTGTTATTTTGCTTTGTTTGAAAGTTTTCAATTAAATTAGGATATTAAAAATTGAAAATTTTTAGATACAATAATAAAATCTTTCTAAATTCATGGTTTTATGACAAAGGTTGTCGAAACTGAGTATTGTACGCATGAACAAAGTTGTTTCGGTTTGAAAATGATGAAACGTCAAACGGTACTTCTTAGATTTGTTGGACTATAAACTCAAAAAACTAAAACAATAAATCTAACGCAAAATACCACCGACCCTAAATGATGGCTCCTCAACAGCCTATAATTTAGTCTGGACAAATTTCAGAAGGATCTATTTGACGTCATCGGGTTGTTATCCCGTTAATATCAGCGATGTCGACACTCCTATTCTACGTCTTAATTCACCTGTCAAACTTGAGCATCGAGTATAGAGCAACATTAGTCAAACTGTCAAAGTACCACGGCCGACTGTCAATTAGTCATGCGCGAACACGCGCGGACGGTAGCCTGGCTTTCAAAGTATGCAGGTAGGATCTGGATGGTGGGGTTCCGTTGGGAAGGGATCTAGTCTAGAGCTACACTTAGATGATTTGCAATATTAGGTCATCTCGTATCGTAATCACTAAGTAGACTAGTAACTGAAGGCGATAGAAGCTGAAAGCAGACGTTGATTAAGCTCTCCCTTAATACACTATTCAAGAAAAAGAAACAACAACGTGTCTAGCAATTAAATCACCCTAGTAATCCTAATTCCTACGGACTTCTAAAACCCCCAAGCATTACCAAATCATTCGTGCTACATGCCAGCGGCTCCCAACATCAATCTTGTGCTCTATAATTTGGCCGCAGACCCACTGACAACCCCAAAAAACTCCAAGCAAACATTGTGACATCACTTCACCCGTGGGAATGATTTTGACAAACTACATCGCTAGTGACGCGCCGTCAAAATCCGTAATAGACTCGCAGATTTAAACATAATTAATCGATGTCTGCCAAACGAATTACCAGCCCAGAATCGTTTATCAAGAAAAAAAATAAACCGGACGAACTTCGGTAGACAACAATAGCGGCATTTGAATTGAATTCTCTAAACTTTTGTTTGGACATCTAAGGTTTTTCAATGAACGTAGATAAATTAAGTCAATTTGCATGTGTTTTTGTTGCTTTGGTTCTTTTAAACGACTTAGATAGCAAACTGATGTTGTTAAATGGCTGCGGCGAGGAAATGTGGGTAGTTGGGCTTAGCAGACTTGCTGGTGTGACGTCATTATAATTTGGAATAGAGCTTTTTCGATTGACGATTTTTTTCGAATACGGTGTGACTCGAATCACGTAAATTGACCATTTGAATTCGTACAAAGTTGGACCATTTCTTTGAAAACTTTTTGACATCAGTTACTTGCTAAGATTAGCCTATTTTGTTTGTAAATATGCTAGGGAAACTTTGTAATGCCTTCACAAAGTTACATAGTGTATCAATTTTAAGTTCATCTTATAGAATACATAAAAAAAATCAATAAAACTCAAATTGATATAATATGAGGCCTGCATAAAGACAGTCCATAAACCTTATACCGGATTGCCATTGCTGGAGCCGAAGTGACAAGACACTGGTCCCACGCCAGCGCAGACAACTGACCCACTCCATCTTACCGCCGGACCACAGAATAAAATCCAAACATCCGCGTATCACTCACGTAGATTTTATTAATGCCCTCTGAACTCCAATAATGAGACGTTAATAGTCTGTTACAATATTATTTTATAAGACAAGTAACCAATTAAAAAGAGTTATGGCGGCACAAGTTCGCAGGTGCGCGGGCGCAAGCTGCGCGCGCAAACTTAAATTACATACAATGTAAATTAATGGCGGTATGTGCAGGAGTCATCTGTCATAACTGCGGACAGAGCCTGGATTGGTAAAATTAAAAGTAACTTTCTCATAATGAAGATATGAACCTGAAACCAAAAGTGGGTTGGTCCGCCATTTTAATTAGGAACTAATCAAGGATTTGTAATTTACTTAAAACAATAATGAAGCTTTTTAAAAGTAAGTTAATTTGTTCCGACTAATTTGTGTACCCAAGTTAATAAATCGATAATATCGAAACAAAAAACATGATTTTATTATAAAACCACATCGGAATAGTGCGTAACTTTATAAGGACCTATTACTTACAAATTCCTTTAAACCATGTAGATGAGTCGTAAATAAAATTAAACACTAAAATTCACATAAATTGTAATCATGAAACGACCTACAACCCTCTCTTGACACGAAATAGATTGCCTAAATGTCGGCCATATTTAAAAATTAAAAAGGGCGCGGTCCCGTTCAGAAATTCACATCAATTTGTCAACGGTAGGCGTTCCGACCACAGATAATTGGTAACGAACAGCTGATGATAAAAAAAACTCCTTTGTTTATTTAAAACAAAACGCCCAATGTTATAATTTACGCTATTTCTAAATAAAAACGTGGAGTTATCGAAGTAAGTTATCGATACGATAAAACTTCAGTACTTGGCCGTGTTAACCTTATTGGCCATTTAATTAAGTGTATTTAAAGGCGTTTTAAATGCAGATGGCAATCTTTGAAATAAATGTCAAAGCGTACTACCGTGTTACTCGAAATAAAAACCAATATGTTATTTATTTAATTGATAATTTATTCACTTACCAATTATCCCAATAAAGTGATTAATAATTGTTTCCATAAATGTCGACGAATTTTAAGTAATTGTTACAAGTTTAATGACACAGGTATAACTTCATCTACGTCAGCTTTTTCGGGCTTTCAATTTATAATGGTATTAATAAAACATAAACAATAAACTTTGACATGGCTTGATATATTAAAATGTAAGAGTACAAGCAAAGATAAAAAAATCAAGTAAGAAATGCGCAGCTGTTTAAAAGTCTGGCTAAATGTCGTAGAGAACAGAGTTCGGCACTTTAAAACACCTTTTATTTTAGATTTAAATTAGGCTCGGTGCTATCTTAGGGCGACATCTAAGCGGCGGGATCAGCAGTAAATTACGGGAGAAGTGGAGCGATGCACCATCTCATTGTATGCAGATGGCGGACATCCGACCGCTCTACCACCAACATTTGCATCAACTTTCGGAACAAGAAATTTGCAAATAAGCCGCCCCCATACCTAATTATAACCACCATTCACCGTAAAAACATTTCTGCTCAAAATAATACCGACGATGCTATCTCGAAGATACCGCAAATGAAAGTAGAAATACTTTTATCCGACAGTTTATCGTACGCAGGTGCCGCGTCTAAACGCAACCCGTCGTTATCGAATATCATTTTCAATTATATAAACAATAGCGATCGCCAACCATTGTTCAAATCACAATAGCATCGCTCATTACTCAGCCGCTCGTTAACTCACCGGCCGCCGCGAAACACTAACTTTATCAGCGGCGCACGTCAAAATATCTACAGATCTCAAACTATATCTCCGTCCGACACAATCGAACTCAAATAAAAGCAAAGCACCGAACAAGACTCCTGGACGCAACGCAGGCCAGGAGCCAGATGCGTATCGACGCGCCAAAAAGCAAAACCCGAGCTTCCAACCTCGCCGGTGATATGACGTTTCCCGCGTTCCTTTTTCGAAAGTGCCCGCGAATTGTCAACCGTCGCATAGACAACGAGCGCATTTGAATACCGCCGATTTGAATATAAAGGTCGGCATTCACGTGTCGCCGCCATACATCAACCGGGAAGGCTTTAAGTCTTTCGAGCGCTTTTCGGACACAAATAAGCTTCTGATGTTCGACAGGACGCGCATAATACGGTCAGATTTAGTTCGGCCCCGACGCGAGCTGCACCGCGCCACTATTTATGAGACGTACGTGATGAAAGCGCGTTTACTTTGGCGGCTATTTCGCGAACGGGGTGCGAATGTTTTAACTGCACCGGTCTCGTCTCAACCTCATTCCATCGGCGCTTATGTAAATGACGACTTCAAATGCCGCATTAAGATAATCATTTAAAATATTTATAGCGTGTAAACGTCGATATTAAGGCGGGTAGACACCCACGACAGAGAGTCCGTATCGTCCGCGGCCATATTTCATTTGGCCACAATTACAACCATTAAACGGGGCGCAAGTCTTTGATATTTCTTATTTTATTTATTGTAGCAAACTTATTAGGATACCGTGGCATTAATGATGACAGATGAGGCGGGGTATCGCGGCTTAATGCGCTCCGGAGCGGGCGCGGACGATGCGCTCACTTGTTGATAGTAAAAAAATATATTTAGGTAAATTATTTCATATCGAAACGTAATTACGGACGTAGGCGTCTCTACAATCGTACTAAAGATATGCAGATGCCTATTTCAGTATATTATCTACCCACACAGTTAGACATAAAACTAGTGGCGTGTTAGTAATTAGTTAACGGTCGGTTTGGAACGCAAATGGCAAAGATATCCAGTATTTAAAATGCGTAATTGAAAACAATATTTAATGGTATTTTATCGCGACAGTATGTAGCGTTTTATTAATGTTGGTGCTGTGTAATCTGCATAACAAAACTATTTTCACGCTCAAAGAAACGCGTCGGAGTAAGTCCTTTTGTTGGCAAGACAAATGTAGCACATTAACTTAACAATTATCAACTGATTATTTTCACGAGGACCCCTCCGGCTGTTAGAGGCTCGCTGAGGTCATGTAACTCACAATGGCTCATTGTTACTTATATGTCTGTTAATGTGTTAGAACTGAATCATTAACCGTTCAAAGTCACGGTCATTCATATTACCGATTTACTTGAACGATTAGTAGCTGCTGCTTTTCTGTGACTGCGCTTTCAGTAAAATTGCTGAAAAGAATATAGTTTTCTGTGAAGTAAATATCGCAACCACCAACTATTCCGAATAACGGAAAAGGGAAAGCCTTTCCGGCGGGGTATACCTAAACATACCCTCGAAAAATTCAGGTCGGTCCTCCTGACGTAGTCTGCTAAAAATGACCTACATTGAAAGTAAAGAAATAAAATTTATTAAGGTATTTGCTAGAATATACATTACTTACATATTATTGGTATTTACATTACATGGTCAATAAAATAAAATGGTCTCACTATATTCAACTTATTATCAATCACGCAAATATTTTTTAATTAAGAGAATAATTAAATTAACTGAACTTAATATTCTCTTTGAAACTAAACGTTCCGTTATATATTTTTCTGTTACATCCACCGGTTATAACTGTCAGTCAAGATGGCTGTATAAAAAAAAAAACATTGTTTTTTTTCTAGACACGTCATTAGCATGCGAAGCTCTCGTTTCTGCCCCTATGCTTAGGTGTTATGTAAACAGAAACTAACAGCTCCCACAAGGTTCGCACCTTGCCCAATTTGTTACTAACTAATGCAAAAATATTAAATAGAAAATAATTTTGCATTGCAAAACCTAAATGCAACATAGTATTTATTATCTTTATGTGGGCATGCTAATTGTAAACAGGTGAATTTAATCTAATTCACGATAATTGTAACCTTTAGATACGTTCCTTGTTGCCTTATTGCTAATTAAAAGAAAAAAACGTACTTAAAATTAAATAATTGCGTGCGCTCTTTGGTTTTAATAGATAATTAACGCGCGCTTTAAACACACGGTTACTGGACAAAACTAACTGATAAACTTTATAGGTTGTTAAAAACTGCCGACACGGTAATGAAATTTGCTATTTATGTTAAAAAGAAAATAAAATACATATAAGAAATAAATGTTGTACCTAGGGAAATGCTCGTCATATTAAAGCCTTCCTATGAACAAACAATCAAATTGGTGCACTATCAAACGCATATCAAGCATTTGCTTTGCTTAGTGATTGAATATGAAGAGTTATTGGCTACTTATTTACATAAACTTAAGTGGAAAGTTGCGTGATAAAAATACTGATAATTTAATTGTTTTTAATTTCAAGTAGGTGAACGTCTCTTGTTCACCTTATTTGACGGACACGAAATTTGCAATGTCGTTCCTTGGCTGTCCTTATAGCAGTACATTCCACACGCTTTAATATAATACATAAGAGCACAATACTTAAAAACTTTGAATAAAGTAGACAGTAAATGTACTACTTTATACAAAGCTTTTAAGTTCCCTGCACTTCGTCGTCATAATCTTATCAACTCCCGCGTTCCCAAAACCGTCATAGACAAATTAGTGCAGATCAAATCTATACCGAATTTGAATAGGGAACGCACCAAACGGAAACACGTTGTTTTTACCGCGTTTTAATTTAATTTGAATTCGGAATGTCGTTGCGCGGCCGGCACCCCGCCGCGATTACAAATGGCGGCTATACATCACGTCGATGATATCTCTTTCAACTTTTGAAAGCAGCCCGGCGCGACCAGCGAATTAATAAATTGTATACGTAGAAAAAATTAACCCCACATACTGATATATTAGATGACCAACGAGTTAAATATTATCAACTCGGTCAGTTGCCAGAAACTAGAAGCCCAGTCACGGTTTTATAAAAAATGATCCTTGTAAACGTAATTAAGTTAATTTTAGTCGTATAAATGTATCGTTTAAATTATGAGGTGACTAATAAAAAATGTCGAATCTAATTGGGGTCGAAAACGTCATTCGAATGTGAATAAATTATAGGACATAATTAAAATTAGTCACAATATCAAGTTACAGAAAGGGTCAAAAACGATTAATTATATCAGAGTTCACCCAAATTGTTTAATTATACAATCATCTATTCGTATGCTTTTGTTGTGTAAGTTTTCATACATCATTCCAATACAATATTTTTACCTTCTCTTTAAGTAATTTTCAATTGATACTATCGAACATGAACTGGCAGACACAACATCAGATAAATAAAATTGTAAAGACCCCTGATGGTTTTATTATAGCAATATCTTATTTCTCGGTGATGCGCATCACGCATAGAAAACACGAAGGCGTTATATATTTAAGTGCCGATAATGCACTACTCGCATTGGAAAAATGATCATTTCTAACACACAAATAAAAATGCAATTAGAGAAGATTTTTTTGTTTTTTTTTTATCTAATGAATTTTGTCTCATTTTTTTCAGGAACGCATTCATACCAATAAGTACAACAAGTGGCAACACTTCAATCATTTGTCAAGAATTGTCAAGATGACATAACACTTCAGCTGTCATCTCAAGTGGAAGGAGGATCGCAAAACAGAAATTAAAATTCAATCCCCACCACGAAGTTCAGCTTTCACCATGGTAGCTGTATTCCAGTGTCACAGTTCCGCCGTGCAATATACTAGGTGCCGGCTTCTGCCGTTCGATCCTAACATAACTGTATTTTTTAGGCGACCGCAATGTTCGCGCGAGTGACTTTTTACCCGACTCTCCTGTACAATGTGGTGATGGAGAAGGTGACCAGCCGGCGCTGGTACGACAGGATGGACGACACCGTGATCCTGGGCGCCCTCCCCTTCCAAAGTATGACTAAAGAGGTAAGTTTTTCTAGGTTATTTGGTCAACTCGAAACTGGTAGGACGTTTCACATTTTCGACCTTTAATTGCATTTTCTAAATGAAGACGTGGTGTTTTTGGTGTTTACTGGGTAAATAATAGTCGCCTTGACACGTCCACTATAGTTAATACTGTAGTTTCTAATGTACTTGATAGTTATTTACCTTTAATATTCATGTTGTAATATTTAGGTATTATGCTAATTGTTTAGTTTAAAAAATCCTGACGTGCCTCACATACTTATAAATCGATTAACAAATAGATCTACTTTATCTAAAAGACTGCTTATAGTCCATTTATACTTAATGAGTCATTAAGATAAAGTCTTGGTATATGATTTGAATACAATAAGTGCATTCAAGTCTACCTTACCTATCCAGAGTAATGTTACTGATAAGTAGCAGATGCTATAAATATCTAGTAACTATTAAGAATATTGAGTAATTCATAGAAATCCATTTCTATGATATTGCAGTAGTTTTCACAGTAAATACCTAAATCATGATATACACTCAAAATGTTAAGTTATGATTTTCCCTATATTTTATTTATTTAGGAATGTATAACAAATTCTAATACTTATAATGCAGTTTTAATAACATTTTAAAGTAAATATAAATAAGAAATATTGAGTTAATTTAGGCAATTTTGTGTTTCTTCTATTTATTACTTTTTTTTTCATAATGGAAACAACATACAAAGTTATTCTATTTCCTTTAACATGTTGACTGCCAATCAATAAAATGTGTATTGTTTATCGGTCACTGGTGACCCCCATGGCATATAAAACTTTAAACATATTTATAGTTGTAAAACACTGACAACCATTTTTTTTTTCGTTTGCAGCTAAAAGAAGTAGAAAATATGAAGGGAGTTGTATCAATGAATGAGACATATGAACTGAAGATATTCTCAAATGATGCAGAGGTATGGTATTAATACTACACTTAATATTCAAACTTTAACAAAATCTTTTGCTCAATTCTATACAGAGTGACTTCGAAGTCGTGGGCAATATTTTAAACTAAGACACTATTAATGACGCTAATTGCGTTAGGGCTACTTTTACGCAAAATTAGTATCATTAATGGTGTCTTAGTTTAAAATATTGCCTACGACTTCGAAGTCACCCTGTATATTAAGTATTGGTGTGTATTCAAATTAACTTCAAGAACTACTTTTCATGAACACTAGACAATTTTTTAAGGGCTTGACGCCACTGGTGATAAGTTTTAGCACAGTAAATTTTAAATAAAACATGTATTAGTCATAAAACCTGAAAAACCTCAAGTAATGACATCTATACCTACATAAGGTTGTGTATATCACTTTATGCTTATCAGAACAAATTCATATGCAGAGGACGTTCAAAACAAAATTGTATAATGCAACTGCAGAAATACTACAGCAACTACAAATATTATAAACGCCATTATAAGTATGGTTGGATGGTTGTGTGTTACTTTTTGTGCTCAAACAAATAGATCAATTTTGATGGGATTTGCTGTCCCTAGGTTAACATAAAGGCTACTTTTTGACCGACTGCCTCAGAGAGGTAATGTTTTCCATCAAAAATCAACATTCGCGCAGGTAAAGTCGCGCGCAACAGCTAGCTATTCAATACATGGCATGTGTAACAGACTCCTTGGACAAAGACTACGGGAAAACAGTATTTAGCACCTAATGTTTGTTTTAACTATTATGCCATATGACTACACAATACACACATATTGTTACATACTAAAACATTGTTTAAAATGTAATAAACTAGTACACTAAAATAATGTCAGACCATTCTGACAACCTTAGATCACTTTGGCAACTGAAACAGTTTGAAAAAAATATCCCCTATTAAAACAATAAGTACATATTATCTATCAATTTCTGTAAAAAGTATGAGCTATTTATATAGATAATCTTATTCATCATTTAATCAATGAAAAAAACACATAAAAACGCAAGCTCTACCTAACTAAAAAAGTATTCATTGAGTCATTAATACCCGACTGGTGACTATAAATGGCTATCTTAAATACCTATACTTAGTTTTCTTAAGCTAATCAAATGGCGAACCTATATGTAACAACGTCCCTTTTTTGAAAGAAATAATTAATGAAGTTATGGATGTGCCCCTGTGGTTAAAAAATGATGACGCAGGACGCATACCTTTAACATAGCTACTTAACACGCTGTTCTAAGTGCGTAATGAATTTCATGATCAGCAACGTGCCTTCGGTTCACCATCCATGCCCCTCTATCCTAATGGCATATCGACAATAGATAGCAATCGTTAACGTCAATAGAAAACGCTCAAATGTATGCAGATGACAGTTTAAGTCACGTCTGCCGGGGCTGCTAGATGTTCTTGAGAGTTATCGCGACCCTAGCACTCAAAGGGCTCCAGGAGAAACATAGTGGGTTTTAGTCAGTAGAAGTCTGACACTTGCTTCCGTTGCGCCCATATCGGGCGGGGTCATTTGATGATTTCCCACAAAAAAAAAGGTCTAAGCCACGTGATTCATCAAAACGAAATCTCATTTCCATACATTTAAGCGTTTTTCGATCGACGTTAAAAATTATAGAAATTTTACTTGACTAGGGGACTGATCTAGACTTTTTGCCCGCGCACGAATGACGCCACAAAGACGTCGCCAGCGCCATTGACGCGCTATCTGGAGCGCAAGAGTTCATCAGTACATGTACATGACGAACTTTATAAAAATCACTTTGTTATGTTAATCCCATTATCTGCTAGTATAGATTCCGTTAGATATTCAGTGCTATCTTAGATTTCCTTCCTTTTGTGTTTCGGTTCGGGTTTTCCGGTTGCGTTATTTTAAAGTTTGTTTGATGTTTAATATGTATAGATGTTTCACGTATAGGTATAATATCAGCCTATAAACGTTCTACTGCTAGGCACAGGCCTCTTCTCATATATGGAACGTTTGAGCATTAATCACCACTCTAGCTCACTGCGGATTAATAATTTCAGATCCCAATATTTGGAATCTAGGTTTCCTCACGATGTTTTCTTAGTAGTGTCTTAGAATAATTCAGAAAGTACCTGCCTGCTCTGGCAATCGAACCTGCACCTCGTGCATACGAATCCACATATCCGAGTAGAACCGCAAGGTCATCTCACATCTCAATATTTTAGCAATAAGAAGCTAAATAGACATATTGAATCTCTTCCACTGCAATAGCCTAAACAGTTATATGCATAGAAATCCGGTTGGACTACAAGAGCTTTCCACCTAAACTGCATAATATCTAACTCAATAAATTATCCTTATTTCTACAAAAACGTTTCTAACAAAGCAGATAAAAATCATGATTCAGCGCACAGATGTTTTTCAATTGTTAATTCTGTAGGTATGGGTAATTCATACAATTTAAATATGCTTTAAGGGGACTACCCTTTTAAATGTTTTTCCCCGGAACTTTAAAAGTTGGTAATAGTTTCGCAATGATTTTTCTTATTGTGCTTGACGTTTCACATATGTTTTTACGGTTAATCCCCGAAATCTGAAGATGTTGGCTCTGTACCATGAACATACAGGTTTGGTTTTTTGGTAGATGCGTCTATAAATAAAATATGTGGTTCTTTGTGATCAAAAAGAAAACTATAGTGAAAGAGATAGGTTGAAAATGAGATAAATTCTATGACAATACCGCTACTTGTTATAAGAAATGAAATTTGGCCTTGAATATGATGTAATGTAATTGAAGTTGCTTCATAGGATTCGAGTCAAGTCTTATGACAGTCTCGTGAATATATTATTTTTTATATAAAATTTATTCACTATCTGCCAAGCCTGCAGATGTAATAGAAATGTGGTGTAATTTACCTAAATAGTAAGTACTAGACAATTTTGATTAGGTACTATAAACCTATTTCTTCTTTTACTTACTATACCCAGTCGGTTTTAAGTTTTAATTTTTGTAATAAGGAATAGCACTTCTGTCTATTTTTTTCCCAGCTTAAGTGCGTGATATTACGTAGTATATGTTGCCCGCGACTTCGCCCGCGCGAATGTCGGTTATAGCTGCAAAAAAAATCCTTTGACGCAGTCGCTTTAAAAGTAGCCTAGTAGCCTATGTGTTAATCTGTACAAAATTTTATCAAAATTACTCCAGTCGTTTGAGCATGAAAGAGTAACAAACATCCATCCATCTATATTTTAATGAACAAGCAACCTTAGATGCTTCTTAGGAATTTCCTCTGTATCATATACCTACTATAATAGTAGCATATGTTTCCAGAAATGGCGGGAACAAGGTGTGGAGTTCCTCCAGCTAGCGACCACGGATATCTTTGAGGCGCCAGACCAGGACAAACTGTATGAGGGCGTCACGTTTATCAACAGGTGAGGCGTTAATATTTTTTGCTTTTTGATTTTAATTAATTTATTCTCATAGCAGGTATTCTGGAATAGTCTCGAGATCATGATTTAGACACACGTATAATTATAAAAAAAATATTATTGCAATTATTATTTGGGGTCGGCGCAGCACGTCTTCTTCCTCCACACGTTCCTATCTGACGTTAACGACGACGACGACGACGACGACAACTGACGCAAGTGACACTTTTTACAGCCATAACATCTTTCACACAATCCTTCCATCGTTTCTTTAGTCGTCCTCTTACCCTAGACTCTGTCTAGTCTTGTAATAATCGTTAACATTTGTGTTATCCAGGTTCTTGCCACCAGAAAGCAAGCTAGCAGGCGTGCCGCGGGAAGCAGCGCAAGTCAACACCGGCAGCGTGTACGTGCACTGCAAGGCGGGTCGCACGCGCAGCGCCACGCTAGTCGGCTGCTATCTCATGATGGTAAGCTATGTATACCACTTAGTTATTGAAAGAAATTCTAAGGCTCTAGACAGACTGACTGCAATCCAACTGCAAATTGCAGTTCAAGAGCGGTTAGAATGCAGTTCACACGACTGCACGCCGACTGCAATCGGACTCCACGTTTGTCTTGCAGTTCTATTGCAGTCGTGTCAACTGCATTCAAACTGCCCTTGAACTGCAATTTGCAGTTGAAATGCAGTCCATCTGTCTAGAGCCTTACGCAAAAAAAAAACAATTTCAAATCACATTTTCCTTGGTCGTTAATACTGTGGTTTTCCAAATATGGACTGATAACCAATAAACCTAATTGGTTGGGTCATTGCTGGTATTCAGTTTACGTATGTAAAAAACGATAGCATTTTTTTAAATACATATTGAGTTCACTCAATATATTGACTTTAAACTTGATATCCAGCCAACTTCTAATAAAAATGGCCTTAGAAACAAGCTACAGATTAAAATTTATACATAATTCGCTCAAACTTTCCTTTTGTTAGATACCTGATACTGTTGCGCAATATTTAATATAGTCAGACGTCCTTAAAACTTAAAACGAGAGACTTACGCTGGACGCAGGTTGCTTCCAACCGGCCTTTCTTATTTTTGAGGGGTCTTATGTCCAGCCGTGGACGTCCTACGGCTAAGATAACCGTTTCCGTGCGGATGATGCCGCACAGGCACCATGTAAATCTATTGCGTATGGCGTATGGTGCCCGAGAGGATACAAAACTAAATCATACAAAACTCGGCTTAAACGACATTCGTCAAAAGAGCCCCCTAAATAAAAGTGTCTTTATTTGTCACCCTTATCATGCCCACAGTGTTCGTTTTAAGTAATTTCGCAAATTAGCTGACATCAGGGGTTGTAAACCAAGTTGCCGACACATTTTATTATTGATTATAATTCTTACAGCCCACTTTCTGGAATGTTTCTCAAAAATCAAATGCTTTTGTCATAAGGTTCATTGTTGCCTAAAAACGTACAAAGAGTGCGCTGTTCGCCGGCCCTTCGCCTACGTAGTACCGTATTTCCTTGCGTATACGGTTGATTATTGTTTAGAGTGAAGTTAAAATTGTTTCCCTACAAAACACTGTATTATAAATAATAATAAATAAATATCACCTCGCGACAAACTCAAGTGGTACGTGTATAAATTCTTTACAACACTTGAATAAATAAATCCATGAAATAATGCAAAAAGGTTTACGACCCCTAATATAAATTAGACACTTACCTTCCATTTCCATAAAAACACACAGATCGTCACTTTTAAACGCACTGAACGAATTTACTGACTGCCTACGTTAGATACACAATGTCAAATGATTATTTAAGCAAGTAGAAACACGAAAACAAGCTAAAAGTGACAATTCATGGCGGATGATTCCCCAGGGGAATCATCAAACTTTCTGGCGCTTGGTGCCTCAGAGGCATCACAGAATTTTTGTTTGACGCCAGGCACTAATGATTGCTAAAAAGACTTCCGCACGGAATCGGATAATGATGATACCGACTAAAGCTCTGCACACTACTTATACTTGACGGGCCTGTTGGTCTAGTGGTTAGTGACCCTGACTGCTAGGCCAGAGGTCGTGGGTTCCATTCCCACCCTGGACAAATGTTTGTGTGATGAGCACGATCAGCTTAGCTTGGGATCAGATGGCCGTGTGTGGATATTGTCCTAAGATATTAACGACATCTGTCTAACTATCCACTTGTTCTCTTTTTTCCAGAAAAACAGGTGGTCCCCAGATGAAGCAGTCAATTACATGCGACTCAAGCGACCCCACATCTTACTACACACGAAGCAGTGGGAGGCGCTAGACATATTCCATAGACAACACGTCCATAGAGAGAACGTCAACCGGACATGAGACATAGACAATAGTATAGACAATTAGACAACCTTGATTTGAGGTTATACAGAGTGTTTTAATATCGTGCGAATTTCTTTATGCTTGCGGGATTCTGTCTTTATAAGCTAGCGACCCGCTCCAGGTTCGCTGTATGGGAAGAGACCTATGCCCAGAAGCGGGACGATATATATAGGCACGTTTATTATTATAATATAATTAATTGACATTATTATAACGAGTTAATGATATAGACAGCCTATAATACTACAGGATACATACTTATTGAATTCTTTTCCAAATATTTAAAACCATATTTCAGTCTAGTAATTTTGTTGTTTAAATCATTTAAATAAAAATTATTATTATTCCTCTCTACCTCAAATCAAGTTTAGTAAATATTAAATAAATTGTATGTTTGTTTATAATGGTAATTAAATGTAAACTCAAAGTACAGTTTAGCACAATTTACAATAAATAACAGATAACGTTATTATTTTAGTAAAATAATATTTTATTATTGTTACAATGAAAATATATGACTTTAAATAAAAGTCCTTTATATTTTTATTTGATATGTTCTTATTTTTGCTCATGCCATTTTCAAACGGTAGTACATATTTTATTTAATTTACATGTTACCTTACCCAAATATTTATGTAGTTAGTTCATATAAAAATAATAATCTTCAATAAATATTCACACTAACAATAGTAACTCGATTACTTTTGTAACTTGGTAACACTAGCATCGTTAGTTCAATAGTTCAAAGTTTTAACCACCAGGGTATAAAATAGCGCCAGTTGTTTTCAAATTTATGTTTTGTTTTCAATATGTAACTGAAAGTATTGCAGTGTAACATTGTGGTGCAGTGTAGTTTTACAAGATGTAGTTAATTGTTGTTACAAATATGTATACCTAATAATGTATTGAAAAAAATAAATTATATTATTTTAGTAAGAAAGAGTTTTATTATGTCTACAAATTTTAGACTCCCTTTGCTACGCATGACAAATTTTCTGCAAATGTTATGCTTGCAAGAGTCAAGTTTGAATGCTAAGAATATCAGGTATGCTACTAATATTTCCTGTTACGAACGTTGTACATTCTGCCTCCCCGCACAGCGCCGCGTCAGCAGTGTGTTGTGCTAGATGTGATTGCTATAAAAATTGAGATACTTCCTACTACCTGTATTTAGTATTTTCTAAATGAGAATATTTTAATTTAGGTAATATTTACAACAGTGCACCAGTCATCTACCTCTATATATCTTCTTCTTTCTTGTCAATCCAAAGGTTGTCTGGAAGATATCGCTATTAGCGGTAAGACCGCCATTGTACCCTTACTGTATATAATTTACTTTTTCACAGCTGTAACCATGGTGTACCATAAAGAGTATTCTATTCTATTCTTCCATACAATGGTAAAATGCCATCTCGCGTTACGCGACGGAGCGCGGGGCTCTGGGTCTTGCGCCTTATATTTGCTACGAATGACGGGTTTGCTACAAACACGTCAATTTCACTATAATACATAATAATATGTCCAGTTCGCTAAGAACGTCAATTCTGCTACGAACGGTGAGTTTGTTAGGAGCGACATATTTGCTATACTAAAATGCTATACTATAAGGCCCGTGACAGACCGCCTCCTACGACACTGGTGCCTGTGCACCAGAAAAAAAAATACCCATTTTCAAACTATTTGTAATTCACATTAAAAGAAATACATCATTATGTAAAAATACATGGTTAGAGTTGAAAAATGTACTATTCTAATTACAATACGGCTTCTACAAATATAATATAGCAACGTAATAAAACAACATTTAAATCAACTATGATTTATTCTAATACATTGAACTACACCCCCGCAAGTGCGTACATTTCAACTATCAGAACAACCAGCATAAATAATAAATAATACTATAAACATTAATCGTTGAAACAAAACGAAATTTGGGAATCTTGTGCAATTAAGTACCTACTTGAATATTGTCGCGTTCGCGACCCGGCAAATATAATCGTTGCAATACTTATATTAATAAAATTGTAATTTCGACCATTCATTCACCTACTAACAATATTTCATAAAAACAAACGGTCAGTATTTCATTGCTTCAGTATCGCAGTCTGATTGCCGAGCCGCTCTTTGTACCGTGCCTTAATAGCGTTGCCAGAACAAAAAAATAGGAATAGGGTGGAAAAAGTTAGACCACAGATTAAAGCCTGCTTACATGGCAACACTATTTAAAATTAGTCCTAGCTTAATTATTATAGTAACATTACGTTCGCTTGGAGACGTTTATAATTTCTGGCGATCGGACTTGATGGCCCAGATCTGTTTGATGGTGTTCGCGATGCCGCCATCGTGGCTGATGATGTAGAAGAGCCCACCCAGGGTGGCGATAGAAATAAGATACACGAGCCCAAGGGCAATTTTAGGAAGAATGGGACCCACAACACTTGCTCGGACGTAGTCTATTGCGATCGCTTCCAGACCCCTGGAATTTAGACAAAAAAAATATTAACAAAAATAAAAAATAATCTTTTTCTTGATACAGACGATAACCTAGTAACCTAGATAATAGGAAAAGTATTCTGCTAGAGGATCTTTCATGTATAAGACTTATTTTTTCCTAATCCAAATCAAAACGGAACGAAAAGAGTTTCCCTACCCCCATGGGAAAGAAGCGACTTATTACAAGCTTTTTTAATATTCCGCTTCCACTAAAATTTTCATACAATTTTGCTGACAACTATTTGAGTTTCTCAGAAGGCCATTTGTTGTCGTCCTTTTCTAAAGTTGCATGTGGTAAAGATGGGACTGCTTTCATTTTGCCTTAGTTTACGTACAAGTAGATACATTGTGAAACAAACTACAACGAAATAACTAGGTCAGCTTGCCTAATGACTGCACTTCTTCTTCTTCTTGCCCCCTCCAGAGCCCTTACTGCCCTTACTGGGTTTCCTCATATTCCGCCAGATCCGCCAGAAGGCTCTGCAGAGGCCGATATCGTTGAAGATCAGATAGAAGAGGCCCCCGAGCATGCTCACCGACAGGAAGTACACGACGCCCATCGCCACTTTGGGTATGAACGCCCCGAACAATAGGACGCGGACGTATTCCACGACCAACGCTTCTAGACCCCTGGGGGAGGGAAAAGGACGGTAGGAGCGGGAAAAGAGAGGAATGTGTTAGGGAGCTGGAGAACTGGCCATGCTGGGGTCATCATCACCTTATTTTAATTAAGCAACCAGACAATTTTAAGAACCCTCTTCGTATTCATACCAAACCAGAGGAACATTTCGCTAGCCAATTTTGAATACCGCTTCACCACTAAATAATGTTCTTTTTTATGCTTATACTATAGGTCCACTGACATACAACCTGAATAGAACTACTGAACAATAAAATAATCTACGGAACTTACCAGAAAGAATGGGCACAGATGAGGATCGCGATGACGGAGTCGAGGATCTTGTTGGGCAGCAGCAGGCCCATGGGAATGATGGGCACCATGAGCGCCGCCACGCCCTTCTCAATGACCCATAGCTTCGAGTGGTCGTGCGCCTTCTCTTCCGCGAGCCGCACCGGCGACGTGCGGAAGGAACGCACCTGCAAATGTAATAATTAGCAATTTACTTCGTAAATATTTTGCCAAACTAACTTTGCTTCAGCAAAGCTCTGGCCATATTTTATTTTTTATCAACAGAAAAATTCTGGCCTCTCTAAGATTAAGGTAATTGCCAAGCGGAAGAGATGAGCGGGACATATTGCACGCATGAGTAGCAGTAAGTGAACTCGAAGGCTCTCGGAGTAGTGTCTAAGAGCACATACTAGACCGCGGGGTAGACCATAAATGACATGGTAGGAAGAGATTAAAGGGTATGCAGGTCGAGATTGGATGTCAACAGCTCAAGACCGTCAGAAGTAGAAGAAAATTAAAAACTGCAAGGAAAGGGGATAAGATAGATAACTATAACTATCCTGCTAATATGAAATACCACAGTTTTTGAAAATGCATGGATGTTTATTACTCTGTCATGCTTACATGCCTTAATCAATTTTATTGAAATTTGTAATGATGTTAGCTGACAGCCAAGATTAATTAGGCTTTTTTTCACCCGACTACAAAATAGGTTTAATGTATCACAGATATAACTGACTGAAAAAGCTGGTGTTTCATAAATATGACCCAAAAGCTAAGTAAAACACAACTTACAGAGTTAAGGATTGGAGAGCTAGTTTCCTTAAGTGCATGAGCAGTGGCTGGCAACACACTGACTGCAGCGCGCTGAATAGAGGCCTGTGACGCCAGCTTCATCATCTGCTGGGAGTACACACGGCTTGTGAATGCTGAAATGTAAAATAATAAGCATCAAAATATGAAAATACATGATTTATTATAGACATCAATGTTACATCTCACAAAATAAGAATGAAATGGCAGCAATATCATAATGATTATTAACAAATTATCAGATATAACTATAATAAACAATAGAACTCTTAGACACATTGCATAGAGAGTGGATTTGCTACAATTATTCATCAAAATGTGTAAGTTCATGATTGATACTAGAAATAAACCCTACATCTCACGAAATAAAAATGAAATGGCTGCAATATCATAATGATAATCATCAGATTTTACAAAGTCAACTTTTTGTAGTAGTTGACAATTAAAGTGTGTTGTACAGTATTGTATTTGCTATTGCAGGGCTAAGGCCTCTCACCTGCCAGGGGTGCAGTGAATGCGAAAGGGGACCCTGTGCCCCCAACCACAGGCAGATGAGGATGCTCGATTGGTTTTTATATGGCACACATTTTTTTTTTAATTATGTGCAGCAATAAATTTATTTCACAACAATAAACCTACAATATCATTGTGAAATAAATTAATTACTGTGCTATAAACTAATAACAGACAGTTTTCCAGCTCTTAGCAGCTACCATGTTTATGAATATCGAGCTATTGTATGTCACAGACTACAATGGTATTGTTACTGTAAGTCCGTGTTTATATTTCCAGTGAGCTCTGGAAATGATGGAAATCACTGCTTTGAAACAGATACGGTTACAACACAATATGTATATAACATGAAAAAGATTTTTCTACAATCACTTAATTAATATGTACAAATAATACACTTGTAGTAGTAAAATAGCATTCCGTCGGTGTTAAGACTTTGTTTTGATTATAGAGTCTAAAGATTTTATTTTTAAAAATAAGTGCAGCATTTGAGACATGGATAAAATTATAAGACATGTCTGAACATTTTTAGGGAAAACAGACCTAAGTACTAGCACTGCTTCTTTAGTGGTAGTAGTATATTAATATTTTCTCCAAAGTTAAAAACAAATGGATAACTTAATATTGCAAGAAAAAAAATCAGTCAATAATTATATTAGATTTTATTCTGTAAAATACCAAAACAAACACAGGATTATCTGTGCTTTTAGCAGTTAGATAATATATAACATGTTATCAATGTAAACACTTAACAAGCTTTATCTATTATTGCAGAGCTCCTGGGATAGCGTAGAGACTGGGGTTAGCTTATCTTCTTCTTAAGTTATCATTAATACAAGCTAATGATAATTAATTAACACATAATACCAATAACTGCCAATTTAACCACTGGCAGTCAATTTCTAACCTAAATTACATGTACAAAATGTACAGCTTAATTAAAAAGGAAAAAATACTTGTCATATAATTATTAACGCCTAGTTTAAAACCGATAAGAGCTGTTCTTGTGATATTCAATACTCTTAACGTGGGCAAGAGAACGGAGAGGCTAAAACACTAACAACTATTATGTAATAACAAAACAATCACTACTATCTAGAAATTACCTGGCGAACGCAGCAACATAGAAAACGCCATTTTTGTTGTTATAATGGTTTTGCTACTGATAATGTTCAATAAATTTTTCTAAAATATTAATTCACAACGTCAGCCATCGAGTCCCCAAATTCGATAAATGTCAAAATAGACTGAATCAAAAATCGAATGACCTTCTCTTGTCAAAGTTGTCAGGTGTTGCTTGTGATTCCATTTACAGATTTATTCGTTTTGATATTGTATCGCGTTGTGAAACACTATTTTTTTGAGTAGATTTTCCCTCAACATAAAAAATGTAGATCTTTAATACCTTAGTGTGTACACATACGTATTAAATATTTCTCGATATTCAATAATATATTTAAACAATTTACTAAAATGGATTGTACTGTGCAACAAAAAGGATAATTCAAATATTTAAAAGTACCGAAATTAGTCAAAATAAATTCACTCATAAAAAAAACTAACTCAATAATGAAGAATAATATTTAATATTAGTTATCTGTATGTCTAATTTTATAACCTGATAACACTGGCTGGACCGGAATGACAATTCATTTTGGTGACTCCAATATTTTCAATCTTGTTTGGCATTATTTTAGTTATAAAGACACTCTTCGCTTAGTTCGTATTAAATAAACCTCAAAATGGCTACAACATTAGAAGACAAATCTATCTGGGAGGATGGCGAGGAGGCACTTAGTGAGGAAGTTCTCCGCATGCCCACAGATGAAATTATCAGCCGCACCAGACTTCTAGACAATGAGATTAAAATCATGAAAAGCGAAGTAATGAGAATCTCCCATGAACTGCAGGCACAGAACGACAAAATAAAGGAGAACACAGAAAAGATAAAAGTGAACAAAACATTACCATACTTGGTGTCGAATGTAATTGAGTTGTTGGATGTAGATCCTCAGGAAGAAGAGGAGGATGGTGCAGTGGTGGACCTGGATTCTCAGCGTAAGGGCAAATGCGCGGTTATTAAAACCTCCACACGTCAGACCTACTTTTTGCCCGTCATTGGGTTGGTAGACGCAGATAAACTGAAGCCTGGTGATCTTGTGGGAGTAAACAAAGATTCCTACTTGATCCTGGAGACGCTCCCCGCTGAGTACGACGCCAGGGTGAAGGCCATGGAGGTGGATGAGAGGCCCACTGAACAGTACTCAGATATTGGTGGTTTAGACAAACAGATTCAGGTCAGTTAAACAACTATGCTAGATTTTGCTTTGTCATCTGATCTTTTAATGTTAAAGCGAAGATGATAAGTGTATTAATGAATTGATCTAATCTCATAAATGTTTACTAATCAGGATGAAAAGCATACATACTTTACTAATAAAGTACACAGACAATATTTGACACCCACTTACATCTTCCACCCACATCAAGTTTGTTTGCAATATGGTTTAAAAGTATTCAGCTATACAGCTTACTCTTTAATTTTTCAAAGTATAAAAGTACAAACAAAAATAAGAAGAATGAAAATGTATAATACATTGTTAGTTTTATTTTAGGTTTGTTAGGTTCTTACAAAATCATAAATGGTGTCTTTAATGATGAATACTTACAAGTTTTTTATTTGTCATTTTATTGAATGTTTATATACATGGTAGATACCATTTTACATTGTTTAATTAAATTACTTAATGCTTATTAAAACTAATATCTACTTTACAGATATACGAAACTATTACAATCAAAACATTAACAAATACTCAAATTTTATTTACAGGAGCTGATTGAAGCAGTTGTCCTGCCAATGACCCACAAGGAGAAGTTCGTGAACCTCGGAATCCACCCTCCTAAGGGAGTACTTCTGTACGGACCCCCTGGTACCGGCAAGACCTTGCTGGCGAGGGCCTGTGCTGCTCAGACTAAGTCCACCTTCTTGAAGCTGGCCGGACCTCAGCTTGTGCAGATGTTTATTGGTGAGCTTCACAACATTTATCACCGTACTAATATTATAATAGGATGGATAGATAGATGTTTGTTACTATTTCACTCTCAGACAACCAGTATGATGTTAGCTGAAGCCCTGAATTAGTACAAAGGCAATTTCTTACTAACTGCATCAGGCAAGGGTCATGGCTAAATACCAGTTGACTATTGAATAGTGTTAATACTGAAATATTTCGACGGGTCCTACGTATACTGGTGTAACCAGCAAAACACCAAAATACGTTTTTTTGCACCAAAAGCCTTAAAATTACCTTAACTTTATATCCTGTAAAAATTATATTATTTTATTCAGTAATTTCAGAGATACAAACCTGTAAACTAACATAAGTGACATGATTTTCGGCCACACGACCATCTACACTGATGTAAGTCACTTGCACCAGTGTAGGTAGTCGCGTGCGCCGCGTCACGTACGCGCAAGTGCCATTTACTCCAGTATGCGCGCTGCGACGGAGTTAGGAGCACGTTAACACTGGTATAACTGCGTTAACTGCTAACATATTCTTCTGTATCAAAACTATTTCGTGCCCTGTTTTTAGGCGTTGTGTTACTTTTTTACATATTTAACAAGTTTTGTTTGCTTTGAGTACGTAGTGGTGAGAATTCACAACAATTAAGGGCTCACGAGGTCAATTTTTAATAAATTTATGCGTTAAAAATTAACAAACAAATTACTAAGTTGACAGTACTAATATTTCTACAAAAGGGTTTAATTAATGTTCACCTAATGCAAGATACAGATTGTACTGCTTGTAGATTTGTTTGAGCCGCCTGCATTATTTTTTTACGTATAAATTATATAATGTAGACGCACGGTGTACTGCATACTCTTCACACTAAATTATAGAGTTTGTTTTTCCCTGTTTGGTTACTGGTTGTTTTTTTACAGTCGGGTTTTTTTGTTTTTTTTTATTATCATTTTATTCTTTCAATAAATTTTACACTTACATCAGTAGGAATACAAAGTAGTAGTATACGAAGTCCCATGTGACTTTGTTTTATTTTCTTGATATTGTTATTTGCCGTAACCTACATTATTTTAATAATAATATCTATTTACTAATAAAATAAATATCGATACTACTTTCAATACATTTTTTGCAGCAATTAACGTAAGAAGTTACTAAACTTTGCTACGTGGGAACTGACGAGACAATTTTTTTTTATGTACCCAAGTACATCATTTTTAAAGGTGTAGAAATATTCCAGAGGTAAACAATATAACAATATTCGCAACCCCAGTTTATTTTGGTAAAGTTGTAGTATTGAAAAAACAATTAAGTTCAATCAAAACTTAAGTATAGTAATACAAAAGACATTCAAATTAAACTTATAAAGGACTTAGTGGTCGCCCGCAACTTCGACCAAGCAAGTATGTAGTGTAAGTAGTTAAACAAGTATGACGAGTGTGGTGATGTGATGAGGCATTCGTATGAAGGGTGTCCTACACAAATCACCATTTAATACAAGTCGTAAAAATGTAATGAATTTTCCATCATCTGATTTAGACTTTAAGGTCTCATTGCCCTGTTTTTAGGGGTTGTGTTACTTTTTTATACATTTAACAAGTTATGTACACAACTATACACTTAATAGAAGCACATAGTTCGAAAAGAGTTTCACAAAGGTTATACTAATTTCTTTAAAATACCTTTTCTAGCGGATCTGCAAAGGGAGAAATAAATTAGAAACATCAACGTACAAAAACTAGTGGACGTAACTGAACAGACGTAACTGACGTAACGTAACTGAAAAAAAATAGTGGAAATGCTATTTATAAGAATAATGACATAAAATTCAAGACAAGCTAGTCTTAAAAATAAAAAAAAAACAATTAGGTATTATCGTAAGAAAACCTCTTTAAAAATCAAACCCTTTTTTTACTTAAAATAAGAAGATTACATTTTTTTTGTTTTATTATTTTTAAGATTGCAAGGCCAATGATTTTATTTTTCATTATTAAGAATGCTACTGTCTAATAATAAAGTGTTATTTTGTATTTTAGATGTTTTTATTTAACTTCTTGCCACATTAATTTAAATATTCACAGTTAATAATAATACAGCAAACTGTTGCAAGTAGCTTTCCAGTACTGAGTAAACTGTTATAAGTGTTAAAAAGTCGATAAAAGTAGATAAAAGTAGATATTATTTTTTATATTATAACCTCATATTGGTCAATTACACGGAAATACTATGTTTAAAGAGTAAAATCCTTCAGATTTCCTTTATTTTAAGTATAAGCAAGTACACTGTATACTGGTATAAGTGGCCACTTGTATCAGTTTACAGTTTAAAAAAAACAGGCTACATCAATGCAAGTTAACCTATTTTCCAAAGTATAAAAAAAGAAGAAAAACCAATAATGCAGTCTTATTCCTTAAGTATTAAAATATAACATACTAAAATTTCAAGTGTTTTTATTGATTTACGACAAAGTTACAAGCTTTAGAACCTTTAAACCGCTCTCTTGAAAAGTTGTGTTTTTGCACTTGTACTAGTCTACGTAGGACCCGTCGATTTGTGGATGATTGCTTATGATACTTCATGAACTCTGAAATATGTGTGACGTATAGAATCCTTTTGACCCTTAATGAAATTTTTTGGATGGTTATGCGTTACTCAAAGATGTGTTTGACATAGCTCATATTATGTATTTTGAAGATCTAACTACCATCAACCTTTTTTTTAAATACCATAAAGTATAATGAAATTAGATACATAGAGATCACGGCATACCAGAACAATGGTAATAGACCAGATAATTCTGTTTCCTTCTAACCAATTCTACTTTTATTTCAGGTGACGGTGCTAAGCTCGTCCGTGACGCCTTCGCTTTAGCCAAGGAGAAGGCGCCCGCAATCATCTTCATTGATGAGTTGGATGCCATTGGTACTAAGCGTTTCGACTCCGAGAAGGCTGGTGATCGTGAGGTCCAGCGTACCATGTTGGAGCTCCTCAACCAGCTTGATGGATTCAGCTCTACTGCTGATATCAAGGTAAAATAGACTGGAATACAAAGAACAGATTCTTACATAGATGGCAAGTGCAGAGAAGATGTTAGGTTTAAAAACATTGCAGTTACATGCAACACACACAGCAAGGGTTTTATTGCTATAGAACTAGTAAAAACTTTCTAAACTGGTCAAAACATCTTCTATAATATATCACCCATGTTAAATTTCCACATTAGTACTAATATTCACCACCAAAGTCAGTTCTCCATAGATAGGGGGGGATTTTGACCATCATTAGTCCTTGTCAGCATCCTAATATTACATTATATTTAATTCCAGGTGATTGCCGCTACAAACAGAGTGGACATCCTCGACCCTGCCCTGCTCCGTTCAGGACGTCTGGACAGGAAGATTGAGTTCCCCCACCCCAACGAGGAAGCCAGGGCTAGAATTATGCAGATTCATTCCAGGTACCAATTATTTTTATCCTTAATAACTATAATAGAAAAACTCTGACCTAAACTCTTAGGTCTAAAGTGTTACTATTGAGTCTATTAACTTATGACCATCTCCAAGGCGTCCAAACACTGCCAAACATACTAATACTTAATTTACCATCAGGAAAATGAACGTCTGTCCCGACGTCAACTTCGAGGAGCTTTCCCGCTCTACGGACGACTTCAATGGCGCGCAGTGCAAGGCCGTCTGCGTGGAAGCCGGTATGATCGCCCTCCGCCGCTCCGCCACCGCCGTCACCCACGAAGACTTCATGGACGCCATCTTGGAAGTCCAAGCCAAGAAGAAGGCCAACCTCAGCTACTATGCTTAAAACCTCCTTCGATATTGTAACCAGTTGGTATTTAATTGTAAGTCTATTGTATAATAAAATTTAGGAAAAATTAGTTGTTTTATTTTGACTTCTGCAGTTGACTGCATCAGCCATCGCAAATTCCCGATACCTGATAATTTTATCTCCAAATGGGTACCCTCATACAAATTTTCCTAAACTTATAGCCGTTCGTGCAAGCTTTCAGCGTTTTTGTGGTTTTAAACTAACTCGGTAGTTAGTATCAGAGATTTGCGTTGCGTTGTCTGCTCGGGACCTGCTGGGTATGGAAAAATTACCTTTTTCCTATTTCTTTATATTTTTTTTACCTATATTTCAGGAATTCAGGATACTTATTAAGACAAAAGCGCCTGAAATCATTTTCTGATGTAAAAGTTTTGCTGATTAAAAGAGAAAAGTGATATTCTTACAGTGGAATTAAATAAAGATAACGATCGTAGGAAGACTTCCTGGTACGACAATGAAAAGTTAATATCGTAGCTATAAATACATATTTTGCTTCTGTAAAAAAATTACAAATACCCACATGGAGTTGTTGGTGTAGGTCATAAAAATATACTTTCACAGATGTTTTCAATGGCAAACGAAACTGTGGGAGACTTTCTAAAAATAAAAGTTTGTTGTTATACGTAATTTAAGTTCTGCAATATCTATAACATGTTTTAGTAAACTCCAAACAACATACTTTTTTTATCGGCAAGTTATTCGCCATCAAAACTTATGCAAAAAAGTTATTTACGAATGCATCGATAAAATAATTCACAAAATCGCAACGCGCGTGCGTATGCTAAATTTGAAACATGGAAATAAGTCTATCAAAATTTTAGTACCTAGTTCATTGAGTTATTTGTAATTTAATTTAAAGTAGCAAAAAAATTTTAAAACTTAGAAATGTGAAAATTTTAGTGTTGATAATTTTTACTTCGTTAGAAAATACCATCGGCGAAGAGATTCTGGCCTTAGTCGTAAGTACATAACCTATGTTTTGAAAATTGTGATTTGACATTGGCTAAAGTATAAACATTTGTGGATAATGCCGCATTACGTTATCGATTTGTAAATGTATTTCCGGTTTGCGGTGTGTATGCTTAGAGCTTAATTATCAGCTTGTGGTATCTTCCAGTGCATTTTATATATTGGCTAATTCTGCATTTGAAAGTGCCCTGTACTTCTAGTTGTTGTAACCGTCGTATTTTGTAAATTTTATATTATAATAAAACATAATAACAGGGTAAAACTACCGCAATAAACTTGGTAAAAAGTTAGTTAATTGGTGTGGAGTTAAAATAATTATCAAGTGTTGAAATTAAAAGTTTTCAATAATTTTAAATTCCAAAATCATTATCTACACAAAGTTTCTTCTACTACCAAACTGAAAACTTTTGAATTTGGAACTTGTTTTTTTTTTATTTTATTCAGACAATAAAAAAAAAATTCTTATATTAAAATTAACTTATTGACCCTAGTACTTAACACAAGAAGGTGCTATTTTTTTAGTTATGTATTAATGTATATTTATTTATTTTATTACTACAAAAGAGCCATGGAGCCAGAAGATGAGTGTGAGCCTCGTTTAAAACCAGCACCAGACGACATTCCTAAAGTTCACTCAGTATGCCACCACAACCGTCCACACACCAGGTTCCTATGTTATGTATATTTAATTTTTATTTATTATTTTAATATTTTCACTAAACAATAAGATCCATAAACTATTTAATATGACCAGGATTAAAATGTTTTAATAATAAGAAAAAAAAAAGTATTTTTTTAAATTTTGTTTTTAATAAATGGGTTTTATGTTTTTGGGTCTTAATAATTTCTCACATGACACATATTATTGTAGATTTAAATACTTGCCACTTATATCATTGCAGCTATGCTTATCAATCTAGTATATAATTTACTACCTATATAAAAAAGCAGAGTGTAGCATTTTTGCATACAGTTCATATCATACTGAAGGTGTCATTATGCAGAATTAAATCTTATTTATTATAAAATCATCATTTTAGTTAATATATTATTGTTGTACTTATAGAATACATTACCTGTATGTATCAGAAATATAATCATAACATCAATTTATCAAATTATTTGTAGAAAAAATAACATCAAAAAGTTTCACCATAAAAGAAGTTGATTAAACAATTAATGTTAATTATACTTACTAATATGAGAAGTGCCAAAGTTCCTAAGTATGGATAGATTAATTTTCATGCAATTTGGTGTGGAGTGAGCTGACACCTTGGAATACTACATAGGCTACTTTTTAGCCTGCGTCAGAGGGGGATAATGTTTTTGCAGCAATAACCGACATTCGCGCTGGCGAAGTCGCGGGCAACAGCTAGTATTACTATAAAAATTGATAACTTCCCAAAAGTACTGAAAACCGAAACTGTAATAAAGACATAAAATATAAATAAAACGTCGAGTGTAGCTGTAGGATTTATTCGTCGCACTACGTATTGACACAGTATAATAATATGTACAGAAAGACGTCTTTGTGTAAAGGGAGCAACGTGAGTTATACCTACGCATTGGATCAGGGCATACGCTCAGCATCCTACTGCCGCGAGCGTGTCGCAGTAACGAACGAACGTGTTGTTGATGTGATGAAAATGTTGTAGTTGGGTAGCCCTATGCCTGTTACGTACCGCGCGGCAGGTCGTACTACTGTATTTATTTATTCTGTGGTATTGCCGTATTTTTCTTTTATACGATGTTCAATGTTTTCTTTTTAGGTCGCGGCCGCATTTGTTTATGCGGCTGTGTAACGAATCCCTTTGAATCCGTAACCTACGGCAACGGCCTTATTGTTATAACATAGTAATGCTATAATTACTATCTAGTATCTGCTGATGTTTTGTTTATATAGGCAAAATGTTTGTTTTTATTTATGAAAATCTGTTCTACTGCAGAGCAAAAGTTGTCTACTAACATCTCTTTCTGTCCAGGAGTAGAATTAGACAGTATTTTCAAGTTTTTTTCTCTCTCTCTCTTGTCGTTATTGCATCTTTCGTCTAGACAGTTTTTAATTTTCGTGTTTGTATTCAAGGACTGCTTTCTTGGTATGGAATATGGATGCTGACAAGCATTTAAAATCTTGTCGAACTTTATCTTAATTTGAGGCCTTATGACTGTTAAAAGCGTTAGATAGAGTCGTGATTAATTACCGAATAATGTTAGAGCTGTTAACTGCACTGCAGCATATGCAGTAGTAGTATTTTTATATCTCTACTATTTTGCTGACTTTCCTGTCTATAAAGTTATGGCGAATACTGTAATGTACTAATTACATTAATAATCCATGTAAAAATTTGGTTAGAAATTAATTATTCATTTATTTATTTGATCTATTAAATTCTCGCTTAAGCTAAACAGCTTGTAAATCGTTTTTATTAGCTCATCATAAACAACAATAGCGAGCTCAGGAAATTAAACAACCTATTATCAATACAAACCTTATTTAATAACATTAGTTATCCCATTGTGCTTCACAAGTTTACACACAATTGAAAACATCGTATTTTCTCTATCGCCTTTACGTGAACGCGACCTTATTTCCCCTAAAACCCGCGAAGTCAGTACCAGGTACTACGTACTGATGGATTTTTTCACCATCAGTGTTATAGCACCACTTCAGCTCAGCGGCGTTTAGAAAATATCGCCCTCTTTCACGCCTACGGTTGAATAAATTAGATAAATACTATCAAATTGCTGCCTTTACCTCATAACAATTTCAAAAAGAAATATTATAAGAGGTGGATTATCAGGTTTTGTCGATTTAGTAGTATTGGTATTGACGTTAATGCGAGAAGTAAGTACTAGCTTAACACTCGGCTATATCGTGGAGTAGGTAACTATAAAAATGGCCGTTATCAGGTATGTCTCGCGTGACGCTTAATGTGACGGGTTGTCCGTTTTCCAATTTGTTTTTGAGTTTCAATTGGAACTATATGAAGTTACTCCGATAAATAAGGAACTGCTTTTATTTGTTTTTGAAACAAATTTTTGAGGATGTTATTGCTAAATGCACATTACACCCAAAGCCAGTCTAGTGCACATGGTTTTTGACCTTATTTGCTATGCAACTACAAGACATAGGCGCCAGGTAACATGACTGTGTTATGTGTATGGACACCATGAAAAGTGGTTCAATCACATGCCATTTAGGACATGAAATCCGACAACCTAATAACGACTACAAACGGCTGATAAATAAAACTGAAAGATAAAAGATTTCTGAATGATGAAAGGAGAATCAAAATTGGCTATAACGTAGGTTAGGGCCCGGTCGTAGCTGTCCACTTTTTACAACGTGTGTAGAAGGGTTTAAGAATATTCCGGATACAAAAGAACGAACATACAAATGACGTATGACCTGACATATCAACTAACCCGCATCGCAATTCTGCATATTATCCATATTCATCACTCACCCCCAATCAATAAAACTGATTAATTTCCATGCAAACATTGACATACTCTGTGACCTCATTGAAGTTATGTTTCCCGTTCTTTTCAATTTTGTATCAGGATATAACAACAATAATGGGTTTCGTGCACGAAAAGTTGTTTTTTAAATTAGGGAGAGTCAAAATGAAATGTTGAAGGAGTTACGGAAAACGCACCGTAGATCCTTTTGATACATTTTTTATGATCGTTACTAAATTTTGCCTCGTAAATCAAATATTTTACAAATTTTCTTACGTTTTTAGGATTTTATTAAAATTTGGCTTTTATATCCTGTCTATACACACAAAGATTTAAGCTGTTCGTAAGTTAGTTCGTGTGTTCGAATCAAGCGCTTAGAATAGTGGAACACTGCAACGGAGCGACATAGATTATGCACGTACTTATAATTGCAGTACTAATATTCCTTCCGTTACACTAATACGTAAATCGGGATATAGAGTGCGTAATGTGCAATCAACAGAACACAAAACAACGATTCCTTATAACCGCAATTACGAGGGTTATCGACCATAAAACTAGTCTCGTTTTCATTTACTAGTACTTAGATAAAGCATAATGCCAACATTTTATTCAAAACTGCAAGGCAAAAAGGAAATTTCGTATCTTCTACACACTAAAAGTCTTCTTACCATCAAGTATTTAGTAGTCTTATCTCATTTACAAAGTTGACTATTGTTGCACATATTAGGGTAAAGCATTAGCGGTTACTCTATTACCACGTAAAATGACATCATATTGTTCAACTGCTACAATACTTACTAAGCTACGAGACAGAAAATACGTGGCCCTTGTTACCACAGTAAACATTAATGAGAGCAAAAACGCCTTTAAATTTTCAACAAGTTCAACTTGGCTTTAAACTTTTTGGCTCGAGTCCAAACATCCCTAGTTGTACATTGTTCCATACCTAACTAAAGCTATAGGTGTCGCTACATGTTGGAGTAAGGTTTCCGGTCTCGTCTAATTTTATGGATATCCAGTCTGGACTTCTGCGTACTGTCTGGGTTATTTTTAAGATGAAATCATCTGGAAATTTATTGGGAAACGCTTAAATTTGATGCAAAATTATTTTATGTCGTATCGATGCCTAAATATATTTAAAATCTTTGGCATAGGATATTTTGAGGGATCAAGAGTAATGTTGCTTTACACTGCTGAGTATATCGCAAAAATAATCTTAAATCATTTATTTAAACGTAACTCATCGCAGATAAAAACCTATAACATTATTCAGCCAAATTATACTCCATTATCACAAAGTAATCACGCTACAGTAGCAAAAAAACTACAACACAAGAAACATTCCTCCCGAAAAACTAAAAGCAAAAAGCTTCTCCGAAATGAGACCGCACGTTCCTAGCATCCCTGAAAGAAAACGTCAATATTTCGTCCCTTTCTCATTACCTCACCGAAATCCTAAGTAACGGCTGAAAGCAGCCGAAGTACCGAACCTAAGACAATGGGCGCTCTGCGGGGACTTCGATAAGTCTCCGCGTATTGCTCGCTCGCCTCGCGGCTTCCTTCCCGTCGTCAGTCAACGTGCGTTGTTCACCCGCGACGGACGTTACGCATTGTTCCGTAAACATTGTTTATTTACTACGCTAACTACGTATGTATATTTAGGACACTGACTCAACGCGATCGTGTTAAATAGCCATGGTTTTTGTGTGAGTATTTATATTAGTTTACGTTTTTTATTTAGTGTAGTTTTTCTTTTGTACTTGAGGGTTTTTGTCTGAACTGAGTATTTGGAGTTATATCCGTAAAGATTTTACGCTTGTCGTGGTATCGGTAGTCAATCGGAATCGATTGCATTTTTAATCGTGATTTAGATTATTGTCTTTGTGTAGCGGAATTGACGTGAATTCCATTTCATTTTACGAATTAAGAGCTGTGTCACAAAATGTATTTTAATATAAACCTGGGGTTTGCACGTGTTTTTGAAGTTACGAGAGCTAACTCATGTACGCTCTTGGGTAAAGAGGGCCAATTAGGTCGGGATTTACGCTCAAAGCTTTCGCTAGTTTCTCAAAGGAAATAAGAATTTACGACACTATTCTGAGTCAAGTGTGGTAATTTTAGGTGACATATTTCTCAAATGGTATTAGTTTAAGGTAAGTTTCTTATGCGTTATCCAGTAGGTAGATGAGAGAAAGCCGTAGAATTTATAAAATATTTTTCTAAAGCACTACATAGTTATCACTAACATTATAATTTATCAAAATTTGATAACGATTTTCCTAAATCTAGATAAAGAAAAATCTCATTAGATATTATACTGATAAAAGAGCCATTTCCCGACTCCTATTTCACAAGTAATCTGAAAGTCTTACAACATCTGTGCGAAAAACTTAATCCATCTCGTTGTCTCATTCAGTATTGATATAAAAGTTTACAACCGGCGTCGAGGGCTCAATATGTACGATATTGTCATAGGCTCAGCTTTTACGAGTGCCCTCATTTCCTTCCTGCATACATAGCTACAACAGCCACGCCTCTCTGTCAAAGAGATCTCTATGCGATGTTACTACGGATTTCCGTTTGCCGTGATCTTCATTGACGTTTGAAACTACTCTTCTATTCACTACTCGATTCTCCTACTCAGTATTCATCTCTTTTACTCAAGATCTCTTAGATCAAGAAAACACTAGGTTTCAATTTCCAAAGAATGAGAAGTTAATAATATTGCCAATTATATCACTCACTAATTACTAGTTTACTAAAGTGTGACGGTTTGCTATTGACAGTAACATTTCTAATGTGGTTGACTAATCGCAAGAAGTCAAGAATCATAATTTAGTTCTGAAATACCGTGACGCACGATTCTCAAACTAAACTGAAAGTCCAATGTGATCATAACCGAATATAGCCCTTTCTATGGCAGTAAAGTAGTAAAACGATTGGCTTGAGGTCGCCGTGGTGTTGAGAAACAAATGTTTGTTCTCATTTAGTAGAAATTTATTCCTAAACTTGACTTGTCCTCGACATTGCCTCATTAATTTGTCTGTATAGTGCTGCAAGGATCTTTTGGCACGTGGCCGAAATCGGAAAGAATGCCGTCGTATATGAAAAACACACTTTTGACAGGCAGTTGAGTTAATCCTTGTTGCATATCAGCATTATCAGCACCTGCATTTTAATGTCATCCACGTGTGAAAAGCTCCTTGTAGCTCTATACGATGGCATTAGCAAATCGTTAGATTAAAGTTGTCAAAAGTACATGTAATAAATTATTTTGTTGTTCCGAACTGTCCAAACTGTCAAAAAGTTTTGAATAAACATAATAAATCTGTGTATAATGTACCTAATTAGTTAGCATATATTAAGTGACAGTTGAGTGAGGATCATTAATTAATTTAAGACAGTGATTTCTTCGCAATTTTGTCTTATTAAAAAAGGGACTGATTTTTTAAATTATCGTTAGAGTTGTTAAGTACCGGAATATTATTAAAAATGCCTCATAAGTTTTGAGCCTGAGCAAAGATTGATCATGAGCTCATAGGTATACATAAATGTGGCGCGGATGAAAACATACTCCGATAAAATCACTTCAGTAAATCCATTATAATACCTTATTATAGTTATTAAATACGTCCTGCTAATATTACACCTTACATCTAGATTATAAAGCAATAATAACTTTATAACGTTTTCTAGAAATAGCAGCAATCAATTAATCTATTTCTGCTGCCATTTCCTTAGCTCACACCCAATACCGATATAACCGTATAATAGCATAATGGATTATGTACATGACCCGGTTAATATATGCGAATTATATCGTAGATAACTTTACACCACCTACCAACGTCCCTTGAAGAAAGACTGATGTAGTTGTGGGAGAGAGACGCCGCTCCTCGATGTGTAGTTTGCCATCCTGCTTCCACAACTACAATTAGAGTTGAGTTATAACAGGTCAACATGAGATCTGTTGTTCCTGTTCCGTAAAATAACAGCTCGCAATATCTGTTACTAAATAACAGGCACACTTTTCTACGTACTGTTTGTCAGTACGATGGGGTAACATGTTATATTAAACAAAACGTTTTGTTTTTTAATTTTGATTAGGACAGCGCTGAGTACTGTGGATTGATCGATATTTATAAGAACAGATATAAGTTACTCGTGAGAACAACTGTTATCTGTTATCTACCTGTGATTCTGCCTATTATGATAAATGCGCCTTATCCCTAACTACAATGAGAACTTTAAGGAATGATGGTAGGGCCTACAAAGCATGCATGCTCGCCGTTTTAACAACTTGCACCGTATTGTAGCTTGCATCCGAATTTGGCACGACATATAAGGCCGGTGATTCATTGACGAGCGGAGCGGTTAGTCAGCTGCTCTGAGGTATTTGTCCATCTATATTAGGACTAATTGTAATTAGATTGAAGAATTCGATGCTTTTTGTTACTTTTTTGACAGAAATAAATGTTTATATGTTATTTTTTATTGTTTTATGAACAACGACGCTGTGTGCTTGCTTTTTTTATCAAAGAGATTAGTATAAATAAATCAGAGTACAAAAACCGTGTCGTGATAGTCATGTCATGTCCGGAAAAATCGCCTAATAATTTAAATATCTCTTTATGCTGGTAAGTTTTATTACCTTAAATTGACTTCACTGTCAATTACCTGCATAAATTACATAATTCTTCAAGCCATAAAATTACTCCAACAAAAAAGAAATGTTAACCCGTCCCCCGCTCCACGAATCCACGCTATCGTTTCCCTAAAGCGAGGGTGTCTCCCTCGACATGTGGCCATAAAACCCGGGATCGATATGCCATTCCCGTTGCCATGGCAACTCTCGTTTGCCAAAACAACCCACGGGTCGTAGGCCTCTGGTTACGGTTGACTGCTGGTTTTTTTATTGATAAATCATTTACCGGTGATTAGGGACTTTTTTTGGAGGGCGAATCAAAAACCGGTGCCTATTATTAAAAAAAGTACATTTTTTTAAGTAAGAAAACAATTGCTTTATAATTTTTAGTGACTTACCTCCTTTTAACTTTACCTTTCAAAAAGGACGAGGTTTCTTAATTTGACCGTGTACACATACCTACTCTTGCTAAATAAAATGGAGCATAAGTGGCAAATAACTATACGAATATTTCTTAAAGCACCTCTGCCGCTAGCGGCACTTTAAAAAAGAATTTCGTAATGTATTTTATAACTTACGTGGGACTTAACTCCATTATGTAAGGTAATTCTGAATACCTTTGCCATAGCAGCGTAAATAACTAAGCTACTACAGCATTAACCTTGCTTATTACACAACAAACGCCTACAGTCGATTGACCAGACATTTTCACTAGGTCGATATTAAAGTGTCAACTTATTTAGAATTCGTTCCTGGACTTTCCCTATGGTGCAGAGTAACACACGGCCCGGTCCGCTTGCGGAAGGCAGAGTTTCCGCTTAATGGTAATAAAATTAGTATTTCCAGATTCGTAGTTAACAACCACATGTGCAAAGACTATATGGTGCAATTATCGGAATTTTAGCCTGAAAATATTTATAACTTGATGCAAACAGAGGCAGAATTTCTTATAAGTTGTATCAAGCAATATCCTTTGACTATATTCTATTAGCACACCTGTCTTTATCGATTTCAAATATATCAGGTACATTTTATATCCAGTAAAGTTATACCAGAAATATATATTACCCTTATTAGATTTCCCGTCTAAATCTTCGTTAAAAAGGGTCTATAAATCGATAAAGATCTGGCGCTCGTACACTTTTAAGGTCTTCCCTTGTACGAGCCACTTATACAACACCGTAGGGAATAAAAAGGGAGGTCGAATTGTCGAGAGGAAATTGTTACCACCCCTCCGTCTAAACGGCCTCCGGTATCAGGGCAATTTGCAGGCCTGCTTGTATTGTTAGGTCTAGTATCATAATCATACATTTTTCGCTATTTCACGCAAAGCGACTGAAGCGAACTTTGGGCCGTTCTTAGTTCCTAGCAGGCATTTTTCGACTTTTGCAAAAGCCAGAGCTTAACTACACAGTTTGAATACTTCTCCAATTTAGGAGTAGGAAATACGCATTTTAAGGATTTCTTTTATGTTTTTTAATCAATGCTCGCTTCAGTTCGTAGCAGAAAAAACCTTTGTTTCCGAAACATTGAGAAGCTCGGGTTACTTTTGTTTTTGCCCTATTGTTACATGAAAGCGTGTCTTCTCGATGCCTACTGTATTGTAAATTCACCCACAAATAACTCCTATGACCTGATTAAAACCAATACCATATGCTAGACAAAATAGATAAACGATTACAATAGTATGCAAACCGTCGGTAACATGTCGTACCATTCGGAAATCAGATTTTGAAGTAAATTGCATTCGTAAAGTTGGACAGTTAAGCATCTAACATAGGCTTGAGGGGTTCGCGTGTCGAAGTCCGAATTTATTCGTCTGGCGGCGCTCCACACCGCGGAAACTCTGCCATAAACGTTGCCAGATATGGCCGCGACGAAATCAGACCGAATGGCGCGCATACGAATTTATTAATTACAAAAATATTAGCTGTTGCACGCGAATCCGCCCGCGCAAATTTCGAATATTAATCAAAATTGCTCCAGCCGTTTGAGTGTGAAAAAGTAACAAACATCTATCCATCTAGACTTACAAACTTTCGCGTTTAAAATATTAGCAGAATAGTGGCGAAGATTTTGGTTTCAAATAAGAAATATCAGGCTATGGTTTAATGTTTGATTGGTTTCAAGCTCAAAAGCTGTAGGTATGCTTGAGTAAGTTTGGTTTCTCTTGTATGAGTATATCCTATATCATTCATATTCCAATATCATTCATATTCCAATATCTGTCCCGAAAAATTCTCAGAGCACGTCCGTCCGTAGACGTGTCTTTCAGTTTCAAGGACTTCATTTTTATTCCGAGAGCGCTTCTGGGACATTTGTCATTTACAAACTTCGGCGGGAAAATATTAATACTAAATCATTTTGATAATATCACTGATGGAAACTAAAACATCAATTTAAGTTATTTATTATCGTGTCAACCAAATCTATCCGCCTTCAACTTCGAACTAAATGCAAATTGCATTTAAGTGGTTATATTAGTACTAGGTGCTTAATATTTTCAAGGAATCAAAAATTTTCAATCCGAAACAGCGACAGTGTTAAGTTCAATAAACTGTAAGGCTGCCTGTCCACCGGAGCGGAGTTAGGCTGCGGAGCGGAGAAACCGAGAAATATTAACCAATGGCTTGCAAGGAGCGGAGATTTTGTACAATTCTATTGGTTAATATATCTCAGTTTCTCCGCTCCGTAGCCTAGCACCGCTCCGGTGGACAGGCAGCCTAAAACTTATTATTTCTGTTTTATTACCTCTCACGTTACAAATAGGGATACCGGGTCTGATTAGAATTTATGATTAGATATTTTACGTCGGCTATTCAGTTGTCGTTTTTTGGCGACATACCGTCATTAATAATCATGAGCTTTTTATGAAGACTCTTTGATATACTGTCAATTAACTGATTTATTTCGCTCGCTGAATAACATCTTTAATTATGTCATAAAAAATAACTTTGACAGTTTTTATTTTGCTCAGACTGCTTGAGTTATCTTGCCTAAGATGTTTTAGATTGCCAAATTATGTACTTAAAATTCATTTTGACTATCTTTTAAAATGTCCATCGACTAAATCGGAAAGCAGTGTCATTAACTCCGTTGTCTATACTATGTCTGGCTAGATTAAACAAATATTAGAGCTCATAATTGATTGCCCACACGCTGCACGAACAAACAGTGACGTGATTAAACGTCTCGTTGAGATAATGCCGCGAACAGCTTCACTTGTTTACTGTGCAATTAGTATGAGGAGAACTCATTTACTACACCGATGGGATGTAAGATGAAAATATACATAATTTGTTGTAATAGTTATGCTACTGTTGGTTGCTCCAAGGTTAGATATTAGATATTATCTATTACTTAATGTTTTATACCTTTTAACGTAGGACTACTCGTTATATTCGTTATATTTCTAAAAAGCTTCTTCCGTTAATTTGATATACACTTTTTAAGTCTAAAAATCGTGTTGTACTAAAAGTTACCAATGAATTCAAGTTCTCCAAAATGTCTATCCTTGGTCAAAACACGGAGCTCATGAAATGTTTTAATTTCGTCAGTATAAGTTTACGGGCACATAACACGAGAGCCGAGACATTAGCGGACACCGATCCCATGTGGTTAGCACGAAACTTTTCAAACCTTCCACCATGAGTTCTTAAACCAGTACTAGTATCATTGTGCAAGTGAGATAGCGCGCTACAATACGTAATACGCCGTCTCATTTCTACAACCGCGACAATATTGCTTTTCATATCGTGGTAAGCACGTCGACCCGTTAATTTAACGCTCCGTTATCATTTACGGTTGCCGAAAGCACTAAGGTGACCGTTATTTTATCAGATGCAAAAGTTTTACTGGTTGCATTGTCTTTAATGATTTTTTGTTCATCTGGTTTTATACTGTTTGTACTAGCAGAAATTTGAACTGAAACTGTATTTACTGATTTATTTTTTTCGTTTAATGGCTATTATTAACTACTAGTATATTATAGTAAACCAGGTTAAATCTAGGTTTTTTGTTAAAACGACAACGCAAATAGAGTTTTAGCAGTAGGTATACTGACTAATTAACCGTTTCCGTGCGGATGATGCCGCACAGGCACCATGTAAATCTATTGCGTATGGCGTATGGTGCCCGAGAGGATACAAAACTAAATCATACAAAACTCGGCTTAAACGACATTCGTCAAAAGAGCCCCCTTAATAAAAGTGTCTTTATTTGTCACCCTTATCATGCCCACAGTGTTCGTTTTAAGTAATTTCGCAAATTAGCTGACATCAGGGGTTGTAAACCAAGTTGCCGACACATTTTATTATTGATTATAATTCTAACAGCCCACTTTCTGGAATGTTTCTCAAAAATTAAATGCTTTTGTCATAAGGTTCATTGTTGCCTAAAAACGTACAAAGAGTGCGCTGTTCGCCGGCCCTTCGCCTACGAAGTACCGTATTTCCTTGCGTATACGGTTGATTATTGTTTAAAACTACGCCGTTCATAATTGTTTGCGCCGGCGCACAGTATAATATTTTGATACGTACGTGGTACGTGTATAAATTCTTTACAACACTTGAATAAATAAATCCATGAAATAATGCAAAAAGGTTTACGACCCCTAATATAAATTAGTCACTTACCTTCCATTTCCAAAAAAACACACAGATCGTCACTTTTAAACGCACTGAACGAATTTACTGACTGCCTACGTTAGATACACAATGTCAAATGATTATTTTAGCAAGTAGAAACACGAAAACAAGCTAAAAGTGACAATTCATGGCGGATGATTCCCCAGGGGAATCATCAAACTTTCTGGCGCTTGGTGCCTCAGAGGCATCACAGAATTTTTGTTTGACGCCAGGCACTAATGATTGCTAAAAAGACTTCCGCACGGAATCGGTTAAGTACTAAAATTCAATAAGCTGAATGTCCAAAATCAATCTACTATTTTCGCAAGCTTTTAAATATTTTTGCATCGCGTTAAAAGGTATTACGTTGAAGGTACGCGTGAAGCGTATCACCTATTTACAACTATTATTTAATCGAGCCGCACAACTAATCGATAAGTCAGCCTTTATAAAGCCTTGGCTACTTATTTTTTATGAATTCTTGGTAACAATCGACCTTATATAGAACTGTGTTACCGATACCACCTGTAAACGTCAACGTGTGAATTAATAATTGCTTTGATTATATCGATAGTGTTGGTTATGTCAACCACTATTTATATTTATAACGTTTTTTATTAAGGTTTCTAGTATAATATTTTTTTCTGATAAGTCGCGTGTGGTTGCAATATAGTTATAATTTTATTTAAATGTAGTAAGAGAGAGACATTAATTTTAGTCTAAAAAAGTCTTGGACCGCCACCTAAACAGTTAATTGAATAGGGATATACGTCAGTTTGGTAATAGGTTTGCACTCGCCGGTACCGTTACCATGCGAGTTTGTCATCCTCGGAAACGCAAACAAGACATATTGTTAGTAAATACAGTCATTCAACGCGACATCGTTTGGTCAAATAACCTGCCTTTTTACACGCATTTGTCATGCACACATACAGACACAACTTTGTAACAACAGTTGACAACGAACTGATTGAATTGCATGTACCTATACCGGCCTTCACCATTTATGGTGGCACAATCGCCTCATTGATTGACCATAGTGGCCATATGTTCGCATGGCTATTGCATTTGGCAACGCCCGTGTTAACCCAGTTCTTACCTACCCGTGTTACAATGATTTGATATGCTTCGTACTTTGCGGATAAATGGACCAGCCTTTGTAGAGCTCTGAGGACCAGAGTTGTTTTGGTGCATCTATTACTGTTGTGTATGGCTTAGCATGATGTAATTTTAAGACAATGCTTGCGTCATTAGGTATTTAATTTTTAGATAAGACTCTTTTATCTCCTTTATCTAAAGCTTTCAGTGGGCCAAAGTCCATTAAGAGTTAGCGTATAAGATTTCCATGCCATGGTAACAAGCGCTGTGACACCCTGCTGCGGCATTCGCAACGCACAATAATAAACGCTATAATTTACTTCCTGTTTACTGTCCACGCTAAACACAGCATAGTGATTAGTGTGTTAGCTCAGGTTTACTTTGCTCATAGGGCTTGATCTACGTAACTTGTCACAGATAATGTACGAATACAATCAATTTAGAATAACATAGTTTATGGAAAATATATCAACCACTACTGAAGTATTTTTTCGTATCATCCAGTTATAGCTAATGCTTAATCATTAGAACGATATTCAACAGACACGTAGTACTGCCACTCGGCATATTAGTTTATTTTTAGCAAATCCTTTATGTTGTATCTATGTTTGTAGTCCACATGCATCATCAGACACCTCGAATCCGTCGACATCAGGCCTTCAGACTACAGACGAGCAAAACGAAGACAGCATGCGAAAAAATGACGATGAAGCTCCAGTTAAGGAAAACGAGGGTTCCGTCTCCGACTGGATATCGGGTGGACCTCTCGGATCTAAAGGAGCCGTGCTGGTGTTCAGATCATGCGTCCTCGCGTCCAGAACTCCTTCGATGGAATCAGAAACGAAAACCACAGGCAATAATACAGGAACTACGATACTCTTAAACAAAGCTAAGAACATGGCACGAAGATTAGTCGCTGAGCCTCATTCCTTTGCTATGAGACCAAAGAACATAATGCACGATGTGATGGAAACGTTTGGAACCAGTAACAAGTTTCACGGGCATGCTTATATAGTGAGACACGTGAGCGACACGAATATCCCCGAGACTATACCGGTGGAGGACCAAGGTCACGAGGGTCAGGACGTGCTCGGACATAAGAGGGACATCGATGACGTGCTTAATGACTTGAGCAAGATCACGCTGAAGAAACACCTGAATATAGAGAATACGACAGCTAATATTAAGCCGCCGGAAGAACCGCCACCTAATGGTTCTAGCAAAGGTTTGTGCTGATATCCATAATCCTGTGCTTTAAGATAGTATTGTAAGAGACATCAGAATTCCTATTCTTGCAGATGCAAAAGACGATAAGAAAGGCAAGAAGAACAAAGGTAAGCACAAACGCAAGTCCCCGGGTCCTCAGCTCAGTAACTCACCGGGGGCCGACAGTGATGACTCTGAACATCTCCTGGTCAAGGAAGTCGAGAGCGTGAAGGTAAGAAACCTTTATGACTTTTAGTATCACTAGACTTCACAATTTGGACGTTAAACTGTATCATAATAAGGTAGTTTGCGGGGGCGTAAAAAATAATTACGACCGTCTAACCGTACTTTCAGGTTTTAGAAAGTAGCCACATGCCAGCACGTCTCCTCAAAATCACCTACAAGCTTGTGAACACGGAAACTAAACTCCTGCATCGTTTGCTCCAAGCTCACGGGCTGCAGGAAGCCGTGATGGAGTCCAAAGACTTTAACCTGCTCTGGTCAGGTCTGCACCCGAAGCCCGATGTCCTCCGGTCCTTATCGCCCTACCAGCGCGTCAACCACTTCCCTAGGTAAGAAAAACAAATGAGAGAGATGAATTACTGTCAGTATTATTGGATTTTAGTGCTATTCGTAGATTAGTAGGTATGGTATCAACTTATCAAGTACAGATAGACGTTTATTTAACACCCAGAAGAGTTCTTTGTTTCCTCATAGTTTTCGTACTCGCAAATATCACAGTTCAACAATATTGACAGTACTTCGCTGTAGGCCGTGCCTGCTCCGCTCTCTCCTGGATAAGCACGGGCTGGTCGAAGCGGAAGAGACCTCCAACTCTTGGTCACTCATGTGGTCGGCTCTCATGATCCCCTTCGATGTCCTCCAAGCCTTGACCTCTAACCAGAAAGTCAATCATTTCCCAAGGTAATCCTGTTCAACTTTTAGGTCCTTCTTATAAAAGCAGGGTGCCAAGTTTAAAGACTAGGGTGTAGGTATGGTTATACAAAAAACTGATTCTCCAAATTATTTCTCAAACAGATTGTAAGAGAAACTGAAATTTTACTATAGAACAAATATCTTTACAAGTCAAAATCCAAACTTAAATGACATGATCCAGGTTTTAAAGACCACAATGTATTCTTACTCATTTTCAACGACCATTTTTCCTTTCAGGTCGTATGAGTTAACTCGTAAAGACAAACTCTTTAAGAATATCGAGAAGATGCAGTACTTTCGCGGTCTGAAGCAGTTCGACTTCATACCGACCACCTTCCTGATGCCTGCTGAGTATAAGGAGCTGTGTTCCACCCACTACAGGACCAAAGGACCCTGGATTGTGAAGCCGGCGGCTTCGAGCCGGGGCAGAGGCATTTATATTGTTAACACGGTAAGTCATCCTACTAATATAATAAACGTTTAAGTTAATGAATGAATGGATGTTTGTTACTCTTTCACGCTTAATCGGCTGGACCAATTTTAATGAAATTTGGTATGGAGTAGACACCCTGGATTGATTGAATAGGCTACTTTTTGACCAACTGCGTTAGAGCAGGCTATTGCTTTTGCCGTTATAACCGACATTCGCGCTTGCAAAAGCGCGATCATCAGCAAGTAATCGTACGTCATTGGTGTGTAAGTAGTTCTAAAACAAAATCATTTCTTTCCAGCCTGAGCAAATACCAAAAGGCGAGAATGTAGTAGTAGCAAAATATATAGACAAACCTCTTCTAATCGGTGGTCACAAGTGCGATCTGCGGCTGTATGTGTGCGTGACGTCTATAGACCCCCTGTTGATATACCTGTATGAAGAGGGGCTCGTGAGATTCGCCACCGTCAAGTACGATAAGACCAACAAGAACCTTTGGAACCCCTGCATGCATCTCTGCAACTACAGCATCAATAAATATCATACGGATTATATCAAGTGAGTGCATATACAGTACACCATTCACTAATTATTAGTTCTGTTCACCCGGCTCTCTCTGTACAATATTTATCAGTACACAGACCATGGACCTATTGACAGTTTATTTTTCTGTTTTCAAGAAGATATTTTTTCAAGTTACATACTACCTAGTATCCGTTTGGTTTCAATTCATAACGATTTGGATTATAAATAAACTATTGTCCGACATACAGACAATAGTTTATTTATAATCCTATGTGGAAGACAATTGTTTATTTATAATCCAGATAAACTATCAGTCCTATTGCTACAAAAGTTTGCATCACACCTCGGATTTACCATCGAGACTAACTCCTACATGTGGTACAGATGTGACGACCCCAACGCCGGCAACATAGGACACAAGTGGACGCTCTCCGCTTTACTCCGCCATTTACGCAAACAAGGCCGGAACACCACCGCCCTGATGGCTGCCATCGAAGACCTGGTCGTCAAGTCTATCCTATCGTCCGCCCAAACCATCACAGCGGCCGCAAGGGTCTTTGTACCCAATTTCTTTAACTGCTTTGGTAAGTAATCGTTTGGCTTATTTACGTTTTTGATGCGAACCTTTTGTAAAGTTGAATTTGATTTATTCGATCAAAGGACCAAATATCATGCGTCCAATTTGGTTTTGATCAAAAGGACCAAAAATCAATCGTAATTTTAAATTTTGGTCCTTTAATTCGCCATGGGACTCTAATGATTTTGAACTTAATCAGGGTTAAGCGAAGTTAGAAGTTATCGAAGTGGAAATTTAGGACCAGAATTCAATAGTCTGGCTGTTATACGTCACAACTATGGGCCACAATGTTTCTATTTCAGAGTTATTCGGTTATGATATTCTGATCGACGACATGCTGAAGCCGTGGCTGCTTGAAATCAATCTCTCGCCCAGGTAACACACTATTACTTTATATTAGGTACTAAACATTAAAAACACAGTGTTTGACCAATTTACATTCCTTACATAATTATGTATGTTACACCATAGTCCATACACATTTTTATTTCATTTTATTAATCTAATGAACACATTTATGAAGTGTCGTATTTTATGTGTTAAACAAGATATATTATTGTTTAACAAATTATCAGCGTAGACAAGATAAAGCTATTCTAGACATGCTATTTCGACGAGCTAGTCATAGGACCCGTTTTTTACTATTTAGGTACATAGGTCCTTAGATCCAGTACATCTGCCTACCACATTACCATATCGTTCTGCCTTGGAAACGTTCTAGTCTTGCGTGCGAGAGCCCACTCGACGCCCGCGTGAAGTCAGCCCTGCTGGCTGATACCCTCACGCTGGTGGGGCTACCAGCTGTCCCTATGAGCAAGGGAGACATATCCGCGCAAAGCAACTCGCTTAAGATGAGGATTGGGGCGGTGAGTACTAAAATAAAATTTGATTTACCGCTTTTCGAGATGAAAACAGCAGAAATACCCGAACACTTAAATGTAACGCACTTGGGTAATGCGGCCTTTTTGACGCCGTTGAACCGGGACGGCTTTTGATAAACTACGCGTACCTGTCTCCAATTACGTAGTCGCTGAATACAAGCATGGATAAAGTCAACCAGAAATGGCACCCCAGTTAAAAAAAATCTCTTTGAATGAGCGTAAACAAAGGGAGGCCTTTGCCCAGCAGTGGATTATCCAGGGCTGATGATGTACTTTATTCCAATATGTAACAACAACGTAAGTTCATTATGAATAATGAAGTGCTTATGTACAGTGTCGTCGCGTGCACTCTGCGGAGAACGTGTTCGTGCGCGGCAAGCGTGCGAGCGCGGAGGGCGGGGGCGCGGGGGGCGCGGGGGCGGGCGCGGGCGCGGGGGCGGGCGTGTCCGCGCTCACGGGCGAGGAGCTGCGCCTCGTGCGCGCCGTGCGGGCGCAGTACGCGCGCCGCGGCGGCTTCGTGCGCATCTTCCCCAGCCAGAACTCCTGGCAGAAGTACTCGCAGTACCTAGGCAAGTACCTCCCACTCATACAAGTGGCCTACACTCCATACACACAGAAAGACATTGCCTACCTTGAGAAACCCAGATAAATATCTTTTAGTGTTTTTCTTCCCCCGCCCCCTCGCCTACACTATAAGCGAGGGTGGAAAAAAAAGATGGAGGAAGGTAAGAGGGGAAAAAAAGAAGGTGGAAGGGTTCGGGGGAGGCCTTTGCCCACTGCTGTGCAAAGGCCTCCCCCAAGTTCTTTCACGATTCTCTTATCTTGCGCCGCTTTGAACAAGTCCACTTTTAGTTTATCATATTATTTTATTTTAATGTATATTCCTTTATTTATGGATAAAATAAATATCAGGGTAGGCAATGTTTTATGTCTCCCCACATCATACCCTGCGAATCACTAACATCATTATTATGTCCCACAGACCCAGTAACAGGCATCCCGGTATGCTCGACGTCGCTGAACAATAACATCCCGTACCAGGTGGTGCAGCACAACTACAACCTGCTGGTGCACTCGCACGTGTTGCCGCACTTCCAGCACGCCACCGTCGCCACCAGCCTCACCGACACGCCGCAGAGGTCACTAACTAAACTATTATATTTAGAACTAAAAATAAACAAATATTCCTCAATGTTTCTAGCGCCATCTAGTGTCAAATTGAGTATACAAGAGTAACTTGTGTTATGAGTACTAGACAGCAAATTAGAGAACAAATGATCGTGCTCATCACACAAAAAATTGTCCTGGGTGGAAATCGAAACCATGACCTCTAGTATATCAGTCAAAGCCAACAACAGGCCGTCAAAAAGTAAAATATTTTAATGCAACTTTTTGCCACATCAACCTTTCGCTACTTCTCAAATTATACTTTTAGCACCTTAAACAGTTCTATCTAAAATAAGCAACACATTTGTAGGTTAAAACGTTACGAAGCGGTAAGTATAACGTGTCAAGCGCCGGCTGTGTGGCTCGGCGAGACCACGCCGCAGCATCACGACACACGACGCGCGAAAGAACTGGTCAAACGGCAGCTGATGGATGGTATGAAGCTCACGTAAGTACAAACACAATTGTATGCAATCCAACGACACCGCCAACACCACCCCACCCCGGGACACTGTCTCCTCCGTCAGGCCATGCCCTCACGCGCATGATGGCGTCCACGGTGGAGCGCCCCCGACGAAAACTGGTTGTCGTCCAAGTCCGGCCCCTCTCTGCACAAGTGGCCGACGAGGCGATCTGCGATGACACCCTCAAACAGTTTGTCGCCTAGTCGAACAGCACTATGGGCCGGTACGCGGACGGCGAGTCCTCGGGGCGCCCCTTCCTGAACAGGACCAACCTCCCCTCCTTCCACACACTGGGAAACTGGCCCCGCTCGAGGCAGGCCGTGAAGAGTCCCCTGAGCTGGGGCTCTAACTCCTTCAGGGCCAGGACGAGAGCTCGACCAGGAACTCCGTCGGGTCCGGGCGCTGTGTTCTTCGCCCGGAGTCGCGACACGGTCGCTCTCGTCTCTGCTCGCTCTCCTCTTGGAGAGACTGCGGCTGAGGGTGAAGCCATTGTCGGGGGAATGTGTCCCGACCGCTCAGGGAAGAGGGCCGACACCACCACCTCTAGCAGCTGGGGTGCAGGCTCTGTGTCAGTAGAGGCGCCCAGAGACGCAACTTGCTCCGTACCCAACGGTAGGGGCGCCCCCACGGATCCCGATCCAGGGACCCCAGCAGCTCTTCATTGGCACGCGACTTGGAGTCGTCGATGCCCAGCCACAGAGTCTCCTTTGATGCGCGGTACACCTCATACCGCGCGTCTTCTTCGACGGGATCCCGTCGACGTCACATATCATACGGATTGATCGATCGATATACAAATACTTCCGACGATCGACGATCGGTCGATTGGTCGTTTAGCGTCCCTTAGCGTTTAGAGTAAGTCAATAGTCTGATTGTACGAGAAGTGTTACTACCGATCTTACTGGAGCCCGTTCTCTGTGCAGTATGGGCGAGGGCCGTCGCGCGTTCGGTCTGTTCCTGACGCACGTGCTGAAGCGCGTGTCGTCGCCGTGCAACGAGCTGGGCGTGCAGCACGCCGCGCTCGTGCTGCGCTTCCTGCGCCGCGCCTCCGCCTCGCTGCGCATGCCTTACAATGTAAAGGTGACGCCTACAAGCATGCCGCTACTGCCCGACACTCTACACTACACATAACGCACTCATAATAAATAATAATAAGCCGTGTAAACCCTTTAAGACTAAGAACTCACGGAGCGATTTCTTACCGCGCCCGCAGCGGTTGCGGAGACCGGTTATTCGCGCGGTCCCGCAGCCGCTGCGGTTGCGATCATCGCCCGCCACATTTGCGGGCGACTATCGCAACCGCAGCGGCAGACGCAAGACCGGCCTCTGCACCACTGCGGTCGCCCGCCAATCGACCGTAGAGCGCGCGGGCGCAACCCGCAGAGCTTGCGGGCGACCGCGGCCCGCGCGCTTATACAAGTTGCCCGCCGGTGCCGCGGGAGCCGCAAACAATCGCACAGTCTGCGGGCGTAAACAGCGTCGTGAGTTGTGCTTTTGTTTCTTACATGTAAATCTGCTTTCTACAGAGTCTGCGGGCCTGCCACCGCGGCGGGCGCGGGAAAAAATCGCTCCGTGAGTTCTTAGCGTAAAAAGGACCCGGTCTGCTTCCCTTGAAGTTAGCCCGTGAATTAAAAGAGATACAAATAATAATAAATAAATCTATGGCCTTAGTGACAAGGAGTACAAGTCCAATAAAATTGGACTTGTACTCCTTGTCACTGGGGCCACAGAAATATTTCTCATCATTAACACAACGCCATCTAGCCTCAAGTTAAGCATACTTAGTAGCTTGTGTTATGAGTACTAGACAACAGATAAACATACTTATATGTATATTTCTAAATACATTTAAGTTGATTCTTGTTGCGAATATGCACACCAACCCCCCTAATGTTGACGTTGTCCACGTGCCAAAAGACCCTTGTAGCTCGATACCCCCCTACACACATACTTACCCCACTTGATATAACATACACATAGACACTACACACTGTGGACGTTCAACGACTTGTGTCGAAATTATAATATAACTTTTGTGTAAAGTTTTTGCTTAAACACGCGATTTTCAACTTCGCCTCCTCGATTTTATTAAATTCAATATAATCTCTTTACTGTCTCAGTGAGTTTTTCTTAGTACTCTCATTTATTGTGAAATAGAATAATTTTCATCTCACTAGATGACGCCACAACTAAAGGTCTGTTTTTAGCTACCCATTTCATGTAAATAAAGTAACTTTCAGTTGTACACTTGATTGAATGATTTTTAATGTAATTTATTGTGAGGCAAAAAATATGTAAATAATTAAGACGCAGTTTTTGAATGTTCACTTACACACAAGTGCTTACTAACCTGTGTGTTTTACTAATTCTAGTTTGTGATATGCTGCGGTTTTGTTTGAAGTTGGATTTGTGGTATTTGTGCTTTGAATTAAAATATTAATATTTATTGTGTATTACTTACTTTTATAACTAACTTACTGTGAAGTTTTCATACAAAAAACAATGAGATTTCACAATAATACAAACAATTAACAATGTTATTTTATATTTAAGTTATATGCTTGTTCGTGTGTGTGACAAACGCCTACTAATATAACCCCTATTATATTTATGTACAAAGTATAAAGCTACCATTTTTGCCACAAAAAAAAGGAATACATAATGTCTTGTCATAAACAAAAATATAGATTTGTATAGCATTTGAAGATCGTCAGTACTAACTTATGCATTTCTCCCTCCCTCCTGCCTCCCCCGGCAAGGGACCTGGCTTGAACATATGTATGTATATTGTTTCGAAGTTTTGCTTGCATGCATCATGCTCTTGCACCATTTACATTCTACGGTTCATTACTTTAAATTTTAGTTCTGGGTTTCTGAATAGTAATATAGTGTACAGGTGTAATTACATCAAACGGCATATATCCGTTTTATACATCTTGTCTCATCATACCATGGCAAATAGAGTTTTGTAATTTTAAGGTTTCTGAAGTGCCTTTTTAGGCTAACTGGTAAAAAGACTTAACTTAAAGTAGTTAGAATATATGCTACATTCCTGTACTCAAGTACCTCCTACATCGCAAATAGGGTAGCGCAAAAACTTTATGCATCATGTACTCTCTTGACATCACGTACGTGTTGCCAGTGGCGCCCTCTCCATCACACTACACCCTTACCTAAAAAGGTGACTAGCACTTGAGCACTCTCTATACCCCCTTAATATCCTTGTCACATAAGGCCTTGTACTCTGTGCCCTATTGTGCCGATTAATCCTGAAGTTCTTAGGGTCCGCCGGCGAAGATGTGCGACAAGGACCGGTGCGCGGTGATCGCGAAGCAGCTGAACGACTTCCTCTACATGTACTACCGCGAGACCGACCTGTACACCGACAGCGAGGATAAGGAGGGTTGTGTGTCTAACATACACTTCGCGCAGTTCCTGTATTCTGCTAGGTGATACAAGTTTTTTTCCAGTTTAAACGGTTTTGCTTTTTATGGTAATAGTTGTAAAGTTTATTTTTTAATGTCATATAAATAACCCTTCGCAGAGGTATATATTGAGACAGTCTACCTTTGAATTAAAGAAAACTAGAAGTAGCCAACGCTTTTGAAGATTTTTTTTTCTAACATCCCTATAGAGGTAACGAAATCACTTCCCTCGTGTTCCTCGAGAGCGGAGTTGCTACTTAAAAAATCGTTAGTAAATGTATTCCAGATTTTAGTTTTTAGCCTTATGGGGAATATCTGTCAAAGTAATTGAATCAATAATTGACACTATTGCCCCAATTCTTGCAAAAATCTTTAACGACTGTGTTGACTGTGGCACTTTTCCTGATTTAATGAAGCACAGTAAAGTCATTCCTATTTTCAAATCTGGTTGCAAGAATGATCCATCAAACTACAAACGTAAGATATTTGAGAGAATGGTTTTAGATCAAATGATGCGTGATGATGATGATGATCATGAGCGTCAGTTTGGCTTCACCAAAGGAAGGTCGACGACCGACGCCGCGGCCAGATTGATGTCCCACATATTAGAAGCTTGGGAGGGTTCACAGGATGCCATAGGCATTTTTTGTGATCTCTCCAAGGCTTTTGATTGCGTTGACCATAATACTCTAATCCTTAAACTGCATTACTACGGATTACGAGGACAATCCTTACAACTAGTATTGTCGTATTTGTCACCCAGACAGCAAAAAGTAGGCATTAACGGCGTAACTTTATCCGGGTCTTTGGTAAGAATGGGCGTACCTCAGGGTTCGATTTTAGGCCCGTTTCTCTTCTTAACGTACATTAATGATCTTCCTTTTATGATGTCCAGATTGACAGACATAGTTCTTTTCACAGGTGATACCTCTCTCATTTTTAAAATTAATAGAAAAACTAAGGATATTGTTAATCTAAATAATAGCTTAAATGTATTATCGGATTGGTTTTCAACGAACAACTTACTTTTGAACGCGTCCTAAACAAAATGTTTGAAATTTTCTCTTACAAATGTTCGGTCTCGTACAGATTTAGATGTAATGCATGACGGCTACGCTATGCCAGCGCCGCGCACGCTCGGCGTTCGTGCGGCGGCCAGCGCTGGCGTCGCGTCGCCGCGGCAAACACGTCAGGTGGACGTCGCGCGGACGCTGGCACGACGACACAGCTCGAAAGACGCTAGTGTGGGGTCTCTAACTTATGGAGTTTCTTGTCGGTTCTTCTCCATAAGAATCACATTTTGGAACTGCGCAACTAGAGTCAGTAACGTTTTAAAAGTGCCTGAGAAGGCCTACTCGAAATAAAACCTTTTATTTTTTTGATTTTTGATTTTGTGTGTTTGTTCCAGCGAGGCGGATTTAGAAGACGTACTGTTACTCCAGCTGAAGATGGAGAACTACCAGACGACGTTCCTGGGCGACGCGCGCAACATGTTCTGCGTGGACCTGCCGCCCGCCAAGCTGTGCAGCGACGCGCCCGCCAGACACACGCTGCTCAGGCACCTCGCCTGCCTCGCGCCCGTCAACACCAGGAAGTACAGGTCAGGCGCACTACTCACACGATATGTCACCATACCATACATATGTTACGATCAAAACTCTATCTAAAATTCCCGTGTCACAATGTTAGCGTACGCTAACATTGTGACACGGGAATATTGTCGCTATAAAACTAGTTTTATACAAATTGCCATAGTACTTAGTAGATTAAACTTCATCCCTATCGAATGTTATCATCGAAGTATAATTATTATAAATTGATTGACTGTATCTTTATAAAACTTTTAAATATTTGGCTCTCGCGAAGTTATAACTAAAATATGAATAAAAAGAATTCAATATGCTCTGTTTGGCCCTCAGATCAGAGTGGACGACTTGGATCAACACGGCAGCTAAATTGGGGTACTAAATTATATACGCAACGTTTTTGGTGGTCCCACAAACAAACAATACCTCCTGTGATTACTAAACTGTTGTAATCATAGCCGAATTAATTATATCAACACTATAAAACCTCTTCAATAAATAAGGAACCATTTTTCTGATTGTGGGACTACTAAAAATTTATGTACTTTTGCACCTTTATAATTCTTCTCTATCTCTATTTTGTCTTACTATATTTCTCATATTTCTACATTTTTTTATCTTTCTACCTCCATCTTTCTTTCAGCGGTTTTGCTTAAACCCTTATACAAATGGGTCTAGCACTCATTATTTTATACCATCTACTAATGTACCTAAATTAAAAAAAAAACATACATACTACATATTGTGTATAAGTGTGTGTTAAAACTTAAATGATGTGTCAGCTTTATGTGTTAGCATGTAAGGTTTATTTTAACTGTTCAATCGCTTGATTTGTGCCTAGCCCATTATTCATAATGTGAAAACTTTATAATGCCTTATTCGTCATTAAAAATAGTTTTACTAACCAAGTTCCTAGGAATAACAACACAGGTTTAAAACCAACGCAATGTACGAAGATTAAACCAATTATAATCGTTACTCTAAGACCTTACTGATAAAATGATTACATATTCACATAATCGCGAAATCACGGTAAATCGTACAAAACAAACTAGATTTTTTTTCTGTTTTTTAAAAGAGTAACTTATACAGGGTGTAAGGAAACGACTATAACGATCGTGAAGGGGCATATGTAGACTCGTGTTACAAACACATTGCTGCGACTTTTACTTCGATACGTGATTATGATTTTTTCCCGTTCAAATTAATTCATAATGCTAAATTTCCCCACCGCTATACTGGCCACACTGAACATATGATAACGTTCGGGTCACGACCTGAACACAAAGATGGCCGTTACCGCAAGCGCAGGTGTTTGACCATACCGCCAAAAATACTGTTGCAAATCAATTTCAACTTTACTGGTAACGACATAAGGTTCACTTTAAGTAAATCATCATAAATTGTATGCCATTTTTTGAATTTATTTTCTATTTTCTACAAATTTACGGCGGTATCTTCGTTGTGAACCGCGAGCTGACATTATTATTGAACAGTAATTTTGCATGTTTCTACCACAAAATAATATCAATACTACACTAGTAGTACGACAAACGATACGATGATTAATAAGTTGTTGGTTGTCGCAGTCCAGTTGTAGCGTACCTTGATTTTCGAAATAGCGTTATTCACTCGTCGATCGCGTGGCTCCGTCAGCTGACGATCGAGAACTCTTAACAATTACTACTTGGGAGATCTCGTCAACGGCTACGACATACAAACTACCTACGGTTTTGCGAACGCCTGAAGCAGTTGATTCGGAAAATCCCTGTTCTATCTACCAACTATTTACCTCAGTTGACCTTTCAACACAATTCTAACTAAAAATAATAACTATGAGAAAGGAATGTAGGTATGAACTTCACTTGAATAATTAGCCTAGGTATGTTTAGCGAGTCGTTAGTCGCAATGATTATTTTAATTTTATTTGTGTGTAATGTGAGATGATAACAATGTTAATGGTACTTACAGGTGTATGTAGGTATTTGCCGTTACTCAACCATAAGAAACTATGAACTTAATGTAGCCCTGAAAAGGACTTTTTGATATTGCGGTGGCCAGCGACCTGGTATTCCGGCAATTTACGTGTGTAATAAAGCTAACACTTTTAATTGTAAATTTTGTTTATCGTGCTCGACTTCAACACTCCTCTGAACCGTTTAATCACATCACACTTAATAACACTGTTACTTTCACACCTGTACTGGCTTTAAGACTCGCCTTAACACTCACAGTTTGGCTCGTTATGTGAAGACGATGCTAGTAATACTTGTACCGACGGCACTGATATACCACTCGCGAACTACATCGCGCGTCAAACTTCCTTCGGGCACTTGATATTAAAATAAGTAACGTTAGAGTAAGCCATAACATCTAGCGAAAATTATAACAATTCGGAGGTCTTATCGAGACGAATTTAAACACGAGACTGATCCGTGATCAGACTGGCACTGATGTCGGGATAGGGATGATCGATATTCATCGATGGTGAAGAAATATCGATGTTTAGCTGGAAAACATCAATCAATCGTACTTTTGAGTTTGATAATTTCGCTAAATCGATCTTTTTAGAAAAAAAAACGGTTGTCTGTAACGTCGGTTTACTGACGATAGTTGAATGTGACAACGTCATAAAAAAATACTGATGAAATGGCGGACTCTCACTCAAGTAGGAGAGAAATTATTTCTTTACTTATTATTTCCTGAGAGAGTAATAAAAAACTGTCAACTTAAACGCTTTTGAATGATGAAAGTCAAACATCGATATTAGATATCGATGTTTTTCTAATATCGATCATGTCCCTATGTCGGTCCCAACAAAGAAAATTAGTGCATTTGCCGAAAGGACGGTCGGCTTTTTTGACATAAAATAAAAAGGTGCCGCTATCGCAAGACGGCACCATTGCAAAGGCAACCTTATTTGTGAAGGCATTAGGTTCAATTAATATTTTCATCGCAAAACGTATGATATTTGTTCTATTTTTACCTACGCTACGTGTTTTAAAGACGAAATTCATTACCTTGCAGATTTACAATCATATGCTGATGTTTAGCATTTTATTTACGATTCACACTCAAAAGAGCCACGGTGAGTCACGGTGGTATCGTTGTAATACCTACCACAAAATAATGAATCCAGTGGTGAGCATCGAATTGGTTTTTTAAAATAGGCAGGCGCTCGACGAGTCAACATAATTTTGAGATTATTTGTCAGTAAAGAAAACTAACAATACATTTGGGTACAATATCTTTCGTAGGGTATACAACTGTAGGCAAATTAACCATTTATTGTTAGTAGTTGAATTTAGTGATAACTGATAATACAGATTTCTATTGTAATAACTAAAATCTTAGGTACCTGTTTTGATAATGTATTTTAATTTAGTTTAGAGAAAGATAATATTTATGTTCTGTGTAAAGTAAGCACTCTTAAGTGGTTTATTTACTTAGTGGTTGTCGCTGTCGCATGCGAGACGATAGTATTATTATTGTACCTACGTACGACTAACGATACGAATTTACAATTGTTTTGAAGTTGTTGGATATCGTAGTCAAGAGACAAATGAAAAATGTGTTTATAAATTAGATTGGCCGTAATGAGCTTGCTAAAAAGAATTAATCATGTTTCTCTAAATAATATTTAATAAAATTATTCTAACGATTGTAAATATTTTCGTCATTAAAATGTGATAAACGTAACTTCAATGATGGTGAATTAAAAATACCTTTTAATGTATTGGCGGTTTAGTACTTTTCCTACTGCGTTTTTTAAGGAACCATTTTTTGTAAGCTAAGGTATTAAGTATTTTAGATGTTGTAAAGTAGTGAAGTAGGTATCTGTTACGTAGGAACTATTTTCTTATGTTTTAGGTTGGCCTTCTTTTAAATGAATAAATACCTACCGAGTCTTAGAATGTTTTTAGTGATTGTAACTTATTCGTGTGTAATTTATGATGAAAATTAAGTTTATTATTTGATGTACCTTATGCGTGTGTAGGTATCTGCTGTTAGACATCCATAAGAAACATTGAACAAAATGTAGCCCTGAAAAGGACTTTTTTTATGGTTTTGTAACTGCAATCTTCCGGCAAGCTACGTGCGTAACAAAACATCAACTTGTTGTATACTTTTGCGGTCGTGTTCCACGTGCCTGCCGCCGACTTCAATACATCTTCGACACCGTTTGATGACATTGTCGCGCACATTACTTAATGTCATTCTGTCGTTTCGAATAGTTTCAAAAGCGGCGGTAATTCGAGCTCTAAGCTCGGTTTCCGTATCGCACACTTTTTTAAAAACTATTTCTTTGACGTGACCCCACAAATAAAAATCTAAAGGAGTAAGATCGGGAGAACGAGCTGGCCACAAGACTGGTCCTCCTCGCCCGATCCATTGCCGCGGGAATTGGGTATCTAAATAATCGCGCACTGCACGTGTGTAGTGTGGGGGAGCACCATCGTGTTGGAACCACATTGCCCGGTGAAAACTTAGACTTAAGTCGTCCAACTCTTCACTTAAGTGTTCGGTCAAGAAACTAAGATAGTTTTGGCCGTTCATGGTATTTTGTAAAAAATACGGGCCGATTATTCGGTCGCCAAGAATACCAGCCCACACGTTAATGCGCCAACGATGTTGGAAATGGCTCGGTTTCATGGCGAGCGGATTTTCGAGAGCCCACACATGTTCGTTGTGGCTGTTAAATACACCCGTCCTAACAAACGAACATTCGTCAGTGAAGAGCACTCGGTTCAAAAAGCTGTGGTCCTGTTCTACTTTACCAATAAGCCAAGTACAGAACTGGACCCTAGGTTGGTAGTCACTGGGCAGAATAGAGTGTACGCGTTGATAATGAAAAGGACGTTGTCCATTTTCATTTAGGACTTGCCATACACGCATATGGTTTGTCCCTAACTCCGCCGCAGCTACACGCGTGCTTTGCGTAGGATCCACGGCAAACATACCAAGAACACTTTCTTCGAGGTCGTCATGTGTTCGTGGCCTCCCGGTATCAGCACGTTGCACCTCCGTACTGTGAACATTGCCAGTTTGGAACGTTCTGACGTGGAGACGCTGAAATGCCTGTACGGACGGCACTGGTATACCTCGCGCACCAAAACGCACCTCAAACTCTCTACGAGCAGCCGCATAATTGCAGTTACAATAACCGAGACACATTAACATATCGAAATAAGTTTCGTTAGAGTACGACATCTTAACAATTAGCGAAAATCTAATAAGAACACGGAAGTCTTGTCAGAAGCGCTTTCTACACGAGACTGAGACTGACTGAGCGTCGCTCGGTCGGTCGGCGGCATCATCAAAGGAAACCGCGGTAGTTGTGTACGCGCCGAAAGGCTGGCGGTTCCTTTGACATAAAATAAATAACATTATTTTTTTGACATTTTATTTTATTTTGGACCTGTCGGCTCCTTTAAAGCAATAGTACAATAGATCAGATAGATGCCGCGGTGGTGTGGAGTGTTGTCAGTGTTATGAAATTTTGCCGAGTTTCGGGGAGAATTTTGCGTTAGATGGATGGAACAAAAATTAATAACTTTAACAGTTTTTGATATTGACCTCCAAAAATACGTTTTCTGGTATTTAGATTGATAGTAGTATACGCCTGTTCAGGGTCGTTATAGTAGTTTCCTTACACCCTGTATAGTTTCTTGCCGGTTCTTCTCTATAAGAATTACATTTTGGAACCGCGCAACTAGAGTCAGTAGCGTTTTGAAAGTGCCTGAGAAGGCCTACTTGAAATAAAAACCTTTTGATTTCGATTTTTTTAATTATTAAAGTACAAAATTTAAAGACTTATGAATACCGGGCTAACCAACTGCTACTGCTTGCGAATCTTACAAACGAAACAAAACCAATAGCTTACCAGTGGGGAAAGGCGTGGACCCAGCGACCCGGGTCATAGACAAAAGTGTGAGGCGCGGGAAACGGACCAAAGACTCAGGGATAACTGCATTACTACAGAATACAGATTAAACAGAATAGTGTCGTGACGTAAGTAGCGGTGTGTTTGTGCGTGTGCCGCTTCCAGTAAACATTGGCGTAAGTTAGAGATCACAGCACACACGTGTGTAAGCATGCGCACTTAAAATCTATACAAAACAAGTTAGGTATTTCTTGCACTATAGAAACTAAGATTTACACATATAATAGAATTGATATACAAGATAAATAACAGACAAATCAATCACATAGGTTATAGTATTGACAGCTACAAGCTACAATATCGATTTAATGCCCAAAATGTAAATATATAGCAAAACCACAAGACCCCCCCCCCCCCCTAAATTACAGAATATTCTTTATTATTGCGATATCGACTGTCGCTTATAAATATAGCGCATAAAACTACGACCTAGTGTTAAATCATAGATATTGTAATCTCTATTTTACATAAATGACTACCCATATTTGCAGGAAACGTGATTTTTTCCTTCTACTTTTCCTTTTTTTTTTTAACGCAAAGAGGATGATGTCTATGATACTCATATGATATTTCACCCGTTACGCACAGGTCGTCGGCATCGCAGAGCCGTTCGGAGACCGACACCGAGACGGAGCACCCCGCGCCGCCCTTCACTAACTCCGACATCGAGCTGAAGGAATCCTTGAAGGAGGAGAAGCCTCTCACACAAGCCCTGAAGTACGCCAGGTCATAGCAACAGCCCACAATACCTTAACACGTAGAAGATATGCTGTATTTTAACATTACTTACTTACCACTCACTTTTAAATAAATAAATTAATATCTTGGGACAATATCCACACACGGCCATCTGATACCAAGCTATGCAGAGCTTGTGTTATAGTAATCAGACAGCTGATAAACATACTTATATATTTCTAAATATACACATATTATAGATAAACCACACCCAGACACAGAACAAAATATGATGGTGAGAATCGAACCCACGACCTCTGGCTTAGCAGTCAGGGTCACTAACCACTAGACCAACAGGCCCGTTTTAAAGCCTATTAAAGTCCTATTTTTGTTGAAATTGAAGTTTGATGCTCATAAATAAATACAAATAATGTAATTGAAGCTGTAACAATAAAAAAAAATATCCTCAAGTTTAATGGTTTAATGACAATCTCGAGAAGGAAAATTTAAATGCATACAAAAGGGAAATACTACTCACTGATTCATTGTAGCATTCCCTTAACGTGTCAAAAATCTACGCGTTTATATTGAATAGTGGTATAGTGGTATTTTTTTCCATTCTTATCTATAATGTCGCATTAGAAATAATGTGCTTCTGAAAATAATCAATTTTGATTTTTAACTAAGGTGTGGTTTTTGAGCTAGTGCTCAACTAAATACTATTTTTAAAACTTAGTTTATTAAATATAGACTATGAAATGATCTGGAGTTGTACAGCAAATCTTCTACTACCCAAAAAAACAAGTGTTCGCTTATCCCCACTAGTTTAGCTAGTGTCGTGTTCCCTTTTAATACCTTTATCCTTGCCTTAGCTTCCTCCACCCACTCCTAACCATCATTTGCAACTGTCTTAGCTGTAAGATACCGTGAAGATATTCTATTATCATCCAAAATGTACAAACAATACCAAATCTAGAAGAATATGTATAAAATATATTTTTGAAGTGATACTGCCAATTAACTTCAGATGTGACAGAAACATTGTAGGAAAATAAACCTATAAGCAATATAACAATCATGCCAGTACATATCTGGAGTTAACACGCCTATTCGCTTTACATTTGTAAAGAAAGAGATAGAACTAGTATCTCAAATACGTCTATCTCTCTCTTTTAACGTAATATTAGTGTACCCAGTCAATCAGTAGTAGCTGCCTTCCAAATAGTACAATGGTGTTGCACGGTCTGCCTTCTAGTGTTAGCAATAATTATATGATACCATACTTGTAATTACTATGTACCTGGCACTAGATATAATGATCTGAAGGTGCTATGTTGTCGATGTTTTGTTCCGGTAGAGATTACGACTGTGAGACTGGCATGGGGCACAGACAATACGTTTCATGAGTACTATCTGATCATTTCTTTAAGTTATTTCAACAATTGGGTATTGAATAGTTTTGTAAATTTATATTTGACTATGCTATATTTTTTTTTTATAAATTCTCTATTTTATAGCCTCCCCATTCATAAATCATTTAAATCCTCTAGTATATGGAAATTAAGAATATTATTCTTCTTTTTCCTATAAAAGAACTATTAATATTTCCTACTTGTTGACATAAAGTTGCTATTAATGATATTAAAACATTCCCAATGTCCCCATGCTACTTAGTAAGTCTTAAACACCCTGTAGATGGCTATTTTTTGTCAATCCATAATTGACATAGGTTAACAAATAGCTAAAACCTTAAACCAGTTACAAAATCCTTTACAATAGGTAAGAAGGAAAAAGGTTAATAATAAATAGTTAAAATTTAATTCTATCAGTCTGTCTGTGTCCGCGCCAATGGCATATTCGTGATACAAGTTTACTTAGACTGATGTAGCAGGCAGGTGTCGACTTGTGATTATGTACAACGCAATTTTATCTAATTAATACGGTTTTGCTTGTGTGCACCCCTGCAACTGAGAATAATATGTTAGTCGAAACATGTGCGGTATTTAATACACATGTATGCAGGATAAATCACTGTGTTATTTCAATTAGAGATTGCTAGGTCCCGTGAAAAGTGCAAAATTGATAATTATTTAACTTAATTTGTAATTTAAATTTATACTTCTGCTCTCAAAACCTGTCGTTGACATTAACAAAATCTTAATAATACATAGGAGCTGATCTGTACAGAATTGAACTGAACTGTCACTAAGATGTTTGATTACTTGAAATAAAGAATATAAGAATTTAACTTAGGTCCCTAAAATGCTATTTCAACACCATATTTGTCTATTTTTATTATGTCTTAAATAATAATATTATTATGGCCGTTTTAATAGTCGCATACAACGTCGACGCCCTCAACATTCTATATATATTTACAATATTTCTCCTTATTGCATTATATTTATTAATGATAGTTTTACGATTGCTGATAGAAAAAGTAACTTAAAAAATACCGCATATGTTCACCTATAACATGTTAAAAATATATCATACTTTGTAAATTTTAATATGAATGTAACAATTAGAGAAAGTGTCATCGAAAACTTTAGAATTTGAATGTGTAGTAGTTATACACGCGGGTATGGTCAAGGTGATAGTTATATAAGTATGTGAAAAATTCCATCAATATTGAGATTTGTATGAATGGACAATGTTCGGGAGTAGCCAAATACATAGGCAATAATAAGGTGAGGTAAGGAAAAAATGTCTTCTAACATGTCATTAGTTAGTTATATTATCAAATTTAGCGTTTTTTTATAATATTCGTGTGATCCCGCGAGAACCTATGTAAGCCGCGCCTTATCTTATGTATTTAGCGAAATAGATGTGATTTTATCAACATATGCTAGTCGACATGGTCACAGTGCGCAACTGCCAAAGTCTCCAAGTATTTATTCGCTTAATTTAATAGATTTTTAATTTAATATCCATATTTTTCTAAAAATTCTCACGCGTTTTTACTTTAAAGTTTTAAATTAAACGATGGTAGTGATAGTTCTATCTATTTTTCAAAATCAACACTTTCAAAGATATTACACAAGAATTTTAAAAAATATATGCTACTTAGATAAGATTTACCGTCCATTTTATGCTCGCATTTTATTTAAGAATCTCATGAAATTATTATTTCTCTCGATATTTATTACAAGTATTATTAGTTTTAAGTGAGCAGTGTTTAGTTGTTTATTATTTTGGAATCTGCACAATTCTAAATTATTAAATATTGTGCAGTCTGATGATGTATGTGGAGGCTTGGCTAATGAAATATTGGCAAAAATGCCTTCATTGGTCCATGTTATCATTTTGGCATTCTTTAAATGTAACAGACTAGTTTTGTATTATAATTGAATGTTTAAATATTGATATGGATAACTGACGTGGTTGCAGCCACTTGAGATCTCCTTAATATTATATATTTTTGAATGTTCTTTGTTAGCAGCAGAGCTGTTTAAAATTTCTTAAACATTTATAAAAATAACAGATTGATATACTTTTTATTTTAGCTAGTGAAAATGTTTTTGCTTTCATAACATAAAATGTAGAACTAGTGCCATATCCCAAAGATGAAATTCGCTGTGCATCATGTAATATGCTGCTTCCAAAACGTGGAGCTTCGCTTGAGTACAAAGTGTGAAATACTGAGATATATTGGCAAAGTTTTAATCTCATATGTGAAAATATATTTTGAATATGCTAAATAAAAGTTGAAATCCATTTTTGTGTTTTATTTTCATATTGCCTTCGCATACCTATACACTTTGAAAATAAAATAATTATTAAAAAACAAAAAAATCGACTGCAAAAAATAACCACTAACTAAGAAGAGAAAAACAAGCTCTATAATTTAGTGTGAAGAGTATACAGTACACCGTACATTAAAATTAATGCAGGCGGGACAGAACTAACCTAATGGCGCTGCATGTGAAAAATTATGATCCCTGTTTTTCTCTTACATTTTCCCTAAATTTTCTTTGCTTATAACCTCACAGAGCTCGAGACCTTTCCAACGAATGCAAAACCGTGGAAATCGGTTGGTGGGTGGCGGGCGTTTTTAACTTATTACATTTTGTTTATTCATTTATTTACTAATAACGACTATTATTATTATTTACTATTACGAATAGTAATAAGTTAAAAACGCCTAATATTTAGACAACAACTACACACGTAACGTTTAACGATAAGCAGGCGGCCGCGGCGCTGCTTTTGTGCCTCTATGGAGCGCACGCCCCTGATATTAGATATATTTAGTGTCACTCTCACGGTAAATACAAATCTAATGACACCTATCAACCTAAAATCCAACGAGTCGTTCAGGCTACAGAGTGAGCCATATTCGAATTTGGCGCCAAAATTCCGCCATTTTGTTTTTTTATTATTTTGATATATCCAGTGTCGCTCTCACAGTCAATACAAGTCTAGGCTGATTTAAGTCTCACGCTCACCGTCAGCGCTCATAGCTCAGCGCGTAGTTTGTCAGTGCTGAGGCTCAGCGTGGCTCGTTTTAGTAACGTACTGACCGCCTTGCCGTACAGACGACGACCAAAATGCGGAGTGTATTAATTATTGCTGCTTTGTACTATATATCCCAAAAAAATAAAAACCGGCGACGACGATGACTCCATGTTCATCCATTGATTGAGCAGAGAGCTGTTGCAGGAGAGTTTGTTTTTTTTTCCACTTCGCGTTAGGTTAGGTTTGTTTCTGAGTTAGGTTAGGTTAGGTTTGGTTTTTAGTTAGGTTAGGTTTGTTTGTGAGTTAGGTTTGTTTCTGAGTTAGGTAAGGTTAGGTTTGGTATTTAGTTAGATTAGGTTAGGTTTGGTATGTAGTTAGGTTAGGTTAGGTTTGGTTTTTAGTTAGGTTAGGTTAGGTTTGTTTCTGAGTAAGGTTAGGTTATGTTAGGTTTGGTTTTTAGTTAGGTTAGGTTAGGTTTGGTTTTTAGTTAGGTTAGGTTAGGTTTGGTTTTTAGTTAGGTTAGGTTTGGTTTTTAGTTAGGTTAGGTTAGGTTTGGTTTTTAGGTAGGTTAGGTTAGGTTAGGTTTGGTTTTTAGCAAGGTTAGGTAAGGTTCCGTTTATAGTTAGGTTAGGTTTGGTTTTTAGTTAGGTTAGGTTTGGTTTTTAGTTCGGTTAGGTTAGGTTTGGTTTGTAATTAGGTTAGGTTAGGTTTGTTTCTGTTTCAGGTTAGGTTAGGTTTGGTTTTTAGTAAGGTTCCGGGTTCCGTTTATAGTTAGGTTAGGTTTGGTTTTTAGTTAGGTTTGGTTTTTAGTTCGGTTAGGTTAGGTTTGGTTTGTAATTAGGTTAGGTTAGGTTTGTTTCTGAGTTAGGTTAGGTTTGGTTTGTAGTTAGGTTAGGTTAGGTTTGGGTTTTAGTTAGGTTAGGTTAGGTTTGTTTCTGAGTTAGGTTAGGTTAGGTTTAGTTTTTAGTTAGGTTAGGTTAGGTTTGTTTCTGAGTTAGGTTAGGTTAGGTTTAGTTTTTTTTTTTTTTTTAGTTAGGTTAGGTTAGGTTAGGTTTGTTTCTGAGTTCCCCAGGGCCCGACGGCGTACCGGCACAAGCGCTGGCACTGGCCCTGGGACCCCTCGAGGACCGTCTGCGGGGTCTGCTCAACTCATGTTTAGAGTTGGGCAGATTCCCTAAAGTTTGGAAGGAAGGCAGACTGGTCCTCCTCAGAAAGGAGGGGCGTCCGGCAGATTCGCCGTCCGGTTATAGACCGATTGTCTTGCTGGACGAGGCGGGCAAGCTCTTTGAGCGAGTCATTGCTGCCCGCATCGTCCGGCACTTAGACCGGACGGGTCCGAATCTGTCGGACTGTCAATTCGGGTTTCGGGCGAGGCGGTCCACATTGGACGCCTTGCAGATGGTGAGGGAGTTCGCCACAAATGCGGCGGCGCGAGGGGGAGTGGCGTTGGCCGTCTCCCTTGACATTGCCAACGCCTTCAACTCGCTGCCGCATCAATGTATAGTAGCGGCGCTCCGATACCATGGGGTGCCGCTCTATCTCCAGCGTGTCGTGGCGAGCTACCTCGCCGAAAGAAGTGTCTCGTTCGCGGGGCAGAACGGCCTGCAGCGCCATCAAACGGGGCGCGGTGTTCCACAGAGGTCAGTCTTAGGACCCCTCCTGTGGAACATCGGGTACGACTGGGCCCTGAGAGGGGCCCTATACCCCGGCATGCAGGTCGTCTGCTACGCGGACGACACCTTGGTTTTAACCCGGGGGACAGACCCCCGGGAATGCATGCGGATTGCGGCCTGCGGCGTCCAATTGGTCGTGGGTCGCATCCGCATGCTAGGTTTGGAAGTGGCTCTGGGGAAGACCAAAGCGCTAATGCTGCACGGTCCCCGGAGCCGGCCCCTGCCCGACTCGTGCCTGACAGTGGAGGACACTCAAATCCCGCTGTCAGGCACGATGAAGTATTTAGGTTTGTTCCTCGACGGGCGGTTGAGCTTCCGGGAGCATTTCAAGCGGCTGGCGCCAAGACTTCAGGCCGCCGCTCTCGCTCTCGGAAGACTCTTGCCGAACGTCGGGGGCCCAGACGTTGGGTGTCGCCGATTATATACAGGCGTCATAAAATCGATGGCCCTGTACGGCGCACCCATCTGGTGCGATGCGCTCAAGCCCGAGCACCGGGCGGTTTTGCTCGGTGCGCAGCGGGTGGTGGCCAATAGGGTCGCCCGGGCGTATCGCACCGTCGGGCAGGAGGCGGCGTGTGCCCTGGCGGGGACTCCCCCCTGGGATTTGGAAGCGAGGGTGCTAGCGGACCTCTACACCCGCTGCACCTCGCTCCGGTCCCGGGGCTTGGACCCCTCGCCAGGGCAACGCGAAGCCTGGCGCAGACAAGCCCGCCTCGTCGTGTTCCGAAATTGGGAACTTCGGCTCGCAAGGCCGACGGCGGGGCGGGCGACGGTCGAGGCGATCCGCCCACATCTACAACATTGGGCGGAGAGGCGGTACGGAAAATTGACGTACCGCCTCACGCAGGTGTTGACCGGACACGGGGCCTTTGGGCACTACTTGTGCCGGGTGGCCCAAAGAGAGGCCACCACAGCGTGTCACCAGTGCGGTGATCCAGACGACACCGCACTGCACACGCTGGCCCTGTGTCCGGCCTTCGATGGGCCTCGCGCCGTCCTTGTGTCTGCGCTGGGCGGAGTAGACGTCTCCGCGCTGCCGGCTGTTGTCGCAGCCGCGCTCAGCAGCCGCGCAGCGTGGGACGCACTGGCCTCCTTCTGCGAGACCGTTATGTCGCAGAAGGAGGCCGCGGAGCGCGTCCGGGAAAACGATCCGGGCGCGCCCCAAATACGCCGACGTCGGGTGGGGCGGCGAAGGGCCGCGCATGTGCGCGCCCTCCCGCCCTAACCAGGGTCCGGACGGTGGCACGGGGGTGCCATCGTCCGTAGTAGAGGACCCGCGATGGGGGGCCACATTCGGTGCTATGGGTGTGGTCCCAGTATCAGGCGAGGAGGACGACGCCTTTTACACGTCGGCCTCCATCAAATGCGATATTGCAACCCGCCGGCTCTCAACTGGCCGGCGGACGCCCGCGGTCGGTGCATGAAGTAGTACTATGCGCTGCCATGCACCGACACAAAAACGCGGATGACGTAGCACAGCGGTTGGGTTTAGTCAGTAAGAGTCTGACACTACACGCGGCTCCCCCCGGGGTCGCGGGTGTCCATGAGGATTCCCCCGCTTTACCAAAAAAAAAAAAAAAAAAGGTTTGTTTCTGAGTTAGGTTAGGTTTGGTTTTTAGTTAGGTTAGGTTAGGTTTGGTTTTAGTTAGGTTAGGTTTGTTTCTGAGTTAGGTTAGGTTAGGTTTGGTTTTTAGGTAGGTTAGGTTAGGTTTGGTTTTTAGTAAGGTTAGGTAAGGTTCCGTTTATAGTTAGGTTAGGTTTGGTTTTTAGTTAGGTTAGGTTAGGTTTGGTTTTTAGTTCGGTTAGGTTAGGTTTGGTTTGTAATTAGGTTAGGTTAGGTTTGGTTTTTAGTAAGGTTAGGTAAGGTTCCGGGTTCCGTTTATAGTTAGGTTAGGTTTGGTTTTAAGTAAGGTTTGGTTTGGTTTATAATTAGGTTAGGTTTGTTTCTGAGTTAGGTTAGGTTTGTTTCTGAGTTAGGTTAGGTTTGTTTCTGAGTTAGGTTAGGTTAGGTTTGTTTCTGAGTTAGGTTAGGTTTGTTTGTGAGTTAGGTTAGGTTTGTTTCTGAGTTAGATTTGGTTTTTAGTTAGGTTAGGTTTGGTTTGTTTCTGAGTTAGGTTAGGCTAGGTTTGGTTTTTAGTTAGGTTAGGTTTTTAGTGGCCTGCTATCCCTCGGGAAGTCTATCCCGACTATCCCTCGGGAACTCTATCCCGGCTATCCCTCGGGAACTCTATCCCGGCTATCCCTCGGGAACTCTATCCCTGCTATCCCTCGGGAACTCTATCCCTGCTGTCCCTTGGGAACTCTATCCCTGCTTATTTTAGTTAGGTTAGGTTAGGTGTGTTTCTGAGTTAGGTTAGGTTAGGTTTGGTTTTTAGCTTTTAGAGTTCCCGAGGGATAGCAGGGATAGAGTTCCCGAGGGATAGCAGGGATAGAGTTCCCGAGGGATAGCCGGGATAGAGTTCCCGAGGGATAGCCAGGATAGAGTTCCCGAGGGATAGCCGGGATCGAGTTCCCGAGGGACAGCCGAGATAGAGTTCCCGAGGGATAGCCGGGATAGAGTTCCCGAGGGATAGCAGGGATAGAGTTCCCGAGGGATAGCCGGGATAGAGTTCCCGAGGGATAGCAGGGATAGAGTCCCCGAGGGATAGCAGGCCACTAAAAACCGAACCTAACCTAACTCAGAAACAAACCTAACCTAACCTAACTAAAAACCCAAACCTAACTCAGAAACAAACCTAACCTAACCTAACTACAAACCTAACCTAACCTAACTCAGAAACAAACCTAACCTAACCTAACTAAAAACCAAACCTAACCTAACCTAACCAAAAACCAAACCTAACCTAACCTAACTAAAAACCAAACCTAACCTAACCTAACTCAGAAACAAACCAAACCTAACCTAACTAAAAACCAAATCTAACTCAGAAACAAACCTAACCTAACCTAACTTAAAACCAAACCTAACCTAACTAAAAACCAAACCTATCCTAACCTAACCAAAAACCAAACCTAACCTAACCTAACTAAAAACCAAACCTAACCTAACTCAGAAACAAACCTAACCTAACCTAACTAAAAACCAAACCTAACCTAACTCAGAAACAAACCTAACCTAACCTAACTACAAACCAAACCTAACCTAACGTAATTTAGAAACAAACCAAACCTAACTAAAAACCAAACCTAACTCAGAAACAAACCTAACCTAACCTAACTAAAAACCAAACCTAACCTAACTCAGAAACAAACCTAACCTAACCTAACTAAAAACCAAACCTAACTCAGAAACAAACCTAACCTAACCTAACTAAAAACCAAACCTAACCTAACTCAGAAACAAACCTAACCTAACCTAACTAAAAACCAAACCTAACCTAACTCAGAAACAAACCTAACCTAACCTAACTACAAACCAAACCTAACCTAACGTAACTGAGAAACAAACCTAACCTAACCTAACTAAAAACCAAACCTAACTCAGAAACAAACCTAACCTAACCTAACTCAGAAACAAACCTAACCTAACCTAACTAAAAACCAAACCTAACCTAACTCAGAAACAAACCTAACCTAACCTAACTACAAACCAAACCTAACCTAACGTAACTCAGAAACAAACCTAACCTAACCTAACTAAAAACCAAACCTAACTCAGAAACAAACCTAACCTAACCTAACTAAAAACCAAACCTAACCTAACTCAGAAACAAACCTAACCTAACCTAACTAAAAACCAAACCTAACCTAACTCAGAAACAAACCTAACCTAACCTAACTAAAAACCTAACCTATCTCAGAAACAAACCTAACCTAACCTAACTAAAAACCGAACCTAACCTAACTCAGAAACAAACCTAACCTAACCTAACTACAAACCAAACCTAACCTAACTAAAAACCAAACCTAACCTAACCTAACTAAAAACCAAACCTAACCTAACCTAACTCAGAAACAAACCAAACCTAACTAAAAACCAAACCTAACTCAGAAACAAACCTAACCTAACCTAACTAAAAACCAAACCTAACCTAACTCAGAAACAAACCTAACCTAACCTAACTAAAAACCAAACCTAACTCAGAAACAAACCTAACCTAACCTAACTACAAACCAAACCTAACCTAACGTAACTCAGAAACAAACCTAACCTAACCTAACTAAAAACCAAACCTAACTCAGAAACAAACCTAACCTAACTAAAAACCAAACCTAACCTAACTCAGAAACAAACCTAACCTAACCTAACTAAAAACCAAACCTAACCTAACTCAGAAACAAACCTAACCTAACCTAACTAAAAACCAAACCTAACCTAACTCAGAAACAAACCTAACCTAACCTAACTACAAACCAAACCTAACCTAACGTAACTGAGAAACAAACCTAACCTAACCTAACTAAAAACCAAACCTAACTCAGAAACAAACCTAACCTAACCTAACTCAGAAACAAACCTAACCTAACCTAACTAAAAACCAAACCTAACCTAACCTAACTACAAACCAAACCTAACCTAACGTAACTCAGAAACAAACCTAACCTAACCTAACTAAAAACCAAACCTAACTCAGAAACAAACCTAACCTAACCTAACTAAAAACCAAACCTAACCTAACTCAGAAACAAACCTAACCTAACCTAACTAAAAACCAAACCTAACCTAACTCAGAAACAAACCTAACCTAACCTAACTACAAACCAAACCTAACCTAACGTAACTCAGAAACAAACCTAACCTAACCTAACTAAAAACCAAACCTAACTCAGAAACAAACCTAACCTAACTAAAAACCAAACCTAACCTAACTCAGAAACAAACCTAACCTAACCTAACTAAAAACCTAACCTAACCTAACTAAAAACCAAACCTAACTCAGAAACAAACCTAACCTAACCTAACTAAAAACCGAACCTAACCTAACTCAGAAACAAACCTAACCTAACCTAACTACAAACCAAACCTAACCTAACTAAAAACCAAACCTAACCTAACCTAACTAAAAACCAAACCTAACCTAACCTAACTCAGAAACAAACCTAACCTAACCTAACTAAAAACCAAACCTAACTCAGAAACAAACCTAACCTAACCTAAGTAAAAACCGAACCCAACCTAACTCAGAAACAAACCTAACCTAACTACAAACCAAACCTAACCTAACTAAAAACCAAACCTAACCTAACCTAACTAAAAACCTAACCTAACTCAGAAACAAACCTAACCTAACCTAACTAAAAACCAAACCTAACCTAACCTAACTCAAAAACAAACTTACTCCTAACAAAAGCCAGTAAGTTCACTTTTCGTGTTTTTAGACTAAATAGACATTTTCGTCGTAACGAAGACACTGGTTCGTCCGATTTGGATGGAAAACGCTTTAGCAGCGCTACTTCGTTTCGCGGCAGCTGCCACTTTTGCGGGAGACATGGTCACCGAGGTCAAGACTGTCGCGGCAGAAACAGATTCGGCGTGAAAAACTTTGCAGTGGCAGCCAAGATGGAGCCACCACCGTCCTCCAACCAAAGAATCCTCGACCGTCTAGGCGTCTCAATTTGCCTTCTGTTTTTGATTCCGGTTCAGAATGTAGTCTGATTAAGTAAAGCCATTGTAAATTTTTTGAGGAAGTTTTTCTGTAGGAAGTAGTAATGTGATTTCTCCGCTACAAATTGAGTGTGCTACTAAATTCCAAAATCTTAATCATTACGTATCACGCTTTGCCAGATAATTTCAGTTTCTTAGTTAAGAAGTTTTAGTAGGCCGTAATGTTTTAGAACTAGGGATTTCCGCTCAGATTAGTAACGATAGTTTAACTTTTACTGAGAAAAATATTTCTAACTCTTGTACAACAGTTTCGTAATTTAACGAAGATGCGATAGATACCTCGTAGAATAAGACAAAGATCGGTTATTGGGTATATTGAGAAAATACTCCAATAACTTTATACTTAGTTTACCAAATACCCGCATAAAAACGGGTGAATTAGAAATCGATTTTATTGACCCTGCTAAATTTTTTCGGGAAAACCATTTTTGGAAAACCAACCGTAATATGGATTGTCTTCTCTAGAGATTGATATTATTCATAAAAAAGATTTAAGAGATGATAGTGGCCAAAATTCATACCCATTCAAGCCCCAGCTTGAAATAAGCGTTTTGATCGCAAAAAGCGAATACAGTAATGAAGACATTAAAACTGTAAAATAACTAGCTACTGAGTAGTTACACATTATTACTAGATATCAGAGAAGATGGCAATATGTACATGCACAAGTAATTATGTGTGCCCGGCGCTGCTGCTGGAGCTGCGGAAACCCTAAAGTGAAAATATAATAACCTTACGGGCAATTATAATTTTGAGCCCTTTGGGGTTGAGACGCTTGGGACATGAGGGCTGGGTGCACAAGCTCTGTATAAGGAACTCGCTAAGCGCTTGGTCGACTCCACCCATGATCAGAAGGCTGGACTGTATTTCGCGCAAAGAATTGGCATTGCCATTCAGTGTGGTAGTGGTGGCGTGGTTTTTAGTTACATAAATCTATACTAATATTATAAAGCTGAAGAGTTTGTTTGTTTGTTTGAACGCGCTAATCTCAGGAACTACTGGTTCGAATCGAAAAATTCTTTTTGTGTTGAATAGACCATTTATCGAGGAAGGCTTTAGGCTATATAATATCACGTTGCAACTATTAGGAGCGAAGAAATAATGGAAAATGTGAAAAAAAAACGGGGAAAATTGTTCATCCTTGAGGGCTTCCGTTGCGTGCGCTGCGAAAACGGTTCAAGATACACACAGTATATGTATGTAAGAATTATTCCTATTGAAATGATCTAAAAAAATGTCCGCGACAGTATATGTCTATCTTTAAAGATTAACTCACTAGAACCGTTTTTATGGTAATCAAATTCGATCGAAATTAATGTATCAAGGCACAGCCCAAACTACTGGACGGATCGGGCTGAAATTTGGCATGCAGGTATTTGTTATGACGTAGGTATCCGCTAAGAAAGGATTTTGATAAATTCTACCCCCAAGGGGATAAAATAGGGGATGAAATTTTGTATGAAACTTTGTCAAAATTAAACCGATCGGGCTGAGACTTTACATGCACATAGGTACTAAAACGTAGGCATCCGCTAAGAAAGATTTTGATAAATTCCACACATAAGGGGATGTTTGTAGAAATCTTAGATTTTTGACTAGCCATGACTATAAACAAGTCTCAGGGGCAAACTCTCAAATTTGCGGGTATTGACTTGAGAGAACATTGCTTCTCTCATGGGCAGTTCTATGTTGCTTGCTCACGAGTAAGTTCTCCCAGTAGCTTGATAGGTTTAGCGCCAAATGACAAATTAGTTAAAAATATTGTGTACAAGGAAGTTTTGTAGGCCCTATTTTTTTACACTAACTTGCTAAACAATAATACTTCTTAACGCGTGCGAAGCCGCGGGCAAAAGCTAGTTTAGTTATAAATGTGGATATTTCTTGTTTAGTATTGTTTCTGTTCAACTCAAGCCAAAATCCATCGAGCCGTTTAGGATGCAGAGCGTGCCAAATAATTATACATACATACATACTCTCGAAAAACATAACCTTCCTTCTAGCGCAGTCGGGTAAAAAAGAGGATATGATGAATGGCATGACAGCAGAACATATACTTGTAAATTGGTAGTACCAAAGCCATATAACTAGGTACCTACTATGCCCTAATAATATATTTAATACAAGTTACTGAAAGATATATGTGAAAGTAAAGTTCCCAATTGTGATTCGGAGAATATCACTACGTCATCGGCAAAGCGGAGGTTTCTTTAACTGGCCACAAACACTTATTTCTCGTAACTGCCACGAATCTGGTAACTTATTGAATACCTCCAGCAATGCACTTGTGAACAGCTTTGGTGAGTGGATCGCCTAGCTTAGCGCCCTTTTCTATACGGAAATTGAAGTCCATAGGTGTTTAGCTTGATATTGGCCGAACTGAATCTATTTTGACAATAAGACCGATGTAGGTGTATGCCGTGTAGATAAAAATCATTTTATACTGCTCTCTTAATTTATTACAAAACTAGAAAATAACCTTTTCTTAAGGATTTCATGATGCCTATAGACATACATTAAACGCTGAGCGATACCCAACATTGAAAATCCAATTGTTGTTATACCAAAATTAGGTCTTAATATTATAACATCGCATTGGAATGTCTGTAATGATGTCATAAATTAAGAAATAAACATGATTTTCTCGTAATATCGCCTATAGCGAGTGGCCTCTATAGTAAGAAATATCGCGTCACGAAACCCTTTTGACTGGGTCCGTTTCAAGACTGTAGTTCGATGTAAGGGGAAAACGTTTCAACGCTTTGACCTTTGCATCTTTATCTCATTGCGAGAGTCATATTCTTATTTGACTAATATTTTAGCATAGCAATATTTTAGCATAGCAGGAGACTAATGAATAATTCTATGTTAGGGTGTTTTAAATTAAACAAATAAATTCCACCAATAAATTTATTCATCAACACATAACATGACCTGTCTCCTACGTCCCACAGAGGACGAGCAGAGCAGTATCATACAAAAAGTTTCATCCAGATAGTTCCCAGGGTTGAGCGCGTTTTCAGCCAGGCGCCCAGAGCCTGTTGAACACAGAAATTACATGAGTACACAGAAATACATCAGCGATGAAGTTTTGACGTTAGTGTACGAGTGATAGTTTACGCTACGCACATCAAACTGAAGATGGTTTTTAACGTGTAATACGCAGAAATTGGCTTGACTATAATAACCTGTCGCCAGCCGTATGCATCATGAGTGCCCGAAACAAAACATACTCGATATTTACTAGTGATGTGCAACGTTGTAGGAATGTTCGCTATGATGCACATGGGTTCGGTAGATCGACTTGCGAGCTCGAGGCTCTAACGCACGCCGTCAACGTCTTACTGCCGTACTTACGATTTGTAAATTTTCGCATTCCTGTGTCTTCAGTCGTTGTCGCCTAACGTATACAGCGTAACGCCGTCGCTTTAGCATCGACTACGCATCGCCGCCGTAAGCTCGTCATCGTCATGCCGCATCTAACTATCTGAAAGGACTCGCACGCACTTTGCATGTATGTCGCCGCTCGACAACGTTAGACATGTATGTTAGCAGAGCCGAGGATGGCGCCCCACGCGGCACCACCCGGGCTAGGGTGCTGTGATCACGTGTGCTCGCCTGGGAGGCAGCCAGGCGGGGTGCGTTCGCAAACTGACGTGGACGTAATCATCAACTGGAAACTATCTGCTTAATTTTTTGGAGTGCTGGTTTAAGACGGGGATTTAATATCCTAAGCGCAACGCAACGAATTTTTATTTTAATATGTATTGTTTGAATCTACATTTAAAGAGTGTTTATAAAGATTGTTAAGTGACATTGAACGCACCCCTTTACAGATCACTGCCCTGATATAAACTATAAATGTTAACGTATCGTCAGCCCGTGCGATATATGGGCATCCTGCAATGAAACCATAAATTTTAACAGAAGTACCGCAACCAAGGACAAGCAGTATTCAAGCCAAAGATGTCTGAGGATGTCATGCATGAAGAGTTTAGTGCCGGAAGGTGTAATTAAAGTAAATAATATTTTCGTTTAAGGAATTTAATCTAAAAGAAATTAATATACATCTTAAACAAAATGTACCTTAACAGTAAAACTTATCATTAGCGAAATCAATCCAATTAATTATACAAAACTAATTCGATCTTATGTTACATGGAGCATATCGTCAAACAGCAGGTAAAATGAAAACGTTCCGTCAATATATCTCTCATTTATTACATTATAAAGTGATTCACATAATTTTTCACTCGAACTGGACTTACAAGCTACGTGTCCGACACGGTCGCACGCTCGCTCGCATCACTCGCGGATCGCGGTCGCGGATATGACCGGGGCCGGCACTAGGTACTGTACTGTATTTGTTCGTGTCGCGTGGTATCTACCGCCTAGCCTAGCGCAGTGCGCGGCCGCTAGTAGCGGCGCGGGCCCATGCCGCCCAGCTCTCTACCGCGCGCCGCCCCGCCGCCGCTACGCACAAACAACACACGTCACGCGTCGCCCTCGCCTCGCCGACGCCTTAGCTCATAGTGAATACCCGTGAATACTCCACGCGCGCCTCTACTACACAACGCATACTAAATCATACTCAACATAAAATAAAACCGTCTCGTACGTACTATGAACAATATTCATTAACAACGAATTCACTACAACCTAAGAGGCGTTTCACGGATTCCCGAGAGCGAGCGTCGATGCAACATTGATATTATAACAAAAGCGTCATCACCTTGTTTTATCAGTCCAGCAGTACTTTAGCTGCATTGAAAGTATTTGACAACGTTTGAATCATATTTCGCAAGTGAACTTATTTGCACCGCGAGATAGAATCAATTTAATGGTGACTAAACCATGACTCACAGTAAGTAACAGTTTACAAGGAGTATGCAGCTTAGGAGAGGTATAATTACAGACAAACATTCCACAAAATAATTGATTAGCAAGTCCAATTATACTTAAAAAAAGGCAAGTCATCTATAAAACAACCAATTAAAATAAAATTATTGTAGACAGTTTTCCTGTTTGTTTCATTAAAATACTTGATCTGTTACGTTGTGAGCAAACCATAATAGACTGATTGCTAAAACTAAGGAGATCTAATAATATTGGACTAAGACAACTATACTTGTAAGGTAAGTATATGGATAATGCAATAAGTAGAACTTAATAGTTATTTTGTAACAAACAAACAGGAAAATTGGTAAAGGAGTAATGTCTGTATACTCCATGGCAACTGTTACTGAGATAGTTATAGTGAACAGGATCTTACCGGCCCATGGGAGGGTACTGGTAGGGGTCCCTGTCGTAGCCGCCGGGAGCCGCTCCGCGCCTGAGAACAATCACGTCACACTATTAATGTGAAATGTAATGGGCCTACATGTAGACAATAATTACTTAACAATAATTCAAATAAACTTTATGTTCATCATATTAATTCATAGAATAACCTGATATTAAGATTTTAGAAAACCTCAAATTAAGCGAAGTGTAAGTAAGATAATACTGGCACTTAGCAAGCATCTTTTATGATAACCACTCAGGTGTCCTAATAATTGAATAAGGTATTCAGTGTTTAAATATCATAATATAGAGCTACAAGGATCTTTTTGGCATGTGGATGACATAAACATGTGGATGCTGGTATGCATATTCACAATAAGAATCAACTCAACTGTCTGACAAAAGTGATCGCTTTTCATGGATGACAGCATTCATTCCGATTTCAACCACATGCAAAAAGATCCTTCTAGCACCGTAATATGAGTTTGTTCAACAATGTGTTTTAACAAATCACATCAGAGGAAAATATCCACATATCTAATGACAATCATGTTTCTATCACAGATTATATTGTTCTATACAATAATGGCAGATAATCAAATTCAATGCATATAAAATTGATTAAATTCAGTGCATTGGCATTGATAACGATTAAGCTAGCGTAGTTGAAACATGCAAGACAAAAACTGTGATAATGTAGCATAATAATATGGTACAAGAACAAAGCAAAGAGCATAACTAGACAACATCTCAGAAGAAATTTTAACTAACATTTAATGGTAATATTTGTTATCTTATTACTTTTATAATGCTAATATTACATTACATAATGCCATGTCATAAAACTGAGAATTTTAGGCCTTTACATACTCAAAGAGTTCGAACAACTAAAGACCATGCAACAATTTAGCTAGTAGTAGTTGTAGCTGCAGGACCTAAAATAGTTGTTTTTACAACTTATTTTTTGAACTTGATGATAAGAATGTGTTGTAGTATAAATGTTTGCAGGTTCTGCCCATTCATAAGTTATATTCAACATTAGACAGCAACATACTATCACTCTTAACAGAATAAAAATATGTGTATTGTTTATTGGTCACCGGTGACCCCACAAAACTTTTAGAATTGATATCTGAGTTTTAAGACTGCCTTTGGGAGGTTAGAAAGATAAATGATGTGACTCATAAAAAAAAATGCTGATGCACAATGGAGTATCAAAACAAATGCCATTCTCATGACTCAAGTGTCTTGTTTTCAAGAAATATGATGCATGATATTGAAACAACAGAATAGAAAATGTGTTAGTAAATAGTAAAATGGATCATGACTCATGAGTAAGGTAGGAAAGTTAGGTATGTCATAGATGATGATGTTGCTTACATGGGTGAGCGTCTGCTGAACATGTCCCCGTTGGGCATGGGCTGCGGGCGCGGCGGCAGCGCGCGCTCGTAGGGCAGCGGCTGCGGCGCCGCGCGCATGGGCGCACGCCGGTCCATCAGATCACGCTCGTCCGCGTACATAGGCGCGCGCCGGTCGTCAGCATACATAGGTGGCAGCTCGTCGTAGCGCCGCTCTTCAGCGTACATGGGGGCTGCCGCCGCGAACGGGTCTCGTGACCCGCGTTCCATCAGCGCGAAGCCGCGCCGGTCCTCTCCGCCATAACCGTTGTAGCGGTCGTCATACGCAGGGGGCGGCGGCCGCTCTGCTCGCTCATAGGGCATCGGGCGCGGTGCCATCTGCGGCGGGGCGCCTGGCGGAGGCCCGCGCGGGTGCGAGGGCCGGTCGCGTGAATACGGCGAGTCGCGGGGCGGAGGCCCGCCGCGCATGGGCCCGCCGCCGCGCCTGTCCATGCCCCCGCGCATACCTCCCCTCATGCCGCCACCGCGGCCTCCGCCAGGACCACCTCGCTGACCGCGCTCCTTGATACGTCCACGCTCTACTGAAATGACGCCACCGTTAAATGTTGTGTTGTTGAGCGCGCGAATTGCCGACGAAGCTTGTTCTTCTGATTGCATATGCACGAATCCGCATCTGTTCATTATGTCGCATTCTGTGACTACACCGAATCGTTCGAACAGCTTGCGGAGTTCCTCTGGTTTGGAGCCCTGCGGCAGGCTGCCGACGAACACCTTGGTTTGCTGGAACGAAACGAAATTTCATGAACACTTGTAAAAATAACCACACCTTTTGTTAAAACGACACTAATACTATCACTCACCGGCACCATTATCTTTTTTCTCACTTATTTCACTTTCAAATGTATTAAATTCACCACTAGTCTTTTTATGCACCGCTATAATTCAACGTCCCGACTAAAATGGCGGACCGGAACTTGAAAGTCGGCGGATGACGCTGACCTCACCCGACGCCGGTATCAAACGTCACAAGCAACTGTTTTTCATTGGTCCGTATTGTAGCCACAGACAAAAAATTACCAGTGACATTTCATGTGACTGGTAACCAAGTGCTGCTATAATAAATTCGACCAATAATAAGCCGTTCTAAACAATAGATCAAACATACCATAATTAAACACACAATAACTTATTAAATCACGTACTTTTTAATATTAACCTTAAATTTTCGCACAAATGTATATATAGAAAGTAATTCTAAATTGAAGATTAAAATAAACATAATAGTTGAGTTTCAACTAAACTAGAATTAAATAAGTTGTTATTACAATAGCAATAAAGTTGTAAATCAAACTTGGACAACTTCCAGGCATAGCTGACAACCACAAAAATGCGGGAAAATTTAATTCATCTCATCTTCAAACTCTTACAAAATTTGAATTTGTTCACTTAGTTTGGTTAACCACTTTATACAAACTTAAGATACTTTCATTTGTCTAAACTATAGGTACTTATTTTATATCAACACCTAATAAGAAAGAAATAACAAAATGTTGGTTGGTTGCAATTTTAATACATAATAACATTGCATTGATAACGAACGAGCTAACTACGTAATCTATTTCTAATGTCAGCTAAGACTATCTAAATACAAGGACGCGTTATGAACGGATTTTATTAATTTCGTCACTTGGAAATTAATGGAATTCCTAACGAACTCTGCCAGATTATATTTATTAAGAGTGCCACAAAACTGTGGTACGCTGCAGTTGAATATATCGAGCAACTTGTTTTGAACTTTATCTGAATCGTTTTGGTGTACAAGTTTTGGCGGTATTCTTTTAGCTTTTTTATATAAATTGTCCGTTATGATTGTAAGGTTGTATGTCAGGAGGTCATTGCTCTTTCTCGGTGCGGCGCGCGCCATTCGACCCAGCAGATAACCTGCAAAAAATAACATAGGCTTAATAGCTATAGAGAGATTTAACACCTATAGGAATGCTCTGAATATTAAAACGTAAATTAATTGACTACTTAATGTAATACTTAGGTTATATTATAACTATAGCCTCAATTGATTCTTATTTACCGACTACCGTAACCGTACCTATAGTTTTAATCTAATGTTTCAGTCTAAGGTCAGACTCACTGATAATTCGATTTATTATTAAAATTAGTAAAGCATTAATGTGCCTACGTATTACGATGAATATAATATTATACAGACTATGACTAAAACACTATACTCCATTTGTTTAGGTAATTAACTAAATGTAAACAATTTTGGTATGTCTTTTATACAAAATGTGATCTTGAAAAATGTAAAATACTTTTTATAACTTGAAATACATTCAGATTTTCTAAAACTATAGATATTTGATTTGTAAGTGGTAATATCTATATTTTAAATTATGTTTTTGGTTAAAAAGTAACGCCAAGATTGTTTACATTTAGTTAATTACCTAAACAAATGGAGTATAATTGAACAGATTTAATATTTAGCAACATTTCAATTATCTACTAAACAAAAGAGATTAATGTGTGTAATTAGAGTAAAATTCCTTAACGACATGATTTATTACAAACGGTAAAGTTCAGTGAGTTGGTATTTGTTCAGATGTTAATTAACATTTTATTTTATTGTTAAAGAATTTCAGTCAATTAGTGGCATTGACAAGTACCTACCCAATTAACATTTTGTGATATTTGGTTCAGATTTGAGATTATTTTATTATATATTATCATTAAACGCAGGCAGTAAGTGAATTAATAGTTGTAATGTAATTTAAATATGATTTTCAAGTAGAAAAAGTACATAATAGGTATATCTTCGTTAAGCAAGTACTTATTTTGTACCCTGACGAATGGGACACAAATATAGCTCATGTGTAATTGCTACACTTTATTCAAAAATACATTTTGTGTTCGAATGTGTCGTATCTGATATAAGATTACCACAGCTTTCTTATAATCTATTTATTGAGTACATTTGCCGGCACAAGTGTTACGCCCCTTATTATAATTTACGACATCCGTCAGTTTGTTAGTAAATAAAAACCTCGGTCTTACCTCCGAACAGGCAGAGCAGGCCCGTGAACAACACTATTATAGCCATTAGGCGCTTGGTGACGTGCGGGGCCTGGTTCACGCACGATCTGCGTTCAATACTCATAATTTAAATAAATAAATATAAGTTTTATTACAAAACATTCGCGGCACTCGAATCGTTTGCCGACTGTGAAATGGTAATAATTCGTCAGCCGCTGTGCTCGGCCGTGATTCCTATTTTATTTTTAGACAAGTCTGTGTGTTATGTCTGCGACGGTGAATGATCTTGCCGTCGTGAGTGATATTTTTTGAAGTAATTTTTGTGAATGATTGTCGGTTTCCTTCTTTGGGTTCAGGGGTGTGTGACTAACAGTTTTATTATTTGAAGATACATAGGTACCATACATCTGATCTGCTAACACGACGATTTTTAATTTGGCGCTGTTTTATTAGCGGACTTCGTTTTGTTTTTTCACGCTTGTACTTATTACTAATATTAAAATTAAAAACCCCACCCTGCAGGTTTTAACAGAACTTATACTTGGGTTTGAAAACTGACCATTTCAGTCATTTTTTAGATAGTAATAAAATGAGGTACTTAATATTGACTTCCAGCATGAGGCATCGCATAGCAATGAGCTCGTAACTGTAGCTAACATACGTAAGTCATAACATCAAAGAAAAACAAGACTTAGATCATCATCATCATCATCATCTTCCTGCCCTTATCCCATTTCACTTGGGGTCGGCGCAACATGTTTTTTTGCTAAACATGTTGCTAATGGATTTGGCTATGGTTTTATAGTCGGCCGCCTGCCTGACACTAACCCTCTTTGGGAATGCGATTGTTGGTTGTTTACCCGCCACCATTCGGGTGACCCAAGGTGCTTGGTACAGTGCACTAGGTCTTAAGGTCCATTAGTCGCCTTTTACGACACCCAGTGGAGGATATGGGGTGGCGCTATTCTTTATATCCGGACACCACACGGATTATAAAAACAAGACTTAGAAAAACAAGACTTAGATCATCGTATTTATATCTGTAACAAATTCAAACAAAACCAGTGGAAAGGAACAAGCTAATAGTAAAATAAGCGAGTATATTTATTAGCAATCTGTTCAGCCCTCAGCCGTTAGACAATAAACATGTCATTGGTGAGTAGCGGATTTATTCAACCAATTATCCCACATTCAATGGCCAATGTAAATATTTAGACTTCAAAGACCATAGATTACGTTTTATATTGAAGATTTTTTTTAAATAGATCACTTTTATTATATTATACTATCGCTTTTGATGAGGCTATGTGCGTCAACGCGTGTCTACAGTCCATCAAATTTAAACTGTTTGATGTTTTAAACTTTTCAAGTTGAAATATTTTTTCTTAGACGTTCCTATTAAATTTATTCATTGAAAACAAAAGGTTACTAAAGTGCAATATTGCGAGTTATATAGGTAAAAAGAAAATAAAAACAAAATTAAAATTATCATAATTATTTATTAAAACAATTCTTAAAATATTAATGTTCGTATAATATCAAACTAATCTATATTTCACATTATTCATAACATTAGAATAGAAATTAAATGTCTAATAAAGGAATTAGTAATATGTTTTCGTTACAGACGATTGACGAGTTCCGCTGGGTTTAAAGGTCTGTTCACACGATAGTCGTACCTACGATATTCTGATATTTCTACCACCCACTAACAAAAACTTCATTAGGACTTAAGAAACCATGAGTGACAAAACTAACGGCGTATTTAATATAAACATTCAATTCTCTGTAACTCTGAGCAAAAAATCTAATATTACTTACTGGTAAATAATAAAACGTGTAATCTCGAATAATAAACATAATGAAAATTCAGTAGCATTCAATAAGTATTTTCTACGTTATATCGCAGTGTGTACTCGCCTTGACTAACATTCCTATTGGTTTAGTTGTAATGCTTATTTATTTTGGCAAGTTATTTTCGCTAAGAAGGAACTCTTGTATAAACATTGATTTGCGCATACATTCTTTTGGATAACATATATTTTGTAGATATTATTTTGTACAGTTAGTTACGTGTAGGTACGTCCAAAGAAACTAAAATAATATTGAATTTTTAATGAACTTAAGTCGAAAAATTATCAACAATTCTTAAAAGCTGACTTTTATATAAAACTAAAAAAAATAGGATTGTCACATTCAAATTTTAAAAGCTGGCAGGCTTTTAAAATTTCAAATCAAAAGTACTTGTTTTAATAAAAGTATTTCGTTTCGATACGTACCTACCTATGTGCACTATCGCAATAATTATGATTTTTTAGGCTAAATTTTTTGGAGTACATATATCGAATACTAATAAAAACATCTTAATATTTATTATATTTAACTCACGATTGTACATTTATTTCTGTAATTATTCTGTTACATTTTGTTTAGCGAGGATTATAGATTGAAGATTTTGTTTTATTCAAAACAAAGAAAATACAAGTTTTATTGTTAGTATTCAGTCTTGTTTAGATGTGTTGAGTATTTAAAACTTAATTATAACTTCAAATCTAAAGATCTTTATGACACCCTATACAGGGGCTCTAAAATTAAATGGGTAATTCTTTTGTTAAGGTCTGAGTATTTTAACCTATTGCTTAATGAAATGGTTCTTTTTGTACATAGAGCCCACTACTGAAAAAAGGGCCACCTTTTTTCCTTCTAAACCCTTATATTTAGTAAGTTCTGACCCGCATATCTGATTAGATCGTCGCACCACCTTCGCCGTAGGTAACCTCGACAACGAAGTCCTTCTATGGCATCCAGTGGGTGACAACCTTGTTTAAAAAATATTAATAATATTTGTAACATAAGACTACTTTTTTAGAAATCACTATCCGGAATGTACAAGTATTCTTTTCAAAATGTAATATCCTAGCCATCGAATTTTTTGATCCCTTATATCAGTATTTTATTTTAACAACCAGTGCTTGTACTCCTAGAGCAAAACTATTACCATTATAGAACCGAGATGGCGCAATACTTCGCTTAGCAGTCTCCCTTTCTACAACCGCAAGTCCTTCTTTATGTCTTGAATCCTACTAAGTTATAGTTTTCCAGTCCTTTAAGACCCCATACTATTTACACTTCCTTAACAAACTATGCCCAGTTCTATGAGCCCATATTGAACAGCACCCGGAGGTCCTCGATGGTAAGCTTGGAGTTGTTGGTGTTCTTGGCTCCGGTCAGGACGTTCTCGGCCAGCTCCAGCTTGGCTTCCTGCAGCTTCCTGATGGACTGCTCCACTGTGTCCACGCACATGAATCTGGAAAAGGAATTTTGGTTTATTTAGTGAGAAAGGTTTACATTTGTGGAGATTATTGGGCCTTTACTTTATTTATTTATTTATTTTTATATTCTATTCAATAAATTGTTTCTTTCACACAATTTTTGATCAGGTAATAATTATGTATTTTTGTATGAATTGACAATTTTGATAGAAAGGTGTTCATTTCCATTTACATACCGCTTCTCGTATTTACACTACGAACGGGCTCTGATGAAATACATTGTATTGGAATTATCCTGCTAAATCCACAAATATTACAAGGGGTGTTGTTTGTTACATCTTAATGGTCAAACGGCTGGACTGGTATTTATGAAATTTATTAGCTGACGCCTAGATTAATACATAGGCTGCTTTTTGCCCGATTGCACATTTGAAAGTTATGTTTTAGCAGCTTTAACCGATTTCCACACGGGCAAAAAAAAAAAAATTCCATATAATATAAGGGGATCTTAAAAATAATGCATATTTTATAAGCTCCATCGGGCAAGTAAAATATAAATCTTGATTCGTTTAATGGATGCTCTTTTCAGTTAACAAAATAAGTCTACTATATGTTCTATGTGTTGTGTCGTGGGTGGTGCATGTAAAACGTATGTAAATAACGAGGTGATTGTGTGCGACTGTGCGTGCATGTTCCCGGCGCGACATCGCTGGCATGCCCGCGCGTTGGCAGCGGCGAGGCGCGCGATTACAATGACTTTCATTTGTTGCGGGTGACAATACACGCGTGACACTGTCTTTATGGAGAAACAGAGACTTTTTTTAACACAAAAACATGGAAGAACTAAGAGCTGTGGTTTTCACGTGTTTTTTTAAAGTTTTGTTGATTTTGTTACATCTAAATTATATTGTTAAATTATACTGTTTACTCACGAGTATTTATCGGGAATGACCGACTTATTTTACATTCCGTATCGTATAATTTAACAATTATCTAAATTAAAATAAATTTCACGAATTAAGAACAATCCCATTCCCAAAAGTAGAGAAATTTGTAGAACATACTATAGGTTTACATGGTTACATAAGATGAATTATGTATTAAATTGATAGCTATGTTTAGCCATTATAGGCATACAAATATGTACTTGAAAATCTAAATCTACATTTATACCTACCATTCACCTTAAAAAGCACTATTATTGAAAGTTAACTGAATTTTTGGCAAGTGAATGACTTCGAAGCTTGTTTACTTTTGTCCCAAATGGTAATAAATTCGTGGTCACAGTACTTAGACGGATGTTGAAAAATGCGACGCCTGCTGTTTATTTAGGGAAGAACATTACACTATTTAGTTATGGTCCTTTAAATGTAGTTCTTGTTCTGAGTATTATAATATTTTACATATACATCCGGATATATTTTAGGGCTTAAAGAATTTATTCATTCAGGCGAAAATGGAATGATGATCTTGAGAGATATGCGGAGCGCACGTGTCCAGAAATCGCAAAATATAGAGAGCTTTATATTCTCATATAGGCTATAAGTGGTCAAGTGCGAGACGGACTCAGGACACTGAGAGTTCCCCTCTTTTGTAGACTGTGGTCATTGGCGTGTCAGGTCGTGTAAGGTCGTGCATATTTGCATTCTTATAACAAGCTTTTTAAGTTGCATTCCGTGTGGCGTCCGGATATAAAGAATAGCGCCACCCCATATCCTCCACTGGGTGTCGTAAAAGGCGAATAATGGACCTTAAGACCTAGTGCACTGTACCAAGCACCTTGGGTCACCCGAATGGTGGCGGGTAAACAACCAACAATCGCATTCCCAAAGAGGGTTAGTGTCAGGCAGGCGGCCGACTATAAAACCATAGCCAAAACCATTAGCAACATGTTTAGAAAAAAAACATGTTGCGCCGACCCCAAGTAAAATGAGATAAGGGTAGGAAGATGATGACTAGCTGTCGCCCGCGACTTCGCCTGCGATACTGTCGGTCATAGCTGTAAAAACATGATCTCCATTTGACGCACTTTATGTGTTACAAAAGACCTTAGCCCGTCAGCCAACTCCATTCATTTCAAAATTTCTTCAGCCGTTTAAGCGTGATAGAGTAACAAACGTCCGTTACAATATTACGAAAAAAAAAAACATGTTCAGCCGACTCCAAATAAAATAAGATGATGATGATGAATGTTAGTAGTGTGGTACAGTGGTCCGGTGTGTAGTACCTGTATATGTTGACGTCCTTGGCCTGTCCGACGCGGTAGATGCGGTCCTGCGCCTGTTCCTCCAGCTGCGGGTTCCAGTGCGGGTCCAGCAGCAGCAGGTGGTTGTTACCTGTATATGTTGACGTCCTTGGCCTGTCCGACGCGGTAGATGCGGTCCTGCGCCTGTTCCTCCAGCTGCGGGTTCCAGTGCGGGTCCAGCAGCAGCAGGTGGTTGTTACCTGTATATGTTGACGTCCTTGGCCTGTCCGACGCGGTAGATGCGGTCCTGCGCCTGTTCCTCCAGCTGCGGGTTCCAGTGCGGGTCCAGCAGCAGCAGGTGGTTGTTACCTGTATATGTTGACGTCCTTGGCCTGTCCGACGCGGTAGATGCGGTCCTGCGCCTGTTCCTCCAGCTGCGGGTTCCAGTGCGGGTCCAGCAGCAGCAGGTGGTTGTTACCTGTATATGTTGACGTCCTTGGCCTGTCCGACGCGGTAGATGCGGTCCTGCGCCTGTTCCTCCAGCTGCGGGTTCCAGTGCGGGTCCAGCAGCAGCAGGTGGTTGTTACCTGTATATGTTGACGTCCTTGGCCTGTCCGACGCGGTAGATGCGGTCCTGCGCCTGTTCCTCCAGCTGCGGGTTCCAGTGCGGGTCCAGCAGCAGCAGGTGGTTGTTACCTGTATATGTTGACGTCCTTGGCCTGTCCGACGCGGTAGATGCGGTCCTGCGCCTGTTCCTCCAGCTGCGGGTTCCAGTGCGGGTCCAGCAGCAGCAGGTGGTTGTTACCTGTATATGTTGACGTCCTTGGCCTGTCCGACGCGGTAGATGCGGTCCTGCGCCTGTTCCTCCAGCTGCGGGTTCCAGTGCGGGTCCAGCAGCAGCAGGTGGTTGTTACCTGTATATGTTGACGTCCTTGGCCTGTCCGACGCGGTAGATGCGGTCCTGCGCCTGTTCCTCCAGCTGCGGGTTCCAGTGCGGGTCCAGCAGCAGCAGGTGGTTGTTACCTGTATATGTTGACGTCCTTGGCCTGTCCGACGCGGTAGATGCGGTCCTGCGCCTGTTCCTCCAGCTGCGGGTTCCAGTGCGGGTCCAGCAGCAGCAGGTGGTTGTTACCTGTATATGTTGACGTCCTTGGCCTGTCCGACGCGGTAGATGCGGTCCTGCGCCTGTTCCTCCAGCTGCGGGTTCCAGTGCGGGTCCAGCAGCAGCAGGTGGTTGTTACCTGTATATGTTGACGTCCTTGGCCTGTCCGACGCGGTAGATGCGGTCCTGCGCCTGTTCCTCCAGCTGCGGGTTCCAGTGCGGGTCCAGCAGCAGCAGGTGGTTGTTACCTGTATATGTTGACGTCCTTGGCCTGTCCGACGCGGTAGATGCGGTCCTGCGCCTGTTCCTCCAGCTGCGGGTTCCAGTGCGGGTCCAGCAGCAGCAGGTGGTTGTTACCTGTATATGTTGACGTCCTTGGCCTGTCCGACGCGGTAGATGCGGTCCTGCGCCTGTTCCTCCAGCTGCGGGTTCCAGTGCGGGTCCAGCAGCAGCAGGTGGTTGTTACCTGTATATGTTGACGTCCTTGGCCTGTCCGACGCGGTAGATGCGGTCCTGCGCCTGTTCCTCCAGCTGCGGGTTCCAGTGCGGGTCCAGCAGCAGCAGGTGGTTGTTACCTGTATATGTTGACGTCCTTGGCCTGTCCGACGCGGTAGATGCGGTCCTGCGCCTGTTCCTCCAGCTGCGGGTTCCAGTGCGGGTCCAGCAGCAGCAGGTGGTTGTTACCTGTATATGTTGACGTCCTTGGCCTGTCCGACGCGGTAGATGCGGTCCTGCGCCTGTTCCTCCAGCTGCGGGTTCCAGTGCGGGTCCAGCAGCAGCAGGTGGTTGTTACCTGTATATGTTGACGTCCTTGGCCTGTCCGACGCGGTAGATGCGGTCCTGCGCCTGTTCCTCCAGCTGCGGGTTCCAGTGCGGGTCCAGCAGCAGCAGGTGGTTGTTACCTGTATATGTTGACGTCCTTGGCCTGTCCGACGCGGTAGATGCGGTCCTGCGCCTGTTCCTCCAGCTGCGGGTTCCAGTGCGGGTCCAGCAGCAGCAGGTGGTTGTTACCTGTATATGTTGACGTCCTTGGCCTGTCCGACGCGGTAGATGCGGTCCTGCGCCTGTTCCTCCAGCTGCGGGTTCCAGTGCGGGTCCAGCAGCAGCAGGTGGTTGTTACCTGTATATGTTGACGTCCTTGGCCTGTCCGACGCGGTAGATGCGGTCCTGCGCCTGTTCCTCCAGCTGCGGGTTCCAGTGCGGGTCCAGCAGCAGCAGGTGGTTGTTACCTGTATATGTTGACGTCCTTGGCCTGTCCGACGCGGTAGATGCGGTCCTGCGCCTGTTCCTCCAGCTGCGGGTTCCAGTGCGGGTCCAGCAGCAGCAGGTGGTTGTTACCTGTATATGTTGACGTCCTTGGCCTGTCCGACGCGGTAGATGCGGTCCTGCGCCTGTTCCTCCAGCTGCGGGTTCCAGTGCGGGTCCAGCAGCAGCAGGTGGTTGTTACCTGTATATGTTGACGTCCTTGGCCTGTCCGACGCGGTAGATGCGGTCCTGCGCCTGTTCCTCCAGCTGCGGGTTCCAGTGCGGGTCCAGCAGCAGCAGGTGGTTGTTACCTGTATATGTTGACGTCCTTGGCCTGTCCGACGCGGTAGATGCGGTCCTGCGCCTGTTCCTCCAGCTGCGGGTTCCAGTGCGGGTCCAGCAGCAGCAGGTGGTTGTTACCTGTATATGTTGACGTCCTTGGCCTGTCCGACGCGGTAGATGCGGTCCTGCGCCTGTTCCTCCAGCTGCGGGTTCCAGTGCGGGTCCAGCAGCAGCAGGTGGTTGTTACCTGTATATGTTGACGTCCTTGGCCTGTCCGACGCGGTAGATGCGGTCCTGCGCCTGTTCCTCCAGCTGCGGGTTCCAGTGCGGGTCCAGCAGCAGCAGGTGGTTGTTACCTGTATATGTTGACGTCCTTGGCCTGTCCGACGCGGTAGATGCGGTCCTGCGCCTGTTCCTCCAGCTGCGGGTTCCAGTGCGGGTCCAGCAGCAGCAGGTGGTTGTTACCTGTATATGTTGACGTCCTTGGCCTGTCCGACGCGGTAGATGCGGTCCTGCGCCTGTTCCTCCAGCTGCGGGTTCCAGTGCGGGTCCAGCAGCAGCAGGTGGTTGTTACCTGTATATGTTGACGTCCTTGGCCTGTCCGACGCGGTAGATGCGGTCCTGCGCCTGTTCCTCCAGCTGCGGGTTCCAGTGCGGGTCCAGCAGCAGCAGGTGGTTGTTACCTGTATATGTTGACGTCCTTGGCCTGTCCGACGCGGTAGATGCGGTCCTGCGCCTGTTCCTCCAGCTGCGGGTTCCAGTGCGGGTCCAGCAGCAGCAGGTGGTTGTTACCTGTATATGTTGACGTCCTTGGCCTGTCCGACGCGGTAGATGCGGTCCTGCGCCTGTTCCTCCAGCTGCGGGTTCCAGTGCGGGTCCAGCAGCAGCAGGTGGTTGTTACCTGTATATGTTGACGTCCTTGGCCTGTCCGACGCGGTAGATGCGGTCCTGCGCCTGTTCCTCCAGCTGCGGGTTCCAGTGCGGGTCCAGCAGCAGCAGGTGGTTGTTACCTGTATATGTTGACGTCCTTGGCCTGTCCGACGCGGTAGATGCGGTCCTGCGCCTGTTCCTCCAGCTGCGGGTTCCAGTGCGGGTCCAGCAGCAGCAGGTGGTTGTTACCTGTATATGTTGACGTCCTTGGCCTGTCCGACGCGGTAGATGCGGTCCTGCGCCTGTTCCTCCAGCTGCGGGTTCCAGTGCGGGTCCAGCAGCAGCAGGTGGTTGTTACCTGTATATGTTGACGTCCTTGGCCTGTCCGACGCGGTAGATGCGGTCCTGCGCCTGTTCCTCCAGCTGCGGGTTCCAGTGCGGGTCCAGCAGCAGCAGGTGGTTGGCGCCGCACAGGTTGAGGCCCACGCCGCCCGCGCATAACGACAGTAGCATCACCTGATGATAGTGGTATCATTTGAAATGTCTATTTTGAGGCCTGATCGGAGATTTGATCACTACATGAAATGCTCGAGTATAAAAGTCGTGAGGAGGATTCATAATTGTTAAATTATACGTTTTATACTTACGCGTTTTTATCGGAAATGCCCGACTAGTTAGAGACCCCCACATTAGCGTGTTTCGAGCGTCGTCGTCGTGCCAGCGTCCGCGCGACGTCGACGTCAGGTGGACGTTGCGCGGACGCTGGCACGACGACGACGCTCGAAACACGCTAGTGTGGGGGGGTCTCTTAATCCGACTCGCTCACCCGCCGCCGTGTTAGCTCATTGTTAAGCACTACACTCCGTCCGGTTTGGTCCGAAACCAGTCGGAAATTCGCGATAAATACGCGTTAGTAAAACGTATAAATTATAAATTCGATAGTACTAGCTGCTTTTCTTTGGGGGTGAAATATTAAAATCTATGTTCATCATCATCAGCCTATCGTAGTCCATTACTGGACATAGGCCTCTCCAAGTGCACGCCATTGAGATCTATGTTAGCCTATGTGTTAACCCGGGGTATCAGCTACCTTCATTTCAAATACGCACACACACACACATATGTAGTTCCGTCTTAATAAGGTCAGCGTGTTTACCTTGACATCAGAGTGTGGGTCGTTAAGTTTCTGTATGAGCGGCGGTCGCGCAGGCACGGGCACGGCCCCGCTGAGCGTGACGCAGCGCACGCGAGCCTTGTGGAGCTCGGCCTCCACCAGCCGCAGCACTGACGTCCACTGCGATACTACCACTGCCTTGTCGCCTGACATTTATTTATTTATTTGTTTATAAAAACATTATAAGCTTACAGTTCATAAAAACCAAGACGCTTAAATGCTATACTATTAATATGTGGACAAAAACATTACTTACTTATATTAAATACAGAAAATTAAACTCAAGTAGCTACCAACAATAAAAAAATCCAAAAGAATATAAAACACTTAAAAACTAAATTAACAAAAATAGACATTTTTATAAACAAAAATAACTTATTAATTATAACTTATTTAAATATAATCTGACATTTGTATTAATTACATTAAGGTTATCATAAAATAAGTCTATGTTACTAGATGAGCTAGACTTGGTAAGAACTAGCCAACTTTTGGATTTTAAAAGAGTTTGTTTCGAAATTTCATCTCAAAGTAGTTAGATAGGAAATGTCGACTCCAGCGAACTTATAAAAATGCTATATTTCATATATTTGTAAGTGATAGAATTATCCTACTTATAAAATAAATGATTTTATTTCATTTCACTACCTTGCGATGAAACACTAATAGTATCCGGACCGATTTCGGTCACAACGGCTAGTGTTATAAAACACCAGCCAGATACATGGAATATATTATAAAGCACAAGTATGCGTAACCACAGTTGCTCATTCTATACTTTTACAGCATATCCTGGGACGGCACACGATCGAAAAAAAATCAACGACATAGTTAATGTAACTAATCATCAATGCTTCCTTTTTGCTGATGACATTTCTATAATTGTTACTACTGACAAAAAACATAAATCAATTACAAATCATGAAGCGGACATAAATAATACAATAAATAATCTAATTAGCTGGCTGAATAATAATAGTCTATCAATTAATTTAAATAAATCAGTATATATACAATTTAATCAATCTTATAATAATGCATTTAATTTTAAAATGGACATACGTAAAATTACGCAAGTGACAAATACAAAATTTCTAGGAGTAGTAATTGACGAACATCTAGACTGGAAAGCGCAGGTAGACACTGTATGCAACAAAATAAATAAGTTTGTGTATGCTTTGAGACAAATAAAAAAAGTGACTAATATAAAGACGGCTGTGATGTCATATCGCGCGTATGTTGAATCCTCACTACGTTATGGACTAATCATGTGGGGAAATAGTACTGACTATAATAGAGCATTTGTTGCACAAAAGAAATGTCTAAGAGCCATATACGAGATTCCGTCGGACGAATCATGTCAACCAATTTTTAAGGAACTTGGTTTGCTACCGTTACCATCATTATATATATATGAAGCATGTATGTTTGTTCGAAAGCACATAATATTATTTAAAACAGCAGAAGAACAATTTAAAAGTTCTCGAAGTCGACGTGACCAATACAGGCTTGTGCTGGAAGAGCTACCTAGATCTAGTAAATTCCAAAAGAATTCTTTGGCTATGTGTATACGATTATATAATAAGTTACCAAATATATTCAAAACACTAAATTATAAATTATTTAAATCACAATTATATAAATGGCTCAACAATAATAATTATTATAATATTAAGGACTTTTTAAAATGATTTTTTATGTATTTAAATTTATCTTGACTTTGTGAATAATTTTTGCACGCTTTAGTTTTAAGCAAAACATGATTGTACTACATCTTTTAATAATATCTTTTATACCATGTTTTAAGCAAATAAACATATCTTATCTTATCTTATCTTATCTTATCAATCGCAGGGCACTAGCTCGTTTTTCATGTGCCTTCCAATACTTGGAAATTGTTATATTTCGAAAAATCAGTACTCGCCTAAGGATCAAACTTGAAACCACTGACTTTGCAGTCTTGCGGTCTTACCACGGACTTCGCACATTAATACAACGTTTACAATCTTTGCAACATTATTCAGATGTCACAAAAACTACTTACATTCATAAAACTTTTGATGGAGACAGGTAATTACCTTTTCTGGAGAAGACGTCGTTGTTAAGGCAGTCCATGACGGCCCTGATCTTGGAGGACATGTTGTTGAGCTGGAACACGGGGTTGTGCGGCGACAGCACGGAGCGGATGGCCTCCGCCGCCGTCGTGCCCTCCTCGGCCGGGCCCGGGTCCTCTTCGTTAACGTCCGACATGCGGCTCTAGACGGGGAAATGGTGTACTTGTTATAAAGGACATTTCTGATTCTAATGTTAGGGTAATTGATTTTCAGAATTTAATATTTATGACTGAATGCTCTTTTTCTCTCTCAGGTTGAGAACTGACAGCGCGTTCTTTTCCCGTACTCGTCCCAGCTGTGGACTTGTGGTTTTGTTATTTCATATCACGGAACAAAATATTCGCGCGGTTAGGCAGCCAAAAGCAGCGAGTAGAACTAAGATTTCGTCATCTTGTTCGGGGGGAAAACGCGTGGTGCGAGGCGTCTTACAGTCTCGTGCCTAGCTGTAAGTTGTCTGAGGAGGGGGAGGAGGGCGGGGTTTCGTCAGCCTCCAAACAACATGCGAAAGCCACCCGGCAGCTCCTACAGGTCGCATTGCCATACAACGACACAAAAAAATGCGGATGACTTTGCACGGCGGTTCAGGTTTAGTCAGGTTCAGGAGTTGGACTAAGGCCTCGTGGAACTAGACTGACCTTCCTCTTAGTGTTAGAGTCCTCTATGGACAGCTTGTTGAGCTCGGCCAGCAGGTCCTGGCCGGCGGGGTCGTCCTGCACGTCGGGGGCGCTGTCCTCGTCCAGCATGGCGGCGATGAGGCCGCAGTGGCAGCACACCTGCCGCAGGCGCAGCAGCAGGACTAAGATCTCGTGGGACTTCACTGGTTTCGCACCTGTAATGAGTTATGGTTGATGAGTGTATTACTTTGTGTCCCAGGGTTTGACTTGACGTAGCTTGGGGGCCACGCTCAATTTTTTTTAAGTAAATAAAAACAAAGATGTTTTTTTTGTATTAATTAACTAATTTAATGATATATTTAATTGATTAAAGTAATAAGCTGACGCGGAGGCCGCTGCGTCAGCTCATAATTAAGGACGTCAGTTGGGTCCGAAACTAGTCGAGCATTCCTGATAAATAAGTGTGATTGAACAGGATAATTTAACAAATATGCCCCGCATCACGAAAGTTTGTAGTAATAATTTTTTTTTCAGCATTCGAGAAATTGGTTGGACCACACATACAAGTAGGTAGGCATGTCACAATCATACCGGTAGAGGGCACTGTAACCTAAACGTATTCAAAATGCTATAGACTGGAATGTACCGCACGGCTGTAGGCATTTATTTAAAAAAAAACGGTTGAATTAAACAACTGAATGTATTTAATATTTATACTGTGATATTACCTTGTAAAGCTATCATCTTCTTATGCATCTTGGCGTAAGCGCTGTCCTTGCCGACCGAGGTGAAGTTCGAGTCCGCGTTCTTCTCGGCGCGCTGGTGCAGGAACTGCGCGAATAGTGTCTTGGAGAATACTAGCACCTGGAATTTATGATTATTTATTAGGGTTTCTTTTCATATCAGCACTCAACAAGCGGTAAGTTCTAAAAACTGAGGAGGTCAGTTTTCCTATCATTCTTGCAGTAAAGTAAAAGTAACTGATGTGGTATTCGCTAGTGTTCTCGCTCAGTTCCGGAAAGTGAGGAAGAATTACAGTGTTTAGTCTGTAGGAATCCGACACTAACTCCGTCCTTCTTCACCAGGGCGAAAGAAATAATTTCCAGTGGGATACAAAAAGGGCGGAAGTAATCAATGAGGGATTTCTCAATAAGTCTCATGCAGGACCACTTTTAGTTACTACTTACTAACGCCCTCAATCCACGCCGAGGGCACAATTCGTAAATGCCAGACTCTCGCCGAGTAAAAACACCCTAATCCCTTCCTGCCTTTGCCAGAACTGCAAAATTACGACCTTGACCTTCACAAAAAAAATTAAAAATATGGAAAAGTTACAGTTCCCAACCTTCTGATAGACGTTCATCTCCGCGGGTGTCAGCGTGACATGCCTCTGATGCGCAGTCCTGTCGGGCAGGCAGGCGAGCTGGCCGCGCTGCTGCAGCTGCACCTTCGTGCGTCGCAGCAACAAGCACTGCATGATCGTGTTCAACCGCTCCTGCCCGCCTAAAGACTTGTTGTCGATCCATTTCTTCCACATCTGTAGGGTTATTGAAGTTGTTAGATATTGTTGTACGAAAATTTACTTTAAGCAAGTGGAGTGGGGGTAGTGTGAGCGAGACGCCATTCTACGCTTTATAGTGTGCTCACTCACTTCTAAAATGCAGAAGTTTTAATTAAAGAGGGGCTGTAGTGCCACTGGGGCAGTAGGATTTTGATACTCAGGGCCGCGCACGTGGCGGACTTGTGGTTGTAGACAGAGGCAGTAGAGCAGTACTCACAGTGAGGTCATCGAAGGGGGAACACCTGAGGAACTTGAGCAGCGCGAACAGGTCCAGGTCCTTGTTCTGCACGGGCGTGCCCGTCAGGCACCAGCGGCGCGAGGCTCGCAGCGCGGACACGGCCGCGCACGTGGCGGACTTGTGGTTGTAGACAGAGGCAGTAGAGCAGTACTCACAGTGAGGTCATCGAAGGGGGAACACCTGAGGAACTTGAGCAGCGCGAACAGGTCCAGGTCCTTGTTCTGCACGGGCGTGCCCGTCAGGCACCAGCGGCGCGAGGCTCGCAGCGCGGACACGGCCGCGCACGTGGCGGACTTGTGGTTGTAGACAGAGGCAGTAGAGCAGTACTCACAGTGAGGTCATCGAAGGGGGAACACCTGAGGAACTTGAGCAGCGCGAACAGGTCCAGGTCCTTGTTCTGCACGGGCGTGCCCGTCAGGCACCAGCGGCGCGAGGCTCGCAGCGCGGACACGGCCGCGCACGTGGCGGACTTGTGGTTGTAGACAGAGGCAGTAGAGCAGTACTCACAGTGAGGTCATCGAAGGGGGAACACCTGAGGAACTTGAGCAGCGCGAACAGGTCCAGGTCCTTGTTCTGCACGGGCGTGCCCGTCAGGCACCAGCGGCGCGAGGCTCGCAGCGCGGACACGGCCGCGCACGTGGCGGACTTGTGGTTGTAGACAGAGGCAGTAGAGCAGTACTCACAGTGAGGTCATCGAAGGGGGAACACCTGAGGAACTTGAGCAGCGCGAACAGGTCCAGGTCCTTGTTCTGCACGGGCGTGCCCGTCAGGCACCAGCGGCGCGAGGCTCGCAGCGCGGACACGGCCGCGCACGTGGCGGACTTGTGGTTGTAGACAGAGGCAGTAGAGCAGTACTCACAGTGAGGTCATCGAAGGGGGAACACCTGAGGAACTTGAGCAGCGCGAACAGGTCCAGGTCCTTGTTCTGCACGGGCGTGCCCGTCAGGCACCAGCGGCGCGAGGCTCGCAGCGCGGACACGGCCGCGCACGTGGCGGACTTGTGGTTGTAGACAGAGGCAGTAGAGCAGTACTCACAGTGAGGTCATCGAAGGGGGAACACCTGAGGAACTTGAGCAGCGCGAACAGGTCCAGGTCCTTGTTCTGCACGGGCGTGCCCGTCAGGCACCAGCGGCGCGAGGCTCGCAGCGCGGACACGGCCGCGCACGTGGCGGACTTGTGGTTGTAGACAGAGGCAGTAGAGCAGTACTCACAGTGAGGTCATCGAAGGGGGAACACCTGAGGAACTTGAGCAGCGCGAACAGGTCCAGGTCCTTGTTCTGCACGGGCGTGCCCGTCAGGCACCAGCGGCGCGAGGCTCGCAGCGCGGACACGGCCGCGCACGTGGCGGACTTGTGGTTGTAGACAGAGGCAGTAGAGCAGTACTCACAGTGAGGTCATCGAAGGGGGAACACCTGAGGAACTTGAGCAGCGCGAACAGGTCCAGGTCCTTGTTCTGCACGGGCGTGCCCGTCAGGCACCAGCGGCGCGAGGCTCGCAGCGCGGACACGGCCGCGCACGTGGCGGACTTGTGGTTGTAGACAGAGGCAGTAGAGCAGTACTCACAGTGAGGTCATCGAAGGGGGAACACCTGAGGAACTTGAGCAGCGCGAACAGGTCCAGGTCCTTGTTCTGCACGGGCGTGCCCGTCAGGCACCAGCGGCGCGAGGCTCGCAGCGCGGACACGGCCGCGCACGTGGCGGACTTGTGGTTGTAGACAGAGGCAGTAGAGCAGTACTCACAGTGAGGTCATCGAAGGGGGAACACCTGAGGAACTTGAGCAGCGCGAACAGGTCCAGGTCCTTGTTCTGCACGGGCGTGCCCGTCAGGCACCAGCGGCGCGAGGCTCGCAGCGCGGACACGGCCGCGCACGTGGCGGACTTGTGGTTGTAGACAGAGGCAGTAGAGCAGTACTCACAGTGAGGTCATCGAAGGGGGAACACCTGAGGAACTTGAGCAGCGCGAACAGGTCCAGGTCCTTGTTCTGCACGGGCGTGCCCGTCAGGCACCAGCGGCGCGAGGCTCGCAGCGCGGACACGGCCGCGCACGTGGCGGACTTGTGGTTGTAGACAGAGGCAGTAGAGCAGTACTCACAGTGAGGTCATCGAAGGGGGAACACCTGAGGAACTTGAGCAGCGCGAACAGGTCCAGGTCCTTGTTCTGCACGGGCGTGCCCGTCAGGCACCAGCGGCGCGAGGCTCGCAGCGCGGACACGGCCGCGCACGTGGCGGACTTGTGGTTGTAGACAGAGGCAGTAGAGCAGTACTCACAGTGAGGTCATCGAAGGGGGAACACCTGAGGAACTTGAGCAGCGCGAACAGGTCCAGGTCCTTGTTCTGCACGGGCGTGCCCGTCAGGCACCAGCGGCGCGAGGCTCGCAGCGCGGACACGGCCGCGCACGTGGCGGACTTGTGGTTGCGGACGATGTGGGCCTCGTCCAGGATCACGCGGCGCCAGGATATGCGCATTAGCACACCTTTCTGGTGGAACAACCATACTGTGTTAGTAGACGTCCCTGAAAAAGGCCTCATCCTACACGGCCAGCCTGATCTGGGGGCATGGCAGTGCCCCCGCCAAGTCGAGCGCGAAGCAAACACTGCCGTACCATCCTTTACTGAAACTATTTCGCCGCATTTTCAGGCCCCTATTTGAAAACTTATCTATAAGACCAGAATGGAAAATTTTGTCATCTAGTAAGCTACAATCACATATTTAAAATCCAAAATTTTAGTAGCATAGCATAGTATAGCAGTCTTATAGAAAAAGCTGAGTAAAGTTTGTTTAAAAAAAACATAATTATGTAAACATCAAATCTAATATAATTATCACACAACTCAAGATATGACAGCGGGATTGATGCATGCACTCGAGATTAATTCGCATACGCAGATGTAAGTCGACCCAATTATTTGTTCTGCACCCTGGACTCTTGCCAAAAGCTCCGGTAGCGATACCGGGAGTGCAACAACGGACAGGTGGCCAAATGGCATCCCACGTGAAATTTAAACACTACAAAATATGTGATCTTAAAATGCTCTTTAAACAAATTACACTTTGAGATACACTGATAGGTGATACCACAGGCAGAAATACGGTGTCTTGTAAATCGCATTGAATGACCGACTTTTGTTTCTGACTGTATAGTAATACAGTACCTTCTTGAGTGGTGGGCTCTTTGATTTCAAGTGTCGAGAACAGGACAACAGTCTAACAGGAATAAGGCAATCACAGGTGAACGATCTCGAACGATCGTTCCATCTCGATCGAACGATCTCGAATATGAGTCTAATACTTAATTTCTATTCTATTTTATAAGACACTGTAGCGAATTAGGACACTCCATCTTCATCATTCCCCTGCTCTTATCCCAATCATTATTTGGGGTCGGCGCAGCATGTCTTCTTCTTTCACACGTTCCTATCTGACGTCATTTCGCAAGTTTTCCTTTGCATCCATATCATCTTTCACACAATCCATCCATCGTGTCATATAATTTATCTTATATCGTTTCTTCTAGCTGTAAGTTTTCCGAAAATGTTAATTTAGAAAACCCCCGATTTTAACCATCCCAGTATATTTGCCGACATTCGGTTAATCTCCCCACTTTCACCGCCCACAACTTTAAAACGGCTCAACCGATTTTCATTAAACATGACTAAGAACACTTGCACATAAGTCACTTTTAATACAAATAAAACTAAACTGAAATCACTGCATCCGTTCGGGAGTTATGATGCCACAGACAGACACACAGACAAACAGACACGTTAAACTTATAACACCCCTCTTTTTTGCGAGTTAAAAATAAAGTATTTAGTTAAGTACCTTCTCATTGTCCCTCTGCATGATATTGTACGTGGTGAGCACGAGATCGTTGTGTGCTAGCCGCGCGGGCTGCGTGGCGCGCGCGGCCCCGTGGTGCAGGCACACGGACAGGGCGTGCGCGCGGCAGTGCTTGCCCACCTCGCCCGCCCACTGCTGCATCAGCGACGCTGGGCACACCACTAGCGTGCCACCTTTCACCACTACGATACGGAAATAGGGGAGATTTTCAGAATCAAAATCAAAAGGTTTTTATTTCGAGTAGGCCTTCTCAGGCACTTTCAAAACGTTACTGACTCTAATTGCGCGGTTCTAAAATGTCATTCTTATGGAGAAGAACCGGCAAATAACTCCATAAGTTACTCTTTTAAAAATAGAAAACTGCTTATTATAATTAAGTAAAAACTAGCTGTAGTTACTCTTGTTCAACTTTTGCCGTGCCCGACAAGGTTCACAATTGTTACCTATATATACATGAGACCTATTTATACATTGTGAAGAGCAATAAAGTATCGAGTATTCATTGTAATCAGTGATGACGACCTCTACGAGACACGATTTTTTTTTTGAAGCGGTCAGTCGTAATTATCCTCAGGGAGGCTTTGACTGCTTAACTGGACTATGGTGGCTAGTTTGAGTTAAGCCTCCAGCCAAAGCATAATATATTGGAGTCAGACAACGTTACGAGATAAGCACTTGTGCGCAACGAACAAAACCTTTGACCGACTCATGATCTGTAGACCATGCGAAACTATTTGGCCGCGCCGTCAAAACTTTCTTCTCCTCAATGAAGATTTTATATCACGGATGACGGTGATAAATCGAATGTCGATATTCGTATTAAGTGAGGACTATGTTACACATCCAGAATCCAAAGCAGTTATAAAATATATTTGCAAGGGTTCAGATCAGATGCAAAAAAAAAAAAACAATAAAAATAACGTAGAAAATAAAGGCCTCGGCATTATTCACCTACACGTCGGCGAAGTCACGGGTCAAAGCTAATAAATAGCATAGATGTATACTCACGCTTGCTCTTGGAGGGGTAATCATCGTCATCATCGTCTTCCTCATCATCGTCGATGCGGTCCTCCTTGTCGCTGACGATCAGAGCTATCATCGTAATAGTCTTGCCCAAACCCATGTCATCAGCTGGTAGAAAAAAACATCAATAGATAAAAAGCCATAAAAGGAATATCAGATAGTCATGACATTGGTTATTTTTCGGGTGTCTTCTCACTCGATTAATAATATAATGTTAGTAGCTTTTAAACCAATACTTAAAAAGCAAGGTTTAACGTTAAGGCACAGTCGAGGCGTGGCATTTATGTCCACTCTTTTGCTTTGACCCCGCTTCTCATGAGGGCGACCCGAGAGACATGTACAAATCACTTTTCTGCGGTTAGTGTACCCCCTGCGTGTTACTTATATAACGTAACAATGGGACCACACGAAAAGTATCACCTTTCAAATAAAAAAAGAATTTTCGACATCGGTCCAGAATTGACGGAGTAATCGGTGAACATGCATAAAAAAAAGATTCCAACGAATTGAAAACCTCCTCTATTTTTGAAGTCGGTTAAAAAGGGTGGGAACATGTCCTAAGTTTGTGTAAGACTCACCAAGTATCCCAGCCCTGGGCCTCTGCGTCTCCCTCCAGCGCAGCCAGGCGAGCGCGTGCAGCTGGTGCGGCATGAGCGAGCTGGCAACGCCGCGCGGCGCTGTTGCCAGCTCGCTCTCGGCCGGCCGCGACGCCAGCGACTCGTACAGGTCGCGCAGCCGGTCCAGGATCAGGTTACGCTCGGCCATGTGGGTTGCCATGGCTGTGGTGGGGATATATTTTAAGTAATCGTTAATAGCAATTGATAGCAGGTTTTGCTGCTTAGATTAGTGGAAAACTATCGACACGAAAAGATGCAGTTTTACCTCTGAATACTCAGAAATTTTATGACTCATGAGCCTATCAGTGTACAACTTGGTTTAAAAAAAAAACTATACTTATTAATTTCAAAATTAAAAACGAATTGTAAAGAGCAATTGATAGCAGGTTTTGCTGGATAGATCTGAGGAAAACTATCGACACGAAATTATTTATTTATTCCTTTAAATACACAGAAATTTTTTGACTCATGAGTCCATCAGTTTGCAACTTGGTTTTAAAAAAAGACATAATAATTTCGAAATTAAAAACATAGATTTCTGACTTACTGAGACAAAATTTGGTTTTAAACTTATTCCTTTATGCTAAAATTCCATTTAACATAATATTCATCACCACCTACTTAACTACACACTCACCTTGTTTGCCGAACATGCGTGGCTGGACAGCATTACTGCCCTTCTGGATCTCGTCCCACGTCAGACCCTTCTCGTCCTTAGCGCTGAAACCGTCCCGCGCTATGTCCGCCGCTGTCGGGTTATCTAAACAGACATACAACATAAAAAGATAAAACAGAAATATTATCAGAAAAATAAGGGGTCAGTTAATTACTGAATACAGGTATAGAGTACTTAGGAAGTAATAGATACCTGTTCTCAATTGACATAAAAGGGGTAGGTTATCAATTTGACTGTGCGTGGTTTTTTTATGTTAGTTACCAAGTCACAATCTACCCCTCTTTCCAAGTGGCATTTCTACAATCGTTACCGATCGTTCAGGACAATGGAAAACACTCAAATGTGTGGGGATGATGACAGGTTCAACACACGTGATTTACAGAAACGAAATGTCATTTCCATACATTTTGTTTTTTCTGTCGACAGAAATTTTACTTGGTTAAAGGGGCTGATAATAGAATACCATGGAAATTGACAGCAACCCTTACATTTTATGGCAACTTTTACGTACATTTTTTTTAATAACTGAAGATTATGAGATAATAGTGAAGGTATAGTACCTGGCTCGACCACCATGTTGGCGACCTTGTCCCCCTGGCGCCGCACCTGCTCCTCCAGGCTGGAGAGGCGCGTGATGAGCATGCGCCCGCCGTCCGGCAGCGAGTCCACGTCCATCTCCTCCAGGAGGTACTGTCACAAACACACATTTAGAGCGGTTTCGCACTATGCCCGATCCGAACCCGTCCATAGTAGCCGTAGAACTATTTCTATGGTAATTTACGCATTAGATCCGATGTTCGTCATCTGATTTCTTTCCGTCATTCTAAAATCTCCATACCGGATTCCATTTTCAACGGACCGAAGTAGCCATTGTATGAACGCTCACACACTGCGTAATAGTTCAAACAGAGCTGCGTACGAGCAGAGAGGCAGCGGGGCGAGCGCGAAGCGATAGAGGTTGACGTCGATTGAAAGGACTCATGAATAACGATGTGAACACTTTGCTATTGCTCTGCGTAAAGCATCTGCTTATTCCAAAAGATGCCTCCTGAATTGCTTGGATTTGTATCAGAGATGTGAGCAGTGCGTAAGCAATATCCGAAATCGGTTCGAGATTTCTAGACCAATATTTTAACGGGTTCGGATCGGTGCGATCATAGTGCGAAACCGCTCTTAAGGTGAACAATGAGTACGGAGATATCCGCGGGCGTAAGGTACTCTAAATAAAACTCTACTCTAGATAAAACTATAGTAAAGTTAATGATAGTAACTTATGGATAAATAAGCCGATAACAAGCTAAGCTTTTTATATTGCATTTTGTTTAACATATTTTTATTCAAAACAAACTACATCAGAGCAATTGTTGGTTAATGATTTAAACTCACCCTAATATTCTTAAGGTCTGCCTTCAACGCCTCGAGCTTCATCAGCTCGTTCTCCCTGACATGTTTCTTGACGTACACCACTTGCTGGTTAGGGTAGCTCGGAGGCGCGAGGTACTGCCTGATGGTCTGCGACACTGCCGGCTCATCCTTAGGGACCATCGGTTTAGGCGACTTTCTTGTACTTGGAGACTTCTCGTCTTTAACCTGTGAAATTCAAATTCAAATTCATTTTATTTGCAAGAATATATTGAATACATAAGATGTTAAATTATTAGGTTGAACAGTACATAATATTCTGCCTTTATCGGGCATGCAAACATTATTCATTATTAACTAACAAGAAAAGTATTAAAATAGGTACTTAAGTATTACATTAAAATTACAGATATTACTTTCAACATAAATATTATTAAATTATTTATATGTCATTTGGAAAGATAAAGTAGTTCAAGTTACTCCTTCGGTCATCTGTTAATTACATTTTTTTTTGCATTTTTTACCCTTGTTCAATATTGGTGATACGTGGTGAGGTTTAAGGGCTCATTTACGGAGACGCGGCGCGTCGCGCGTCGCGATAGGCTGCGCGGTCCGCACTAAATTCAAATGTAGGGCGTTGGATGAGTGCGTTTACGGTGAAGCGATTTTACACGCGTTTGCTTGAAATGGAGCGTGTTTTACGGCCGAGCCCGCGGATGGCATCGGCACGTCTCACGAGGCGTTTATCGCAGCGGCGCACGCTGCGGCGATTCTCGATGAAGCGATGCCTGTGGCGGAACCTTCTGCCAGTCTCATTTGGTAATCGTACAACACAGACGTAGTTACCGTCGCAATGGAGTCTGATATGATCAATTTTTTTTTAGAAGAAAATTGTATCTTAAAAAGTAAGTTATTTAATATAAGGAGTGGCCCAGTGTTTACAGCAGCGGAACATGAGAAGTGAGAACATGAGAACCCCGCGTGTGCCGCAGCGATGCCCGCCGCGTGCTTCGCTACACGCTAGAGAATACGACGCGGGCGCAGCGGCGGGCCACGCCACTCTTCCCGCCTCGCGTCTCTATAAACAACATCGTATATTGCTATAAGTTTGTGTTTACGCGTGCGATGATACGTGCCGCTTCACGCGCCGCCGCTACGTAAACAATAAAAACGTCCGACGCGCCGCGAGACGCCACGCCACACGCGACGCGCGACGCCCCGTGTCTCCGTAAATGAGGCCTAAGACAGCGATTTTTTTTTTTTTGTAATTTGTCTTTAAGTTACGTCTGAGCTCTTCGTGCGATTTTAAAACTGACACCAGGTTGTAATACGGTTGAAATACATAACACGTATGTGATAAGAAGTTCGGGTATAAATTATAATCTTATTTTATTCTGAAATTATAACGTCCTTTTATGACTCAATGTTCACTATTTACCGCTATTTGGTGTTTACCGTTATTTTTATCGGTTTCGTATCTACAGTGTTATAAATTACAAGTTTCTTTTTTAGAAGAAGTTCGTCATAAAACTACACAAATTATAATTCATGGAAATCACGCATTTAAAACTATCTACTTACTGGTTTCGGACTACGAGGCATTTTTCAAGCATTAAATTTTTTCCTAACTCAACAATTTTATTTACCCACGTACATATATAACTGTCACATTTAAATATATCTTAAATACTAAACTAATATTACACCAAATAATCTTTTTTATTGTATTTTTAACCACTTTTGTCGTTTTCCAGCAACTTATAACAATGACACATTCAAATTGGTACAGTTATGGCCGTCGCGTATATTTATTATTGACTACCCTCTTCTTGCTATATTTGAAGTATTCAAGTCATAGATTATGAAAACCAAAGTTTGAAAATTATTATTTTATAGTTGCCTTCTTTTACATTTTGTGAATGATGAAAAAATGCTTTATTTAAGGCGTAAAGTAACATTAGTTGGTAAAGGTCAATAAAACTATGAAGTATTTTTTGGGGATAACCGAAGTACAACAAGTCGATAGTAATCTGTTTTTCACAATTAATAAGATTTAAATAAAATAAAAAAAATGTGATACGCGTGAAATTTGTGGTAATAATTTAAAACCTTAATTATTTTATTTAAAAGAGGCCGGAGGATTAAGGAGGAGGAGAGAGGAGGAAATCTTTTATGCATACCTACTGTCAACGATATTACAAAAAATTAAGCATTCTAGATTAGAGCGAACAACAAAATCGTAGGTTTAAAAGTAAACAGTAGTATTGTGTACTTACATCATCTTCATCATCGCTGCTAAGTGCTATAATCTCTGGCTTGTTGTCTATGATCGTGACGTCATCGTCATATTGAATAAAATTCTCCTTCGCTCTATTTGCCATCAACTTATTTAGAACCTTATCTTTTAGAGTGGTAGGCTTATTATTCCCTGTATCACTTATTATTATACATTCATCCTTATTTTCTAAGGATTTTCTTGCACTAATGGACTCGTTTTGTTTTGAGTTATTAGTAATGTCTTGGAGGGGACTTGAGAAGGGGGAACAGGTCAGTTTTGGAGAGTCAAGGTCTTCCTGCGGCCTCTCAGGAGTCCCTGGGAGTGTAGCCTCTGGTAGGTCTGTCAAGCTCACGGTGGAGCCTTGGTTTGAGTTTCGAGGGCTCTGAAATAGGGGATTTAATTAGTTCTGATAGTTTGATGATGAAAAGATAGATGGTTTTTGTCACACGGGAGTAAACAATTACTGGGTAAATGCCTAAATGCGCTCCCCTTTGAAGAATTGTCACAAGGGGAACATGTTTCAAACCCAAAACACATACAATTATTAAGTTATGTAAAGGGTAAGTTCATACATAGATCAATTAGATCACAAATAGTTTTTAAGTGAGAAAAAATTACTTACTTCATCAGATTGAATGTAATCCGAATCATCACTTTCATTGTCCTTTGGCATGATGCCCATAATACTCATGCGAGTAGCCCTGGACATTACCATCTGGTCCTCATCAGGACCTTCATCATCCATGCTGTTAGCAGCACTTGCTTCATCGCTGTCACTCCCATCATACTGCAGGGGGGTAGTTCTATCAGCTGTGACACTTGCGTCATTTTCATCTTCATCGATACTGTCCGAAGACTCTATTGCTTTTTTATAACTTGGTGTTCTAGATTTCATGGATTTTTCTCCTGGACTGTCCTTTCCTTTATCGATTTTCTGAGGAGTATCCTTCGTACATAATAGTTTCTTATGTTTGTCATGTTCAATGATAATAGAGTTTTCAGTGTCCGAGTCAATCTGCATTATACGTTTCTTGGTCTTCCGACCAATACTGGGTCCAATGCTGTCTTTAGAGTCCTTCCTCATTGGTGGACGTCGTTTAGGGATTATTTCTGGGGACACTTGGTCTGTGGAGTTTTATATCAATTAATAATGAATTTGTGGAATGAGCTTGGTAAGAAACCCAAATATGTTGGATTTCAAGTCTTCTTATTGTTACAACTTGGTGTCAGAGTTTTAAAGCCACATTCTTAACACACACTTGAAAATTTCTTAAGTGTGCTGGATTCCGTGCAATTTTTTTGCCTTCACCAATTTTAGCGATTAATTATTACTTTGTATTAAACCATGGATTTGAACCCACAACCTCTGACTTGACAGTCCAACAGTCATACCCCTAGATTATAAATGGCAGTTATGAAAGAGTAATGCATAATATGTTTTGCTTTTACCATGGCAATAAATAAATAAATATCTTGGGACAATATCCATACACAGCCATCTGATCCCAAGCTAAGCAGAGCTTGTGATATGGTAATCAAACAGCTGATAAACATACTTATGTACTTCTAAATATATACATATTGTAGATAAATCACACCCAGACACGGAACAAATGTTAATAATAATAAATAAATAAATTAAATGTACTGAATAGAATTACATGTTTTATTACCTTCTTCATCAGAAGAGCTTAATACTACTTTGGTGGACGATTCCGACTGTCTCCGAATGCTGCCCCTTTTGCTGGCTTCTACATTAATGATATTGTAACATGTTAACCAATGTATTATTATACTCCATTTGTTTAGGTAATTAAGTAAATGTAAACAATTTTGGTATGTCTTTTAAACAAAATGTGATCTTAAAAAATGTAAAATACGTTTTACAACTTGAAATACATTCAGATTTTCTAAAACTATAGTTAATTGATTTATAAGCAATAACATCCAAATTAAAAATTAAGTTTTTGGTTAAAAAGTAACGCCAAGATTGTTTACATTTAGTTAACTACCTAAACAAATGGAGTATAGATATATTATGGAAGCAAAAATTTCGCTAGTAGGCAATTATTAGTTTATAAAAAAAGAATATCCTTATAGCTTTTGTTTATTAATGAACCTTAATTATACCTTACAATTTTTTCAAACCTTATTAAACTAAAGTTGAAGCTGCTTATGGGCATAATTAAATCGCAACATGCAGAAAATCCTTAATTTTTTTAAATATTTTAATTCGCTACTGTATTTATATGGATTTAATGTACTCACCTTCGTCACTGCTAGATATAACATGGCTGTCACCAACACTACTCCTTTTAACAACTGACTTGGCCATAGACTTGGGTTTTGGTGATTCTTCTTCTTCAGAAGTAGTTTCATCTGAAAAGTAAGACTTTTTAACTTAGTAACTCAATTTTTCCCACTTTTGTAGATGATTCATTTTCATAGTTGAAAACTTTTAGCACGAATTTAGATATAGATACTCCCAAATTCTTAAGTTTATATTACCTCAACAACCTTTGAAAAATAAACTGATGAATTTTCAACCAACAAGTTTCTTTGAGGGAAGGAGGCCTTTGCCCAGCAGTGGGACAATATAGGCTTATAATAATAAGTTATCTTCGTATAGAGGGTTTAATTTTAAGGTAAAGTTTTCGTTATTAACTTAACAGATTATGGTTGGACTATTTGTGTATTCTTGTCTTGTATTTACTATGACTATAATAAACACATAAATATGGTTTACTAAACGATACAGTTGTATCATTACTAAAAACTGTACGAGTAAATTAAACATTGATATGCCACATTGTAAAAAAGCAAAGAATCACTTTTATTACAAGTCCTTGAAACCAAAGTAATAAACATTAATAAAGTAGAAGTAATTTAAAACATATTGTTTACCGTCGGTAGTGGATTCCTCTGATTCAGCCACAAAAACTGTGTGATTCTTTTTCTTTGCAGATAAGTCTTCAGTTATGCTATCGTCAATAAATTCTGTGTCAGAGTCACTACCAGCTGCCGTATCGTTACGATATTCAAAGAATGAATTCTCCATTGTGTTCACTAAATAAAATTATTTAATTCACAAAACATTAATTTTTCAAAACTGAAAAATAAAATACAGACCATCCATTCAAAACAATTTTTGAAAGTGAATTGTCGTTTGGACGTTTAGTTATTAGTTTCAAACTTTATGCTTCCAAGAACGTTTATCAGTGTTAAAAAAAGTATCAGAATCTATATTTTTTCAAAAATAATCTGATCTAACAAAAATGTAAGTACAAAAACATACTAGGAATACATAACTTTAAAGTGACTAAAAAAATAAACAGACACTTACTTAGTTAATTAAAGTAATTACAAAACGTTATATACGTCAAACAAACGTCACGTTCCAGTAAATAAATCCACTGTATTTAAGCATGATAAAACGAACGAATCTTACACGTTTCAACACTCTACGCTAAAGATTTGAAGAAAGCAACTTGGACAGCGTGGACCACAGAGTACTTTGTAATATAGCGTGGACTTATTGATTTAAATTGACTCGTGTTTCATGTTTTGAAAACAACGCATTCACAGCATATTTTGTCTATGAGTTGAATCGGATTGTAAATCGAACATCTGTTTAGAAATAGATTCATTTCTATTTCATAAACACTCAAAAGTATAACTATCAGTAAAAATGACTGAGGTTCAATTACAAGAGTTTAAATTAGACCCGGATTCGGAGCTGCGATTCGAAGTTGAATCAAAGAACGAAAAAGTTGTATTGGAGGTAATTTGGCTTTAAGCTATGTGTTTAAATGTGTAATTAGACAGTATATTAGTGGATTTCAAAATATTTTCTGATTTTACATGTTTATTTAGTAATAAATAATGGTTTTAAGGTTATATTTGTCATATTTACTATTTACAGATAAAAAGTGGTTACGCGGAGTTGTTTGGCACCGAGCTGGTAAAAGGAAAACCCTATGAGTTCCACACGGGTGCCAAGGTGGCCGTGTTCACCTGGCATGGCTGTACGGTGGAGCTAAGGGGCAGGACTGAAGTCAGCTATGTGGCTAAAGAGACTCCCATGGTAAGACTACTAAGATAATAAAAGCTGTTTGTGTGTCTAACTATGATCTATCATCTTTAGCAATCAAATTTATAAAATTTAAAGGAGTTTAAGTTCTCCTAAAAATGATAATTATGCAAATCAGATTTAAATTTGAAGGAAAAGTTGCCGATCTTTTCTAATTTTGTATCGTACTATGTATGAATGGCGCAAGAGCATTCGTTTTATCTTATCTCAATCTATTAGAAATCTTAACATACAACATTGAATCATAAACTACTAATAAATGCTTGGTTAATAAGAAAACGGAAAGGCATTTAAAATAACCTTTACCTACATGGTATATTTTGAAAATAATGACTCATTGTAAGTTAATTTCTAATTGCACAATGTATGCAATAATTAGAACATAACTATTAACTGTGCAAGATTAATCCTATAAGAGGGCCTATGCTCTGTAGGGAAACAATGATAGGTATAAGGGGAACTAAGAAATAATTTCCCATTTTTCTTAAATCTGAGACAGTCTGAGTACACCCTTCTTCTTCCAAGCCTCTGTATCTTTCATAATTAAATTCATTTAATAATAAATAAATAATTCTCAATATTCCCACAACCTCATCTAGTCTCAAATTAAGTATGTGAGAGTATCTTGTGTTATGAGTACTAGACAACTGATAAACAATTAAACATACTTCTAAACACATACATATTATAGCTAAATTACACCCAGACATAGAATAAAAGATCATGCTCATCACATAAACTTTTTGTCTCGGGAATTGAACCCACAACCTTCAGCAGTACCAGCCACTAACCACTCGGCCATTATTATTTAGGTATGTATATATTTTTCTTGCAGGTTGTTTACCTAAATGTTCATGCAGCTCTTGAACAACAGAGAGTTTCAGCAGAGCAGGAATGCGCAAGAGGCCCAGTAGTAATGGTGGTTGGACCTGGTGATGTCGGCAAGTCGACCCTGACTCGCATTCTGCTAAACTATGCTGTGCGGATGGGACGGAGACCAATATATGTTGACCTGGATGTCGGACAAGGGCATATTAGTGTACCTGGGACCATTGGTTAGTTGACTTAATACATTTATACACATGTTATTGTTTTATATAGAACTAGTGACCTGCCCAGACTTGCACGGGTGAAATACTTATGTATTATACATTTACACCTTTCTTTTGAATCACTCTATCCCGCTTCAAAATCTGTTGCGTAGTTTCAATGATTAAAGCGAAATTTTATTTAAATTATGCAATGCAGTTTTTTAATACATGTAATGTTTCAAGAGTAAGGTTTATATGTCAGTCTTGCCCCCATGCAAAGTTGGGGCAGTTCACTAATAGTTTATACATTTCTGTTATGTTATAAGTATAATCTACTTATATCTTTTAAAAAGTAAAGAAATAGTATAGACAAAAAATCAAAAATATTCTATGTTTTTTGAATTGGCAAATTTCGGATCCAATAGCTACTTTTAACATAAGTGGACCACTGGGGGTGTTTCAAAAAACATTTTTTCATAGATTTTTTATTGGAATATCTGGAATATCCGTCTCTCAAGCGGGGCTATACCTTATGCGTCATGAAATCCGTATGATACTGTCCTTAAGTTAAAGTACCGGTACTGGGCTAGAACCTCTCCACAATCCTCACATATAGAAATAAGATTTGATTCACGATTTTTTTTTATGTAGCCTAAATAAGATCCCACTGCTGCGCAAAGGCCTCTCCTTTCTCCTTCCAAACCTGTCTTTTGCGATTTCTGGCCACGTGCGACCTGCATATCTTACAAGTACATCATGAAATTTGATGGGCCTGTTGGTCTAGTGGTTAGTGGTCCTGACTGCTAAGCCGGAGGTCCTGGGTTTGATTCCCACCCTGGACAAATGTTTGTGTGATGAGCACGATCATTTGTTCTGTGTCTGGGTGACTTATATATTTCTAAATATGTAAATATGTATATATTTAGAAACATATAAGTATGCTTATCAGCTGTCTGAATACCATAACACAAGCTCTGCTTAGCTTGGGATCAGATGGCCGTGAGTGGATATTGTCCCAAGATATTTAAGTATTTAAGAATTATTATATCAAAATTCATATAATTTATCCAGGAGCATTGCTAGTGGAGCGACCGGCTAGCATTGAGGAGGGCTTCAGTCAGCAAGCCCCGCTGGTGTACCACTTCGGTCACAGCTCTCCCGGGGAGAACCTGGAGCTTTACAACACTATAGTGTCCCGGCTCGCTGAGGTCATTGCTGAGAGATGCGACAATAATAAAAAAGGTAATAAAGAAAATAATTTTTGAATTGTTAATATCGAGTACAAGAAAATTAACTGTTTGGCAGATGTCCGTCATGGCATTTTAAGACTTTGAATTTTGAAAGGGAGAAAAATAAGTAGTTATATACTATATGGCAATTGTTTTAGTATTGTTTCTGTTAAATAAAGAGTTTTTATATGGCAATACTAAGATGTTGTTGTAATTCTTGCCATAGTGAAAAATTGGTTGCATATTTTGTATATTTTTTTAGTCAAGAGAATATTTTAATCATTGGTGTAGTGAAAGATTGACGATATTAATTAAATTTGTAATTCCAGCATCAACGTCAGGCGTGATAATCAACACTTGCGGTTGGATCAAAGGCGCCGGATATAAAGTGCTCACACACGCCGCGCAAGCTTTTGAGGTACGGACTAATGTAGAATAACTATTATAATGTCATGTTGTATAAATAATTACATACAGAAAACCCAAATTTACCAGTCACAAAAGTTATCTGTGAAGGAGATCACCAGTTATTTTAAAAACTGTGTTAAATTGGGTATTTGAGTGGACAAATCTTATGAATTTATCATATATATTTCCAAAAATATTGATTATGTATGCTTTCTTTTATCAAATCAATAAAATGTACGGCACAACAAACTGCCCAGAAGCACGCTGTCTTAACTAATTCGTTTTTTTTTTGTTGTGAAATACCCAATAGTTACGCATCTGTAATTTGTATAAACTATGTAAATATATGTTGGCAGGTGGACGTGATACTGGTGCTTGATAACGAGAGACTGTACAACGAGCTCAAGCGCGACATGCCGAAGTTCGTCAAAGTTGTCTACCTACCCAAGAGCGGAGGCGTGAGTATACTTGGTTACTAGATAACTTCATGTAAAGCAAAATGTAATAGGGGTTTGAAGCTGTGATAGCCTAGTGATAAGATCGCCGGACTACCATGTCAAAGGTCTCGAGTTAAATCTCCACGGCGCGCACCGACTTTTCGAATGTTGTGTGCGTTTTAGAAATATTTGTCACAGCTTCCATGTTTCAGAAAGCACGTAAAAATGTGGATCCTTCGCCTTAGTTCACTCCGGTCTTGTTGGATGGTAGTCTCATTGGGTTATTAGAGTAACGGAATAGAGAGGGCACCTGTCTTTGCGTAAGTGCTTGTGCACTATAGTATGCCCCACGTAGCTTGCTGGTGTCATATAACACTTTCCGGACATTATATTACTTTTTTTTTATAGAATGCGTACTCTCTTTCATAGAGTTTGTCATTCATTACTTGAGTGATTTATGAGTGTAAAAAAAAGAGTAATGAGTGATTTCCATTGCTGAATTTCATCAAGGTTTGTAAAAGACAAAACGAAACATCAAACGGAAAATACTTTTTTAGCGATAACCGACATTCGTGCCGAAGAATTCGCGGGCAACAGCTAGTTTATCCACAAACGTATATTTATCCAGGTCGTAGAGCGATCCTCCACGCAGCGCGCGGAGACCCGCGACGCGCGCATTCGCGAGTACTTCTACGGCAAGCGCACGCCCTACTACCCGCACTCCTTCGACGTCAAGTTCACTGACCTCAAGATATATAAGGTAAGAGATTTACAACTTAATGCCGAACTTGGACAATGGTTTGTAAAATGGCATAACATTTTTCTTCATTGTTCTTTCAATTTAAGCTCAAAAAATGAACGAAAAAAAGACTTGACATTCGTAAAATAATAACTTTACATTCGTAGCAAAGTTCATAGTCGAGATTCGTAGCAAAGTCGACTTGACATTCGTAACATGTTGACTTGACATTCGTAGCATGTCGACTTGACATTCGTAGCATGTTGACTTGACATTCGTAACATGTTGACTTGACATTCGTAGCATGTTGACTTGACATTCGTAGCAAGTTGACTTGACATTCGTAGCATGTCGACTTGACATTCGTAACATGTTGACTTGACATTCGTAACATGTTGACTTGACATTCGTAGCATGTCGACTTGACATTCGTAGCATGTTGACTTGACATTCGTAACATGTTGACTTGACATTCGTAGCATGTTGACTTGACATTCGTAGCAAGTTGACTTGACATTCGTAGCATGTTGACTTGACATTCGTAGCATGTCGACTTGACATTCGTAGCATGTTGACTTGACATTCGTAACATGTTGACTTGACATTCGTAGCATGTTGACTTGACATTCGTAGCAAGTTGACTTGACATTCGTAACATGTTGACTTGACATTCGTAACATGTTGACTTGACAATAGTAGCATGTTGACTTGACATTCGTAGCATGTTGACTTGACATTCATAGCATGTTGACTTGACATTCGTAACATGTTGACTTGACATTCGTAGCATGTCGACTTGACATTCGTAGCATGTGAACTTGATATTCGTAGCATGTTGACTTGACATTCGTAGCATGTTGACTTGACATTCGAGGCATGTTGACTTGACATTCGTATCATGTTGACTTGACCTTCGTAGCATGTCGACTTGACATTCGTAGCATGTCGACTTGACATTCGTAGCTTGTCGACTTGACATTCGTAGCATGTTGACTTAACATTCGTAGCATGTCGACTTGACATTCGAGGCATGTTGACTTGACATTCGTAGCATGTTGACTTAACATTCGTAGCATGTCGACTTGACATTCGTAGCATGTCGACTTGACATTCGTAGCATGTCGACTTGCCATTCGTAGCATGTCGACTTGACATTCGTAGCATGTTGACTTGACATTCGTAGCATGTTGACTTGACATTCGTAGCATGTTGACTTGACATTCGTAACATGTCGACTTGACATTCGTAGCATGTCGACTTGACATTCGTAGCATGTGAACTTGATATTCGTAGCATGTTGACTTGACATTCGTAGCATGTTGACTTGACATTCGAGGCATGTTGACTTGACATTCGTATCATGTTGACTTGACCTTCGTAGCATGTCGACTTGACATTCGTAGCATGTCGACTTGACATTCGTAGCATGTCGACTTGACATTCGTAGCATGTCGACTTGACATTCGTAGCATGTTGACTTAACATTCGTAGCATGTCGACTTGACATTCGTAGCATGTCGACTTGACATTCGTAGCATGTTGACTTAACATTCGTAGCATGTCGACTTGATATTCGTAGCATGTTGACTTAACATTTGTAGCATGTCGACTTGACATTCGTAGCATGTCGACTTGACATTCGTAGCATGTTGACTTAACATTCGTAGCATGTCGACTTGACATTCATAGCATGTCGACTTGACATTCGTAGCATGTCGACTTGACATTCGTAGCATGTCGACTTGCCATTCGTAGCATGTCGACTTGACATTCGTAGCATGTTGACTTGACATTCGTAGCATGTTGACTTGACATTCGTAGCATGTTGACTTGACATTCGTAGCATGTTGACTTGACATTCGTAGCAAGTTGACTTGACATTCGTAACATGTCGACTTGACATCCGTAGCATGTCGACTTGACATTCGTAGCATGTGAACTTGATATTCGTAGCATGTTGACTTGACATTCGTAGCATGTTGACTTGACATTCGAGGCATGTTGACTTGACATTCGTATCATGTTGACTTGACCTTCGTAGCATATCGACTTGACATTCGTAGCATGTCGACTTGACATTCGTAGCATGTCGACTTGACATTCGTAGCATGTTGACTTAACATTCGTAGCATGTCGACTTGACATTCGTAGCATGTCGACTTGACATTCGTAGCATGTTGACTTAACTTTCGTAGCATGTCGACTTGACATTCGTAGCATGTCGACTTGACATTCGTAGCATGTCGACTTGACATTCGTAGCATGTCGACTTGACATTCGTAGCATGTCGACTTGACATTCGTAGCATGTCGACTTGACATTTGTAGCATGTCGACTTGACATTCGTAGCATGTTGACTTGACATTCGTAGCATGTTGACTTGACATTCGTAGCATGTTGACTTGACATTCGTAGCATGTTGACTTGACATTCGTAACATGTTGACTTGACATTCGTAGCATGTCGACTTGACATTCGTAGCTTGTGAACTTGATATTCGTAGCATGTTGACTTGACATTCGTAGCATGTTGACTTGACATTCGAGGCATGTTGACTTGACATTCGTATCATGTTGACTTGACCTTCGTAGCATGTCGACTTGACATTCGTAGCATGTCGACTTGACATTCGTAGCATGTCGACTTGACATTCGTAGCATGTTGACTTAACATTCGTAGCATGTCGACTTGACATTCGTAGCATGTCGACTTGACATTCGTAGCATGTTGACTTAACATTCGTAGCATGTCGACTTGACATTCGTAGCATGTCGACTTGACATTCGTAGCATGTCGACTTGACATTCGTAGCACGTTGACTTGACATTCGTAGCATGTTGACTTGGCGCTCGGTGACAAGTTCGACTTGACCATTGAAGCTTGTTGACTTAACATTTGCATTTGTTAATGAGCGTTTTCTCTAACAACGTTACTAAATATTGTTGGCGTACTACCGTTTATAGAGCTACAAGAATCTTTTAGCACTTGTGCACAGTGTTAATGTTTCACAACAAGAACCAACGGAACTGATTGATTGAACTTTTGATTTAGAAAAATATTTCATACCTACCAGAATATAAACTAAGTAATTAACATTTTTGTTAAATTCCTCGCGGACTGTGTCTCGGGAACAGCTGGTATATCGTTATGCATAAAAACAAAAAATAAATATAAAGCGTTTGGTATTTTTTACCCTTCCTTTATAATTCCGGCACACTTTTATAGCACATACCGTCATTTTATCGCTGTTATTAGTTTTTTACTTAGAGCGCGTAATGCGTAGTGACGGTAAAGCGACGCCATAAGTACCGATCGGCGGGTAAGCACGTGTCAGCCAACACTTGGCCGACACTTTTTGACACGTTTGCACGTACTTGACGCTCCATCTAGACATATTAATAATCAAAGGTGTATACATATATGTGTAACATTGTGGTGTGTGTCCAGGTGGGCGCGCCGTCGCTGCCGGACTCGTGCATGCCGCTGGGCATGCGCGCGGCGGACGCGCTCACCAAGCTCGTGCAGGTGTGGGCGTCGCCGGCGCTGCAGCACCGCCTGCTGGCCGTGTCCTTCGCCGCCGCGCCCGACGACGACGTGCTGCACACCAACCTCGCCGGCTTCGTCTGCGTGTACGTACACACTAACCATAATTAGCTACATTCATGTATTTGTTTAAGAACTCGGTATTGAATAAGGTAAGGAGTCAGGGCCGTACTTCACTCTGGTTGATACGAGAACTAAATATATTTTGTAATAATTGAATATAATTTGCGTGTCGCCTCTGCATTGCGGCGACTACTGTATGTTGAGTAAGTCGCCGTTTGTTTTGACTAAGTCGCCGTTGCGCCGTCGCAATCATCAACTCAAACCACTGTTTATTGTACATGTCTTAGGGACGATAAATGGACTATCCGATCCGCAGCAGATTCTGCATTAAAAAAAAATTGTAATAAAAGTATTTATGTCTTTGTGTGTTCCACCCCATTAGTACCGCGGTGGACCCTGAGCGTCAGACGCTGACGATCCTGTCCCCGCAGCCGCGGCCGCTGCCCAGCACGGTCCTGCTGCTGTCCGACCTGCAGTACATGGACAACCACTAGTCTTCGCTGCTCGGCCCCCCCGCCCACGCCCACTCCCAGCCCTGGGGGTGGCGCTACACCAACATCTCGCTACACAGGAAGTGAACTTGTGCTAAGTGAGCCCACACGTGATTAGACTTAACATGGGACTTCTATAGATGTGACTACTGACTATTTTATTACATTTATATAATTATGTACTTAGCTTAATATGTAGTGCTGTGTATCAATTTTAATAGTAAGTGTTTGGTGTAACGACTTTTAAATAGTGACACAATTTTGAATTTTATAGTGATGATGTATACTTAACTTGTATTCAACACATTTATTAGCTATTTATCTTTCTCATATTCCGTAGATATACATTGTATAACTTTATAATCTTTAGACAAATGTATCCGTTTACTTATATTGTCACGTGTGGAGAAAACGCATAAGTTGTGTAGCAAGGGGGAAGCCGGGAGATTGTGATAAGATCATTAAGGATCTCAAACTTATTGTAAATATATTTAAACTAGACTAAAAATGAACAGCTTCTTAAAGCTTTTCTATCTAATCTTAGACATTTCAAATATCTTAGACTGAAGAAGGTATTCTTAAAATTACGAGTAGAATTGTACAATTTTATTAATAAAACTAAAATGAATATATTTTGAACTTGTTTTATTTACAAAAATAGAGGTAGTCGCTATCTATGTATTTACAGGAAGACCACTATGCATTTTGAATTTCATTCAAAACAGTACTATGTTATAGGAGACAGACTCAGGCAAATATTACTAGTTACGTTGCAGAGACTATGTCTACAAAACAATTTGACCCTAATTTTGACCCACCATTGATCAAACTCCATTTTTTTTTCCAAACAATTTTTTTTATATAAATAATACAATTAAAAAATTCAAACCTTTGAAAGGACTCGAATCCACGACTCCTGCCTACGCGCCAGTCGCTTCTATAACTAAGCCACCGAGGTCACTATACAAGAGTTTGAATTGGTTTATCGTATATCGTGTCACGTCTTAGGGACGAACGGAAAGGAATATCCGAAATAATATTAAAAACCTAATTTCTTTTTCTAGACTTTTACAATCTAGTTTTTTGGTAACAAATTTTGATGCAAAGTTTTTTCTCATCCTCTATCTGTATGCCACAATTTTATGTTAGGTAACAAATTTTACAATATCTTCAAAATAAAATAATCTAGATATACAAATAGAATGCCAATTATATCAAAATTAAAAATACTTTACAAATTCAACATTAGAGATTGTTTGTATTAAATTAATTCAAAACAATACAATATATTCTCATTACATAATTTTATAATAACATACATATAAATTAAAATGGATCTTACACATTTCATAATACCTTACCTCATTAGGACAAATATGTAGGTTGAAACCATACTTGAATATTATGCTATCAATAAATATTTAAAATGTAAGGCACCTAGTACAGTGAGCAAGAAAATTCGTTTAACACAATCAGATTCTTAAAACTGCAGTAAGCAAAGAAATTTAATAAGTTGCTGCTGTGTTATCAGCTATAATGCTACAAGGATTTTTTGGCTCGTAGATGGCAACAGGAGGGCGCTGGTGTGTATATTCACAACAAGCATTAACTCAAAAAGTCTGTCAAAAGTGATAGTTTTTCATATACCGGCATTAGTTCCGATTTCAGCTACGTGCCTAAAGATCCATGTAGCACTATAGTAAAAAAGGTTTGCCATCTAATATAGTTAGATTCATACTTAAAACGAACTCATACATTATACTCAAAATAACAGAACCTTGTACTGATTGTGTTAACCGATTACTATTGCCGACTGTACAATCTTTTCATTACGCCGCTTTAATTCTAAAACAACCTTACATCAATGTCTTAAAGTTTAAATTCGTCTATCCTTCTCATTAGTGGCTGATAAAATAAAGGCTTTTTGACTTTTAATGTTGTTTAGTTGTTGCTCAACGTTGAGCTACTAAGTTAATATTAGAAAATTGTCAATAAGTGTACGCTTTAGCATTTGACATATAAAATAGCATCGATATTCTCTATTCGATTCAAACGCCAATTACAACACACGACTGTTTCTTTTACCATGAGTATCGAATAAGGTGTGATGGAATTCGAAAGCCTATTAATACTTTTTAAATCATGACAACTTGTTTCACACAAACAAAATTATCGATTGAAAACCATACTGTATTTCTAAAGCCATTCTTAGTCGTTATTTTCTACTCGATTAAGCCAATCGAGTATAAAATAACGACTAATCGATTCGAAATCGATTCTCAACCCTTATAATACATAGGTCGTCGATACGTATAATATGGTTATGTTACTTGTGATATGAATGTTGTCAGTTCTGTTGCCTGTTCATGGTGGTCTGTGCGTCTTCCGTCCTCTCCTTGGTGTGGGACTTGGCGAACTTGATGGCGACGCGCATCGCGTCCTGGACTAGTTGTTCGCAGTTAATTAGGCTCACCTAGAAGATAAACGTATTGTTAGTATGAGTATGAAAAGGATACGAAACGCCTGACCGTCGATTTTTGTTAAAAGTAATCGCAGAATTTTAGAAAACAGTTAACTATAAAAGGAAGTTTGATTGATTTGAAAAGCTGCACCTATTGATTGAAGTTCGTTCAATGAAAATTAATATCTAACTGGGCACTATTGCTGGGAGCAGTCATTTGCTATTAGGGGTGTATTTGAGCGTGTTACAATCAGTAGAGGATTCCCGGCCAGAGATTCTATTGTTTCGCTATTGCTGAAGGAGTTGTCCTGAACTTATCGTACAATCTATTTTAATTAAATTAGACCAAAAAGACAAAATCTTCATCTCATCGTATTTCAATTAACATAGTACCTTAGTCTCCGTCATCTCGGCGTATGTAAGGGGCGAGGCGGAGGGCGCGGGGGGCAGCACGTCGGCCTGGAACACCGGCGCGATGCAGCTCAGCCAGCGACGCGCCGAGAACGACTCTGATACCATGTCCTGTAGAGACTGACTGGGTTCAAAACTGAGCAGAGAGTATTGTAATAGTATAGTACTAATATTGAGTTAATAGGGGATGCCCGGGATGAACAGAAAGAATTTGTGTTAAAGATGTTGCAAAATGTTACTCCATTTATTTTCGGCGTGTAAATTTTCCACGACTGGACCAGAGAGGGGCTGTTTGAGTTAGCGCCGACACCGACAAGCGTGTCCGCTGCTATCCATGAATTAGCTATTTCGAAGGTTCTTTTATTTTCTATCGCAGGCCTTGCGCGTGGAGACCAAATCCAGAAATTCCGTAACGAAAATAACCTAACACTCCCCCATTTCGACCGGCACAGCGGTGATACTTTATAGTATTGCCATCTCTCGATGAATAGCAGAACTTTTAATGACTTTTTGAAATATCACGGTTGTCTCTTTAGTTTAGCAACTCGCCTCTATGTGGCATTGAATGCTATGTAATAGCTTTACCGCGGCAGTCCCCGAGTGTCATACGTCTTTTTTCTTGTCTTACCTTCCTTAAACACAGTCAGTTAAAAGTAGCCTGTGTGTTAATGTGCTCCATACCAAACTTCATCAAAATTAATCCAGCCGTTTGACCGTGAAAGATTAATAAACATCAATCCATCCATACTTAAAAACTTTCGCGTTTATAATACATATGTGTATTTAGTAGATATATTGTAGTTCACCCAGAGTCACGCAGAGCATGCGCGAGCGATCGTGTGATTCTGGCTTAGAGACCCCCCACACTTTCGAGCTGTGTCGTCGTGCCAGCGTCCGCGCAACGTCCATCTGACGTCGACGCCGCGGCCACGCGACGCCAGCGCTGGCCGCCGCACGAACGCCGAGCGTGCGCGGCGCTGGCAACGCGCTGGCAACGGCGCCGTATCTTAGGTAGTAAAAGGGGTCCGGGGTGTTTTGAGGCAGTGGGAGTCCGACATACCCCCACACCATGCCCTCGATGTGGGTTGAAGTCATTAGTGTTTCACTCTGGGAAATAAAAGGACATAGTGTAGTACCTGCGGCACAGTCGCAGCGGCTACTACGACGCCACCAGCGCAGCCCAGCACGAGCGTGGCGAGCGCGTCGTGCCGCGTGCCCAGCGCGCGCCGCACGCCCTCGCTCTGCATCAGGTACGAGCAGCGCAGGAAGTGCACCACGAAGCCTAGCCCCTCCAATATCAGTAGGATATAGTGTAGTACCTGCGGCACAGTCGCAGCGGCTACTACGACGCCACCAGCGCAGCCCAGCACGAGCGTGGCGAGCGCGTCGTGCCGCGTGCCCAGCGCGCGCCGCACGCCCTCGCTCTGCATCAGGTACGAGCAGCGCAGGAAGTGCACCACGAAGCCTAGCCCCTCCAATATCAGTAGGATATAGTGTAGTACCTGCGGCACAGTCGCAGCGGCTACTACGACGCCACCAGCGCAGCCCAGCACGAGCGTGGCGAGCGCGTCGTGCCGCGTGCCCAGCGCGCGCCGCACGCCCTCGCTCTGCATCAGGTACGAGCAGCGCAGGAAGTGCACCACGAAGCCTAGCCCCTCCAATATCAGTAGGATATAGTGTAGTACCTGCGGCACAGTCGCAGCGGCTACTACGACGCCACCAGCGCAGCCCAGCACGAGCGTGGCGAGCGCGTCGTGCCGCGTGCCCAGCGCGCGCCGCACGCCCTCGCTCTGCATCAGGTACGAGCAGCGCAGGAAGTGCACCACGAAGCCTAGCCCCTCCAATATCAGTAGGATATAGTGTAGTACCTGCGGCACAGTCGCAGCGGCTACTACGACGCCACCAGCGCAGCCCAGCACGAGCGTGGCGAGCGCGTCGTGCCGCGTGCCCAGCGCGCGCCGCACGCCCTCGCTCTGCATCAGGTACGAGCAGCGCAGGAAGTGCACCACGAAGCCTAGCCCCTCCAATATCAGTAGGATATAGTGTAGTACCTGCGGCACAGTCGCAGCGGCTACTACGACGCCACCAGCGCAGCCCAGCACGAGCGTGGCGAGCGCGTCGTGCCGCGTGCCCAGCGCGCGCCGCACGCCCTCGCTCTGCATCAGGTACGAGCAGCGCAGGAAGTGCACCACGAAGCCTAGCCCCTCCAATATCAGTAGGATATAGTGTAGTACCTGCGGCACAGTCGCAGCGGCTACTACGACGCCACCAGCGCAGCCCAGCACGAGCGTGGCGAGCGCGTCGTGCCGCGTGCCCAGCGCGCGCCGCACGCCCTCGCTCTGCATCAGGTACGAGCAGCGCAGGAAGTGCACCACGAAGCCTAGCCCCTCCAATATCAGTAGGATATAGTGTAGTACCTGCGGCACAGTCGCAGCGGCTACTACGACGCCACCAGCGCAGCCCAGCACGAGCGTGGCGAGCGCGTCGTGCCGCGTGCCCAGCGCGCGCCGCACGCCCTCGCTCTGCATCAGGTACGAGCAGCGCAGGAAGTGCACCACGAAGCCTAGCCCCTCCAATATCAGTAGGATATAGTGTAGTACCTGCGGCACAGTCGCAGCGGCTACTACGACGCCACCAGCGCAGCCCAGCACGAGCGTGGCGAGCGCGTCGTGCCGCGTGCCCAGCGCGCGCCGCACGCCCTCGCTCTGCATCAGGTACGAGCAGCGCAGGAAGTGCACCACGAAGCCTAGCCCCTCCAATATCAGTAGGATATAGTGTAGTACCTGCGGCACAGTCGCAGCGGCTACTACGACGCCACCAGCGCAGCCCAGCACGAGCGTGGCGAGCGCGTCGTGCCGCGTGCCCAGCGCGCGCCGCACGCCCTCGCTCTGCATCAGGTACGAGCAGCGCAGGAAGTGCACCACGAAGCCTAGCCCCTCCAATATCAGTAGGATATAGTGTAGTACCTGCGGCACAGTCGCAGCGGCTACTACGACGCCACCAGCGCAGCCCAGCACGAGCGTGGCGAGCGCGTCGTGCCGCGTGCCCAGCGCGCGCCGCACGCCCTCGCTCTGCATCAGGTACGAGCAGCGCAGGAAGTGCACCACGAAGCCTAGCCCCTCCAATATCAGTAGGATATAGTGTAGTACCTGCGGCACAGTCGCAGCGGCTACTACGACGCCACCAGCGCAGCCCAGCACGAGCGTGGCGAGCGCGTCGTGCCGCGTGCCCAGCGCGCGCCGCACGCCCTCGCTCTGCATCAGGTACGAGCAGCGCAGGAAGTGCACCACGAAGCCTAGCCCCTCCAATATCAGTAGGATATAGTGTAGTACCTGCGGCACAGTCGCAGCGGCTACTACGACGCCACCAGCGCAGCCCAGCACGAGCGTGGCGAGCGCGTCGTGCCGCGTGCCCAGCGCGCGCCGCACGCCCTCGCTCTGCATCAGGTACGAGCAGCGCAGGAAGTGTACTACAAAGCGACGCCCTTCTGACGCCGCCTGAGTCAGCACGTCGCTCACCTCCGTCTCTGCTATCGCTCTGATACACACGCGTAGGTAAATTTGCAGAATTTATAACGAAAATACGAAAGGGTGACGTCACATGCAAGTTTCATTCAATGTATTTTGGTTATTTTGAGGAGGAGCGCGACGAGCGACAGTATTCGGTGCGATGAAGAAACCGATGCTCTTTACACGTCGATCTCCACACAGAAACGACAGCGACCCTAGTACCCTACCAGCCAGCAGAAGCTTGCGAGCGATGTACAAAGAATTGAAAGAAATATGTCATATTTTCGAAGAGGTAAGTCAACTACTTTGGCTATAACTGACCATATTGATAAAGGACCTACAATCTTCCTAGATATGAGCAAGGCATTTGACCTCGTTAACCACGATATATTACTGGCTAAATGTGAGCTCTACGGGATCAGGGCCCTGCATTAGGCTGGTTACAAAGTTACCTCAGCAATAGGCAACAATGCGTTGAAGTATCTAATATAGATTAACAATTTATTAGTTTTAAAATCATGCAGATCTTCTTTTCAGTTTAATAAATCAGGCGTGCCCCAGGGAAATATACTTGGGCCACTGTTATTCCTTATCTATATCAATGATTTACCAAATACACCGTGACTTTTAGGTCGTTTTAAAAAAGCAGCCCAGTTCATGTATCCAATGACTAGTAAACGTTTATAATAAAAAAATGTTTTTTTTAAGATTTGAATGAATAAAAATATTATTCATTATTATGACACAAGGCAGTTTTACGAACACTCTGTAGTGAGCGCGGTCCGAACCTTGTGCCAAAGGGGCCGCGCGGGCGGCGCGGCGGCGTCTTATCACAGGTCATTCACCTTAGCGTAAAACAGCTGTCTTACTATTGCAATCATAATGTTCGCAGTAAGTATGTAGCATGTATCTTCAACAGTTTGACACGTAAACATTTTTAACAGGATGTTTCATATTTCCAATGTATTATTTATTTTTTTCATGCATATTATTTTAATTAATGATAAAAAAATTATATTCGCGCCTAGAGGTATTTTATGACGGATACATTGTGTGGACGACTTTTTTAAAACGACCTAAAAATCACGGTGTATAATAAAACATAAGTGCGTACTCTTTGCCGATGACATTTCGGTTGTTATCGGAGAAAATAATAAAGAAATAAATACAACTTTAAATAATGTAATTAATTGGCTAACAGAAAACAGTCTTAGACTAAATCTATCAAAAACAAAATACGTCCAAGTCTCAAACTACAAGCAAAAACCACAATTTATTAATTTAGTGCATAACAATGAAATAATAATTAGAGATAAAAATGTGAGATTCTTAGGTCTAACTTTGGACGAAAACTGCAACTGGGGCTCACATATAAATACCGTATGCAACAAACTCAATCGATTCGTGTATGCTTTAAGACAATTGCGTAACACAGCCAACGAACATGGCTACGTTGCAGCGGTATTAAGGTATGGAATACTTTTGTGGGGTAACTCATCATATATTCAGAGGGTTTTTATAGTGCAAAAAAAATGTATTAGGGCATTAACTGCATCACCACCGCTTACAAGCTGTAGACCAATCTTCAGAAGATTGAAGGTCTTGACATTGGTTTCGATGTACATTTTGGAAATTGGTATGTTCGATGAAAACAATGCTCATTTTTTTACTAAATTAAGTGACGATAGCAAGTATCTGAAGAGAGATCCTACTAAGTTAAAGATCGAATCCACTCTACATCATAAAAACAGTGATTTAATGTCGATAAAGGTCTACAATCATATTCCCAAGCAAATTCAAAAACTGCCACTACGAGTTTTTAAAACTAAATTAAAATATTAGCTCGTTGAAAAATGTTTTTATACATTAAAAGAGTTTCTTGATAATAAGTTATTGTAATGTAAATGTTTATGTAATGTTATACCTACAGTTATTCTCGTTATATAGCAAATACCTAAAAGGATTGCTACTGGAAATTTACATGGATGTGTTAAGCAACTATGTATTATATTTTAAGAACCTCTGTACCACATTTATGGCGAATAAATATCTTATCTGATTCTAAGTAGCGGTATACTCACTGTAAAGCCACGTCGTTCTTATTGACTTCTCTCTTGGTGAATCCGTCCAGTAACGCCAGACACTTCGCGTACTCCCCGTACGGCGCGCCGCCGGTGCCGCACAACTGCGCTAGTTCCTGCTTGATGTTGATGACCTCCTCCTTTTTGCGCTCGGGGTCTATCAGATCGATCACTTGCTCTAGTTTCTCGGCCCGGCAGAACAGTTCTCGGGCCTAGCAACAAGTGTAAAATGGAGATGGTGATAACTTCTTCTCTGCTTCTTTTATCGTTAGACCCGATATTAATCTATTTTATAAGTGACAGTATCTAAACTAGTGTGAAGTAGGTTTTTGTGCTCAGGCTTGAAACTCAAACTAACGAAATGATGCGTGGAGATTTCACGTACATTTAATTTGCGCGATAAAAAATATAATTTGGAAAGTAGACACACAAAAACTATATACTTTTTTCCTGTTTAAGTGTTGTGACAGTGGCAATTAGCGTACATATTATTAATAACGGTACCTGTTTAGCTTCTTCCCCCGTAAGAGCATGGATGGTGGGCGAGTTGCTGCCGGCGCCCTTGACGAGCGTGACGCAGAACTCTTCCAGAATGCCAGTAGATGGCGCGTGGGTGCCGCAGCACAGTTCCCTGGGGTAACAATTAGAGGTATAGTTGTATTCCTTACTTAAGGGAAGTATTAACGCGAAAATAAAAAAATGCGAGACACTGCGACATCATTATATCATAATATTTTTGGTGTAATAAATCAACAGGACCGGGACACGCAGCGTAAGAGTTCCACCTATTAGGTAGCCAAAGGACTTTAGGAAGGTCGTCGGAAATCGCTAGATGCAAGCCGTTTCCAACCTGGCAGACCTCAAAAGATTTCCTATCTTTCTGGAAATCAGGCCTATAGCTGAGGTGATGATAATGATGCGGTGGCTGGTCGATCTTCTGACCTTAGGTTCAGTAGTTAGGTTTTGTTTTTTATCGAACTAAAACATTGATTTATCTGGCACGGTTCCTACCTTACTATATTATTATAATGTAAAAGAAAGACAGCGAGCTGCTGGGGTTTTTGTTGCACCGTTTCTTCTCCTGTAGCTAAATCAAAGGAAGCGGTGAAGGGTGGGTGGTCTATTATAATTTTGACGTTCAAAAAGTGCTACATTGTGGCTACATTGTAGCATTTTCAAAATCAAAAGCATCATTTATACAAATTAGGCTTAATTTGAATAAATGATTTTTGATTTTAAAAAAGGCCGCCCGAAAATGATGGATGTCAGCCGCTTCCAACCTGTCACCCCTGTAACCCTCAAAAGATTACCTGCCTTTTTGGAAATCAGGCTTACAACTGAGATGATCATAATGAAATTAGGACACACAGGAACATTAGTTATCAGGGCAGCTAGTAAGTACTAAGTTAAACTTACTTTTATAGTAACTTTCGTGAGAAAATGATCACGCGTATTTATCGGGATAGCCCAACTAGTATCGGACTGTAAAAGTGGAACTTACTTGGAGAGCAGCGGCGGTTCCGCGGTGACGAGCCGCAAGCCGCGCTCGGGGTACACCTCGCCCGGCACGGTGAGCACGCCCGCCTCCTGCGACAGCTGCACGCTGTCCAGCACGCGGGTACAGATCGCCGCGTCGCACTTTATCGACTCTCTAACACCACACACATATTAATACAATAGTCTGAATAGTTTTAACTAATTTGTGTACATACGGTAAAAATGAAATTCATGTTAAATAAAAAAAAAAAATATTCCTCAACATTCACACAACGCCATCTAGTCTCAAATTAAGTATACGACAGTAACTTGTGTTATGAGTACTAAACAACTGATAAACGTACTTATTTATTTCTAAATACATACATATTATAGATAAATTACACACAGACACAGAACAAATGATCGTGCTCATCACACAAACATTTGCCCTGGGTGGGAATCGACCTCCGACTTAGCAGTCAGGGTCACTAACCACTAGACCAACAGGCCCGTCAATTGTTTTTTCGACGACAATTTATTGAGGTTTATGATCTTTGCTTAATTTGTAAGCACTTACTAAACAAACCTCATCATGAGGCATATTTGGAGATAACAGAACTTTTCTTCAATTCATAGTCTCTTTTAAATTCAAATTTAAAATTAAGTATGATATCTATTATTTTTACATCGTAAAAAGGCCAGTATTTCATTACTTCAAAAATGTAATTGCACATACCTAATAAGATTCTGTACATCCATGAGCACGTTCTGCGTCATCTTCTCTCCATACACCACCAGATTCAGAGTGAGTCCTTTCTCTGTGACTTTAGAGCCGACCGCACACACCACACTTTTCGGCAACACACTTCGTACAGCCGCATTCAGTAAATGAACACCGGTATGGTTCCTCATGACCTTCAGGCGCTTCTCCGCATCGACCTCCAAGGTCACGCCACTGTTAGCATTGAGATACGGGTTTCCTTCTCCCACGGCAAAATAACCCTTATGGAAGACGAAATCACGAATTTTGAACACACTTTCCACTTGCATCGCGATATTCTTGCTTACATATATCATGCCCTCATCTGCGACTTGACCACCCTCCTCGCAGTAGAAGTTTGTGTCTTTTGTTATTAAGTAATAAGGTCGAGTTTCGCATGCTTCGAGGTAGTCTATCCAGGTTAGTTCTTCGTTTAGTATGCCTATGAGGTTGGTTTTCAGAGGTTTGAATTCGACCGTTTTTCCTTTCACTGAGTAGTCATATTTGTATGAATCGTTGGTTGATGTGTGTCCGTTTTCGTGTAGTGTTTTAATGGCTTCAGCGAACATGGCTTTGCTTGAAGTGGTCTCTTGTTCCTTGTAAGCGGTCTTGTGTTTGGACTTGTGTTGTGCGAGCAGCTTCCAGAAGCCGGGCTTGTCGATGGTCATGTCGTTGAAGTCCGCGATCTTCTGGATCAGGTCGTCGTGGAGACCGTGCGTGTCGTACAGTTTGAAGACTAGTTCACCTGGTATTACGTTTGTTTGCAGTTTGGTCATGGTCTGCGATTATAAAAAGATAATCATTAAATTTGATTCAGAGTAATGTGTTTAAGGGTGCGTTTTCACTGACGTAGAGTTAAGTGGAGCGGACCGGGAATTGCTCTATCACTCTACTAATACTGTGTGAAGATTTCAAGCACTACGATTGGCACACTCCAACCAGCACCACAGCAAAGGTAATATTGAACAAAATCTCTATTACTGAATAAACTTACCTCCTTAAACTCTTTATACCCTTGCACGAAGCCTGGCAACTCGACCTCATTCATGACCTGGACCTCAGGGTACTGGGCGACAAGTTGTTTCCACTTCTTCCTCATGCCAGCGCGCATCTTCGCATATGCTTGGGCCTCGTGCTCTATGATGAGCTTGGCTTGAGCTTCCTTGGCCACCAGCTCGGGGTAGGTCTGACCGAGGGTTTCTGCCACTACGTTATACAGGATGCTCAGTAATTGAGGGTTTTCAAACACGTCTGTGGATATCTTGAACGTCTTCCTCATGATTTGTTTTAAGTTTAAGCTGGAACAAATGTTTCAGGCAATCAGGTGGCGGAATTGTGATTTAAAAAATAAAAATATATCTTGCGTCATTTTTTCTGCTTATTCACATTTTTATCTGATCTTAGCACATTTATCGACACATCGAAGACTGTCTGAACTGACATAAGTCAACATTACAAAAAATACGCTTATTTGGAAGATACGCTATCATCTAGACTCTAATATTAATGCAACATATTTCGGAACTTCTTTTTATTAGAAGTATAGGGGATATTTCCACTTGCTTTATTCTGTATTTACCAATACGCCCAATGTACCTGGAGGCCGGGAACACGCCATCAGCCAGACACACGCTGATCATCCTCGCGTGGTCGGCCAGCCGCCGGTACTCGCTGTCCAGCTCGGCGTCCGCGCGGTAGCTGCGCGTGTATTCCATCACGTTTTTACTGTTCTGCCAATATCACACCTATTACTCAAGGTTCTTTATACAAACATACATACATAAACGTCACGCCTCTTTCCCTTGGGGGTAGGCAGAGATCACATCTTTCCATTTGCTACGATCCTGGCTTACCACTTTAGCTTCATCCACACTCATCAATCGCTTCATACACGCCCGTCGGTTTAGGGTACTCCTGACCTGACCCTTTTTTAGGACTTTCCCTATTTGGTCATGGAACGTCTGTCGTGGTCTTCCCCTCCCAACAACTCCATTCAAACTACACTCATATATCTGTTTCGTTAATCTTCTTTCATTCATCCTCTCAGCATGCCCAAACCATTTAAGCATCCCTTTCTTTATATTTAGGCTAAACTGAATAAATGTACAATATAGTGGAAATGGGGATCCCCTTCTACTTTATGGTACTTTTAAGGCGCATTAAGTTAGAAGCGTGTACTACATAAAAGAATAATAAAGTACCATAAAGGAGAAATGGGGATGCACTTTTAATTTATGGTACTTTTAAAGAGTCTTCAATTTAGAAGTGTGTATTATATAAAAAGAAGATCGCCGGAAACGCTGGATGCAGGCCGCTTCTAACCGGTTTTTTCTGTTAACCGTTGGAGAGGAATATATTCAGAAATGAATGTCCTTCGGTTGAGATGATGATGATTATATGAAAACTGGTAGTGGTGCAGTTAGCGCACTATAATGGCACTTTCTCACGCAACAAATTTGAAGGTCCCCCAAATTTTCCTTACAGGTGACAAATAGCCTTATGCATGGAAAATAATAAGATTAACTACGAATAAAGACCAAAAATAGCAGCCGAAGCGACGCACGGTGGATCGAAAATCGGTTTTGGTGGACTTAGGGACTTGAATTCACAAGTGCTTGTTTTTATGCCGGATATCGCTTCTATTCGTCATCACTATGTACAAAAATGACACCCGAGTTAATTCTGCCCAAAAACGAAGGAAATATAATTTTTATACGAAAAATTTGTATGGAGCTAGTATGAAAAATCAAATTTTCTCGAAAACGGCACGTTTAACCGTAATATCCTTGGAGGTGGTCATAATGCTAATTATTTATGATTTTTTGGTTGCCGATTTAACGAAAAATTTAATGCCGTTTTTTTTTAAAAAATCGTCAAAATATATATTTTTTTTTTAAGTATAAAACGATTCCTTTTGGTGTTTTAACTACACATAACTTAAAATACACACCCACACGTAGACAACTATGTTTGAGCTAGATATTTATCAACACAAAATGAGTTTTAAATCTTTTCGTACAAACAAATTACTAATTTTTTACTCTTCTAATGAGTCCAAAAAGAAGTGATTAAGTAACTACATTGATAACGTCTTCTAATAAGTCTGAGTTAAAAAATCGATATGTTACTAACCCAAATATTAAGAACACACAAAACAAGAAAAATAATCATAAAAAATGCTGTTTTTGATACATTTATATTAATGTAAATAAAAAAGATTATCAGATTAATATTTAAGTAACATTTATAGTTATATTATACACAAAACAATTTAATTTAAGGAATTAATACTAAGCATAAAGTAAAATAATAAAAAAAAAAATATATCATTAAATATTCCAAAAAAAAAACCCAAACACACTGAAATACAAATTTACAAATGTGTACATTTCTATTTTATTACTAATTTTCCTTATCACTCTCGTTGTCAGACCTAATTCTGAGTCAGCGTCCAGAATGGATATATCCAAAATCTCGAACTCAGTTTCTTGAAATTGAATTAAATCGAGAGTTTCAACAAAAAAGCTCTGCTTCTTCTTGGCATCTAACTTAGGCCTTTGTGCACTTAGCAAAGGATCCGTAGAAACAACAAGCATATTTAAAATGTCTTGATTGGAATCCTGCCTGCTTCTTTTCCGCGAATGATGTTCTCGAAACCTCCTAAAATCTTTGTTTCGAGACTCTGAGGCTTCTTCCGAGAGAGTCCCAATCGGCACAATATTATTTTTCTCGATTATGTCAGCCCCATGGATTAACAACTTATGAACGGTTGACGACATATAGTACCAGTCGTATAATAATACGTACTTTTCTGCTGTTTGGCGAGTATAATCTCGAAATTTTATTATATCGACCTGCAGAAGTAATTGCTTGTAAAATTACGGCAAATCTTTTGATGAGGTCTTCATCCAAACCGGTTATAGCTGCAATTTAATTAGGAAGAATTTTCTAGCAGTATTACCGTCATTGGTTGTTCCCGAGCCTTGTTTTACTATATCAACCAACAGATAGAGCTCATCTTTGAATTTATTTTGAAAAGTTTATCAGGAAAAGTTGAATGTAATCCATAGTTGGCATTGTCGTGAGATATTGAAAATCATTAAATCACCTATTAAGACTTATTAGAAGACGTTATCAATGTAGTTACTTAATCACTTCTTTTTGGACTCATTAGAAGAGTAAAAAATTAGTAATTTGTTTGTACGAAAAGTTTTAAAACTCATTTTGTGTTGATAAATATCTAGCTCAAACATAGTTGTCTACGTGTGGGTGTGTATTTTAAGTTATGTGTAGTTAAAACACCAAAAGGAATTTTTTTATACTTAAAAAAAAAAAAAATATTTTGACGATTTTTTTTAAAAAAAACGGCATTAAATTTTTCGTTAAATCGGCAACCAAAAAATCATAAATAATTAGCATTATGACCACCTCCAAGGATATTACGGTTAAACGTGCCATTTTCGAGATAATTTGATTTTTCATACTAGCTCCATACAAATTTTTCGTAAAAAAATTATATTTCCTTCGTTTTTGGGCAGAATTAACTCGGGTGTCATTTTTGTAAATAGTAATGACGAATAGAAGCGATATCCGGCATAAAAACAAGCACTTACGAATTCAAGTCCCTAAGTCCACCAAAACCGATTTTCGATCCACCGTGCGACGTGCAGGACGAACGACACGACAATTGAGTAAAAAGCCACAGAAATTGTAAATAAGTTTTTGGGGTTGTCTCAGATCTCTACATAATTTGGGACAAAATGAAACACAATAAGCTTTTTTAAATTTTAAATGAAGATGAATGACTTTTTTATCTCCTAAAACCATAAACAATAATTCCAAAATACCTTTTCTATAGCCGTGATGAGTGGCTGGAACAGATCGGTCTCGTAATTAGACGGCACGTGTTGCAGTATCGCCGCCATGCGCTCCAGCCCCATGCCGGTGTCCACGTGGAACTTGTCCAGCTTCTTCACTTTGCCGTCCACATCTCTACAATGAAACATTATAATGTAAAAAAATAGGTAAATAGGCAAAATGTTTACGAAAGTGTGACGTCACGCGTAACTTTTGTTGACTGTTCTTTGGTTAATTAGGGCAAAATACTTTACATTAAACTATATTATAATGGGCATTAAAAAGAAAGTTGTTATCACCCCTACTCTTGTACTACGATTTTAGCACACCCAACTTAGCTTAATTACTATGCCATAATGTGCCGTGAGTCAAAAATCGTGCTCGGACATTCGATTAAATTGATTTGTGACTATTGTTGTAATAATAATAATAAGCCACTTATCCTGAACTGCTTTCTTCTTTCTTTGTACAGTGGTTGTCTCTTTAGTTACAAGATATCTCCGAGTTCAGTGTGCCTCTTGGCAAATGCCTCCTCTAACAACTTCCATTGTACTCATGTGTCTAGCAACCCTATATACTATTGCTGTTATTTATCTTGTCTTAAAAAGCGCAAGCGAATATTTCTGACGGAAGTATTAGGATAAATGAATGTACCTGTTGCACTGTATGAAGACGAGGTTCCATATCTCAGTAAGCGAGCCGTCCAAGTTTACATAGTGTATCTCAGTGCACGGCCCGCAGGGGCCTGTCACACCCATTTCCCAGAAGTTCTCCTTTGAAGGCATGGCTTTGAGTCTGCTGTCTGGGACACTGGGAGGCAAAAAAAATATCAATATTTGTGAGAGATTCATAATTATTTTTCATAAGGTGTATTCATGCGCTGTCAGGGTCGACGACATTCGCATTTGTAGCAGCGAGATTCGAGTCGATTCTAATAAATGCGCGAGAGTATACCGTTATCAATACTAATATTATAATGAGGTAAAATTTGTGACACTGCAGGGATTGACCTCAGGACCTATTGAATGGAATTTGGGAACTATTTCACTAATAGAATGTCAGGTTATTTGTGCGTGTCAGAGGCTGTACAGTGTAAATGATCTGATTTTTTTTTTCATCTTCCGCTCTAAGCAATTTAATCCCTGTAACGCGAGGTGTTTCACAGAAATTCAATTCACAAGCACAGAGACACCCAGACTCTAAACATTTGTAGAACGTACAAATTCTTGTCCTACGCGGGGATCGAACCCGTGACACGTCGCCCACAGTGGTAATTGGCGTGGTGACCACTCGGCTATCCATGAAGTCAAATCTTAATATTGACACATACCCTAGTTCTCTCCATATGTCTCTACACTCTATGTCTGGCTTGAGGCCCATGGCAGCATCACCAGAAAAATATGTCACCACCAGGCGGTCAGGTTTCAGCCGGTATGGGCCCAGTAGGAGGTCCCATGCCATTTTACATGCTTCTTTCTGAAATAAATTACAAATTCTTGGTAATTATAGTGATGTATCGCTGAATGTATCTTTCTATGATTTAAAATGATTCAAAACAGCTTGCATTGAAATAAAACTTAATGCATTCAAGTTGTTATAATGTGTTTTAATCATTGACTTTTCTAGATAAACAATAATTATAATAATAATTATTATTATATTGAAGCATATTCAACAGAGGTAGAAAGGCTTACAATTCTAATCACTTAAGTAATCAAACACAAACCTCTTTTACACTAATAACAATTGTGAGGTGAATTCATAATTATGTGTTAGTGTGGCAGTGTGCCTCATCAGTTATCATTTAATTAAATACTAACCTTATAATAATCACCAAAAGACCAATTGCCGAGCATCTCAAAGAATGTGTGATGATGTCCATCCGTCCCCACTACATCCAAGTCATTGTGCTTGCCGCCCACTCTCACGCACTTCTGAGAGTTCACGGCTCTTGCACAAGGGGCCGCCACCTTACCAAGGAATACTCCTTTAAACTAGAATAAGTAAAAAGATTAAGTTTTCAGTGAAAAGAAATAAGTCGAAAAATAAATATAAAAAAGTAATTATTACTATCTTTTTTAATTTTTTGTTTCAACTAGCATTTCAAGCGAGAGATTATGCGACATAATAATATGCTGGTTTTATAATTCATATTTTTGTTCGAATGTTTGTACTTTATGTAAATATATTACAGCAATATGTATGGCTTCACTTTACATAATTCATACATTTTATTTAAATTTGTCTGTTAGCATCATGGTCAAGAAAAAAAGTTTTACAAAATTACAAAACATAGTCATTACAAAGTTCATAAAAATTTAAGTAGCATTTCAATATTAACTATACTGTTAGCCGAGTAAAAGGTCTTAATTTCGGTATTAGGTACAAATTGCGTCTTTAACCATTAATTTTAGTTGGCAATCAGTGCAGCGGCTCAAACATAAACATAGTTATATTAAATACTAGCTGACCAGGCAGACTTCGTACTGCCCCAATCGATTAATAAAAGATAAACTTTTGTATAGGAAAAAAAAAAAGATTTTAATTATTCGATTTTTTCTCACCTTTTAAACCTTCCCTAGACCTCCACGAACAATTCAAGACCAAGATGAGATAAATCCGCTCAGCCGTTCTCGAGTTTTAGCGAGACTAACAAACAGCAATTGATGTTCTAAACTAATATTATAAAGAGGTAATATTTTTTTGTTTGTTTGTTACGAATAGGCTCAAAAACTACTGGACCGATTTTAAAAATTCTTTCACCATTCGAAAGCTACATTATCCACGAGTAACATAGACTATATTTTACTTTGGAAAAAAGTAGGGTTCCGTAAGATATTTGGATTTTTCGTCATAAATAAAATAATAGTTTTCATATTATTTTTGTTAGCGAAACGAAGTTTGCAGGGACAGCTAGTTATATATATAGAAGATTAGTTCTTACCTGGTTCATACCAGCATTGACAAAGGGTACACTGGGGTCGTAGAGGGGCACCACAGAGCTGGATTTAATACGCGTATGGCCATGACTCTCAACAAAATAGTCTATATAAGTGTCTCTTATAAAACTGCTGCTAGACTTTAAACGACTCCACGGTTTGTGTAAAATACCCCTTTTCACCGGTGCCCGCAACATTTTAGGTTATGCCACAGATAGAATCACTTGAAAGAAAACTGTTAGTGGACTTCAATATCGTATTAAATGTTATTTACAAATATACTTTGAGACGTATAACAGTTTTAGGCTTTCAATAAAATTTGCACAAATTCGGCGATCTGTGACATCTGTCATGAATTGTGATTGACAATATTTGACAGTAAACAGTTGACAATGACAGCACAGAGGTTTCGTTTAGTTTCTATTCTGCCAAGTACCTAAAGAAATAAAAGCTTATAAGTCTTATGATTTAAACTCCATGTTACTTTAAGATGCATGGGTACTATAAGTGCGCTTGCGCCACTAAGAAAACGCCTGGTCTGTGTAGGGATTCGAGTTGTTTCTAGACGCTAGGCATGGCACCGCAGCGATGTTCACGCGTTATAAAATCCATTTATCTACCCAAACGTGTCCAATAGTGTTTCAATGACTTTATTCTAATTAAATATCCTTTTTCATCCACGTTCCACTGTTATACTCTTGGTAACTATGGTGTGAATTTACGTATCGATTAATTTGATCATTTCTCATTATATAAAAAAATAATAATCACAACACTTTTGATTTGATCAATCGATGCTTTCCGATTTAAATGACAGCAGAAGTTTGACAGCTGAAAAGATTACACTGAAAAGCGAAATTTCGAGCAAAATAATGTAATTAATATAATTCACACGCGCATAACGCCCTAAATAAATATTGTACACGTGTACTTTTGCTAGAGGTAATAATTAATTGTTCTCTTTTACAACAAACATCAGTCAACTCACAAAAATAGTGTTATTATAGAAGTAGAGTTGGGACACGTAAGTCTTTTGGTCCAATGCGTGTTTTTAAATTGAAATTATGAAGCGGTTTCAACTGTATATATTGTGTTTATGTGTTATACTGTCGTCCGCTGAGTTATTGGGGCCCGAAACTCGTAAGAAAACTGACAAAGATGAGGAAGAGGAGCCAGCGGAAGGTACCGATAGTAAATATGATCGGGTCAGTGCGGAGTACTTCAAAGAGCTAAAAGACGCTATGAACAGGGAAATAGTGAATCTCCAGGAGTACACGGATGCCCTCAGGAGTTCTAAAGACGTACCTAAGGAAAAAGAAACCGATAAAGGTAAGGTAACAGTGATAAGTAACTTTATCAGTAGTCCACTTGAATACTGCTCACTTTATCGACTTAATTAGAATTTTTAGTTCTAAAACACATCTGAGTTCCATTTTGTGGATAAAGTGGTTGTCCGGCAGCTCTAGGTGTTAGTAGATAGTAATTGTTATCTGATAAAAGAGTAATAATCTTATTACTTATTCATTTAAGAGTCCTGTGCATTCCAGAATGAATATCATGAATATGAATATCATAGGAATCCTAATCTCAAAGGAAATGTTGACCAGAAGCACTGTCCAGAGTGCTACAGCTGAGATGATAATAGATAATATGTTTTACATTGTGTTGTGACTACACCTTACCTATTTATTTATATGGAATACCACCAATTTGGTATTTATTTATTACTATATACTTGTAAAGACAGGAGTATGATTGATAACAAAGATGTCATTAGAAACTTGTATTAAAATGTATTTAGTGTTGTCCTAATTAATATTTTGATAGCTTTAATCAATGAGGCTAATGCAAAGTGAAAAATAACTCAGTTGTTGCTTTAAAATACTGATATTTTAATTAAAATATTTGATCATCTGAATCAACCAGATTCTCCTATATTTATTTTACTGTTTATATACTAGTAGAAAAGCCATGAGAGCCTAATACCAGGTGGTCTATTAGCATCTATAGAGTGCCTGCAATATGTATCTATTGTTTGTGAACATGCTCATCATGTGCCTGCCTGTATCCCATTTTACTTAGAGTTGGCTACAATATCATGCTACACATTGTTGTTGTTTGCAAACATTACAAACACTAATTGAAACATTAAAGTTGAACAATTGCAGTCTTAGAAGAGTGACAGCATACTGCACTGCATAGTTTTTTTTTCCACAACTTCTATAATAGTAGGGTTAAAGGGTTGATGGTAGGCCAAGTTTCCAATTCTATCAATTTGCCTGCTCTGTTAGAATAAATACAATAATGGTTAATATCCTAAAGTATATTGTTAAAGTTATTTAAATATATTTCCCAACAGATAATCATTTGGATCAAGTGGAGTACACTCTAAAGATCCTAAAGAAAGGTTTCCTGACGCCTCATACAGAGACAATGTGGATCAAGGACCCTACTAGTGATATCCCTGACGATGAGATTGAGGTGTGTAACATGCATAGGGGTTCTGTAGTTGGATAATTGCAAAATAATATTAACTTTTAATTACCAAACAAATTTTCAAGTCATTCAAATTAATTAATTCTGAAATTAATCTACTGATAATGCAGTTCCTATTACTAATCATATTTTGAATGTCAGCTAACAGAAACTAACATAAATCTTAACTTAAATATGTAATTTAAAGGCTGAAAAAGAGTGATCTTCCTCTAATAACATTTTTCTGTTAACATTGATTAGAGAATGGAGGAAAATCCGCAAGATATCCTGGACACATTGCCTCCATTGCCTGAGGAAGAGGAACCAGAGCTGTCTCCAGAATTGAAAGAAGGTAAGAAACTTGAATAATTATGAAAATAGCACTTGCTCACTTGTCAAAGGCATGTTTACTATGAAGACAAGAATTATTACAATCTCTTATTAACATTTTGTATTTTATCATAGCAGTAGAATATCTGACAAATTTTTATTTACGATTCACACAATAGGTAGTAATTCTTATAATATAGTAATCTATATGCTACATTTTTCTAGAAATTCTAAAGCATACCATGATATTAATAAATAATACATAAAAACTGAAAAGTAATAGCCATGTATACAGCATGAAAAGTTGTTAAAATTCCTGTTGTAAAACTTATAGGTATTTTACACGAGACCTAACCGACTATTAGAAAACAATATTAAATATTGTTTGATTGATACGATATTGGCTAAACAATTCAATGTCAAATAGTTACAAATAAAACATTGTAAAGATGAGTTGGTGCTCAAAGCCAAAATAAAGAAACTTGAAAATCGTAAGGCAGCTTTATACATAACTAGCTGTCCGCTCGCAGCTTTGCTCGCGTGTATATTTGGTTACTTTGGTTGAATTTTTTCAGTTTGTGTCCGAAAAATCCAAATATCTTACGGAACCCTATTTTTCTCCAAAATAAAATGTAGCCTATGTTACTCGTGGATAATGTAGCTTTCGAATGGTGAAAGAATTTTTAAAATCGGTCCAGTAGTTTTTGAGCCTATTCATTACAACCAAACAAACAAAGTTATCCTCTTTATAATATTAGTGTAGATGTAGATAATTAATCAAAATATTTAAATCCACAGCTAAAGAGCTGTACGATGTTGCGATGGCAAAGCTCAACCGCCGCTCCCCGGACCTGCGCGGCGCCATCCTTCAGATCAAACAGGCCGCGGACACCGGCTACACACCTGCTAAGATCAAGTTAGCCTGGTCCTACCTCTTCGGGGAAGGTGTAGAGCTAGACTTGGAGAAGGCTAAGGGTATATTTGAAGTGCTAGCTGAAGAGGGCAATGCTGAGGCACATGCTGTAAGTGTTTAGTACGATTTTTTTTTTATATAGATTGTGGTTGTTAGTTAGAATTTTATTGTTAACTATGTATCTCATTAGAACAGCGAATGTTGCTATGACACCCAGTTTTTAACTATATATCAACTAGCGGCCCGCTAATCGGCGAAATAATTCGAAAATTTTCATTTAAATCTTGTACTGACCATCTTGTACGGACCATACAGATCTATATTAAATCAACAATGTTTTTAAGTTATTTAATTGAATAAGAATTAATGCTGTATTGGTAAAAATCGCTTGAAAATTAGCCATTATTTGTCGTAAAATGTCAAAAAAATTATATTGTGGGATATCCATAAGAGATAGATATAATAATATACCATCGCTTAGTTTTCTATAGACCTTTTCAATGTGTACAAATAATTAGTAAATTATTTTGATAAATCTCGTAAGGTTCAGCCTGCGCTTGAATCATTCGATCTATTAAAAATAACCGCCTCAAAACAGCGTCGTTTTAAAAACTTAAGCGGTCGAAGGGACAAGAAGGCACAAATAATCAATTTGAAGAAAATATTAAAAACAAATAAATCTCTATTAAAATGAAAAATGTAATATATTTGACGTTTTTCCATGCCATAAGCTTCTCCTATTTACAGTGGACCTAGAATAGAATAGAATACATTTATTTGTCCAAACATAGGTAACATAAAGCTCTTAACAAAAAATAATAATATAAAGTATCATAAAGTATCTAGGGAATTTTTGCGCTCTTCAACAGTTTATTTATTACACGTTTTATTTAGTTTTTTATTGCAACATACTTAGATTACTTAACCCTTTTTTCATTGGTTTCCCTTGTGAAACTGTAATGACTTCAACCCACGCACGCACGCACGATATGTCGGAGTCACACCGATCAAAAACACCCCTTACTTAACCGTCGCTTGCTAATTCACGTTGTTGTTGCATATTTATGGTATGTATAAACTGTTTTTTAAAAGAGTAACTTATGGAGTTTCTTGCCGGTTCTTCTCCATAAGAATGACATTTTGGAACCGCGCAACTAGAGTCAGTAACGTTTTGAAAGTGCTTGAAAAGGCCTACTTGAAATAAAAACCTTTTGATTTTTGTCGGTAGGGCATGGGCTTCTTGTACGCGACGGGCATCGCGGTCCCAGTGTCGCAGGCCAAGGCGCTCGTGCACTACACGCTGGGCGCGCTCGGCGACAGCGACTTCGCGCAGATGGCGCTCGCCTACCGCTACTGGAGCGGCAACACTGTGCCCAGCTCCTGTCCCAAGGCCATGGACCTCTACATGAAGGTGGCTTCTAAAGGTACGCCATCTACACTCTTTTAATATAAATAAATAAATATAAATAGATCTTGGGACAATATCCACACACGGCCATCTGATCCCAAGCTAAGCAGAGCTTGTGTTATGGTAATCAGACAGCTGATAAACATACTTATATATTTTTAAATATATACATATTATTATAGATAAATCACACCCAGACACAGAACAAATGATCGTGCACATTACACATACATTTGTCCTGGATGGGAATCGAACCCTCGACCTCCGGCTTAGCAGTCAGGGTCACCAACCACTTGACCATCAGGCCCGTCTAATGATCATCATTCCTCTGTCCTTATTACAATTATTATTTGGGGTCGGCGCAGCATGTTCTTCCACACGTTCCTATCTGACCTCTTTGCAGCCATATCATCTTTCACACAATCCATCCATCGTTTCTTTGGTCGTCCTCTTCCCCTATATCCATTCACATGTCGACTCTTTTAATGATCTATGAAATAACTTTTGAAGTTCTAAGTTGTGAAAATCGATTTTATTGTGTCGCAGGAATCGTCAATCATTTAACAAATAATACGTATCTACTCATGGAGAGCCCACTTTGAATTAATTTGCCATATTTTGGAGGATACGATACAGATTCTTTTTGCACCATGATTTTAGTAGGTAGGACGGTAAATTATAGACGGTTGTTTACAGTTGCAAGTCAGGTGACATTCAGTGGTGGTCCCGCGATTCAGAGAACGCGGCTTATTGACGAGGCGGAGGGCGGCGGGCCCGGCACGCTGGACACAGACCTCATCGAGTACTACCAGCTGCTGGCCGAGAAGGGCGACGTGCAGGCACAGGTATACACATCACTAACATACCATATACACGAAGGGAAATATACTCATACTAGCTGACCCCGCAGACTTCGTACTGCCCCAACGATAAATAAAAGACCTAAACTTTTATATAGGAAAAAAATTGTGAATCTAAACCATTCTCAGATCCCTTTGAACACACACAAAACAATTTCATCAAAATCGGTCCAGTCGTTTAAGAGAAGTTCAGTGACATACGCACTCACAGAAGAATTATATTTATAAAGATACCCAAAAACATACAATTACATCCACCCGCACACACACTCATATTCACACGTGTACTCTCACATACAGACACATCAGGAATGGCGACTCAATCACACAACCGCACATCCCATATTCAATGTAACACTCACACATACTCATCTAAACACACACGGCACGACTGGAAAGGGAGAGAAATTACTTCTCACTCGATTTCATGACTTTTTAGGGTTCCGTAGTGTTCGCGCCATCTCGCGCTTATTGTGGTCAATCGCGTTAAGACATAAAGTGCGTAATAACGTGTCGCCATCTAGCGACAAAGTTGTGCGCGAGTTCGATTTTAGACGTATTTCGCTGTTTCCGGGTTTTACCGCCCGCGCGCGCTTCTCTCTCTTATCTTGTCGTCATCACAAGCAGCAACACGTATGTAAATAGTTGTAATGTTTTTAACTTAAAAACAGTAATGTAAAGCACAGTCTAATTTTATTTGAAACTTGGAATTCTAAAAAGACGTGAACCACCGATCCTGCACACGTAGCCAAATGGCAAAAATCGGAACCCTTATACATTCGTAAGTCTTTCTGTCCGTCCATATCATCATTCCCCTGCCCTTATCCCAATTATTATTATTTGGGGTCGGCGCAGCATGTCTTATCCATGCTGCTGAGGTTTTGGCTGTATATTTTTACGGCCGGCCGCCTGCCTGACGCCAACCCTCCTTGGGAATGCTGTTGCTGGTGGTTTACTCCCCACCAGGAGGTTGACCCGAGGTGCTAGGTGGTATGTACCGGGTCGTAGTATACCTTAGTCGCCTCTTACGACACCCATTGGTGGATATGGGTCAGCCCTATTCGCACCGGGAACTGCACGGTAATGAACACACACATGTCACAATGAAAACTATCTCATTTTACTCCACAGATAGGTCTCGGCCAGCTGCACTTCCAGGGCGGGCGCGGCGTGACGCTGGACATCGGCCGCGCGCTGCACTACTTCCAACAGGCGGCTAAGGCCGGCAACTCCGTCGCACATGCCTTCCTTGGCAAGGTACTTATTTATTTATTTAATAATTAATGTACACACAAAACAGGTTAAAAAGGACACAACATAACGAACAAGATGTACAAGGGTACTGCTTATTTCTAAAGAAATCTCTCCCAGCAGACCCGCGATAGGAGAAGTGGTTGATAATGGTATGGTCAAAGGTATGAACAAACACCATAAAACTATTTATCACCATTTATCAAGACTATAACAAAACTTGTTTTTTTTTCGAAATAAGAGTAAACGACGTTACGTAATCGTATTTATTTATTTATTTACTCTGTAAGACTTATAGCTAAGTGAACAAATTTAGAAAATTGTAATTACAAGTCCTCACATATACACATATAGGTATTAAATAGTTGTGGAAGTCCGACTAGTTTTGACATAAGCCGAGGTCCATACTATAGATTAATTTATGGTTTATGTACATACACGCCTTTCTTTTTGAAAACTAGAGACGCATTACCAAATGTACATACATCCATAGGTATATTCAGTAATGCGCCTATCTAGTTTCGAAATAGGATGGTCTAAAATAATGACTCACACTTAATTAATCGCATCATCAGTGTTTCGAACTCATCATCATCTTCCTGCCCTTATCTCATTTCACTTGGGGTCGGCGCAACACGTCTTCTAGACTTGTTGCTTAAAGTTTTGGCTATGGTTTTATAGTCGGCCGCCTGCCTGACACTAACCCTCTTTGGGAATGCGATTGTTGGTTGTTTACCCGCCACCATTCGGGTGACCCAAGGTGCTTGGTACAGTGCACTGGGTCTTAAGGTCCATTAGTCTCCTTTTACGACACCCAGTGGAGGATATGGGGTGGTGCTATTCTTTATATCCGGACACCACACGGAATTCGTGTTTTCACGAACACGAAAAAAATCAGTGTTTCGAACTATGTTTTAATAATTTAACTTGACACTCGATCAAATGTAGTATTTTTTCTTGTAGATCTATCTGGAAGGTGGTGATGGCATTAAGGCAGACAACGAGACAGCGCTGCGATACTTCCGCAAGGCCGCCGAACAGAACAGCCCCGTGGGCCAGAGCGGGCTGGGGATCATGTACTTACAGGTACAATAACCTATGATAATAATATCTCCAGACCGATATCGGCCACGGCGGCTAGTGTTACTATGACACCGGCCAGCTACGCGGGACATGTTATAGTGCACAAGCGTGTGCTAACACAGGTGCAATCTCTGTTCCTTTACTCTCATAACCCGATGGGACGGCAACCCAACACGACCGGAGAGAGATCAGGCGCAGGACACACATTTTTACGTGCCTTCCGAAACACGGAAGCTGTGATATTTTATTTCTAAACCGTACATAACATTCCAAAAGTCGGTGCGCCCGTGGGGATGGAGCTCGAGATATTTGACTTGGCAGTCCTATAGTCTTACCACTAGGCTATAAAATCTGTGATATATTCTAAATATTAAAATTGTCTGACATGATATGAGCTGTTACTCCGACAGAAGAGATATGAAAACTTAAACTTATCAAATCTCCATCACTCGTACATTGCAATAAGTTTAAATATACATACTATAGGTAAGTATTATCCTTTATGAAATGAACGAGTGACGCTAAAAACTTACGACACGGTTTGCTGCCGAACGGGCCGCGGTTGCGGCACCTCAGCCTATGTAAAATGCAAATATGTATGTAAAAAAATTTAAGTAAAAAAACTTTTTAAGAAAAAGCTTTTATTTAAACGCTCTAAAAAGAAGAAAATAAATATTCCTTTTGGATTAAAGCTTGTCGCTCGATTTACCACAAATTATTATGATATAAAGGAATGTCGATAGGTATGTAAACCTCGCGACAAGCTTTTATTATTATATATAAATTATGTATAATGAGGAGTAGTTAGTATAATCCAAAAGGAATATTTTATTTTCTTCTTTTTAGAGCGTTTAAATAAAAGCTTTTTCTTAAAAAGGTTTTTTTACTTAAACTTTTTTATTTTTTACTTTTTAGTTATCGCTGGCTAGGTTCCTCAGTCTGGTCATCTCATTTAATGCATCATTGTTGCAAGGACGTTTGCCGGTTTATTTCTAACAGTCCAGTTCTTCAATCAGTAGACCTTCTAATGATGTTACCCTACTTAAGGCCACGTATGCTTGACCAGCAGCAAAGAGCTTTGAGCCTTAGTAAATAACCATTCTTTTTTCAAGTTATTATTACTCTCAAAATGCCCTCTCATTTGATACCCATATTGTAGAAGTAGACTAAAGGTAACTATTCCGCCATCCTGTATGGTCCGCCATATTGGATTCAGAATGACGTCATATTCTTTTTCTAGTCACTCTTAACAAGCCCTTTCATTTGATACCCATATTGTAGAAGTAGACTAAAGGTAACTATTCCGCCATCCTGCATGGTCCGCCATATTGGATTCAGAATGACGTCATATTCTTTTTCTAGTCACTCTTAACAAGCCCTTTCATTTGATACCAATATTGTATAAGTGGATTAAATATAACTGTTCTGACATCTTGTATGATCCGCCATATTGAATTTAGAATGACGTCACATATCTTATATTGTCATCCAAACAAAATGCGTCCACAAAATTTCAGCACAAACGGTTGAATATATCTACTTCAAAATTGAGTTCAAAGATTTCACCCGAACACACAAATATACCTACATACCTACATACATTGCAAGTTAAATAAAAGCTTTTAAAAATAATGAAACCCTCACAACGCGATTTGTGTGAAAGATGATATGGCTGCAAAGAGTGTTACTTGCGACATGACGTCAGATAGGAACGTGTGTAAGATGTGCTGATAGGAGCCTAAAATGTAAATCTGTTATAATGTAAATATCTCGGTCAGGGTCGCGGTGTCCCGAAGGATACGACAGCTGCCTTCAAATACTTCACGATGGCGGCCAACCAGGGCTGGGTGGAGGGACAACTGCATCTCGGGTTCATGTACTTTGGTAAGTCTTAATACAAAAGAAACTTATTCACAGGAATATCTACATTTATAACTAAACTTATGTAATTAAAAAATTATATATTTACAAAGCGTCGAAAAATATATCCTCATCTCCGTCAATGGCGGGAAACGTGCCCAGGAGACTGGCCGCATTACCACGTTGAATGGTAATCCCAATTCTTTGCGCGAAATACAGTCCAGCCTTCTGATCACAGGAACATGTGATACAATGGGTCTTAGTCTAATTTGTTACAGTACTTTTCTAGGCATTCAAATGTTTGTTCATTACATTACATAAAATATAAATCCAATTAAATTAAATGATGTATTAAGTAATGAGGACAAATGAATTCTAAGAGATGGTAGCGGACCTCTATTCATTAATATGGCATTATTCTAGAAGATCATCCAATTAATTAAGGTCGGTGGCAAAGTATTTCAACGTGGAAAAGGATAATGCCAATATTAAAAGACTTTCTGGGTTATAGACTACAATCTACATGATTACATGAATAGCTTGGTCGTTGGCTTCTATGTCTTCCTTGGCCGTCCAGGTGTTAATACATTAAAAAACATACGCCAATTATATTAAGCAAAATCAAAATCAAAAAGTCATTTATTCAAATTAGGCTACAATGTAGCACTTTTCGAACGTCAAAATTAGGTACAATAGACAGCACCCCATCGTCCACCCTTCACCGCTTCCTGTGCTTTCGCTACGGGAGAAGAAACGTAAAAGTAAATCTATACCCAAGCACTGATTCACTGCATAATTCCTGACCATTGTAAACTAGTTAGGTACATAATTAAATTTTGTAATTAATGTAATTACACAGCTTATATGTAACTGTACATTTTTATATACACTAGGTGGTATCGGTGTCCGGCGCGACTTCAAGCAGGCCAACAAGTACTTCTCACTAGCGTCGCAGACCGGGCACGTGCTGGCGCTGTACCACCTCGGCCAGATGCACGCGCAGGGGCTCGGCGTCTTACGATCCTGTACCACCGCCGTAGAGGTCAGTGCTCACAACAAGGGCCTGTGGTCTAGTGGCTAGTGACCCTGACTGCTAAGCCGGAGGTCGTATCATCATATCTTGAGACAATATCCACACACGGCCATCTGATCCCAAGCTAAGCAGAGCTTGTATTATGGTAATCAGACAGCTGATAAACATACTTATATATTTCTAAATATATACATATCTATACTAATATTATAAAGCTGAAGAGTTTGTTTGTTTGTATGTTTGTTTGTTTGTTTGAACGCGCTAATCTCAGGAACTACTGGTTCGAATCGAAAAATTCTTTTTGTGTTAAATAGACCATTTATCGAGGAAGGCTTTAGGCTATATAATATCACGTTGCAACTATTAGGAGCGAAGAAATAATGGAAAATGTGAAAAAAACGGGGAAAATTGTTCATCCTTGAGGGCTTCCGTTGCGTGCGCTGCGAAAACGGTTCAAGATACACACAATATATGTATGTAAGAATTATTCCTATTGAAATGATCTAAAAAAATGTCCGCGACATCTCTTAAGATCGCGACTATCTTTTAAGATTAACTCACTAGAACCGTTTAATGGTAATCAAATTCGATCGAAATTAATGCATCAACGCACAGCCCAAACTACTGGACGGATCGGGCTGAAATTTGGCACACAGGTAGATGTTATGACGTAGGTATCCGCTAAGAAAGGATTTTGATAAATTCTACCCCCAAGGGGTTAAAATAGGGGATGATTTTTTTATGAAACTTTGTCAAAATTAAACCGATCGGGCTGAGACTTTACATGCACATAGGTACTATAACGTAGACATCCGCTAAGAAAGATTTTGATAAATTCCACACATAAGGGGATGAAATAGGGGATGTTTGTAGAAATCTTTTTAGATTTTTGACTAGCCATGACTCAGGTCTCATAAACAAGTCTCAGGGGCAAACTCTCAAATTTGCGGGTATTGACTTGAGAGAACATTGCTTCTCTCATGGGCAGTTCTATGTTGCTTGCTCACGAGGAAGTTCTCCCAGTAGCTTGATAGGTTTAGCGCCAAATGACAAATTAGTTAAGAATATTGTGTACAAGGAAGTTTTGTAGGCCTTAATTTTTTACACTAACTTGCTAAACAATAATACTTCTTAACGCGTGCGAAGCCGCGGGCAAAAGCTAGTTATGGATAAATCACACCCAGACACAGAACAAATGATCGTGCTCATCACACGAACATTTGTCCTGGGTGGGAATCGAACCTTCACCTTGTGCAAAGAGCGGCAAAAACAGAACCGCAAGGCCATCACGACATTTTAGCAGGTTAAAATACAAGCTGATGGCAAAAATATGTAAACTATTACAATGTCAGACTAAGTTGATGACAAGCATTTCTCCTCTCTCCTAGTATTTTCGTGCCCGATAGGGTCCACAATTGCTACTTTGTTTTATTTAAGACCTTTATACATTCATCATCATTCAGATCATTCCCCTGCCCTTATCCCAATTATTATTTGGGGTCGGCGCAGCATGTCTTCTTCTTCCACACGTTCCTATCTGACGTCATCTCGCAAGTCCCACCCTTTGCAGCCATATCATCTTTCACACAATCCATCCATTGTTTCTTTGGTCGTCTATTATAAAAATATTTTTTGTTTTGGCCTCAAAATGCGCCGGAATTACCTCCTTCACTTCGTTATCGTCGGAAAATTTCCTTCCCCTTAGCTCTTTTTTAACATTTGGAAACAAATAAAAATTGCTAGGGGCCAGGTCTGGACTATAGGGTGGGTGAACAAGTGGTTCGAATCCATGCGTGTGCGGAGCAGCCATGGCAACTCGGCTCTTGTGAACCGGCGCGTTGTCTTGCAAAAGCAACACACTCTTGGACAATTTTCCTCGACGTTTTTCTTTAATTGCCTCCTTTAACTTTTCCAATATCATTGCCTAGTATTCTCCGGTTATAGTGGTACCCTTTTCTTAATAATCAATGAGTAATATTCTCTCACAATCCCAAAAAACAGTGGCCATCAATTTTCCAGCCGATTCTGACACTTTGAATTTCTTGGGAGTTGGTGTACCCTTTTTGTGCCATTGCATGGACTCCTGTTTTGATTCAGGTTCAAAGTGATGAACCCATGTTTCATCTCCAGTAACAATCCGCTCCAAAATCTGCACAAGTTTGTCTCCACACACCTCCAAAAAGTGCTTAGATGCGTCGATGCGCTGCTGTTTTTGAAGCGGCGTGAGCATTCTCGGCACCCATCTTGCGCTGACTTTTGACATGCCCAGGTGGTCGTGCAGGATCCGCAAAATGGTTGTATCTGATACTCCAACTAATGCAGATAATTGTTTTTTCTTCAAACGTGTGTCTTCGAGTACAAGTTTTTGGACTTTTTCGACGATATCTGATGTGGTGGCCTCAACTGGTCGCCCAGAGCGAGAGTCGTCTTCAATTGAATCTCGACCATGTTTAAAAAGTCCATGCCACTTATAAACCATTGTCTTACCAGGGCACTGATCTCCATAAACGGCGTCCATTTCATTTAAAATGGTTTGAACGTTTTTTCCTTGCTTGGTAAGGAATTTCTTTCTAGTTTTCTCCATAGTTGCAGTTTGCTTCCGGATTGACTTGTTTAGCAGGCGAATACTCGTAAACGAATGGCGCTGTAGGGTTAAAATGTTACATATATACTAATTATGAGTGCCTAATTAGTATGACACTAAGCGAGCTACCCTATCCCCACTCCATCCCCTCCATTCCGCGAACTTTTGGACCACCCTACGAATATGTTGTTGTAGTTATTCAAGAACGTGTGCGAGCGCGGGTCGTGGGGCTCGCGGCTGATGCTGGCGCACGCGGCGTGGCGCGCGCGGGACTCGGACTCGTCGCTGCTGCAGTACCTGGCGCTGGCCGAGCGCGGCTACGAGCTGGCGCAGACCAACGCCGCCTTCCTGCTCGATAATGGTGAGTGTGGTCACAAGAACGTGTGCGAGCGTCACAAGGAAAAGTGTCAAAACTAAACTAACTTTAGTTTGCGAAAATTCGTACGCGGTGACGGGTGGTTCGGTGAACTCGAACCAGTTCGACTCGCGACCCCACCGCCGCGTCAGCAAATGATTAAGGACTTCGGTTAAGTCCGAAACTAGTCGGGCTGCCGCGATGCAGTATGCCGCAGTATATACGGTCCGCCGTAACGGCACGCCGTATTCCAGCTAACCGTACGGTCTTGGCTCACTGCGGTCTGCCGCAATCGCTAGCGCGTGAAACAAGCGACGACGGACTGGCGAAAAATACTTTTTTATACCTTATGGAGTTTCTTCCCGGTTCTTCTCCATAAGATTGACATTTTGGAACCGCGTAAATCGAGTCGGTAACGTTTTAAAATTGCCTGTAAACGCCTACTGGAAATAAAACCTTTTGATTTTGATTTCACGACGCCAATTTGTATTTATACAACTTTGTGCAAGGTAAAACATTTAACCTAAGTCTGGTTTGTAACGTACTTTTTATGTCTATTCGTACGATGTTAATTCGTAGTCATGAAAACGTGACTAGTTTGGAACTAGTATCTGACTAGGTTCGCACTAGTCTGACTAGTTTCCGCCTAGATTATATTTGAGGCCAAGACGTTGATTAAATCTTTAGCCTGCGACTAGTTTCGCATTAGTATATGACTAGTTTCACACTAGTCTGACCAGTTTCCGTCTAGGTTACGCTTATTAAAGATCAACAACATCGATGAAATCTCTAGCCTTTGAATAGTTTCACTCTGGACCCCGACAGTTCCAATCTAGTCGTCGACTAGTTTCGCACAAGTGTGAGTGTATTCCCTTGTGTCCACAGGCGAGGTCCGCCTGTTCCCGGCGGGCGAGCGTTGGGCGCGCGCCCTGCAGCTGTGGTCGCGCGGCGCGGCGCAGGGCTGCGGGGCGGCGCGCGTCAAGCTCGGCGACTATCACTACTACGGGCTCGGCACGCCGCAAGACCTCGAGGCCGCTGCATATCATTACAGGTATACCGCGATCAACCTTCTGAGATCTTTTTTTTGTCGTGGGAAATCATCAAATGACCCCGCCCGCTGTTGATGCAGCGGGTGGGAGTGTCAGACTAACTGTTAACCTTCACCATGTTCATAACAGGATAGCGTCTGAGATCTTTTTTTTGTCGTGGGAAATCATCAAATGACCCCGCCCGCTGTTGATGCAGCGGGTGGGAGTGTCAGACTAACTGTTAACCTTCACCATGTTCATAACAGGATAGCGTCTGAGCAGCTGCACAACGCGCAGGCGACGTTCAACCTGGGCTACATGCACGAGCGCGGGCTGGGGCTGGCGCAGGACGCGCACCTGGCCAAGCGCTGCTACGACCTCGCCGCGGACAGCAGTGCGGACGCGCGCCTGCCCGCCGCGCTCGCGCTCGCCAGGCTCAACGCCGCCACTGCGCTGCAGAACATACTCGATGTAAGCTCACTCTATGCTACCAACCTGGGCTACATGCACGAGCGCGGGCTGGGGCTGGCGCAGGACGCGCACCTGACAGCAGTGACTAAAGGTACGTTTCCAAGACGGGCCGCAGGCTGCAAACTGCAGCTGCAGACTGCAAGCGACACTACTCGTTTCATGTATTGTGCAGCCGCGGCATGCGGCCGCGCTTGGAATTAGTTTCATAGATTTACATAGAAACGAGTAGTGTCGCTTGCAGTCTGCAGCTGCAGTTTGCAGCCTGCGGCCCGTCTTGGAAACGTACCTTTATGCTAAGAACTCACGGAGCGATTTTGAACCGCGCCCGCCGCGGTGGCGGGCCCGCAGCCTCTGTAGAGTGCAGATTTACATGTAAAAAATTAAAGCAAATTTCACGACGCGGTTTACGCCTGCAATCTGCGCGATTGTTTGCGGCTCCCGCGGCACCGGCGGGCAACTTGTAGAACCGCGCGGGCCGCGGTCGCCCGCAAGCTCTGCGGTTTGCGCCCGCGTGCTCTGCGGTCGATTGGCGGGCGATCGCAGTGGCGCAGATCTCAGAGATCAGTCTTGCGTCTTGCGATCATCGCCCGCCAGGTTTGCGGGCGATAATCGCAACCGCAGCGGCTGCGGGACGCGCGAATAACCGGTCTCGTGAGTTTGGAAATAAAATCGCAGTTCCGCAACCGCTGCGGGCACGGTAAAAAATCTCTCCGTGAGTTCTTAACCTTTTTTAGTTTTTTAATGGTCCAAACTAGTCAAGTATCCAAATGATACGCTAAGGCATCACCCTATGTAGAGGTTGAGGATTGATCGCGATGTATGGTGATTAAAATTGAGTTTTTATCAGCAATTTGTACGGAAATGAAAGGTATATAGGCCTTAAAATAGGACAACTATAGTTGATACAAATGCGTGTTTACTATGTCCTGTAAATGGTACGGTTTTTTTAATTACGTTTATTGTAGTGATAAAAATTGTTATAATTTTCCAATGTGTATATTAAATCTTCCACTGGCTTGAGCAGTGGACATCAAAATGAAGACAAAACCTTTTACTTAATAAACATTCAAACAGCAAGAGAAAAAAAAAGTAATGATTGGAAAAATGCAATTTTTTCACGGAACACATAAAGTAACTATAAATTATCAGTCGTTATTCCAGAGCCCTCTGGCGGTGATCTTCCTGTCCGGGGACTCGACGCTGGCCTCCAACTGGGACCTGTACCTCATCACGGCCCTGCTGGGCGCGCTGGGCCTGCTCGTGTACCTGCGACGCCCCGCGGCCCCGCCCGCGCACTAGGGACTCATTAACTAGTGTATTTTGTGATGTGAAGTGGTGTAAATAAAATGTGATGTTTATTTAATCTTAATGTTATGTTTTTTTTAATACACAACTAGCTTTTGCCCGCGGCTTCGCACGCGTTAAGAAGTATTATTGTTTAGCAAATTTGTGTAAAAAATTAAGGCCTACAAAACTTCCTTGTACACAATTTTCTTAACTAATTTGTCATTTGGCGCTAAACCTATCAAGCTACTGGGAGAACTTACTCGTGAGCAAGCAACATAGAACTGCCCATGAGAGAAGTAATGTTCTCTCAAGTCAATACCCGCAAATTTGAGAGTTTACCCCTGAGACTTGTTTATAGTCATAGCTAGTCAAAAATCTAAGAAGATTTCTACAAACATCCCCTATTTCATCCCCTTATGTGTGGAATTTATCAAAATCTTTGTTAGAGGATGCCTACGTTACAGTACCTATGTGCATGTAAAGTCTCAGCCCGATCGGTTTAATTTTGACAAAGTTTCATAAAAAAATTCATCTTCTATTTTATCCCCTTGGGGATAGAATTTATCAAAATCCTTTCTTAGCGGATACCTACGTCATAACATCTACCTGCGTGCCAAATTTCAGCCCGATCTGTCCAGTAGTTTGGGCTGTGCGTTAATGCATTAATTTCGATCGAATTTGATTACCATAAAAACGGTTCTAGTGAGTTAATCTTAAAAGATAGACTACTCGCTATATACTGTCGCGGACTTTTTTTTAGATCATTTCAATAGGAATAATTGTTACGTACATATATTGTGTGTATCTTGAACCAGCCAAAGCCAGACTTTAAGATTTTAAACTGTTAAAGGTACATTTAAGAACATTGCACGTACATAAAAATCTCCACATTTTTGTTGTCATAAGTAATTTTAAGCATTTAATTAAAATACCTAGCACGTCGATAATTAAAGACCAAATAAAAAATGTTGTCTGTGGTAGTTTTAATAGTTAATAGTAGTTTTAATAAAGAAAAGAAAACATACATTGTGGGTGCATATTTATTGTTTATACAAGTTCCATATACAATGAAATCAGGCCTTCTGGTCCGCACTACTCTAGTCTTCTATACTTCATTTGTTCAGATAATTAACTAAATGTAAACAATCTTTTACTTTTATCCAAAAAACATAATTTATAATATGTATATTACTACTTACAAATCAAATATCGATAGTTTTAGAAAATTTAAATGTTATAAAGCGTATTTTACATTTATCAAGATCACATTTTGTATAAAAGACATACTAAAATTGTTTACATTCAGATAGTTACCTTAACAAATGGAGTATATAATCTATATTATAATGATCACATCATTCCCTTCTCCAGCTGTTCGATCTTCCTCGCGATGTCGTCCGCTGAGAACGCGTAGTCCACCAACTTCTCTTGCTTAATCTCATCTTTCTCACTTGAAGATTTCTGTAGAATAGTTTGTTTTTTGAATTAGCTATGTTAGTAACAGGAAATTAAAGTCAAGTTCTTTAAGTATTTTTATTAAGAAAGTTGTATAAATTGTTTATCTCTTTATGCATTCAAAGATTTATAAAAAAGGGGTGTAGCAGTTTACCCATAAAATCTTATTATAGTATGAAATTAAAAACTTGTTTAAATAAACTAAAAGAGAGGAATTGAGAAGTCATTTGTTACATTAAATAAATCTGATAGGCAAGTCAGATCCAAGAAAAGGATTGTTCCTACCTAACCTAACCATCCAAATACATAGGTAATTGACATACCCAAAACTGGGCGTACTCAGGCGACACAGCTTGTAGGTAGGCAATCTTATCTTCCATTTCCTTCAGCCGTTTGAAGATGTCCTTGGACACGGGGCCGATGTTGAGGTAATTCTCTATGGACACCACTCGCTCGGCTATGGAGGATGGCAGGCCACTCCCTCCCGTTGTCTCTGGTTCGAACTGAGCTGATGATACCGTTTGAGGACCCCATTCGTTGTGGACTTTTCTTACTGGAATAAAAAGATAATTTAAAGAAAAACGTGCCTTTTGGGTAAGAATATTCTATGTCTAACTGTAATGGCCAATATCACGCCAATATAGACCTAAATCATTTTAACAGCTTGCTTCCCTATATTAAAATGTCATGCAATAATAATATAAAACGCCTTAAAAAAAATTGAGGCAGAAATCTTGCGAAGATCCTTTACTAACAAACTAAATACTAAATCATACTCATACCAAAACAAAATCACATCTTACTTTTCAAATGCCCCTTGGAATCACTTCGCCTGACGAACTGTGTCCTCACCCTGGCACAGGTTTCCGTGTCCGCCTCCGCGTTCCCGGCATCAGGTATGAAGTCATGGATATTGCTGATGTTGACTTGCTCTCTCTTACGTTCCATGAAGTTCTGGATGCGCTGCTGTAACTCCTCGCTGGACACGTTGATCTGGACGAGGGTCTTGTCCACGGGGGGCGCGGGGTTCGGCTCCGGGGTAGGTAGAGGGCGCAAGTCTGGTACTGTACCTGGAATTTCGATAAAACATCAAAATTTAAAAGGTTTTTATTTCGAGTAGGCCTTTTCAGGCACTTTCAAAACGTTACTGGCTCTAGTTGCGAAGTTCCAAAATGGCATTCTTATGGAGAAGAACCGGCGAGAAACTCCATAAACTATTGATAAATTATTGTGTTTCTGATATAGTATCATTTGTGAGATGGATTCACAATTATATGTTAACGGTTTACACATGCGTATTTATCAAGACTGATGGCAACCCACCGCGTCAGCTCATGATTGAGGACTCTGATTGAATCAGAAACTAGTCAAGCTATATCGGTAAATATTCGTGAGTAAGCCGTATGCATAACATTCAATATTATTACGTGTGGTTGAATTTTTTCATTTTTAAGTTGTTGAAAGCATATCTACATAGAAATATAATATTTACTGTCGCATACATGTATTCAGTAACTCCTAGATTATTGGCATTCCACGCTCAAACCGGCTAGATCAATTTTAATAAAATTAGGCTACTTTTTAACCGACTGCGTTAGAAAAGGGGAATGTTATTGTAATTCTAACCGACATTCGCATGGGCGAAGTCGCGGACAACGGCTAGTTTGTTCATATGATAATTCCAGATTTACTTTTATTACTTGAGTTTCATTTTTGTGTTCCAAAAGACTATTTAGACCTTGAAACACTTACAGACACTACTCTTTACATACAATCATAATACTTGTACCGATTTACATAAATACTATAATTATTATTTGTCATTAATAAATATTAATAACTACAAACTGAATTGTGCTCTAAGTGTAGCGACATAAGGTGCAAATTCTTACAACTGCGAAGTAGTTATGGCCTCTTGATTATGAATGTGGATTACTAACAATAAGATATCAATCAAGTACTGAATACTTTACAAAATGTCAATTATACTTTTACTATAATAATATATAATCGCTTTATTGAAAAAACACCTGATATTTTTAATACGCAGAACTCGCTGGCGATCGGATAATATTGGCAATAATATGATAGACCATAAAATGTATGTATGTATGTAATGACTAACATCCTGATTTATTAATTCCGTAATGTAGATATGTCTTTATTCTATTTGCTAAACGCTTATGAGGTACATCATCAAGTAAGGTATAAAATGAGTAAGGTATAGATGGCGCTATTGTATTAAGCTGTAATATTAATAAAGTCCCATCACATTTTAGATTAAAGTTGTCAACAAGGCCTCTGCATGTTGGACCTGTGTCCCCGTGTAAGCCTATAAAAAGGACCGGGTTTCTTCCCTTGACTTTATCCCGTTACTTGAGATACATAATAATATAGCAAAGGTCCTGAACAGCTTAAAGAACTCGATGGCTGCTAGGGTACAGCCGCTAATATCAATCTTTTACTATAACCTATACCTCTATGGGTCATAGGATAAGAGTCTTGATAGAAATAGTGTTTACTATGACTGCATACTGGTTAAAATAGTACTTAATTGATTTTGTCTATCTGACTTTAAAACTATGTACTAGAAATATTTCTTTCTTTCTTCACAGGACAATAACTCCCCCACAATAAGCTTGCAAAAGCACTTTATTTGTTGACTTGTGTTCCATTTTACTCCTTATTCCTTTGTGGGTAAGATTCATGTTGGTAGGTACCCAGTGTTCAAATCGTTAACAGTAATTTTTGACCCACAAAAGATGCAACAATGTATATATGGGTCAAGTATTCACAGGTCAACTGCGCAGTACGTTAGATACGACCCCATGACCCTATCACATTACTCATACGGTGCGGTTATCAATGAAAACGACTAAAAACAATCGTATATTTTATTTTTGATTACTGCATTGTTTACTTATAACTATTTGCCGAACAAAATATGAAAATACAACAAAAACTGCATCACAAACTTATTAACATCAAACTTGTTTGGACGCTAAAATATAATTCTATAAATAAATATGATAAAAAATCTACAACACACAGGTCACAAAAACATGTTTACTGTGAAAAAGTATAATAAAATACTAGTAATATATTATTATTTATTACATTAGGCAATACAGGCAAGTTGAACTGCGCCATGTAATGTCACCGCTATTCTTCAACTGCTTATAAACTTGTGAAGTGCCTAGCTTGTGTAGCTATATACGTAAAACATTACGCACGAAGATATAGCCACTTTTTGAAGCCCCAGAAAGGTACCCAACTGCATTCTCCCGCTAAAGGCATTGATGTATGATTTCGTTAGCAGTCATGTTCTTCCTTAACTGATTTTGTTTTTCATTATCCTCTTTCTAAAGTAGCCTTTTCATTCTTGCGTTTTGTATTAAAAATATTAAAATGAGAAGGTTTTAAAATCCGTGCCGGCAAGCAAACGATATAAAAAAAATCATTTTTAATAAAAACCCTTTTCTCCTAATCTTGACATATGAACTGTATTATTTTGAAGACAAAATATATTTGCAAAAACGTCTACAACCAGAAAACAATAACATTCCAGCCAATAAACTGGTAAACATGCGATAATTTTACTGCGTCTTAAATGCAACGCAAATATCTTGGCCGTCTGACAAAGTTATTACGGGCTATTAATACTTGGCAATGGACTTACTATATTGTATTTCTTCAAGGATATAAACATTTTTATGGGTTTTTTCAAGAAATAATATAAAAACTCTTTTTAAGTTAACTTCTTTTTCTCTTTTTTTCTTATTAAGCCTCCCCTGGTCATTATCGGTGTCGAACTCGTGATGAAGCCAAAATAGAAAGTTGTCACTTCTAAGAGAGCGTATTATAAAAAAAACATGCTAAAACAGGTAAAATGTTGGGCTTTAAAAGCCTTATCGATCTCTAAAAGATATGTCTGGAAAGACAGTCGAAATGATTAGTCTTCTTAAACCATTTAGACTGTTTTTCTAGTCACATCTATAAACACGATCGAAACGCAGATCGTTGTATTTAATATCCAACGATTCCTACTAATATTATCAGTAAGGATGAATGAATCTTTCACGCTCTAAGAAATTTGGTATGAAATTAGCGGACACATTGGATTAACACATAGGCTACTTTTTAACTGATTGCGTCAAAGAGGGGTAATGCTTTTGCAAATATAAGCAACATTCGTGGGGGCGAAGCCAGTAAAAGATAAAATAAAGAATGCACACACATAGGTCTTTGCCCTGATCTAGATTTTGAACTTGTTCCATATTCATCTTACTTATAAATAGATATAATCAGTATGTTATCTCACACCCCACATCGCCACGTCTTACAAAGGTGACGTAACTGACCTTCCGTGCTTGATACTAACTGATAACACATTGAGATTTGTCTTCAAGAAACATAAAGATATCAGGTTTATTTTTATGCATAGATATGTAAAATAATCCAATCCAACGGCCTATTTATTGAAATACTATTAATATTTTCATATCTGATACTAAACTCTAGTATTTTTAATACTACAAAAGTAACTGATAAACACGACCATTTATTTATGTCTTAAATAAAAATATCTAAAAACATATATATTATACCCATGTATTCTTACATATATTTTCTAATATACTCTTCTATGATATCCAAATTGATCACCTCACAGCCTTTTTATAAAATATATCTTCTTTACCAAGTAATTATGAAGGCCTTTCTGCTATCTCTCTAAAAAACTTTTAAATTCAATCTTATTTTAAGCCTAAGGCTTTTCAAATAATTTCACTTAGTGTTAAATAATTCTAAATAAAAAATCCTATATAAATAAAATGATAGTTAAAACAATATAAATAAATAGTATTAAACAGCTAAGCTACAACAACCTATAAACCGAAAAAACTAATAATAATAATATTCAACAATTTTAGAAATTTGCATTTAGTAAAGTAAACAATGGGTCGACTGAAAACAGACGATGTTAGATCACCATAAGAATTTAGATTTTAAGTAGAACAATAAACTAGCTTAAGGAGATATACAACCAAATTCATGCGCTAAAGGAGACCTAAATTTTTTTAGTAACTTTCTTTTTCATGCACAGATAATTTCCAAAAAAATAATTTTATGTTCCTAGGTTTCCCTACTGAGATATTGAGAAGGCATCTACATTGAAGTACTGTCTAAACCAGCACCACAAAGAAATAGTTTATTTAACTCAAAATCACCGACCCGCAGTGATCTAGTGTGGTGATCAGTACTCTCACCTTAGCACTCAATAAGTAAACTTATAGAATCATATGTAAGTCAAGATTGATTTTCAACTATCCATACTCAAATAAAAACCTGTAATCTTATTGCCACCTTTCAAAGTAATAGTCTTGCGGTTGTGGAAACATGACCGCTAGCTACACAACGTAGAGCGTCGTCTTCCTTCCACAATAGGCTATTTGACTAAAAAAATCTAATAAGTAAAAAAAAGTACAAAGATAAAACGCAACAAAGGTGAAACGTATGGAAGTGGGGGCTAGCAACGTCACTTGTTAGTAAAAAGTGTACTTGTATGTGACGTCACACGAGATTTCAACTTACTATATCACCTTATTTTTTTATTAACGTGATCATCACTCCCCTGTCCTTATCACAATTATTATTATTCTTTTATTTACGTATTTTTTCTTTTATTACCGTGATAAAAGAAAAAATACGTTTCCAATATTTTTTGGAAATCTGTCTGACGGACTAATAAGATTTTTTTAGTCAAATACCCAAATGCGATAATATAACTTTAAAGGTAGTGATAAGCCTTCGAAAACCAACTAAAAAGATGTAACTACAACTGCATCAGACTCGCTGACCGTTACAAGGGTTATTTTTGCTCGACCACGCACATTCGACGTTCTCCTTCCAGACGGGCGCGTCGCCCTCGTACACCTCCTTCTTCCAGATGGGCACGCTGGCCTTGAGGCGCTCGATGCAGTACGACACGGCGTCGAGCGAGTCTCGCCGGTGCGGGCTGCTCACTGCGATCACCACTGAAGATTCTCTGCAAGGGACTATGCCTAACCTACAGACAGAAATGGTTTTTAACTGATTATTTTTATTTACTGGATAGTTGTGGTAGTCTCATCACTCGTGGTAACGTAATTGCAGACACGTAGCAATGTTATTTTTAAAGTCATATGGCACTATTTTCCTAGTCATTTTCGACCCCATAGACAAAGGTCGAAGATCTAGATCCTAAATAGTGGAATCTTGAATCGAAAACTTGCAATGAGCAAGCGTGGTAACCAAGCCCTTCTCTGTATAAGAGGATGATGCCCAGCAGCGGGACAGTCTAAACTTGCGGTATTAAGGAAAATCATACTATTTTACAATGGTGCTTCAGAACAGCTTTACGCGTCAGTCAGAATAATATCATTCCATTTTGTGGAGTTTATCAGAATAAAAAGAATACTTGTGATGAGTATATTGAATGTAACGTCGACTATGGTTTGTAATAATATATCATCCTTGTCATGGCATGATAAATCAGATTTTACTGATAATTATCAAGTACCAAAAGAACTACAATTTTCCTCTACATAGATAAGTATGTAGCGTCAGCAAATTATCCATTATTGTAACATCATCATACATAAGTGTATGGTCGGCATACGTCAACAAAGTATTTTCAATAATAATATCAACCAGTTCTTACAAAGAGAAACTAAGAATCAAGGTCATTTCGTACACAGTCTACCACCTAATTAAACTTAAGCCTTTATTCCCTTCACATAAAGTTCAAATTACAATAATCATTATAAGAGGATGTATGTAATTTTCTGCTGAATTGAATGCTATTACTGTCGGCCCTGGCTTCGTGTGATGGATACCTACTTTATATTTATTTTTGAGCTGTTTTCTGCGGGAAATCGGAAATGAAGTATCTAGTAACACCTAATATCACCACCTTACACCTAGTAAAAACAAGTGTATTTAAATAGGTTCATAATTAAGTAAAGTCATAGTAAGTAGGTACCTATTTATTTAAAAAATAGTGTGGGTTTGACATATGATCGATTTTTTGTTCAAGTACGATAAGAGGCAATTTGTTTTTTTTTTATTTACTTGCGGTAAATAGATTCGGTATATTATAAAAAGTCTTGTCCATGATTTGAATGTAGTGTGTCTATACATGACGGTTGTATATAGTAATACTAGGTTACTATTATATTAGGGGTACATTTAATTTAGAAATAGCATTACATTTAATTAGTAGCACCGGTTAGGGAAAAATAAAAGGATGTCGGCTGTCTTGGTATGGTTGGTATGGTCTTGGTATGTGATGAGGGATGAGAGTCATCTGACTAAGAGAGTGATGAGTATGAATGTTGATGGATGGAGAGGTAGGGGAAGGCCAAAGAAAAGATGGATGGATATAAGTAATGATATGAATGAAAAAGGAGTAAATGAGAGTGTGACGTCTGATAGAGGAGAATGGAAGAAAAAAAACATGTTGCCCCGACCCCAAGTAAAATGGGATAAGGACAGGAAGAAGATGATGACATTTAATTTAGAATTAATTTGTTACCTGATAAGAAATTCTGCCGCCATTCATATGAAGTTCGTGTTGCTTCTATTAACTACAATATAACAACAAATTTATACATTTTCAACACTTATTTAAACAATGTAACCTAACTTTGTCAATTTAGTCACATTAAAAACTACTTGGTTTATCATTAAATTATCATAACTAATCAATTAACAACGCCTTTGATTGTTGTGATTGTAGTTTATAAGTTGCACAATACATGATAATTATGTCTATTGAGGTGTTAATTAATTGACAGAACTTTAGTATCCAGATCAAAGTTCATGAATAATTTATATTGGGTAATTTATTTTTGAATAATTTGTACCAGTGTTAGTTTTCCATTGTGAGAGTACCAGAAAAGTCCACAAGAGATGCAGGAAACATCACTGTGTCGTGGCGAGTCGTGATGCAGCATAAACCAACCGTAACGCCCCACTGTCGATAAGACACGACCTAGAAATATGTCTCATACCATATTAGGTAAATGTATGAAAACCTCAACGCCCCAGTGCCTAGTGCACAAAATAACGCCCAGTGCCTAATCCACAAAAACACCCAGTGCCTAGGCCTAGTCCACAAAATAACACCCAGTGCCTTGTTAACAAAATGATATAGGCCAGAAGCGAGCAGTTCGTCACCGTGAGTTGGTTTTACAATAGACATCTGTGACAACGTTAATCTTCAACGTGTTCGAGCAACATTGGTGCAATGTGAACGTTTGCACCCACATGCCAAGCCGCTAATTATGTAAGTACTAAGGTTTAGTCTAACGCATACATAATAATGCGTATTATTCAAATGAGATGCTCGGCAGCAAATAGCTCTGTGATAGCCCAAGGCCAAGTAGATATTTACTGTGACTTAATAAATCTCAACATTGTGAAATATGATCAATAAATTTACTTATAACGCATTTAATACAGGATATTACAAATTGCTTAATTTGAGTTCAGGTTACGCGTTAAGTGATGATGCAAAGCACTTAATAATTGTTCAGTAATTTTATTGCTACAATTTATGTGTCAGTTACACGCCACTGAACAATAATAAACGTAGGGTCATTCGGGGTCACGATACGATAATTTAAACAAATAAATATACATAATTGAATGTTTTTGAATGATTGAGATCAGAAATTCACTTAAAACGAAAACAAAAAAACATGTTTACTAGTATGAAAAAGTTTATAAAGGCTTGTCCTTTTTTGGTTACGGTTAAACGGCTAAAGACTTCAACCCACGCCGAGGGCACAGCGTGAGGATATGTCGGATCCCCGCCGACTAAAAACACCCCGGGCCCTTACTATTGCCTAAGTTAATATCGCGGAATCGCTCGTCCTTACTCTCTGGCAAATAAAGGTTTATCTTACAGGCCCACTATCATCCACTAAGGTAACATTATTGCAGTTCTGGAAACGTGACAGCACGCTACACGGCATCTGTCACGCACAGCAATACTTAAAGACACTAGCGTGTTTCGAGCTGTGTCGTCGTGCAACGTCCACCTGACGTCGACGCCGCGGCGACGCGACGCCAGCGCTGGTCGCCTGACGAACGCCGAGCGTGCGCGGCGCTGGCTACGCGTCGCCGCGGTGTCAGTTCAACGTTTTTTGTGAACAACAACGGCGACGCAAAGCCAGCGCCGCGGCGTCGACGTCAGGTGGACGCTGGAACAACGACGACGCTCGAAAGATGCTAGTGTGGGGGGTCTCTTAAAGAGGCGACGCGACGGTAGCCGCTCTAATCGTCCCGAGCCCTACAGAGCATAAAAATATTTCATTAATATAAGGTCCATTCAGGTCATTAACCTCTGGTACAATATTTTCCATCGACAATGGAACATTCGAGAATATGCAATAAGAATGTTAAGTGAATAAATAATATAATTATTGATAAATCGATATAACCTCGGTCGGGAAGATAACATATTGATTGGTAACTACTTAACTGGTAATTATAACGTCGTTCTTTTTATTTGGGTAAACAGCTGATTTGGTTGTTTTAAAATTAAATGATAATTACAACAATCCTTTTTTTTGTTTCGATGCTATTTAAAAAAGTAAAGAGAGAGTTTATAAAGAATATTCTATCTATCTATCTATCTATCTATTTTTATTTACATTTGGTACGCCCAGTAGTTAATACACGAAACGCAGTGTCATAGGCTATAAATAATAACATTGTAACGCTATGTACTGGATTTTTTATTAATTTCAGAAGACCTACCACCATATGATATAATAAAACTATTGCGGTAGAAGCGATTTCGTTCAAAGGCTTTGTTTAATGCTGTAATGTTTAATATAAAAGTGTTGTAGCGCACTACACGAGACAGAGCAGCCGGCGTATCTTTACTAGAACTGTAACTGGCAGTAGACCCTAGACATAACGACCAATGAATTTAAAAGTTCGATTCTTTTTTGTTTGTGTAAGTCTAAAATGGACGGCGCCGCCGAGGCCGGCCCAGAAAGCGGTGGCGGGATGAACTCAACGTACACCGCCAGAACTGGTTCGAAGCGGCGCAAGACAGAGAATCGTGAAAGGACTTGGGGGAGGCCTTTGCCCAGCAGTGGGACACTATAGGCTACCTCTGAAACTACCAGTCGTCTTTGTAATAACCTCCCTGTACCTAAAAGTCTTATTCTTAGAGAAGGTTACAAGCATACTATGATCCGATCGTCTAGGAGCGGAAGCTGCATTTTAATTACATTATTATTAATAGATCCTTGTCCGTATATTGTTTACTTATTTAATTAAATGCAAATATATTTGTAAACGTGAGAACCAAAGTGACTATTGTGATGCATATAAATTCTTACATAGTTGGTATGGTATAGTATATATTTAATCTTTAATTTCTTTTAAAGCTTTACAAAGTTTGTGTAAAGTTATAAATCTAGTTGCTTAAGGTAAAAAATATTACTCCTAAATCCTAGTATTGTAATAGCTCAATAGTAATCTATTGAGCATAAATCTAAGAAGAATCTTAAGAATCTAAATTTTCATTTTACGCTAATTATTGAAAATAGAAATAATTATCATCCTTTATTGCAATATGTAGACAAAACCTATTGTAACTTCCAAGTAAACCTAGATATTTTTGTTCGAATAAATTTGAGACCTATTACAATACCATTAAGGTTAATTTTTCCATTTCTTGGACTTAAACGCATCTGTTTTACCATACTATCATGGTTTAATTAAAATAATGACAACAATATAAATTCAACTTGATGATCCTCTTCAAGCAAATATAAATCCTATAACAATAGCAATAGAAACAATTTTCTCATTTTCTAAATTCGCAAACATCTCAATTACTTTTAAATTAAAATAATTATTAGTCGTATGCCCCTAACACGTGATGTCTTCATACAAAACAATAAATACCAATATTATTGTACTGTCATCCGACAAACGTGACTGTATCAGACTGTTTTAACAAGCCTTTATTGACAAAATTTGAAACGAAATCAATTTTAAAACATGTGAATAAAATGCTTGTCATGGTCTGTATCCTACTAATATTATAAACGCGAATGTTTGTAAGTATGAATGGAGGTTTGATACTTTTTCACGCTCAAACGACTGGAGGGATGTCGATAAAATTTGGTTTGGTGTCAGTTGACACCTTGGATTAACACAGGCTTTTTAACCAATCGTTTTTGTAGCTATAACAGACATTTGCGCGGGGGAAGTCGCGAGAAAAAGCTAGTGTTATTTGTAAATTCCAAAGCATGTTTTTTGCGAAGTGTCTGACCTTTCAAAAATGCTGACTTTTCCTGTTCGCATTGAGATCAAAGTCTAAAGTCTATCTAAAAACTGCCTGTCATGCTGTTATTGTAGGTAGACATGTTGTAACCTGTTCTATGCGATAATTTATATTTATTATTTACGTTTCAGTATTTAAACGGTAAACAGCAAACACCAAAATGGGAAATGAAATACAATCCTGATCTTTAAAAAGGTGTTCAAGCTTCAGTTATCCATGTACTATGTATAAATAAATATAAATTAAATACCTAGCGTATGATCTCAATCGCGAGGCAATTACATTATAATCCCACTATGTTAGATGCGCTAAATAAATACAGTTGTAATTTTCGAAAGTTACACCCAACGACCTAGTGAAGCAGTCAAAACTTTTATTTTTTTCCGTGGTGAAACGCTCATGACTTCAACCCACGCCGAGGGCACGGCGTGGGGATATGTCGGACTCTCACCGACTAAAAACACCCCGGGCCCCTTCTACTACCTAAGCCAGCGTGACGGGATCGCTTGCGCATGCACTGCGTATGCAGTCAAAACCTGTTCATCTGTAAGAACGTTTAATGAAGACAAACCTGTGATATATCGCTATGCTGTGTATGGCGGCCCACTTGGTGCGCACCTCCTCGCAGATGGCCTTCATGGACTTGAGCGCCATCGGCTCGTATGCCTCGTACTCCAGCCTCACCACCTGCACGCAAATTATAATATCAATAAATCAGCGACAAAAACTGATAACATAGTAGATAGATAGATACAATATTCATAAATAAGAGTCTTAATTTGTATGCAGCTATACTCCATTTGTTCAGGTAAATAACTAAATGTAAACATTCTTGGCGTTACTTTTTATTTAGGTTTTAGGTTTTGCCTGCAGTTTTGCCCGCGTGAATGTTGATTGTTGTATGAGCGTCCACCTTAAATTGGTTATTTGGCTAAAAAAAAAAACAATTAGTCCGTGAGATAGATTTCCAAAAAATATTGGATACGTATTTTTTCGTTTATCGCGTTAACAAAAAAATAAGGTGATACCGTAAGTTGAAATGTCGTGTGACGTCACATACAAGTACACTTTTTACTGGCAAGTGACGTTGGTAGCCCCCACTTCCACAGTTTTCACCACCTTTGTTGCGTTTTATCTTTGTAATTTTTATTGATTTAATGAAATAAAAAATGTACCTGACGGACTAATTAGATTTTTTTAGTCAAATAGCCTATTGTGCTGTGGTTCGATACACGCATTAGACACACATTATTATTAAATGACGATGACGAGACGTAAATATTCACATGGAAGGTTTGTGTGAACAACAAATATTTACTATTACTTTGGTAGTCGTTTGGATTTGAGGTGACTGTCTTGCTTATAAAACATAATCTCAAAGAGGTCACGTTTTACATCTTGCGGTTTGTGGAGACTTAAGATAAAGGAATAATTATTTATATTCAAGGCACATGGCTTACTGAACCTAGACAACTTTCTAGAAAGAGAAATCTGTCATTATTATTTACTTAAAAAAAGATAAAGATGGTAAAGATCGAGCGGAAAAGACGCGTCGGAAGCAGAATGATATCCTGGCTTCGTATCAGACAGTGAGCTGGTAACTCTTTGGTCTCGCCAGAGACAGAGAGCGGTACAGAGCTGACAGACAACCTCCAGTACCGAACGACTTGGCACCCTCGGACCGTGGGGCCCGAGTGCCAAGACGCTTTTCAAAGATTTAGCAAAGCGACTTGTTGACACTTCTCGTGACTCAAAGGCTGGTGTTTACCTCGCACAGAGGATAAGCATTGCCATCGGCAATAATGCGGACAAATTTTATGATGCAATTTTTTAAGCTTTTGTGAATATAATATCTAAGTTTTATTAAACTTATTTATCGTACTTTACGTAGAGTTAAGATTGTAAATATTGTAAATCTGTTAATTTCAACAAACACCCCAGAAGAAGAAGAAATGTAACAAAAAAGGTCGGAGGTCGTTGCCAAACACTATGGTCTATACTTGACAACAGAGTTCAGCTTGACAGCTTATCGAGTTGATCATGACGCAACGAGTACATGATTTACGCAAACTACGTAGGTTCTTAGATTGCGTCGCCCGCGCTGAGAAGGTTAACGTCACAGTAACAAGGCAGTTATCTTACTGCGACATACTACACGACAGCTAAGTTTGTGAATTAAGATTTTTTATATATTGGATTGAAAGATGACGTCAGTAAGAGCGTGTGGAAGAAGAAAACATTCTGCGTCGACCCCAAACAATAATTGGGATAAGGGCAGGGGAATGATGATGATGATTCGACAGAGTATTGTATATCCTGTAAAAATCAAGATCAACTTTATGACATGTTTGTCTTTATTATGATAGGCGTAGTTTGGAATGTAGCAAAATACTTATTTAATTGATCGGTATATGTGTAGATTTATCTACTTTAAGTGCCACTTTCAATTAATGAAGGTTGGCTACCAGCTGTTGTACTCGTAATCTATTTCTATCCTTTGCAATTATTATTAAGAAACTTTTTAACCGACCGCGTCAGATAAAAAGGGTCGGGTAATGTTTTGGCATCTATAAGCGACCTTCGCGCCGGGGAAGTCGTAGGCAACAGTTAGTTTAAAATGAATGCATTATAAACTTGCAACACTTGAATGCCGAACTTAATCCTATAGGTAACTTTAAGAGTTTCCAACAACGAAAAAAAAACAAGTGTTTCAAAACAAGTGAAGCTGTTGTCAACCATGTGTTTTGATTCCATATGTTTATATGTATATTTTTTAATCATCATGTGAAATTGTAAAGTCACGTTCAACTATAAATAAATAAAAAGTATTTTGAAACACAAATTAAGTTTATGACGCGATATTTACACAAGTGATATTAAAATTATTCTAGAATTTTAACTTTTTGAGGTATATTATTTTGTTTTTTTTAGTTTCGACGAGGCATAAACAACAATGACTTGCCTAAAAAGGTTCACAGAAGCTGTTTCCTTCGCATTTGTCGGCAAATAAATACCTTACGAGTGTAAACAGAACCCATTCATGTCAATAAAAACCACTTTCTCCAAAAAATAATAATACTTTATCCTTCAATCTACCTATAGCAACAAATGTTAATCAGCTGACAACTATTGTATGAGACGCCCAACTGACTTGACTGTAAGGATAGTCGAGTGGTGTAGCTCACCACGCCAATTACCACTGCCTGTATCGTAGGTTCGATTCCCTGGTAGGTCAAGAATTTGTGCGATCCACAAATGCTCGTTCTGATTCTGTGTGTTTTAGTGTACTTGAATTGAATGTCTGTGAAACAAGAATTAAAATCTTGTTGCGGGTGTAGTTTTTTATATAACTTAATAGTTCACTGGGTTTCCTTGTCATTTTTTTTTATTTTATGCACTGGAGCGTTATTTAATATGTATTACAGGGCTTCCTCAAAACTTGTTAAACCCCTTACATTTCAACAATGACGAATACTTTAAGAAAGCGTTATTAATTGCACGAGTTGCATTTTAAGTACACAGGTAGGTACTCCGAGGAGTGATTATACTTCGATATCTGTCGTAGTGAAACTATACAAATTTATCTACATTATGTTTAAAAAGTTATTTCACCCTCCCCTTAAAGAGATAGGTAACCTCTTCCGCTAGAAAGCTACTACTATCAGAGCTGTTATCATCATGCATTTAGACTGACCGCACATTGGAGTCAAGATTGTTTTAAGACAGACTATTGCTATACAAAACATATGAAGGTGCGCATACTTCAAACAAAACGTTTGTCGGCTACCCTTTTTTATTTATGCGGGCGCGCACATCAACGACAAAACAGTCTAGTCAACGCAGGTATAAGGCAGACTTGCTTATGTGAGGAAAGTCTGTCTTAAAACAGTCGTGACTTCAATGTGCGGTCAGCCTTAATGGACAGATAATGAGTAAAAAATAACACTCATACACTCTTATCTGTCATAAGGTTTAAAAGTGCAGAGTAAATATTGATTACGAGTTGCATTTGTTTATAAAAATATTGCCCCCTCTCTGTCGGGTAGAACAAGTTCTCGCCTCGTTGTAAATTAACTTGAGGACTAACACTACATATTATACTACCGACCTACCCCAGCTTCGCACGGGTGAAATATTAATGTATTATACACGATTAATTATAACATCTTATGGTTCTATCGTTTGTAGTTTAGGCAGCGTACGCAAAATAAGTAACTTCTTTGGTTGATTTTTTTAAGTTTGTGTCCGAAAAATCCAAATATCTTACGGAACCCTATTTTTTTTCCTAAATAAAATATAGTCTACGTTACTCGTGGATAATGTAGCTTTCGAATGGTGAAAGAATTTTTAAAATCGGTCGAGTAGTTTTTGAGCCTATTCATTACAACCAAACAAACAAACAAACAAAGTTTTCCTCTCTATAATATTATAGTGTAGAAAACTAAGTCCTCCACCGTATCTACCTGTCTATTCGCGATAAACTCAATAACTACTACACCAATTTTCATGCTGTTTTCATCATAGCACACGAGGAAGGTTTTAGTATATGTGTTTTTGTATATTAAGTTTTTGTATATGTTGACTAAAATATAACGATAGTTGTTGAAAAATTATAACAATTGCGTTCGATCAGAAGACATTCCAGCAGGCAAAGTCGCAGGCAACACCTAGTTTCTTATAAAGTAACAAAGAAGAATGAACTTTATACATTTTACCTTTTTCTGAAGTGCGACTTAATTAAGTAAAATATTTCAAGTAATTAAAGAAATCAAACTCTTTATAGACTAAAAGCCAGACATTACAGCCTAAATAAAGTACAGACAGCTGCAGAATTATAAATACGAAAAATTCATTTTAGTGCGACATTAAACTACATAAATAATTTTCATTTACTTTTAGAAGATAACATAGTGCATTTTATGTATTTAGCTTAGTCACGATTCTGCAATATTTTTGTTTCTTTTTAGGGTTCCGTACCCAAAGGATAAAACGGAACCCTATTACTAAGACTCCGCTGTCTGTCTGTCCCCAGGCTGTATCTCATAAGCCATGATAGCTAGAAAGCTGAAATTTTCACAAACGATGTATTTCCGTTGCCGCTACAACAACAAAAAATTAAAAAAAAATGTTTAGGGGGGTCCAAATACAATGAACGTGGTTTTCCGTATTTTTTTTGCTCAATATTAAAAACGGTAACAGGTAGACGCTTCAAACTTTCGCTGGATAGTACCTACCTACGGAACCCTGCGTGCGCAAGTCTGACTCGTACTTGGCCGGCTTTTTTTTAACGCTATATGTATAGTCTCAAGTTAAACATACTAAGTAGCTTCTGTTTTGACTACTAGACAACTGATGCACATACATACATATATATTTCTAAATACATACAAATTACACCCAGAGAATAAAACAAAAAATCGTGCTCATCACACAAACATTTGTCCTGGGTACAAGGGATCCCCACGACCTGCGGTATAGCAGTCAGGATCACTAACCACTAGACCAACAGGCCAGTACTTTTTAACTTTATATTGAAATCTCTTATCGGTCTACTCGGCAGTGACGTCACCTTATCTTTGCATTGACATACTAATTAGTAATTACATTTACGGTTTACTTATCGTGCTTTGGTAAAACTCGTTTCCGACTGTCGTTATTTTTTATAGTAATTAATTTTACTGTCAAATTGAAATACCTGTTGTTTGTAACTAGCATTCGGGATATAATAGTGTTAAATTACGGATAGTAGTTTAGCAGTACTAAGTTAGGTGAATTAGTAATAATTAGCTAAATTATTAATAGAAAACATTGTTTTTATTACAATTAATTAAAGCACATACATTTAGACTTTTTTAAGTAATACATCAAACAGGTATTTATTTTTGTTATTTTAATAATTGATTTATTAATTGGGTATAAATAGTTGTATATACTTCTGCATGACATGACATGCAATTGTAAATAAGTAAATAGTTTCTAATGAAGAAATAATGATATTAGCGGAATTTTGAAACAACTATTCCATGGTAAAAACCTTTATAAATATTCTCTTGTGAGTATGGATAGATGATTGAACTCTTTTAGGATTGTGGACTGGACTCTTTTACGATTAAACGGGTAAACTAATTTCGGTAAAATTTGGTATGGAATTAGTTGACACCTTGAATTTATACATAGGCTACTTTTTACCCGACTGCAAAAGAAGGTTAATATTTTGCGGCTATGACCGACAGCGACGCGGGCGAACCCGCGGGAAAAAAATAGTCATCATATAAAACTTCTAACAAACCTTTTTCCCTTGAAAGCTGTCTCTCGTAGTCCCGATGAACAGTGAGATGGCTCCACAGCTGTCATCCGTCACCAGGTCTGTGATCTCGTCTACCAGCAGCTTGTCCACCGTCAGCTTAAGATGATCCATTATGATATTACACGATTGTATGTAGAGATTGCACTTGTATTATATGTATGATAAACTATCAGTCAAGTAATGGTGTGATGAAATTCATAAATACTGCTGTTTATATAAATTTTCTAGAAGTTCCCGTCTTTTAAGTTACCCTCCACTTAGAGGAGGGATGACGGCAATGCTATCACGCTCCTTGATTTCTATATCCACGTCTTCGTCACAAACCTCCTCGTTTTTAGCCAACAATATATTATTCTTAATAGTTTCCAAATTATAATTTTCACTGATTACGTTAAGTAGTTTCTTGTAACTGATTTTTGTTGGAAGACGAATTGTAGACTCCTTCGTTCCCGCTAATTCTTTGGAGCGCGCGAAAAATAATAGTTTCACGGAAACGTCATGGGTAATTTCCATATTTCAGTCTGTAACAAGTACAAATAAATTAATTATTGTCATTTGATAAAATTTTAGCATGTCACACAAAACACCGGGACTAGATGTACTATGGTTTTATTTTGGTAAGATGATAAAATATATAGTTAAGTTATCATAGATAACGAAAATAATCTGCCAGGTGTTAACATACTGCTATTAAAGTTGACTGTTGCTATGCGGACACAACACATTTTGATTTATATTATTTCACACAAGAACTAGTTAAAACATATTAACTCAACCATTAAAAAAGGAGGTTCTAGAAAAGAGTTACTAATTGAAGACAGGCTCTGTCATGATACACTGTGTTTCAATTCATGGTTTATTTAAAAATGGGTTCAATTTCATTAACACATGGAACTGAAATAAAATTTGAATGTCACTATAGTCAATATTAACCATATATCAAGTTCAAACAATGAAACAATTTTATATACTCCACCACTTGTGTACACATTGAAGTTAATTTTCCTACAATTTTAAATGGCAGAGCACTCACACTAATTACTTTATTAAAATTAAGTTATTATCACTTGGAACACGACCACAGAGCCAGTACTTTCTAATTGAAACTTGCTGGCCTCTTTCGCCTTATTATATATTATATTATATTTTATTAAAAAAAAAAAAGGAACAGGCTTCAACAACAGTCTCACAATATTTAAATTTAGAACAGGGTTAAGATTAAAATAAATTACTTTTTGCGCCAAAGAATCACGCGTAACGTTATCTACACAGAACTGTGAGTACGTGTGCTTCATAACACACTCGCACATGCACTGAGTAGCCAACACAATAATGACATAATGATTAGGTGCTAGGCACTTTATAGTCCGCTACAGGTTTACAAGTCTCGATTCACCGAATTCACTGAACCGTATCGAATACATCTTAATACATATATTATTTTGCTTCTAGTGATCCGTTACTTTTCAGATTTATGTTGGTATGCCGCAAGTTCGCCTCATAAGACAAGAAAAAATATTTTACAAGTTTAAAAATTACAGTCAAGAGGTTACTTCTCTTGACCTTGACATTAAGAAGAAAATTATTGTATACACTACAAAATAGATTACTACGACAGCGTATCTTACTTACAAATACATTTTTAGCACGAAATTAGCAGTAAAATAAAACTAATCAATACGTATTTACAACAACAAAAACACAGTTTCAGGCCGTCGAACTGACGGTGACAGTTACACTATAAAGTTTAAAGAGAACGTCTCATTTACAATTTAAATTAATGTAGCATGGGTCTCAAAGTCAAATTATCTAATATCATGTGTTTTAAAATTATATTCAATACGATTTATTTTTTCCAACATCTTTTATTAAGGAACCACCTTTGCACGATATAATTGTATCAGGCTTCGTAAACAGTCACGTTTAAGTTTGACATCAAGTAAGGAGGTAGATACACGTATGATTTTTTTGCTCCGTATATAATACGGAGCAACCATACTATTATAATTATAGTAACAGTTATTTTAATAACGAGACTTCATAAACTGTCTGTAAACTAATTTGTAATAGTTATTTATATACTATTAGCAATATATACCATAGCACATTTATGCCAAAAGGCTATTTCTTATCTTCTTACATTCCATTTTTCATTTTATTCTGATCCGCATAACAATGTTATGGAATATGAACCGGCATTTAGAGTGGTATTACACTTATCAAATATCTTGGTCCAATGTATATTTGATAAAAAAAAAATGGACAACTTCATCAAATGTAATGACTACACCGACTTTTGATCAAATATTAATGACATGAAATTAAATATGGCGGCAAACAAAATAGGTATCGTGGACGATTTCAATGACTAATGAGTCGTTTATATGCAAAAAAGGGTTAATATGAATGTTTATCCGCGACTTTTAAGAAAATTATGTATTATTCTTTATCTTGAATGCCATTTTCTCTTCGCCTTTGGATCCGTGGCTTCACCCAAGTCCTTTTCTGTTTTGATTTTTTCTTTTTTTAAAACAACATTAGGATAATAGCACCACTTAAAGACGCAATAGCAGAACATAAAGATGCTCCATGTTCCTCCATTTTCTTAAAACTACGCAAAATATTGGACACAGATATTGGACAAGTGTAATGAGCATCCTTCGAAGAAAATTGATCAAATATTGAACAACATAATTGGACAAAGATATTGGATAAGTGTAATACCACGCTTACATCTATTAACCAAGTTAAAATTGTATTGTTTGTAACTTTATTGGAATTACTTTTAAATTTATTAATTTTTTTGAGCTTTCCTCTTACTTCAGCTGTTCACAGATTAAAATTTTAAAGGACATTGATTATCGCTAAACCGGTTTTGTGGAAGATTGTTTTAAATTAATATTGTATTTCTTTTATAATAATAAATAATAAATAAAATAAAATAATAAATCTGTTATTTTGGAATATCGTAACCGTGAAAAGTAACGTACGATCGTGTGTTCACCCCTGATACTAAACTGACATTTCAAATTATAAAAAAGTTACTGGACTTCAATTATTTCAAACAGTCTCGGAGCGGGCGGTGTATTTGTGTTTGGTTGGGTTCAACAGATCTGCATCGCATATTGGCAAGATTCCCTCGGGCGCGCGCGTTACATAAAATGAACGTCGTCTTTCGTGCAGCACAAAAAGGATAAAAATAGATTTTCAGAGTGAGTTGCGTGTTCACATCACCGACATTTTTGTTTTTAAACGACGTACATACGCGCGTCGCTGCTTATACTACGTATTAGAAATCTAAGTGAAACTATCTGAAATCGGTTAACTGTAAACATTGGACTGATTTTTTCTTTGTTTCTGACTCCAGATTAATGCGTCGAGGATTGAGTATCGAGTGCGGGCACCATACTGAATGAATCTTCGTGGAGTGTGTGCCGAGTGAAAATCCAAGTGTTTCGCTAAGTGGACTCAAAAGATGGCTCACCACGTGGAGCCGATGGATGTTGACAGTGACTTTGATAACAAAGAGAACAGTTTACATCACAACAATGTGCTGCCCTTCACAGAGAAGGGCTACGAAGAGTTGGACGTGTCGGAGCTTAACATGAAACTCAGGTACTCCACAACTCCTGCTTCTTCACCTATGACCAAAAGCTGCACTGCTGACTGTCTTGATAACAACACAAACAAACCTCGAGAGCTAAGTGGTGGATCCATACATGTAACAGTGAGTGAAAACAATAACTTAACTCGTTCCCTGAATTCCACAATGACAAAAAATGACAGTGTAATAAAATCTCTTAAAACATTACCACTCCAAGGGATTTCAACTGAAAAAATTGTAGAGAACAGTCGGAGTTTATTGTCCCTGCGACCCGAGAATGCCACCATCACACAAGATATTACTGTAACAGTTAGTGGGACAAGTGACTTTGATGAAAATATGTCTCTGCCGAGCTCATCATCATCTGCAGTCCACACTCCGGAAGCAACAACACCAACTAAAGATGTGCCTAAGAGTGATGGTTCTCCCATCATGCGGGGCCTTAAAACTGTTCTCAACATGTTCAGATCCTCACAGAGCCCTATACCACCTACTGAGAGTGATGATGTTATCAAGCCTGACTTACTCAGCCCTGTGGAAGTATCTACAAATTTGAATGATAGTCAATCACAAGCCATGCTGGCATCAACACCATTAGCTGCTCATCGGAAAAAGGAAGCAAGTCCTACAAAGAGGAACAGCCCAAATAGAGACAGCATAGTGTTTAGTGATGACCTTGAAACAGAACTGCAGTGGAAAGATGAAACAACCATTCTGTTCAGTCGAGAAAGGATTCCAATACACAAATTACTTTATCCACAACCTCAAGTGAAGAAGCATATAGAGGAAGTATTGAATACAGAGGTACAAGTTGACATGGATTCCACGACTGAATATATGGATATCTCTTACAATGACTCTATTAGAGATAGGACAATGACTGACACACAAGCAAACAAAACTGACTGCACTATCGCTGGTGATTCTGACAGCGAGTTTGTTGACTGCGAGACAACATTTAACAAGAACTCATCAGTGATGCCTGAAGACAAGGATGCAGATAAAACACCTACAATTAATGACCCAGAGCTAATTACAACACCAGAAGTAACCAAACCAAGTACCAATGTAAGTGCTACTAGACTTAAGCCAATTATATTGAACACTACTCAAGATATATTAGATGCAACACTTTCCATAACACCTGAAGATTTAATTTCACAAACTTTGAATAACACTGCTCATGGTGGCCAACTTGAAACTACTAATACTGATCTCAACCTCACTGATGTATTGGCTACTGAAATAGTTAAAGCAACTGTTGATAAAATAGAATCTGCTAAAAGTAATGAATCTCTATATACTGAAAATGTGAAAACTAAGGAGCTTGATGTAACATCACAAGCAAATGAGTCTGTGAAAGCAAGTATTCTGAATCAAACAGTAGATATTATTTCTCCATCAGAGCAAACAGTAATCCAAGAAAACCCTGATGTCACTCAGACATCAGAGAATATTCCAGTTGAGGCAGAAATCTCAGCCCAAATTCTTGATTCTATGACTATAAAAGATGAGACTCTCACACCAATCTCTGTGATTGATCCTGTAGAGCAGGAAGCTCAAAAAACTGAAATAAAAAAAACGGTTGAAAACACTACACATGCTACTGAAAATATAGAAACTACGAATTCTAGTCCTGCACCCTTAAATGAAGCCATAACAAAGCCATTACCTATTGAAGATATTAAAACCAGTCTCACAGAAACACTAATGACTGATTTACCTGTTGACATTCCATTACCTGACGAAGATGACATTGACAATAATGTGCCTGATAGTGCTGCAGTTGAAGTTCCTACTCCGTCCTGTTTGCCACTTGATCTTGTGGATGACATTCAATTTGAAACTGAATCTTCTGAGATAGTACATAAAGGTCCCATTGAAGAAGTGAAATTGGCAAAACATGTTAATAATCCTGTTAAAGATTTGTCACCTGCAGTGGTTTTGCCTAAAACACCTTTACAAGTTCTAGATGACAAACATAATGAATTAGAGTGTGTTCAATCTGGAGCGGACTTAATTAAAGAAGTTAAACAATCAGATGTAACCAATGACAAACCAATTTCTGATGAACCACAAAACAAAGACTTAGATGAGTTACCGGAGGTTCTTCCTTCTTTGAATACTCTTGTCGACAAAGAGCAAGGTGATGTCCAAAAAGCTGTTGAAGCATTTAATGTGACAAATAATGTTACAGACTCCAACAATTGTATTGCTACACCCAATGAACTAAATTTTAATGAAAATCATGATGTCATACCTATGGATAGAAATGAAAGTATTGTGGAATTGAAACCATTACCTGATATTATTAATCAAACTATGTCTAATACTGAAAACGTTGATGAAATTCCTTTCCATGAAGTTGCACAAGTGGTAGATGCTTTGCCAGTACCAAGGGGTATTGAACAGCAACCGTCTGAAGTACCATATCCTGAGATTGTGTCAGATGTTGCTAGCAAAGATGTACCAGAACTGATCTCGGATGTTGTGACTGCACCGATAAGTGAAATAGCCAACGTGACCGCAGACATCTCTCCTACTGAGGTGCCTTCAGAAGCATCGAATGAAGAAACTGTTTTGCCTATTTCTAAAACTCATTCTATTGATACGAGGGCTGTTTTACAAAATGTTCCTACAGAAATGCAGAGAAACCAAACCGAAGTTGTTGAAATCGAAACTAAAACGGTACCGTCAGAAATTAATGAATTGAGCGAAAAAGATGATGTCAAAGCTACAGAGGAAGAAATAATACTTTCAGAAAATGACAGTCCATTTGTGTCAGTGATTGCTGAAAATGTTTCTGAAGCAAAACCTGTCGATACAGTTGAAATCAAAAAGTTTGAAGATGAATTTATAAGCAAAGCGAAGGCACGTACTCCACCTCCATCTCCTCCGATCGCTTCTAAAGGATACAACTTTAATTTCGATGAAATTGATGATCCATTTGCTACAAAAACTAACATAAGAATGTCTCCGCCGCTAGACACACCTGTAAAAGCAGAAAATGCAAAAAGAACCTCAAAAAGTGTCGAAAAGCCTTCTCCTAAAAAAGAAGTAAGCAACAGAAGAAAGTCTCAACCTGAAAGGAAAAGGCCTGTTGCTCACAAAAGAAAGTTTAACTCGACGCTTGATAGCACAGTTCCTGAAAATACAACTGAAAAAACTCCTGAAAAATTTGCTTCTGGTGATGTTATCCTCGAACCACCAACGAATGTTCCTTTAGATACCAAAAATGTCACTATCGATGAAGACAAAATAATTCTAGAGAACACGCAAAATGTCACTGAAGAAATATTGCAGTCTGACTTGACAGTTCAACAAGAAGATAAAATCGAATTGGTACCTGCTGTAGAAGCTGTAAAAAGCTCTGAATCGGACACGACTCTGTTTAAGGAGTTGAAAACGACTTCATCATCAGAACAGTCGGCATACTACTCAGCAGGTACTTCGTCCAGTGAGAGTATCCACACCAGGAACGTCTTCAACTTGCCCGAAATTGATGACCTTAACTTTAATCCTTTTGCGACAAAATCTAAAATGCGTCAGTCCCCACCGCCCGGTTCCGAAGGAGAAAATTCTTGTGAAATGAATAAAGATATAACAAATTTTTCGAAACCCTGTATAGAAGAAAAAAGTAATGAAACTAACTTAGACACAACCCACACTGTCTTAACAAATGATAAAATAGAAACAGAACAAATCGAGAAAGAAAGTTTTGAAAATTTAAGTAATACCACTGCTTCATCAAAGTCTGCTGAAGATAAAAATGCTACAACAAGAGATATTAATACAGAAGATGAAGACACTATTGAAGGTCCCTTCCTTGAATCAGAGGATCTGAACAGTGAAGCCAAATTGTCAGATTTTGAAGATGAAAATATTGACATGATGCAATTCCATGATCTACCGGCTCGCAAAAATGAAGAAAACGTAGACTCCGGTGAGCTTTTCATTGATGCCGAAGCTTTCGAGTTTCTTTTAAACCAAAATCAAAGTAACACAATAACCGACAGCGGTAAAGAGAGCTTGTTCTTAAAGTTTGACCCGTTGTTTGCTAAGCGAATGTCGTCGGTTGCATCTGATTCTGTTGTCGCGGCTTTAGGAAAACTGCAAAAGAAGCAAAGTACTCCTACTAAAGCTGCGGCACCGCCGCAAAAAGAAGTAGTCTCTCCTATCGCTGGACCGTCTAACATGAACGTTACTCAAGAATTAGACATGAACATGAGCGAAGATTTCAATGAAGACCTTAACATCACAGTGTCTAAACCAATGATGGTGGTGCCTCCCGCCGTCAACCCAGTAACACCTAGAAATAAAACCATTACGCCTAACAGATCAAACAGGCGTTCGTTCACATTCACCTCTCCTGCCATGGCTGTTATCGACAGACTATTGTCACTGAGCGGAAACAGTCCGCTGCACGAAACCCCAGTGCAAGTGAGCAGGGAGCAAACCGAAGCGGATATAGCCCTCGCGCAGCTTAGAGAACTATTAGCTGAAAAAGAAATTAATGTTTACACTCTCAGGAACGAAAGCAAAGAATTAAAAGAAAGATTAACTACATTAGAATCACACTTAAAAAGTTTGGAAGTGGAAAACAAAGAGAGATTGAAGAAGATAAATGAGTTGAACGATAGGCTCGCAGAGAAAACAAAAATGAATAAAAGCATGGCAGCGGTTGTAGAAGAATATGAAAGAACGATAGCAACATTAATCGCCGAAAAAGCGCAAACGGAGAAAAGGAACGCTGAGGAAAAAATAAAATTAATCAATGAGAGAGACGAACAAATTGCTCACTTAGCCAGCATGGAGGGGTCCTTCAATGACCTGCACAGCAAGTATGAGAAGAGCAAACACATCTTACTTAACTGCAAGGCAAACGAAGAAGCCTACATGAAATCCATCGCCAGTTTTGAGGAAAACCTGTCAAAAATGCAGAAAAATTACGAGTTGCTAAAACAGCACGCGACTTCTAAGCTGAATCACGCCAATCAGGAGTTAGAAAAGATGAGCAAGTTGCATGAGGTAGAGATATTGAAGCTTAACGCCATGATCAAGCGGAAGGAACTCCACATCGCGTCGCTAGAGGAGTCCCTCGCTCAAAAGACGAAAGCGAACGAGGAGCTGACGGCCATATTCGATGAGCTCATCAATAAGGTTGGCTGAACAAACTTCCCATGTGCTCTAAGTCTATATTATAAAGTCATATCTAGACACGGATTTCGAAACACTTTGAGAGAAATAGTATATTTTTTGCATGTTTAAACTGTTGTATTTATAGTCCCCAGATATTTATTTTGTATAAATTTACGAAAATATTTTTCGGAAAATATAAGTGTACGAAATGATATTTTTGTAGGTATATTTGTGGAAAACTGATCTAGAATTTGGTGTTTAGATTTAATTATGTAAATCGTTTGTTTAACGCGACGAGATGAGACTGTTTGTAGACTAGCATACTGACACTTACTACAGCTTTTATAATTATTACTATTGAATAAGGTTTGACATGCAAGATATTTTATTATATACCGATCTCTGAAAAAATCGACATTAGCTTAGTTTAGGTTCGGCCGTAACATTAAAATTAAAATAATGTGAAATAATAGATTCTCCGTGCACGGGTATTGTCAGTTATTTTTGTATAATGTAGAAATGAGTAATTATTATTAATAAAGTTGTCATTTTTATACAAGTGTTGTTTCTTATCTCCGTTGTAACGTTTTCTATTTGATTTAAACACTTTCTTATTTGGTCTGGTATTGGCAGACTATAAAATGATATTAATGTACGTTTTCTAGACGATTTACTGCGCTCAGTTGTAATAATAGCGTGGTTTGAGGCTAGATATACCTGTGCTTTGCTTGTTCTTATTTGATATTATTCTGATAAAATATAAATTTCTGCCTGCTCACTGTTAAGTTAACTTTGAATCTAACCTGCTAGTCTGTAAACAATATTTTAATATAATATTTTTGCATGTAAACGAGTTTCGGTTTTAGATTGTAACGGGAAAGTCAACTTCAATAATTATAAATATGTATGCGATTGATAGTTAATGATGATTAATTTTGAAATAATTATGCATTTATGCTCAATTTCAATCTGCAGCGAGATTCGGAACAATACCTACTTAGTTAAATATGTCGTCAGTTATCACGGCCGGGAGCCGTGATACTAATCAGTGGGCCAATCATGGCCGCTATTTTAATATTTCTCGTAGACCATAAAACTACCTACTCATGGATGTAAAACAACGCTATAAGGAAGCCGGATACACTTAACAGAACGGTCAATTTGTAGTTCTTTGGAGTTTGTAAGAATAAATTTCAGTTTTCAAGATAGCTTTAAACCAGTCTTTGACAAACACAGTATCGGTATGGGCCTAAAATCTTGTTTTTGTATAAATAACTTCGGGTTTAAGCCGGTCAAGGATAACTTAAGCCGCTATAAAAAGAAAGACATGCCCCACACTAGGTTGCACGTCTTATGGATGCATTTACACAAAAACTCACACGCTGTGAAGTTTTGGAAAAAAATACCTTTTATACCGTTCCGTATATCCTTTCGGGAACTATAGAAACTATTTCTCATCATTTTAATGTCTCATGCATTTCTATTTTCATTCTATGTATTCTTTAGTTATTAGGTTGTTAACATTAATAAAAATAACACGGATAATACCCAGACTGGCAAAATTAACACTCGTGTCCCCACACCCATGCCAGGAGCAAACAAGCCGAGGAAAGTTGAAACAAAGCCAAACAGGTCAACATTTGTTTATGTACGAGACACCTGGACTTTCTGGCACAATCATTTCTAGCCCTAAACTTTCCTTTAAGAATCTTTATGACGCTGCTAGTACGCCCCAAAGCCTGAAAAACGTTTTTTTAAGAGATCAGTGAAACTACAGTGCAATATTTCGTGGTTGTAAAATCACACCTCTTACATGTATCTCTACTATACCTCCTACTCTTGTTCTAATTATAAAGTTATCACCGTTTTGCTAATTTGTAGATCAGTGTTAGGTTGGATTTCTAATCTACTTAGCTACTTATATATACGGTACGCGAGTATTCTACTTTAATTATGTATGTATCATCACACTGCGCCACGATAGTGCCAATGGGAGAATAAAATTACCATTAAACTGCACGCGAGCGCTGCGACGGGCCCGCGCAGATGTATTCAAATATTGGCCCCTGCATACGTTGACAAATGTGTGAAATATGTATTTTATGTCGTACTAATCAGTACCAGGCCGTGCCACTACTATTTTGACAAAAAAATGCCATCCATGGGACTCCCGCCTTTCCTTAGCGAGTTTCCAAGCGAGGAGGTTCTGTGACGTTGCCATGGCGACCTGTGACAAACACTGCCAAACGTTTTTACTAAGTAGCGATCGTAGCGATCAAGGGGCCGCTAACGAGTATGCACGAGTGATGTATGACGAGACGGTGAACGTGGTTAACGCACAAGAGATAGATAGTCCCTCCAGTGACGAGGAAGTGGTTAAAGCAACGATGTCCAAGTTCAATCCCCCGGTGAGACACACGGCGCGGCACGACTTTGATTCCGATAGTGAAACAGATTCCGACGCCGACAAGTTTTTAGAAAATGGCTCCGGTGAAGATCAGGTAAACACTTTTGTTTTTGCTATACTTCAATGTGTATTTACTTAGCCTAATTTAAATAAAACGTACTTAAACAAACAAAAGTATTTGAACGAACAAAAATTTGTATTAATTTGTAAAAAATACTTTCGATCGATAAAAATGGGTTATGCAATTTGTTTACCTACGTATCTCATTCTCATCATTAGCATTCTTTAATAATTGCTACTTAAAATTTTAATTTAATCTTAGTGGGTCAACGAGTAATAAAATGATTGTTGAATTCTGCCAAATGGTTAGGATTTTTTTGGAGCCTGATGTAGTAGTATTTATTGATAACAGACTTTGTTATCATAAAGTTGAGTTGATGAGTTTAATTCTTTCTTGCCGCTTTGAGTATTGTCCAATGGTCTGTCTCATTAGTTTTTTTTTACGATAATAGTACAGTCAAGTAAGTATTTGTGTAATCATATCGATAATAGGATTCGTTTGGCATTTGACTACGCATCTTACATTTATTTTAGAAATAGGAAGTGTGGAAGTTTTCTGCCAATTTGTTTATAATACGCAACAATGTATGGATGTTCAAATGGATAATAATGTCGACTGCATTGTTTATTTATGGATTCTTTTCTTACCGCGTGTTATGACGTCGGTCGCTGCAAGCTTTTTTGTTAGGAAAGTGGGTTTGTGCCAAGTAATACTTAGTATAGCATAGTATAGTAGCAGCAAAAGAAAATTTCTAAATTACATATTTTGAAATTCAATAGATTTTGGACTAGTTTAGGTAGTAGTTTTTTTTACTCTATCAATGATAGTGAACTATGTTATTTGTTATTATGAGAATCAAAGACTAGAAAATATAAAGCTATAGTAAAAAAGTCAAGTTATTTATGAAGACACCAATTTATGCATTGTAGACTTGTAAGTTAATGATATCGTTAAAATAAGTGATTAACACTTCAATACTAGGTATATTTAACAAGATCAATTTACTGCTCTAGTTACGTTCCAATACTTTAGTTTTCACTTCTAGGAAGTTATTTGTACCGTAGACAAGCGTCATGCATTTATTTGCGCCATGGCATCCAAGGAATTCAGTTAGACAGCCCCGAGAATAGCGGCCATATTGCCGTGGTTTTATATCGCTCCGCCATAGTTCGCGTGGCGCCACCTGCTGGTCGCTCCTTTGTTTATACCTACTGTAAACATAGACAATTTTGGAATGGGGTTCAATGATCAGCGTTATAATTCCTGGTATAGTTAAAAATGGTTTAATGTTCCTTTGCGGAAGGAAAACCGTTTTAACGTCATAAATACATGGATGGCGGAACGTCAAAGACAGTAAAACAGATTTTATGTTTTGTAGTTATTTTAAATAGAAAATCCCATGAACTTACTGTTTTACGAAGGCTAGTTCTCTAAACGTTTTGTCAATCATGGTTGAGGTCAAATAGACTTTTACTAAAATGGCTTGATATGTTTAACACAGTATTTTGTGACCCAGTCTCCGGACAGGAAGTCTCAGGTGTCGGAGAAGCCGGCGGAGGTACCGAAGCCGAACCGAGCCGAGCTGATGAAGGAGAGCAGCAGCGGGAGAGCCAGGCCCGTGGTCAAGCGGGAGGACTCCTCCAACTCAGGTTAGTTCAACATTTTGATGCATATTCACCATTCCGCTATAATGGGACAATTCAGACTGGTCTCAAATATTTGTTTTGTGTTATTACTGGATAGATTCTACTTTACATTATTAAAAAAAAAAGCCATTCCCTGGATTTGAACCGGCAACGTTGATTTTGCCCAGGAATGTGGTTATGACACGGCTAGGCCTTAAGCCCATTCTTCTCGGTTGCTATAAACAAATTGCATCTTGACCTATTTACCATACCGTAGGTACAGGTTTGTTTTGATAGAAGATTCTGAAGTATTTCACTCTTGAGGCTCATATTTATAATTTCTCCAAACAATTCACAAAGCTTAATGGTAGTCTATTTCTGTCGAACAATTTCGTTTGTACTAGATCGTGGCGAAATCGTTTACACACACGGTTGGAACATTATCTGCAAAGCAATAATATTTATAGAAGCATTAAAATCTAAATGGGCCTAGCGAATAGGCACCTTCTATTATTTGCCTTCGGTTTTCCTCGGAACTTTATGTATTTGATTCAATTTCATCTGTCCAATCCTATTTTACAGTGCTGAAGATCGTATCTTAGTAGCGTTTTCCAAAACTATACTGGTGTCGATTACTTGTCTCAACGGCTTCAGTTGCATCGATTTGTACATGGATACGATGATATGTCGAAAGTGCCGTGTTGATCATTATGCTGTTTTTAGGACGAAATGTGACGAAATGTGTACTTTTCAATTTATAGCTTCTAGTTGTGCTATTTTGCCTCCTATCCGCATTGTGATGTTCATAAATAACCTAAACATTGTCAAACACTATTTGATACCACCTAGACAAAATTGTTACCTAGGTAAAGTTTTAACAATAGTTGTCGCTGTGTTATAGTGATTTTGCCTGAATATAATGAGAAATCCTTCACTCCTATATTAGGTATGCAAATAACAATACTGTAACAAATCAGTGCGGTTTGCGGTTTGTCAGAAACTGAGATGAACCTAACAATACGAGTTTATGCTCTACTTACCCAAATCCGAGCCCTTTGGATCCGGTTAGTTAAAGGTTTTTATACATATGTACCTACGTGTGTTCATACTCTGTGAATACAAGTGGGGACACTTGCTACTTATTAATTTTTTTCCCAAAATCTAGGCATTTTTATCCCGTTGTAGGACAGAATTGAACCTTGGTTCAATACTTCGTAATGTCTGTTTTCTATGACTACATATAAATTATCCATTTTAATTTTCTCTTCATCTTCGTTTTGAATGAGATCTGACAAGAGCAAAACAGGCAAATCAAAAAATATTCCGCTCTAAAATGGTTTATTTTGATAGGTTTCCAGATCTAAGCGTCTTTTTAAGGTCAGGTCAGAAGTCTATGTTTTGGTAGCTAGTAGTCTTGAAACACTTACCTAAGATTCTTACAAACATTTCAGATACCGACTCAGGGGACATGGAGCCGGAACGAATCGACCCTCTGCTAGGCAGCGGCCGTAAGCGAGGGGGCGGGGTGGTCATCCCCGCAGAGGGCGCTTACGACCCCAAGCACTTCCAGGACCTGAAGGTCTCTCCCGATATGGATAATATCTTCCAGTATATTATGAAGTAAGTACCAGAATTCCTTTGACCTGCCAACTTCACCAAGATTCGCATTAAATCCATATCCAAACATCGAATGTAGACTTAATCCTTCACGGAGCCTAGATCAAACCTAGCGAATTATTGACTATTAATTATTAGTTGTTAGTGTCCCACTGCAGGGCAAAGGCCTCCCTTCCCTCTTTCCATCTACCCCAATCTATGGCTAACTAGGGCCAGTTTTGAGATAATGAATCGAGCTTATCCCGCCATCTCCTCTTGGGTCTACCGCTGTCTCCTTCCGGTATTTGCCACCCAAAACACAACTTTCTTGACATTACTTTCTTTGAGTGAGATAATTGACTCGGTGTCAACGACGACGAGTGTCACCTGTACAAATACAACGATGATACGAATCGCTCACATGTTGGATGTGACAAGTCGACAGGCTCATTTAGCGAGAAATATCGCACGAGTGGCGGTTCCCGGCGGTTCACTTTTAATATCAGAGGTACACAGCTACACTGCTTATCACTCATGATATTTCCTACTTTGTCTAAATAAGCCTTTAGACAAATAAGTTATCGAAAATAATTATAGCTGCTTAAAGTTTGCAGACATGTCGTTTGGAAATGCAGATAGATTATTTATAAATGTTTTGTAGTGGATGCAAAAATCGTTTTTTGCGAGCTACTTAATTATGTCTAGCTACAATTTTGATTCTCATTCTGCATGAATAAAACCGTTACCTAATACTTTTTTTGCGACATCTTAAAGAATTTCAATGTACCGCTTACAATTACTCACATATAACGTACGCCTGTCATTTAAGGTCAATATTCTACTTAACAACTTCCGAGACATTCAATATCATATTGAAATACAATATTAATAAGCAGCTCATTAGAAAGTGTTCCATTAATTTAGTTACGTGAATAAAATTAGATTGAACTGGCCTCAATGATACCGCTACATCTTTGCTAGTTAACGACACTGGTCGTTCAAAAATAGTCCTAGTCTTGTTGCGTTAAGGTCGTTTTTAGGTCTTGTAGTCTATTTAGGATTACTGCAGTAAGTGCAAGGCTGGGCGTGGGTGTTCGCCCACGCCTGGCTTCGGTCTGGGATATGGGATAGCAGTGACCCGATTACGAACGGGACAGTTTCACGGCCTAGGTGTGATTTAAGTATCAGCTTCCAAGGTTGAGCACAAATAGAAGTAGTTCTACTGTTAATGGGACGTTTGTTTTTGTGTGTGTGAATGGTTAGTGTTATTTTTGATTGTAGTAGTCTTAGAATATGTTGAACTAATGTAGTGTATTGTGGTTTGGATCTTTATTTTGGCAAGGTGTTAGGGATATTTAAGTCTTTATTTAGTATCTTTGACCGCTCTGTTGGTCTAGTGGTTAGTGGCCCTGAAAGCTATACTGGTCGTGGGTTCGATTCCCACCCAGGACAAATGTTTGTGTGGTTTCTGAACCCCACCGTGAAAATCGCTCAGTAACTGACTCGCAGATATAATAAACGTCCCTGTGATTACAGTCGCAAAGCTAGCATTAGTTCATGTAAGGTTTCTTGTAACAGTGTTCAATACTGGTAGTATGAATATACTATAAGATTTAATTTCTGTTATTTTTTGATTGCTAAAAGTTATTTTTCCGTAGACAACCGTAATTTTACATGTCCATTGCCTGATGTGAAAGACATATTTTTAATTTTACTATTTTTCACCACGTCTTTTGATCACTACTAATATCACAATTGTTAAATTATACGGTTTATTCACGCCTATTTATCGGAGATGTCCGAGTAGTTTCGGACCCAACAGGAGTCCTTAATCATATTCATGAGCTTACTCGCTTTGATAATGGATAGCGTTTAACTTATAAAACATTTCCTAGAACTAAGAACAAAAAAAAATATCACGTTATGCTGAACATGATATTTTTTAGTTAAAATAAGTATCCATAATGTCATTGGCCGTCAGTACATTAAACTTGGTTCCCAGAAAGTTGTCGGATTATTCTACTGAATCAGACATAGTTAGTGCTCAGGTCAAGAGAAATATTCGCCAGATAACATCAGCGCCCATTGTCTGTCGTGACACTTTTGGCTCACGTAAGCTCTCAGATCGCTTTCAATTGTGATAACTTTTACATAAGAGTTCAGAACGTAATGAAACGTGGAGACAAAAAATCAGCCTGTCTCGGTAATTGTGGTCATAATCTAGGAACTGAGTAATCTGACTGAAAATGCTACTCCTGATATCAATAACGTCTTCTCATCCTCGGTTTACCGGGATTCATTTTAGCTAGCATTCTATTACGACATAGAATAGCTTAATTTAATTATAATAAGCCAATTTATTTTAAATATCCATTGAATTTTAATTCAGCAAATTTTCCGCGAACTGCTGGTGTCAAATTTGTGTCCACATGTTACCTGTTACTTTACTAAGTTTTCCTACTTGTTAGAAACATGTAGTTTAAGAGGCTTAAAAATAATGTTAACAGTATTTCCTCGTTCCTATTATTAGATACACTCCCCAGAAGATCGACATCGAGCTGAAGCTGCAGCCGTTCGTGCCGGAGTACGTGCCGGCGGTGGGCGACATCGACGCCTTCATCAAGGTCACCACCCCCGCCTGCAACGTGCGCGCCGCCCCGCTGCCTGACCATGTCCTAGAGCATATTGATAACTTAGGTAACTGCTCATCTTATATCGTCTCGGTACAAGGATTGAAAATACAGTGGGAGTAGTCCAGTGTACAGTACTGTCCAGCGCCATCTAGCGGCACGCCCTTTACAACTTTTTAAGCATTTCTTTTTATTGGCGCCACTAGTGTAGACAACTTTAGTTTTTAGTTTAAAAAAGCGACTCTGGCACTAAAGAATTTAATCCTTGTATCGCGGGGGGTTTCAGAGACATTCAGTTCACTTGCATAGAGACACCCAGGCTCAAAACAAGCATTTGTGGAACGCACGAATCTTGTCCCTACTCGGGTATAGAACTTGTGACAGGTCGCGAACAGTGGTAATTAGGAGACTTATAATACCACTCGGCTATCTGTAGAGTCACTTTGTATGAATGCCATCTAGCGGTACGACCTTCACAACTCTATAGTTATTCAATCCTTAACTAATGCTTAATTAGTGCTCTTTCATGCTAGCGCTTCTCCAGCCTAGGTAATGAGCGTATACCCGCGACAATGCGATGGTGACTATTGCCTTCTTCTTCATAATTTATTATATTTGAACCCAACAGTGGGAGTTTGTCCGGCTTGTGTCATGATTTGTCGCGTTTGTAATGTCCAGGTCTGACGGTACTAGACGAACCGGCGGCGGAGCAGAGCGACTCTGCGCTGCTGCACCTACAGCTGCGCGCCATCTCCAAGACCAGCAGTGCTAAGGCCACTGTCGTTAGTACACAACCTTTAACTTGTATAAGAAGATAATATACAGGGTGACTTCGAAGTCGTGGGCAATATTTTAAACTAAGACACTATTAATGACACTAATTGTGTTAGGGCTACTTTAACGCAAAAAAAAGTAAGTAGTATCTCTAAGTTCCGCGCGGCCGTGGACGATGCGACGGCCGCGTTTAAAAATTTTGATACTTTAGATCATTGGCATTATCTGATTAGTTTTGTTTTTTTTTTCAATAGTACATTACATTTTTAATAACTAGGTAACTACCTACGTTATTATTATTTTTTTTTAGGTAAAAATAGCCCTAACGCAATTAGTATCATTAATAGTGTCTTAGTTTAAAATATTGCCCACGACTTCAAAGGCACCCTGTAGATATGTCTAAAACAAATATTTATATAGAGTTAGACTCATTTGAGTGTATAAGTACTTTTTATATTTCCCAAAAATTAAAAACATGTTTCTTGTCCTATGCGTCTACTCTTCTTAATCTACCTAACGAATAATTAACAAAAATGTCAACATCTTCTATGATTGCTTTAAAAATACTTTTGCGTTATCACTTATAATTTTAATTTGTTTTCAGTTGACAAAGAAGATTGAGAACGCGGAGAAGAACTCGAAGGCGATCGAGCGCTGGATCAAAGATGTGAGCGAGCTGCATCTGTCCAAGCCGGCGCCTACCGTCGCTTATACCAGGTACATATGCAAGTAGCATTTATTTTATGATAGGTAGGAGAGAAGCACGTGGTAAGGAAGGTGCTGGACATGAATGTGGACGGATATAGGGGAAGAGGACGACCAAAGAAACGATGGATGGATTGTGTGAAAGATAATATGGATGCAAAGAGGTCAGATAGGAACGTGTGGAAGAAGAAGACATGCAACAAAGTTTTAACTATTTCTGTGACTCCAAATCCGATCAAAATTAATTCCCAAATCTCTAATCCCCGGTTTTCGAAAGGCTGGTCAATTGAGTCTGCTGTCAATCAAATTATGCCTGATCACGACTGTCATTTGTTGACCATAAAACTTACAACTACAGAGTTTGATATGAGATTTGACTGACGATTGTCAATTTTTTATGTTGATCAGCGTTTAACAAACAAGTCAATCTTATATAACTCTCTTTTGCCTCTTTTTGACAATTTATTTTATTTCAAATTCCAGTAAAATGCCAGATATAGATAGCCTTATGGAAGAATGGCCTGAAAAGATGGAGGAAACATTAAACGAGGTCGGATTCCCGCCATCCACGTTAGACTGTTCCCTCTCTCAATACGTAGACCTGGTCTGTGGGTTGTTCGACATCCCCATAGCTGGAGACACGCTGAACGACAGGATACAGGCGTTACACCTGCTGTTCAGCCTGTACTCCGCCGTGAAGAACTCGCAGCTATATGCTGAAAGGCAGAAGGAACGGAGCGATAGTAACGCGTGAACGCTGTTAAGAATAATATTATGTTGGTTGTAATATATGGAGTTTATTTTTCTTGGGTGTTTTATTGACAAACCTTGATTTATGGTTAAAAAAATCCATACATACAGGGTGTCCCAGAAGTCGATGTCAAGCCGGAAACGGGTGATAGGCCAAGTCATGACAGTTATCAGAAAAATATAAAAAAAAACACCCTGTAGAAGCGGTATTTATCAATCGTCTGGGGCCTGTTTACTCACAGTCTTGTACAATTTAATAGCAGCTCAAATTTAAGTTACTTTCAGAACCTAAAGTCTAACTTTAGTGATAATTATATCACCGTAGACCAGTGTCACATTTATAATTATGTTAGTAATTTTATGTAGCGAATCATGTGTTTGTAACGTACCAATAGAATTACTTCATTTGCCTTGTCACCAACGATTTCTGTTAAGGTGACTGAACTAGTCCTTTAAAAATCACCTCTCGTTACACGTGCCTGGTGAAAACGCACCTTGAGACCTGACCTTGTATGAATATTACATGTATAAGAGGCTGAAAAGATTATTAAGTAGAGATAATAAAAAAGTAACCCAAATTCATGTAAATTATATTTATTGTAACTCAAATGAGATCTACATTAAGGTACCTGGAAGACTACACAGGACTAATTTACAACTACTTTACACGTGAGCCATAGAAAAATATTCAATCACATTTTATTCACAATTATATTACATTCTCTAATACACAATGTACAGTCACGAGCAAAAACATGTATACACGGCTAAACAATCGCAGTAGATTTCTTATGCGAAATTCCTAAAGCTGTTATGGAATATTCCTGATATTGTAAGACAAACATAAAATGTTTAATTTGAAAGGAAATTTCACAATTTCATAAATCATTTGACTAGGACTTAAACTTTGAATTGTTTGGTCGTGCGCATGTTTTTGCTCGTGACTGTAAAACTAGGTTCTGTTAACTTTACTTGGATATTAGATAGCCCTAACAATGATAGGATGCGCTAATAACACTTGTGGTTGTCACTCGGGTCGATTTAGGCCCCTTTAGTATGAAACTAGATTAAGATAAATATTTTTCTATAAGTGTAACAATTTTTTTTTCTGTAAATTGAATGTATTTATTTTAAATTTGTATACTTTCTTTGCTGGAGGGCACTGTAGGCTTATGTCCAAGGACTGAGCAACAACCAATACAGAAATAATAAAGTAAAGAAATTATTTATGTACAGCATCAAAAGCTAAATAAAAATATTATCTTTGCTTGCTAAAGTAGAAAGCATGTTTATGCACTATCCCACCTCATTCCACTAATATAAAATAGTGTATTAGACTAATAAAAATATAATATATTAGAGCTTGTTTTGAAAAAATCGAACATTTTTGTTACACTTGTATAATTTATTTTATATATATTGAACAATTCTACATATTTTAAACATAAACACATGTTTTTTGTTACAAATTTATGTAATTTTTCAACCAAAAGGACCCAAATAACTGCATCGAGTGTACAACCAATTTACTAGTAGCTTTCGGCCCTTAGAACGTCGACATTTACAATAATAATTGAATTTCGGTGACAAACAATTTATTATTAAAATATTAACTAACAATAATTTATCTAGAGACATGAATGAGACTAATTTTACTCTCTGAAAGCTAATGAATGCACAAACATAAAACATAGGTTCTATAAGCAATTATGATATTGGTAAATGTATTTTTCAAAAACTAAAACCTAAATAAAATAACTACTATGTAACCAATTGAAATAATAAATGTAAATATTTTATAGAATTATTATGTCACCTAAAATTAGAGTAAGAGGGACTTTTTGTTTATTAAGTGAAGCTTTACTAATTTGAGTTTTATTGTACATACATTTAAGGTTTAGAAATTCAAATTTAGGAGTTTTACATTATGTAAATTATATGCAAGATTTTTATTATATATTTTATTTATTGCATATTTTTTTCTGTATTTTACTAAGCTTTTTAATAATAAATAACCAGTCCCTTAGTACTAAACTACGTTACAGCCTACAGTCGTCGCTCAAAGGGCCGGCCTCGTCACACTATAATTTACAATACCTTAATATTTACATTTAGCAAATTCACAAAGCATCATTATCACAGTTTCATAATTTGCACCCACACTTACATACATAACTCTTGTATCCATTCAACATGGCTTTACCCCATACATCGTCGAATAAAACCACTTTACAAAAATCAACCTTAAATTGTTCACATAAAGATCAATTTCGCAGTATAATTCGCAATACCATTGTTTGTTAAACGAAAATCGATCTTATTGTATTGATTTAAAGATCAATTTTTGTTATACCAATGTGCGGTTAGGTCGTGGATGTATGAGGTTATAGCACGGAGTATTAAGTTAATGGAGTGCTCGAATATTACTAGGTAAAGAATAAATAATGTGCTGAGAAGGTGGATTCATGGCAGTGTCGCGGTATGTCGATATCTGTACGCAGAAAGCTTGGTGCAAGAAATAGTTACTTCGCACTTATTTGTGCGAAATAAATTACATTATCATAGTCGGCCTCTTTTGACAGATAGAAACAGCCGTATCTGTTATTCGAAAACATAATTTGATTCTACTTTTATTTACAAGCGTTCTCAAGCTTTCTACAACTCAACCACTCACAATAGGATTGACGTGAAATAAAACGCACAGCGTCGCTTCATCAGCCCTCCATTACTTTAATACTCTGTGGTAGGTCAGTTGGTACATTAAAAAATAAATTCACATTAACTAAACAGTCTCGTGGAAACCGTGTCTTTTAAACTCACTTTGAAAAAACTTTTTTTACGTACTTTCTTCACTTTACGATTTTATTAGTCAGTCGTTTACGATTAGATTTATCACACTATCTGGTACCAAAGTGGCAAGTCACAGTGACATTGTTAGAGTTCGCGTCGTGTGTGAGGCTGGCACTTTTATACCTGGAAAACGAGAAATATTTAATTAAATTACCGTTATTGATTAAATTGCTCGGCGAGAGAGCTTTGAAATGGAAGGACAAATATGGTAGGCTGATGGAAGGTAAAGCTACTTCTTATGAGAGAAGTAGACAACTGATAAAAATAATTATTTCTGAATACACACAATATATTGTACACAAACTACACCCAGACACAGAACAAATGATCGTGTTAATCACACAAATATTCGCCCTGGGTGGGGATCAAACCTCTTGATAGCAATCAGAGCCACTAACCACTAGACCAACAGGCAAATCTATGAGAGATGGCGTTGAGTGAAAGATGGCCGCCGCCTTTTATACTCGCTACGTATATAAGTTTTTCGTACGGTCCTTTTAACATAATATACATATATGTATTTTATAAGAAAACGACTCCCTAAGGCATTTAATCCTTGTATCGCGAGGGGTTTCACAGACATTCAATTCACATGCACAAAGACACCTACAGTACAAGCCTTTGTGGATCGCACAAATTCTTGTCCTACGCGGGGACCGAACCTGCGACACTTCGCGTACAGTAGTAATTGGCGTGGTGACCCATACCACTCGGTTATCTGCGCAGTCAAATATTCGTACTAAATTTTAGTTTATCATAATATATAAGTGTTGGCACCTCGCTAATGGTAGTGGAAGAGGTTGAAGAGCCTGCGGTTGAAGAAGCGCTGCTGCTTGAGCTCGGAGAGGTCGCGCTCGTCGTCGTTGCGGATGCAGAAGTAGCTCGTGATCACGCTGCGGCAGATCGGGCACTTGTCTAGCTTCGCTGGAATCATATAACAAACATTCATTACACATAAATGTTAAATAAGAAGCTGGTATATGTTGTAAACCTGATCAATCGCTTGGCGAGTCTGTCCGTGACTATGTTTGCCTAGATCTTTTTTAAAGTCGATTAGAAATGAAATTCAATTGATCTTTTCTTTAGAACAGACAATTATGATTTAAATGTTAATTAATAATGTCTGTCAATATATCATGAAAGATTCCCATTTGACTAATGTCAGCATTTAATTTAACTAATGAATCGACGCAATACATGTGAAAACAACGTATACTTGGTCATTCATATAAAGTTACACAAATTACTAAGATTAGTAGTCCATTATAATTAGAGCTGTTTACAGTTCTAAGGCCTAAGGCCATGTCTCTAAGGCCCAAGGTTCACGTGACATTGACAAGCTAAGTGCCCACCGCATTTGTATTGGAGTCGTGATCTCTGAGATAGAGCGATCAGAATAACTAATACGAGTATAGGAATGTTACACAGTGGAGGCTGTTAGCGATGCGATATGGGTGCTATAGTGAAGCTAGTTTTATGATAGAGCAATGTATTTATCCTCATCTGCGTTAGGTCATGATTGAGGACTCTGGTTGAGACCGAAACTAGTCGGGCTATCCCGTTAAATACGTGTGAGTAAATTGTATAATTTAACAATAATGTTTTATCTTTCAACTTAGATTGTACAAGACTAGCTAGCTTTGATTAGCTTTCATCCATGTAGGCCACATGGATGTCCACACCAAGATTTATGAAAGTTGGTTCAAGTGTTTTAGTGTGCAATTGTAACAGACATCTGCCACTCGCATAAATACAAAGCTATAAATGTCAGCTAGCACTGGAAGTAGGGCTCAAATTTAATTGTTTATCAAACGCATATTGTAAATCACGCCGCTTTGTACGCCACGTAAGACTAGCCGCAGTAAACTCGGCGACAGTCACATACACATTTATTTTATTGTTTGTTTACGATCGCCTTGCTCTCTTGTTATTGTTTGGTGTTTATATTGCAGGGAATTCACACTGAATTTTATATGCTATGCGGAATTTGAAGATGAGAAGGGATGTTTTGAGCATGTGTCATGAGAAGAAAAATAAGGTTATTGAGTAGTTTACTACTTGGCTTTCCACGTGCAATGAGTAAAAAGGGGTTTACTTCGGTGTATTTTTTTATCTGTTGTAAGAAATAGTTAAAGAATGTAAACGTTGGTTGGTAGTTGATGGTAGGTAGTTGTTCCAATAAAAAATGCGGTATATAGTTGAATCTTGTGAAATCTACTAGAAGCGAACCAATAAGGGTACTTTATATGTATATGAAGTCGATGGCAATACGTTTACATATGTCACCCCAAATATTTGCTAGGAGTGTGACAAGGAATTAGTTTTAATAGATATCGTGTGATTAGTGTGGGCATGTGCGTTCCGATTTATCCTCTGACAATAAAGAACAAAACATACAGAAGTATTCCGGTGGTTCTGGCAGTAAAAGCCGAACACAGCCTCTTCTTAGGGGCGGAGAAAGTCCATGAGGGATTCCACCAGGTCACTAAAGAGTCAGTGATTGTACTCACGCAGGCAGTGCTGGCAGAGACAGGCGTGTCGGCAGGGCAGCAGCGCGCGCGACAGCGGCGCGGCGGCGCACACGCAGCAGAGCGCGTCGGCCGCGCCCCCGACCGCGCCCCCCACCGCGCCCACCGCGCCCCCGCCGTACTCCGCCGCCGCGCCGCACTCGCCGCTCACGTACAGCTGCTGTAACACCACAAACGTCAACACAAGCTCCACATCCACTGGTGGATCTAGTAATGGCCCATTTCTTATTGGATCCGCCAGTAGACTTCAGAGGGTTCAATTTGCTTTTTCTTTTCTTATTAAAGACCGTTACACAAATCTTTAGTAGATAGGATTGACAAGTTTTCAACAGCTATGTTTAGTGGTTATTTTGCTATCCACCAACAGCTGTCTGAATCTCCCCTAAATTCTCGGATTCAATATAGCAGTTGCTACACACGCCCATTATTGTAACTATTATGAACCAGGATCTACGGTGATAACCTACGAAGATCACCCAGCAGTTAAGCTCGGTGAGTAGCAGGAATAAGATTGAGCGTTTTGTAACTTGCTACAAAATCTATCAGAAGTAGTAAAAAGAAGGAGTAAGTGAAAATATGTTTCACTTCCCCTAGTGGGAGGCCAAAGAAATGTCCACTAGTATTGTTAACGATCGTTAGTTTTTTGTTTCCCGAGATACATGTACGAGTAGTCTATATTTAATACCAGAACGCATATAGCAGGGAATTATGTCTTCGACAAGCATATCACCCCATGTGGAATGTCTCATCATCTTCCAAACGTCGCATTGTACATTTACGACAAGTATATTGTATTACACACAATACACAAACATGGTAACGCTACTAAACCTACATCACGAACAGCTCACAGTATCAATGTTTATTTATTTACATTCACGTCGTCCTTAAGCGATCATATTATTCTATTAATATCCACAAACAACGGATACGGAAATGCACATAACGCGACGTAATTCAATTATCATAAATGCATAAATGGTAATGAAATCACCTCGACTAGCCACTATCTTACACTTAATTGATAATTATATATTTGTTAAATGTCATAAAATAATAAATAACTTGACACTATGATACAAAGGAAGTGATTAATCTTTAAATTAAATGGGTAAACAAACTTTGAAATACTTAAGCGTTTGTGATAAATCTCAAGATACTTTCTGATTTATACTTTGATTTTATAAAGGAAGTTGTGTTACCGACGAAGTTGTTAACTACGGCTTATTGTTGTGTCCGGTAATTATAATTAATCCGGAAACACGACGAGGTTGATTAATCTTTGAAATATTGGGTATATTCCAAAGGTTCTTAAACCTTCTACTTAATTTAAGTCCTTGGTTGACAGAATAACACATGTTTCCGATCACAGCGACTATCGAACCAGGAACCTCTAAGACACTCTCGGGCGGTAGAGACTAGCATTACCTGGTTTATAGAGCGTCTTCTCATGAATTAATAACTTTATCACCCAATTCTTTGTACCGTTGAGCGTTTTTTTTGCGTGCAAAGGTACGCTATGAGGGACGGAAAAAACATTAAAGGGATTTAAATGTTGAAAAACTTGTTATCCCAAAATAGTTTTTAATATTTCATCTCATTTTACTTGGGGTTGGCGCAACACGTATTTTTCTTCCAGTCTCCCCTATCAGACGTCACACAATCATTTACTCCTTTTTCTTTCATATCGTTCCTTATAGGATGATTGAGTTTTAGGTATTTACCTTCAAACAGGAGAGGTGGCCGTTGGCCTGCTTGAGGTACTGCGCGATGACGCCGCTCGGCAGCGGGCACTGCTCGTCACGAATATGTACTACACTTATCAACGCCACCTGCAATACACATCAATATTTAATCTTAGATTATGTTACAATAGTCTTGTTACAATAATAGTGATTCATACCCATAACAATAAATAAATAATCTTAGGACAATATCCACACACGGCCATCGGATCCCAAGCTAAGCAGAGCTTGTGTTATGGTAATCAGACAGCTGATAAACATACACATATTTTTCTAAATATATACATATTATAGATAAATCACACCCAGACACAGAACAAATGATCGTGCTCATCACACAAACATTTGTCCTGGGTGGGAATCGAACCCACGACCTCCAGTTAGCAGTCTGGTTAACCACTAGACCAACAGGCCCGTCAATATGAAGAAAGAACTTATAATAAAGAGCGATGTGTGTGTGTGTAAGCTTCCGGAAAGTTCTAGTCCATTGCTGTAGCTTTTGTTTTTACACTATGAATCCCTTACCGCAGCAGTCTTGGCCTATGTCCTGCAGTGAATTGCGATAGGTTGATAATAATGATGATGATCTTACCGTGTCATCAGGCCGGAGCTCGCCCGTGTCCCGGAGGTCCCGCGCTAGGATCACCACGAGCGGGTAGCAGGAGCGGGGCGGGGGGCCGAGCTGTAGAGGCTCCTCCGTCGACAGCCTCAGCGGCTTCTCGTCGTGAGGGTTGCTCCTGAAACAATGGAGAACAGGTCAGCATCAACATTTAACCAGGAACACGGGTTAGGGTCACGCTGGGCATGCGTAAACGATTTCATGACGCTGGCTTGGGTAGTAGAAGGGTCCCGGGGTGTTTTTAATCGGTGGGAGTCCGACATATCCCCACGCCGTGCCCTCGGCGTGGGTTGAAGTCATTAGCGTAGCACACTGAATTAATACATGGGCTTTAAGCTAAGGCTAGTAAGCTTTCTACAGTGTCTTGTTTCTTGCCGGTTCTTCTCCATAAGAATGACATTTTTGTAACCGCGCAACTAGAGTCAGTAACGTTTTGAAAGTGCCTGAAAAGGCCTACTCGAAATAAAAACCTTTTGATTTTGATTTTTTTGACAGTTATAACCGACGTTCGCTCGGGCGCGGGCAAAGTCGCGCGCATCAGCTAGTAGGCTATAAAAACACGAATACCTAAACTCCAGTAAAACGAATGTGTGTTGATAACATAAATATTTGTTATATTTCGCAGGAAACCCTAACCGCTAAACGCGTAGTTATTCGCTAGCGGTTACTGGTCTCATACCACTGCCTTGAAAAGACCGCTGCAGTTGAAGGAGCGAGATAGCATGCTACACGGCGTAGAGCGACATTTCTCTTGCACAACTGCATCTGTCTCACTTTAAGTCGTATGGTAGACTCTCAGGTTCACGTATTTGCTCATGAGGTTCGATTTCAAGGCGAGGTCCAAGGTTAATGACGGTATTAGTTTTTTAAGGAACCATTGAATGCCAATTGCGAAATTTTAATACGCCATGAATAATATGCGACACAACATAATGTTTGTTTAATTTGAATAAAAACAATCCGATATATTAATGGTTAAGTCGTAAAACTAAAGGTCTAAGAAGTGACATTGTTGTTTTTTATTTGACTTAACTTAAATAAGAATATTATAAACACGAAAGTTTGTAATTATGGCCATTCATAATTATAAACCAAACATCTATTTGTTTGTTACCCTTTCACGCTCAAACGACTGGATCAATTTAAATGAAATTTGTTGTGGAATTAGATGACACTTTGGACTAACACATAGGCTACTTTTTAACCTACTGCGTCAGTGACATTTGCGCGGACAAAGTCGCAGGCTTCAGCTAGTACATATCTACACATATACATATATTTTTAAGAATACCTACTCAGAAGGTATATTGCACAATAATAGTTTAAAAATTAGTCATCGTTGTAAAATTCCACAACATTTTCTAGATAAATGTGTAAAAATAGAATCTACACGTTATTTTTTACCTTTTGACCTCAGGGTCGTCTAGGCAATTTATTATAATAATAAAATCATAAAAAATTACATATTGCTGTCATTAATTATAAAGTCCCTTACGCTCTGCTTTTTTATATGTCCTCAACACATAAATAAGACAGCACAAACTTGAAATAATGTTTAAAAAAATTGATGGCGTGTGTCGAATATTTATCTCTTATGAAAATCATGTAGGTTTAGCATAAACAGACACAGACAGAATATAAAACTATTAATTTGATGTTTGCTGACTCCACTTCTCTTATAGCTTAGTGATACGTAAACGAAATGTTCTACAATGCATTAAAGTAGGCACTAGTTTTTGGGTTTTGCGAAAGCTTTCTTATAGACAATAGGGAACGGAGAAGCACTCCGGTGTTAACCGTTAAGAGTCCGGCACACCCCTTTGCCTTCCGCAGGGTGATGGAAGACCATAAGAACACCGGGTAACAACAAAAAAGAAACAAAAAAGGCTCTAGCTTTTGGCTGTAGATTGTCAGTTACTCAGTTGTCAGTAATTGGAACAAAAAAGTAACTCGTTCTTTCTTGGAATTCAAGCTTAATACATTTCTTCAAACGCTGCCTGTATGGTTTAACAGCGAAGAGTCTGACAGTGTATACTTATGAGAAAACATTGTATATTAGTTTTATCTCAAAACCGATTGAGAATGTGGCTTCGCATAACCTCGATTAATTAGTTTCGTAGAAAGGAGAGATAACAGTTTCCTGACAATCTACACAATGTAAGCCTGTGGGTTACTTTACATTCTATCTAAAGCTCTGTTATAATTCGCGCATTGCGCAGAATACAAACAATGTTTTGCGAAATTATTTTTGAGATTAGTGACATAGTATCGCTGAAGGCACTTAAATGAGGGACGAGCAAAAGAGAGAAAATTGAGCGGAAAGACGGAAGACTCATACTCAGCAGTGGGTGCAAAAATAATGACGACAATTATGAATATACTATCTTTATCTGCACCATTATAACTTGACCCATATCGTACATTGAAAGTCCTTTCAATTACTAAAATGGAAACTTTAATCATATACCTTGGCTGTACAATTAAGTGTGATTACATATTAATAGGTATCGTATTATGTTCTCGTTGCGTGGGAAGAGGCCAGGTGGCAAGCTTGTTGGACCCTGAGACTTGGTCCTTGTATTGTATTGATTGGAGAACCTTGGGCTGTGGGTAGTGAGGATGTTGTTGGGTAGTTATGGTATTTGTTATTTATTTGGTAAGCCCGGATTCGCTTTAAACTCGTTAGTATGAATTGTTAATTGTAGGTGCTGTTATAGTAGATTTTTGTTACTAAACCTTTGAAACAATAATATGGCATGGGTAAAAACCTGGACTTAATATCTGTATCAGTACCGATCTGATCCGAGTAGTGTCTTTTTCTAAAAAAAAAAACCGCTACTACGCATTCTCACCAGATCAAAAAAAGTATAAAAAGCTTTAGATAGTAAAAAAGCTTAAATTCAGATTCAGCTTCGATTGATCCTAAAATATTTTAAGAATTACTTCAATCTAACCTCAGACGGACCCACGGCATCGTCTAGTGTTGTCTAAGCAATTGCATCAATAAGTCACGGCCAACAGTACAATGACAGAGCGACATTCACACGCGCGCCGCCGGCATACGTGAGGGACTCTAGTAATACAACGGTAATGCTTATTAGCTAGAGCTATGCATGTATGTATATCGTGTTTGGTAGATCTTAGAAAACGATGTAAATATTGTTATAATTATATTATATATATTACTAGCTTTCCGCTCGCGGCTTTGCCCACGTGTAATTTGGTATTGTGGCGTTTTTTAATGATCTCGACAGGACTTTCTTTCATAGGCTATAAAATTGTTACAATTTGAATTATATTAGGTATACAGCTTGAGTTACTCAGGGATGATGTAGCTTTCTAATGGTGAATATTTGAAAACGATAAGTAGTTTTGAAGTTTGTCGGTTACGTTATGTAACAAAAAGTAAAGCGAGACAAAACATCGTCTAGAAAAATTAAAAGTATCAGTCGATCTCCCCCCCCCCCCCGCCCGCTACCTAAGGGCTTGCTACTCCAAAAATCCCTTCTTAGTGGTCAATTGTGTTACTAAAGGAAGCCTTGTTTAAAATGTCAGACTTCTATACCGAGAGGTTTCGGCTGGCGTTAATCAATCAGTCACCACATCGCAACCCCCTAAATCACTATTGGAGGGTAGTTTGGAAAAAAATATAATGCCAAACTTATTTACTTGACCATATACGTGTTTGTGCTAAGTTTCAAGTTTATAAACCCAAGGAATAATTTTTTTCATAGAAACGTTATGACCCCATTTTTACCCCCTTAGGGGTTGAATTTCCAAAAATCCTTTCTTAGTGCACCCCTACATATCTCAAGGAACCTACATGCCAAATTTCAGCTTTCTACGACCAGTAGTTTCGGCTGTGCGTTGTCTGTCAGTCAGTCAGTCAGTCAGTCAGTCAGTAACGGAAGAGTTTTATATATATAGATATATAATTTTAATAATGTAGGTTGTGCCAATTTGATTGCATTTTCATGTAGTGAAAGGCAGGTGCCATAGTTTGCCATAGTTAATGAAGGAAATACATTTAACATATCCTATCAATAGCCCAAATTAGTTTCATCTCTATAATTTAGAATACTTTTGCAGCTACCTTGGCCCGTTCATGTCTGTTCTTCCGTAGAGCAGGGTGGATGGCCCTTGGCAGATTGCCCATTCCATGTTAAAGTTCTCAACAAGGCCTCTGCATGTTGGACCTGTGTCCCGTTAAACCTTTAAAAAAGGACCGGGTTTCTTATCTTGAAGTTAGCCCGAGAACTTAAAGATAACATCTTTAAGTTTTTTTTGAACTCGGCACCGCAATAGCTAAAACTATGCCCGTCACTTTTAGACTGAAGCCTAAAATAGTTCAGAAAATAACTCCAAAAAAAACATCAAAACTTGTACTTACCTACACACAAGCAAACGTTAGCCATTAGATTTATAACATGTTGACATTAAGGCCATCAATACAGATTACGAAGCCGAAAAGCCGACGTAACTTATAATGGTCACAGCAAAGCGCATTGCAGGGGTCAGACAATACTGGCCGGCCATAAATATTAGGTGTTAGTTAAATTTAACCTGGCCCATCATAAATATGACTTAGTTAAACATGTGACCTTCCAGTGACACTGAACTATCACGGTTAGAGGTTAACAAACCAGCTTGTGTGGAAAGGTTATGGTGTTTTCTATGGGGCATAAAAACGTGGGAGAAGTGGTCCTCTATAGTTATGCGCGCGTGTCACTATTAGGAGATGATGATCAACCTCTAAAATATCTCCAATGACTCGTTTCAGATCTGTCAAGCAATGTTATTGTTAAGAGATATTGTTTAATACTAATACCAAGATTTATGTCGCAGTTTTTGCCGCATATCAAAACTGATCAATTATTACTATTTTACGTATTGGCCAGACGACCAAAACTAAAGAGAATAAGACGGCAAATACAATGTACTACAGTCAATGTTCGATGGTGTTTGCGACGTACACCATTGTTAGCATCTCACTGCCAGATGTATTGTGAGTTATTCAAATCAATAACATCATTAGGTATCACTGTCATGTAGTATACCTTTAGCTACAGCTACACCTCATCCAAACTTTGCATTTAATAAAAACTCGATGCAGACACTTTGCAGAATGTTTTTAGTAATGCCTGCGTGTACCTTTGTTCTGTAATAGCAGAAACGTAATTTGAAATAAATAATTTTCATCTTTAGTTTATAGTATGTAGTGAAGGTCCCTTGTATCTTTCTAAAGTTATTTTAAGCTAATTTAGAATATTGCAGAAACGTTAGATTTTTTAGTTTATAGTATTCATTATTTTTGACTGAGAGTATGTCCACGTGAGCACACCTGCCTTTGTCCTGTGGGTAGTGGCATAGTTACGTTAGTTTTTTAGTTTATAGTACCCCATTTCTGGGCAAATCCCCAGGATCCTTCCAAATTACCCTATTAGCGTCACGTCGAACCAACCCTCGCGGAAACTCATCAAGGCCCTTCCTATAAGCGAACCCCTTACCCCCCCCCGGCCATAGGCAGATGAGGAGGACGCTCCAGTGGTATAAGTCGGTAAAAGTTCTGCACACTCCCTCTTCAGGGGGTTGACGAGGGACAGCCCATGAGGATTTCGACTGGGATACAAAAAAAATAAGGTCTCTTTCTATGCCTCGTCATTATCTTCCTGCCCTTATCCCATTTCACTTGGGGTCGGCGCAACACGTCTTCTAGACATGTTGCTTAAAGTTTTGGCTATGGTTTTATAGTCGGCCGCCTGCCTGACACTAACCCTCTTTGGGAATGCGATTGTTGGTTTTTTACCCGCCACCATTCGGGTGACCCAAGGTGCTTGGTACAGTGCACTGGGTCTTAAGGTCCATTAGTCGCCTTTTACGACACCCAGTGGAGGATATGGGGTGGCGCTATTCTTTATATCCGGACACCTCCGGAATTCTTTCTATGCCTCGTATGGTCGCAAATAACCATGCCAAATTCGACCATGAAGTTAATCTCCAATTTATATTAACAGGTAAATATGTTGAAATCCGAGAGTAATCAATCGTTTGATCTATCACTGCTCCAATGATGTCATGTTGTGTGAGGTCACGGCCACGACAGGACATAGCCACGTATTAACGTGACGACGTGACTAAACCTAGGCGTTAGGGTTTTCCTGAAAGGGATAACTGTTGTCCTGTTAATTCTATGTTCTAACTGTGTCATATTAGCAGACTTTCTAAATTTACTTACTTGAGGGAGTTTAGCTTGTCATAATTTATGAGTTAAGCTCTCAAAATACGTTGATGTGTGGTGCATACTGGTGGTATTTTGTGCAAATCATTGTTTATATCCACATATTATTCCTTTTCATAACTTTCCTCGCAGTATTATGAATAATACGTGCTTCAATTTAGTGAGAATTTTCATAAAGTTTTAGTTTTGTTTAGGTTTTCAGTCAGTGCTATTCGTTCTTTTTTAAAATGACTTAATTGAAATTATGTTCATTGTCTCTAGACATTCTTTTTCGTTAAGACGACCGCGACGTGCAGCAATCATAAGAAAGTATAATGTTACTTAAATTTCTCTAAATTTAAAACCATCTTGTAATGGTTAACCAATATTTACGATATTCTCAGATTTTAGACGATTTGCTCTGTGTTTTGGCGTTCTTTCAAGACACATATCCAAGTGGATCTGGACTTGGCTACATTCGAGACACTGTTGATTTTCCACTGGTAAAGATAGCCAAAAACACTTCAGAAACATTTAAAGCTATAGCAACAGAGCATATTCATGAATAGAGCGTTTGTCACACAAGTAACGGTGCGTCCTTGGGGTTACAATGATAATTAAACGTGTGTTTACACAATGTATGTGTTGTGAAACAATAGTGGGAAAGTCTGCCGATAATACTAGGCAGTCGTAAACGTTGATGTTATCAAACGTTCTAGATTATATTATGATTCATTGTTTTAACCTTAGTTTGTTTTATGTACATAAAACATTTAATTATTATAAAGAGATACAAGATGAATAACTAACACGACTATACGGAATGTTGTCATCACGATAAAAACCACTGTCACACCGCAAGGAGCTGTGTGTTTGTGTGATCCAGAAATGTTTGTTCTAACTCTTAAAAAAATCTGTCACATTGCATTTGAGGATGTCAATGACATATTCCACGACGTACAATGTATTATCTTCTGTACACACCAACCTAACTTTAATTCTAAGATAAGTCAAGTTTAGACTAAAAGTAAAATAATTACACAAGGTGACACAAACGAACTCTTCGTTAAGTTTGACATTTTGTCACAAATGATTAGCCAATCATTGAGGAATCTTGCTAACAGCAGTTTATAACTCAATACAACGTTCGAAATCAATGGATTGCCACACAGTTGTTTGCAGAACCTACTCAACTAACTGGCAATAGATAATTGTATGATGGTAATTCTAACGTTATAGTCTGATGCAACGAGTAAAACAATGATAGTTTGTTATTGTAATGAACGTTTTGGATGATAACTCAAAGCCTATTAACATTATAAACGCGAAAGGTTGTAAGTATGGATGGATGAATGGTCGATAGTTTAACCCTTAACCGGAATTGCTAAATTGTTCCACATTACTGGAATCACGGGTCCAAATGGACCCAATAATTTAAATCTTAATTATTTTTTTATATTCATGAAATTACCACCTATATGGGTTCTGACTATATTACAACAAGTTTTAAGTAATGTATAAATCAACTTTTACTAACTTAAACCTTAACATTATATTTTTTTTTTACTTTAAATCTTAGGTGCAACATTTGTTAATAAATTTTTTATCTCCTTCTTTGACCGTATCAAAAAATAATAAAAACAAAAAACTTAAAAATATATTAATACTATAGGGCTTTACTTATCTTCCCCTTTATAAAAAAATAAATTCTTTGTGAGATTAAATGAAAATAAAAAAAATTACAACCTATTCTCAAAGCGTAAAATCTTACTATTTTATATAAGGCACTGGCTACACAAATTTCTTTTTTGCTCATGAATCTTACAAATAAATCATTTTCATCCATCAATAATTCCTGAATATCGTTCTACGTAAGATTACGCGCCATTATTCCAAAGAAATTAATAAAACCATTACGAATATTTTTATAAACACATTAAAAAAAAGAAAACGTGTCTGGAATCGTGGGTCCAACTGGACCCAACGATGGCTTATACTCACACTTCCAATCAATTAAAAGTGCCACAACTCCGGCACCCGCCGCACCTTACGGCGTGATGACATTACATAGATGCGCAAATGTGTTGATGCGCGCGTATCGAAATTAAACAATTTTTTTGTCGTCGTCGGGTCAAAATTGACCCACGATTCCGGTTAAGGGTTAATTTAGATGAAATTTGGTATGGAGTGGATTGACATCCTGGATCAGAGGGCGGTGTTTTTGCAGCAACAACCGATATTCGATATCGCAGGCAACGCTAGTATAAAATAATATTTGAGATTTTCTTTCTTAATACCTAGCCAAGGATTTTAAGACTCAGATTATTCTAATAATCATTAGGCCTGTCTTTAATCTGTCGTTTTTTTTATGACAAGGAAGTATTTAAGGATTTCCCAAACTACAAAATATGCTAAAGATTTCAAATTGCTTAGCCGACACAAATAAATAAGGATAACAGTATTATATAAATAATATATTGTAAAATATCGATTGATTAGGCTAAGTCTAACAAGATATACTTGTTAGACTTAGCCTAATCAATCGATATTTTATATCATCACCAAACTTCGCAGGTGCAGTTAATAAATAAATCTAGAAGTAAATAGAATTAGTCACCACTTCACGTGCGTAATGGCGAACAACACATCAACAAAATCAATGTCGTTCTCTGTGTGTATGTCCGCTTAAATTTTTCAAACTACGCAAGAGATTTTGATTTTTTATGGTTGTGATTCAAGAGGAAGGTTTATAATGTACCAATGCATCAGTATTTCACACGTGCGAAGCTAGGACTGGTCGCTAGTTGTTTATAATTAAAGGATATTATGCAACAATTTGAAAGATAATCTGTAATGAACGTACTCGATGCAATAGTGACAGAACAGCTGATTTTAATTGAGGGTCAATGTCAAACAATTACGATATTATGACATAATTTAATTTTAATTGAGATCGTATGAAGTGGATCACGTGTTTATAGATTACTCATCGTCGTAATGACAATTAGAACAATAGTTAAGAGTTGCATCACTTGTGATACAATCCATTTGAGTTTTTTTTATCTATAAACTCTTTCACTTATGATTCACGACAGTATAATAGTACAGGCATGACAGATGATAGTATTACTATTAAAAAGGGAAAGCCAAAAACAGCTAGTACTATTCATAATTACATAAAATACGCAATACACAACCTAAGACAAATAGACGCAGTATTAATTCAGGAAACAACATCATAACCTAATGTTGTTGAAAGATTCTATACAGAGATAAGATTGCAAACTGCAGATATACTAGATACAGATAAGTGTACATGAATGTAATATACGAATAATCTTATGAATAATAAAGATATTAGTTCTTATCTTCTAGGATAATTCTTACCAAATAACAATGAAGACTTATCACGTGATGATAACGAATATTGAAGATAATAACATCGTAAATCCTCATGTTATTGAACCCTCAAAAAGATTACTTGACGAATTGAGAATCTGCGCCTGTTTCAAGTAGATTGAAAAGAGGTTTAAATGAATGACATGAATGTGGATGGATATAGGGGAAGAGGACGACTAAAGAAACGATGGATGGATTGCGTGAAAGATGATATGGCTGCAAAGAGTGTCACTTGCGAGACGACGTCAGATAGGAACGTGTGGAAGAAGAAGACATGCTGCGCCGACCCCAAATAATAATTGGGATAAGGGCAAGGTAATGATTAATGGAAAGAGGTATAAAGAGATCGACGCTGATAATTGTGATTGGTGGGTTAAATCAACACGATGATATGCCTTATAATACGAACAACAAACATAAGTACAAAGCATACTATAATAAGTTAAACCTATTTACATCCACTTAGCGTCGTGGTGTTCCTTTCATTACGTCTATGGCAAAGTTTTTCGTGTTACTGTTACTATGCTGTAGCGGATAAGACAGCCATTTGTTGGTCCCGGTGGCCTTCTGCCACCTTTTAAAGTAGGCTTAACTGTAAGAGGTGGTTCCTTTGAATCGTATGTCTTTTCACCGCCACGGTTTATACTGTCATTGGATATTTAAAGTGAAGGAGGACCAAAGGAAGTGTTTTAGAAAATATATCGGTACTATGTCATTCTACTGGCGATCTTATAACCAGCCGCGAATTAGTTCAAATTCTGGTATGCCATAGTGGAAGATAACGCTTTCTCTAAGACGAAGGTTGACTTTCGTAGTGAGTTGTTGCTAGAGCGCTTTACAACTGTCGCTACAAACATGTAGAACAGTCTGCATATTGTTAGCGTATGTTTACACAGCACCGCAATGTGTGAACGACGATGTTACCATGTCACCCTGTTATTGAATGAATAAATTATTTCGTTCGCACACGTTATTTATTCAAGCAACAGATATTTTCGCTTTGTTCGATCCAAAAATCGTGCTCTTACTTTCACAATACATAAAAAGGAACCCACGATTGCTGTAAAAATGTAAAATATAAAAGATTTTTGTACCAAGAAGGCCAAAGTGGCTCTATGGTTAATTGGGTATGCACCCATCCTAGGTCTTGTCAGAGACTTTGATAGGCTCAAGTGCAATGAGATCTTAATCCAGAGGTAAATCATAAGAATCGCATGCATGCAATCTCATTCTATTTAACTAATAATGCTCATTGTCATCACGGGTATGCTGAAAGAGGAATTCACTATTTAAGGATCCGATTCTTTTCATTAATCCCTTAAGGTCAAACAAAAGTTACGTGGCCCAAAGCGGGATAATATCGGGGAAGTTTTTACAAAACCAATTACATGTTACCGACTCTTAGCTTAGATTAGGTCGTTAAACAAACTGGTTTTAATATCACTTATCAAAATATTATACCTAGTGAATCATGATTGTACGATATGCTCGCATGGATTGATACAATCTGACTCACAAATCAATAGATCGAGTCACGATGTTTACAGTTCACAGGTGTTGAATACTTAAACAGTTTTTATTATTTTACTGACTCGAAGGATATTGAAGAAGCCAGACAAACTTTGTCAGGAGTAACAGTCATCTTTAACAAAGGATGAATCAGTCAACGGCCAAAATTTGGTTTCCATCGAAGAGCCATTGAGAATATCGGCAGATTACTTCCGCAAGGAAGTTACTGTATGTAATTTTCTCATCAATGATTTTTAGTCACGACTACATCTCAAAACAGACTCAGATGTGCTTTATACATATGCTCTATGCTTATTCCCCTGAGTTTATTTGTGTGTTTCTTCTCAGGATAGTTAGTTATAAAATATAAATTTCAGCGAGCTTATATTTAGGTAAATGACATTTAAAAGAGATAATATTTATCCTATTTGCAGAATAAACCATTTCGTTTTCACAAGTTATGATTCCTAGTACTTTCGCCAGACCTCTGACAATCTACCCCGGTACCACTTTTTTACGCCCTGTCCTACCTCTTGGGCATAAACCATTAATTCTGACTTGTACCACGGTATTACCTACTGCCGCTATCAAAATTAGCTCATGTTAAAAATCAGCTCCTATTCCAATGCAAGACAATACGTGTATGAGACAATTTGTTGCATTTTTCCGTCACGATTATCCAACGTGATCGGAAAGAGATTAGGCGCAGGACTGTTGACGTGCTCTCCGAGGCACGGTCGTTAGACGCTCTGCCCTTGGTGTTGGTTGCACAAGATTCGCTCCAATGCTCGTTACCACGTCCTCTGGTGATGTAATGGTGGCTGATCGATCGTTTTCCTTCCTTTCATTGGCTTGTGATCTACCGATACGATGGACATTGAAGGTCTATTGTTTAGATACAATAAACAGACCTTTCGAGATGTTTTGATAGACATTATTGGACTGGCCTGTTGGTCTAGTGGTCAGTGGCCCTGACTGCGATACTAGCGGTCGTGGATTCGATTCCTAGATTCGAAGATAAATGTTAGTGTGATGAGAACCATCATTTGTTCTGTATACTGATATCTTTATCAGTTGTCTAGTACTCATAATACAAGCTCTGCTAAGTTTGAAACTAGATAGTGTTGTGTTAAAGTTTAAAGTTGTGGAATATTATGTTATATTAATCAACAGATCGGAGTATGAAGATGCAGAAAAATGTAATGATGGAAAGAAACCCAGAGCACGAGACTAACAAAATTGAATTAATCCTTGTTTTATAACTGTTCACCCGCTTTTTTTCTTAGAAACAATAATTACGGTTTATGAAGTCAATCTTTTATACGACGAGTCATCGTCTGCCAATGTGCCACATCAAGTGTAACTTTCTTTGTTTAGCAATTAATCTAAACAAAGAAAGAAATTGTGCTTGGGATTATAAGAGATAGCACATATCGATTTAGAAATATTTTTAGATATTACATACACGTGTATTGATTACATCGTTCACATAATAATAGAGTCAAGGCAAACAGCGATAGGAAATATAAAAGGACCGGAAATTTGCATCCATTGGCAAATTACGCGAAGTGCAATGGGGTGACAGTTAGTATTAAAACCTTCATAAATAAAACTAATTTATTACCAACATTTCTGCGAATTTTGTAGTCGAGGAAAACGGAAACTTGCATAAAGACGCATATTGCATAAAAATTGGTGTAAATTATTCATTACCCGCCTTCAAATCGTCGTAAATAAGTATACATATTAGACTTAATTATGATTTTGATATTTTAAGTACAATTTTAAATAAAATAATTGGACAGTAAGTCAAATTTTATTTAAATCGAACATGAAATTATGAGACAACTCATTAATAATTAGCCAACATTTAAAAGTCAAGATCAAAAAACAGACGCTTAATATTTTTATTTTGAAATTACCATTTTCAAAATCGACCAAGAAACTAAAAAGCAAAACAGTGACGTATTATTAATTAAGTAAAATCAGGATTTTATAGAATAGGGCCTAATAGCGTTATGTGTCTGAAAATCAGGCTTTAGCATGAAAACATTCGTTTAAGAGTTAGCAAACAGGTTGAATGATGGAATGGTTACTATTTGAACTATCGAAGTATCGCGGTCATTGGGTTAGAAAAATTACATTCCATTACAGTTATGTTTCTAGTACCTCATTATATCTGCATTAGTGGTAAGCAAGTTCCGTTGACCGTATTTGTCTTCGCATAAAAAAAGAAACAAAATATAAGGTAGAAGAGTACAAATTGATGAACACTGAGAGCTTCCCGAATTTTAGTAGCTTTCTGCTATCAAATAAATAGTTGCTAAAATCAGTCAGAACAATTCCATTGGCACTAGAATATGTAAATAAGGAAGCAATACCAGGTCATAAATAGATACTCATAGAGCTCAAAATACCAGTAACAAAAAGTCACATACACCACGTGAACAAAAGATCAAGTTACAAACAAGTGCTGAAAATTTCCGTCTGTCAGTCAGTCATTACATTTATAATGAAAGACTGGACCATAATAGATCGGTCTGTGAATATGTCGTTCATTCCGAGCACATGTCTGGGTTAATTGGTGACGAGACGTTTGTGGAGGCCCGTCTTGTTTTTATTTTGGCTTGGTCAGATATCGGATAGGTCATTCTAGTCCATAAAAATATTTGAACAGTTGCTAAGATTTGCATGCGCGTTAAAGGCCCCGGAGACGATCAAATCCATGTTTGCTGGATTCCGTAGCTGTAAAGGTTTTGTCATACATTTCAGTACTCCAATTGATTGAAGTCCGATTAGAGAAATATTTCACTATATTTGTATGTTGTGGCAAAGGTGGTGTCTTAATGATATTGTCGGAGATACGGGACTAGCGTAACCAGAAATTGCAAAAGACAGGGAGGTCTGGTAGGAGAAAGGGGAGGCCTTTGCCAAGCGATAGAACCCTATATAAGCTAGGAAAAAAGGGCAGTTGGGTTTACACAGCCTGCAAACAGTTCCAAAAAAGTTTCCTTTTGCACTTTAGAGGCATTCTTCAATTCTGCACGATCCTTTGCCCATGTCGTCCTACACCTGGTTCATGGCATCCTACGAATGTGATTGACCGGCACTTGTTACTTTACTCTTATTGATTTTGACATTATTGATGCTCTGATGTTTATTTATTTTGTTTCTCACATCCTTAAGAGGAATGTTGTTTTTAGGCTTGTCATGAATCATCTCTTATTCTCCAAAAGATTGTGTTATTTATTTTGTCAAAAGATTACATTTAAACCTTTTTTATGTTTGCTTAACCTTCAAAAATATATACTTACTGGAAGGTATCTTGAACCCAGTTTGGCAATGGACAATTTGTCCGAGGCATCATTAAGAATCTTCAGTCACGTGCACAAGTCATTTATGTCACTGTCTTTCATTCTATAAAAGCTAAATACGACTTCCTTCAGAGGCAAATTAAACAATTTTCGTCGTATACAGTTACAAGGCACATTATTAAGGCAGGCTAATAATATCTGTCATCCAATTGGCGTAGTGACATACGTCCAGGAGTTATTTAAGTACTGGCTTCCATAAGACAGGTCATTGATCTAGCGACGATAAAAACAAAACAAAATACTGTTGTTTTTATCATCTCTTCCATCTTTAGAATGAAGATGAGGTGGAAACTACAGCTGACGTTAATCAGTTGTGTTTATTAAAAACCGGTAATACTGATCATCATCTAATCACATATGATGTTATTCATTCAGCTATTCAAAACCCTTCTTTTCAACGAAATAGTGACGGCATTGAAAACGAATACAATTTTTCAATATCCAAACGTAAAGACAAAAATGTACCCTTAAAATACCTACGAACCAAATAAACAAGCTAAAAAAAAAATTGGCTCCAATATGTCTAAAAGAAACGTGGGCGAGCGCAGAAGGTTATTCATAAGCTGTTTTTTGCAATTCCAATACGAAATACAAAAACTCGACCTTGTTTCTATGTAGATTCGAATACCACAAATAAGACGGTTTTTTGTCATCAATTAGTGTGCATCAGCGAAAGATCTGACACCACCACCTCTTCAACTAAAACCGTTGGCGTTGTGCAAGAGAGACAGCGCGCTACAAGCTGTAGAGCGCTATCCCTTTTCCACACCAGCAAAAGCTTTTTAACAGTCGTTGGTAGGATCTCAAATTTGGCAAATAGCGGGACTAGTGTTCACGAAGAATCCTGAGTAATGCTATAAGTAAACATACCGATTATGTTTACTTTGCAATTAGCGAGCGCGGCATTCAGGTCAATATTGGGAAAACCTATAGATCTTTTGGTAAAATGTGAAGTACCGACCGAATTTTTTTCCGAGAATTTTGTTTGGATTAGGTTCAATCATGCTACTTGTTACTTCGCTGACTAATAGATAGCATGAGGTTTTAAAATGTTATTTTATCATCATCATCCGATTGATTTCAACTCCCATTCGGTATTTTGGCGTCCATGCGTCCGAAGATGGCCAATGTACTCTATCTTTGCGAAGATGGTCCGAGCAAATTGAGGGCAGGTGAGCTTGCCGTCTTGATAATGGTAGGAGATAGCAGCAGGTGGACGGGCCTTTACCCGATGGCGTTTTGTGTCAAAGTCAACTTTACGTTGATCCACGAATCCGCGATATTGTGTCATATATTTAAGAGGGTTTACATACACAAAGAACACCCCTTGGGAATAGTATTATCCCATACGGGGTTCAAACAACACATCGCCCGTATTGATAGATGTCCACCACTCGTCTGTCCGATAAATATAAGTTTAAAATGAAGGTTTCACTTTAAAAGCATTGACTATTACAATAAAATATATTATCTCAAGTATTTCTACATTCACTGCTTACATTACACATGGCGTGGCTTATCAACTTAACGACATTACCTTTTATTGTTAAAGATATTTCATGGAGCATTATCGCTGTGTTTTATGTGACTTTAAAACAAGGTATGTACTGGCTAGCGCCAGTTTCCAAGGGGTATAATACTAAAAAAACGCGAAAGTTTGTGAGTATGGATGGATAGATGGATATTTGTTACTTGTTCACGCTCAAACATCTGGAATTTTTTTTTAATTAATCTATTGTAATGAAATTTGGTATGGAGTTAGCTGACACTTTTTACCGACTGCGTCATAGGGAGAAAATGTTTTGCGGCTATAATTGACATTCGCGCTGACAAAGTCGAGAGTAACGACTAGTATTACATTTAAGTACAAAATAAACTTGTCAAAAGTCCTACCGACACTTTTGGCCTTTAATATTTTATGAGTTGTTCTTTCCCATATGTGACACTTACTTCCGTTTTCTTCCTTTCTATTGTTTCGTAAACTTATTGATACGTCTTTCGTAAACTACGTTGTACGCATTCTTAAACTATCGTGGAGAATTTTGAATTGAAAAAGTATTCGTATCGAAATATTATAGTTTGTATGAACTATCTAAATTATGAAGCTTCAATACTATGCCTATGTACTATCTTACTTTCAATATCTACCAACTGACTATAAAGTATACGTTGCAAATAATATTTTGTATTATTATCATTGGCTCGACCTTTAAAAACAATTGCGAACTCTTTATAGCATATGAATAAACAATACACAATAATAATATTCTCCATGAAAATGGAATGTATTAAACATAACACACACTCGATATTTCCTCAAATGATATGAATTAGTCACGGCTAGTATTGTGCGAGAAAACCACATAACAGGTAATTGGCAAAACTGTTATAAATATGCGATTTATTTACTATGTAAAGGGATTCTCTGTTTATACGGATCTCACACGTTTTTACTTTAAAGTAGGCCTACTTGTTTTTTGTAAACGACTCCCGCACTAAGGAATTTAATCCATGTATCGCGGGGGGTTTCACAGACATTCAATTCACATGAAAAAAGACACCCAGATTCAAATCAAGCCTTTGTGGATCGGACAAATTCTTTGTGGCGTGATGACCTATAGGTACCACTCGGCTATCCATGCAGCTATGTTTAATCAAGTTTGATTAAATAGAAAACTTCAAATGCATGGGAATGCTAGCGCCTAGAGATATTTTGTCTAAGCTTAGTTACTCTTGTGTGGAAATGATAAAGCAATAAATAATATGCCATAAGGCTTTCATATTACTAAAAAGCTTTTAAAAGTCATAAATATAGAATCTTTTATATTATATCTTTTCTTACAGTATACTGTTTAAGAATTCGTCAGTAAGTCAAGGCGCATGCGTGGATTGTGACACATTTATTATTAAACAAATAACACTTTGAAAGGGTTATCTCTTGCTAGGGTTGGGGTCAAATCATATACCGAGTTCTATTCGAATTTCTAACATTACATTCCTCATTCTAAATATCTAAGAAATATAATAATTTAGATCATTTTATTTTTTGTTTACTTTGAAAATATAATACTCAGGTACGCAAATGATTACAACATTCTTTAATTTGAATATTTAATCTATGGCCGTCAAAGACTGGAAGCCCTCGACACTTATTAAAAAAAAAGTAAACACTCATCGTAATTCGTTAACATGGAATTCTTATTTCAAATAGAGTACCTTACATCAAAGCATAATAACAAATCACGAAAATAGACCTTCATACTATGTGATAAGAGCGAAATTAAAGTAAATACTTTAGTAATAATATGATCTATTTTGTACACCAGTACTTATTCAAATTTTAATTAATATCACTAATTTACCATGACAATGATAACAAAAGACGACAATAAAATTATTTCTGTAAATAAAAGGAAAAGATATACCAAAATATACTTAATCTTATCACTTTAAAGTTAGTTAAAATTCTAAATGTAGTCTCTATAACACTAAGAAAAAAGGTTTTAAGGATTTAAAAATCACCTATTCAATACATTTCTTATTGTTTTCGAAGCTAAACATAACTAATATAATTCTGACTCCACAGACTTTACAGTAAAGGGTAAGGTCTAAGTGTATGGATGCCTTATAACAGCACGTCACCACGCCCTCGTCTAGACGCCAAAGTAAACATTACCGGCGCAATCTAATTAACAAGCCACTAATTACCGCCGTACACTATAGGTACTTCTATGTATAATGCCCCGTTTACATTACCATTTTTAGAAGCTGTGATAGTCTAGTGGTAAGGCCGACTACTAAGTCAGAGGTCTTGAGTTCGATCCCACGGCGCACTTTTGGAATGTTGTGTGCGTTTTAGAAATATATATCACAGCTTCCGTGTTTCGGAAGGCACGTAAAGATGTGGGTCCTGCGCCTGATCTCTCTCCGGTCTTGTCGGATTACCGTCCCATCGGGCTATGAGGTTAAAGGAACAGAGACTCTCTGTCAGAGAGTGCACCTGTGTTTGCGCACTGCTTGTGCACTTTAATATATTATGTCCTGCGTATCTGGCTGGTGTCATAGTAACACTAGCCGCTGTGGGCGAAATCGGTCCGGACATTATTACCATGGTGTTTAGGAGAGTTCTTTAGTGCTCCTTCACCGAAGCGTTGGTGGTCAAAGCACGTAAAGACTTGACGCGGGAGAAGAAACGGCGCGACAAACTCCCCGCTTTTCATTTATTGATGTTAGTTTTAATGTAGCGTTGTCGCGGCGTATATTCTCTTTGAACGCTTACTCTGGAGAAACGCTAGTATGAAGTATCACTTAGTAAAAATGTGTGAACGATACTCGCTTCAATACCTCTTAACTCACAACTAAAATCAAAATAGAAGGAATCGATTTTTAGTTAATCAATAATGAAACTGTTCATCCTGAAGTATAAGTGAAGAAATGTAAACGTTCACTCTTGTAATAAAATGATATAGTATGCGCCTCTCTAGTTTAAAAAATAAACACTGAGATAAAGTACACGCCTATGATCTTAATATTTTGACACTGAAAGTTTATCAAAACTGACAGCCCAAAATAACACATAATCAGATAAACACAACAAGTGACAATCACGTGGCGTAGCTTAAGTACATCGAGTACATTTGATCAGTGGGAGTCTGTGGGAGTGTTTACAGGCTCCGATGTCCGATTCTGTACATTGCTCGAAAATTGAGATGAACATATCATGTCAAGTTTCGAGCTCGGGCAGAATGGACTGTCTAAAGTGTCTTAAACTGTTGTTGACTAAAACATTTTTTAAATAAATAAATAAATATTTCTCAACATTCCCACAACGCTATATAGTCTGAAATTAAGTATACGCGAGTAACTTGTGTTATGAGTAGGTACTAGACAACTGATAAACTTATAATATTTCTAAATACGTACATAATATACCTAGATAAATTGCACCCAGACACAGAACAAACGATCGTGCTCATAACACAAATTCAAATTCCTTCCGAAATTGCAGTCAGGACCACTAACCACTAGACCAACAGGCCAGTTTGAAGTCGGTTAAATAATTTGTTGAATAGAATGCATTTCGTATAATATAAATTACAACTATGGTAAATGATGTACAGCCCGCAAACTAATTAACGCACAGATACCGCAGGCAGTATAGTTATAGCGATGACACACTACATTTTGGAAACCACAAAGCATGTATAATACTAATGACTCATTTCAGGATGGATTCAGTGTTTAGTTCGTTTTCATTTTAACGGCGGTGGAGTACAGCAGTGGACAACGATATCACAGTACAATAATAATTATACAGAATGACTTTATGTAAACAGGAGCAACGAGAGCTATGTATATCTACGCTTTCGGGTCGTGGTATCCTCTGGGCATCCTGCAGTCGCGAGCGTATCGTAGTGACAAACGAACGGTGTTGTTGATGTAATTAAAACTAAATTGAGCAGCCCTATCGCTGTTACGTACCGCAGGGCTGTAGGCATTTGTTTTTAGAGACGGCCGAATTGTACATTTTTTTTTATATTATGGAGATAACCTGAGATATATTATTGAAGAGTTCGACAGATCCTAACAACGCCCATGATTCCGATGTGGGCCGAGAGCACTTGTCCCTCTTTTACAAAGTTCAAGGCTCGTTACATATCAAAGTGATAATTGGAATCGAATGTTAGACTACTGTAAATCAAAATCTGTAACTTAGTACACAGAAACTGTGTATTGAAAGCCTCCATTAGAGGCACTAATTGACTTGCCTATATTCAGATATTGTTGACTTTGTCATAACCTAGAAACATGCAAAAATAGTAACGCTTATGTTGGTACAAAATTGTGTGGGTGTCTGAAAGTATACGTACAAGAACGTTAATAGAATAAAAAAAAACCCTATTAATTTGAAGAGCAAAAATGACAGCACGGGTAGCCGAGTGGCCAATTACCACATTACCTACGCGAGCTGTCGCGGGTTCGATCCCCGCGAAGGACGAGAATTTGTGCGATCGACAAAGGCCTGTTCTGAGACTAGGTGTCTTTGTGCATGTGAATTGAATGTCTGTGAAACCCCTCGCGATACAAGGATTAAATTCCTTATTGCGAGTGTCCTATTAAAAAAATAATAATCACAAGGTCTTCAAATTTGTTTAAAACAATTGCCAACCAAGTATGTACAACATACGATATCAAATTGCATAACAAAAACTTTGAACTTAATAGATACCGTTAAAAATAAATACATATAGGTATAAATGTATGCACATACAAGAGGAAACCCACTCGTACTGAATATATTTGTTCACTTCGAATGATAAACAAACAAGGATTGATTTACTTAATAATAATATACCCGTTGATGAAATTGTTGATTCTAACGTGAATCACACATTAAATGTTCCATACGTATGTATGTATGTTAAGGAACCAGATATGGTCGTTTCCAATTTAGGTTATGCACGCGTCATTTTATACCCAAATGAATATATGGCAAATGAACAAGTGAGAATCGCGATTTGAAGTGTTTTCCTTAATGCTTTTCATAATCCAAACCAGCCGTTCATAATCACTGCTATTTATTACGTTTTTCAAATCGTTATTTTCTTCTAGGTATCATTCTAAAACTATAAAAGAGTACTTAAAAGTAAGAAATCTTCGTAAGGACTACAGCAATTGCAAAAGTAAAGAAGTAAAATAATATAGCCAATGGCCTATTGACCCAGTACCAAAAGGTCCAAAAACATATCATAATTGTACAGAGGCTGTGTCAAGGGCTTACGTCAAAATATTTAGACACACAACGCACCGAGATTTCTATTCATATACATTCTATTTACTTGATATAATATTAACACCACGAATGTTGTTGTTGCCAAAAATACAGACATTCATAACATGTACACCTGCTATTGTGACATGTATCTTTGAATAATGGAATGTTTTTTGAGGGCAAAGTGACATTTCAGAATATTTTATTACTATCGACAATTCGAGCAAAAAGAGGCCTTACGGCAGGCCTAGCTGAATATAGCAGGACGAACTCAAGTCCTTTGCGTATACCTCGTCTCAGATAGCCATAGATCGAGGTAGGCACGAACACAATAAGTAAATTATAAATACTTCACGACTTTCACAAAAGAAAAAACAATACACCCAGACACAGAACAAATGATCGTGCTCAACATATGTCCTGGGTGAGGATCGAATCCACGACTTCTGGTATAGCACTCAGGGCTACTAAACACTAGATAAACAGGCCAATCAAAATAAGACCTTCATCCTAACGCGGTGCTCTTAATAATAATAGTGAACAACTTACTTAGTGAAATTAAAGTTGTTTGAGGCGAGGATCTCGGCCAGGGATCCCCACAGCGTCCTGTGCAGCTCCCGCACCGGCGCGCCCCACCAGCTTGCGTGCCAGTACCGCACTGTCGAGGATACGCAGCAGTTCACACCTGGAACAACAAATACAGACCATTAAATCAAAAGTCATCAAGTTAGACTACAATGTAGCACCCCATTATTTCGCCATTGCCCACCCCTCACCGCTTCCTGTGCTATTGCTGCGGGAGATGAAACGGCGCAATAAACTCCCCAGCAGCACGCTGTCTTCAGGAAAATATAATGTTTTTAAAGTTTCGCGACTTGTACATATTACAACGTACACCACGGTCGGTGCAACTCGGCCGAAACGTCGGGAGAAAAGAAATATCAAATTATATCGCGAGTAAGACCCGTTTGTTGTCTAAAATAAAGGAACATATAGCAGCAGATCGGATTCTATAAAGTTCCTTGGGAGAGTCTTAGTCCAGCAGTAGAATGTAACGGAATGGCGATTTCCACAACGTTACCCATAGACCCTAAATGGTTGAATGCAGAAAAACTTTAATTACTTCATTAGCATTTTCACCAATTGGGACTTCATAAAAAAACTAAATAAACCTGAGATTCCATTACTGACCAAACAAACCCGAATTACCGATAAAATCTCTTGGCATCATTTAATTTTTATAAATAAACATCTGCAGATAAACAGCAATTAACGTTTAATAAAAAAAAGTATTTACAAAAACATTGAAATCAGTTACATCTGTAATAAAATCGTGTGTTTATCAGCGTACGCGCTGGTCACATTGAAACATTCTCATTCGAAGCACGTAAACACGACGCAATTTTCTCACTGCTGTTACTTCAGAAAAAAAAAACAAATATAGAAACACCTAAACCTTCACGAATAATAAAAGAAAAAAAAACAAAGGAATCCAACTCTTTTGCAAGTCGCAAAAATTAAAGCGTATATTATCTGGTGTTTCTCTGTGTTGGCAACTATTCAAAACTAGATTGAAACGTACCGACCAGAAAGAACACTAAATAAAAGACCCGACTAACATTTCGAGATTTATTGTATAAACAGATCCGGTGCGTGTATCTGTATAAGAGAAAAGTGTGACTGTACCGAATTTGCACCTAGATCCGGTGCAGGTAAACGTATCGTACAAAATTTTCTAGGTTTTCGACCGAAAGAAAGATTTTTTTTGATTTTAATACTATATGATACTGGCATTTACCACATCTTTTGCTTCGTTTAATATACTTCAAAAAATCATTTAAATATCTAATTAAGTGCGCATCTTTTTTGTCCATAATCAAAACCACATTCCATTTTTTTGCAAACGTTTTAGTAACATGAAGATAGAAAACGATTAAAACTTCGAGTCTAAGAGGAAAACGGTTCTATTTACGACTTACTTTGCGGTATAGTAGTAACAGTTTGACATTTAGGACTGAGATATACGCTTGAAGGCTGGATAACGACTCGAAAGCAAATGTTTTGCAATCGATTTGGATCTAGCAAACTGCGCAGTCGACAGTTACCTGACCAGTAGTATAAACTAGTAGATAGTCATACTAAACCAGTATTAGATCTAACGAACACTAGGCGACACGAGACTTCGATGCCGCTGACAATTTTAGACCTTAAATATTTGCATGGAGGTAGTCGCTTGAAGACTCAAATCCTCATGTATAGAAATAGTATTGCCTCCCGAATAGAGATCCTTAGTGTTACTTCAATGCAAGTATAATTACGTATACGTATATGTCATGGCTGTACAGTGAATGCGGGGTATGGGAACCGATAAAAAGTAGATGTTAAATTTAAGCATATATAAAAAACGTTTCCACTTTCCAAAAGACAAAATATTCTCTACATCTAAAGCTGTGAACAAACTCTTAGATAGAAGTTAAAGAAAAAGAAAACCCATGCCCTGCTATTTTCAAAGCATGCATAACCTTTTCCGATATGTTAAAAAGGAATACATAAAGATAGCATTGTGTAGGTTGTGGATGATAGGAAACTAGCAAACACTGCAGGCAGGCACTGTGCCGTGACGATTTCCGTCGAAGTCTTTCGCAATCTCCTTCAACAAATGGCGAGGAATTTAGACATTGAAAAAATAACACTCAATATGTTTACAAGAAAAAATTAAAAGAGTATTTTATCATAAGGGCTTTAAAGATGGATGTTTAGTACTTTAAACTCGTCTCTTACTGGCTACTTAACAGGTTTAGACCATATTTGGCATACATACGGTTACCTACCTTGTTTTTGCTATTAACACATAGGATTAACATGCAACTGGCAAATAGGCAAGGGAACAAAAACTACTATATTAAGTACGAGTATGTAGCACGGTAATATGAATAATTGAACTTAATACAAGAAGAAACTAAGTGGAAAAAATACTGAAATAAGTTTGTTAACAATACCACCAAAACCGGAACTACTTGAATTCGTTAACAACTAAAACTTCAAAAATATCAAAAGAAAAGTTCAAACACTTAAATCAAAACCATGTCAAAAATAACAGTGAAAAGAATAATATTTGTACTTTTCCATCAAGCAACACTTGAAGAAAGGTGTCGAAATCGAAAGTCCACAGCTCATGATAATATTGTCGCAGCCATTAACAGTCGCACGTGAATTCTGTATTATTTGCATCGGCGATGCGTTCACGGTCACCAACTTAATACCAGAGGTGAGTGAAAGCAAGTTCATTCCTCCCTCCTCTTGTGGATATTCTGGCTTGACAGTTCTGAGCTTTATGCATACCTCAGATATTTTATATCTGCTGAGGCAATAAACTTTTCAGTCACGAAGCTGCGTAAGTTTCAATATAAATAAATATTCCACAACTTTTGCACAACGCCATCTAGTCTCAAACTAAGCAAAGCTTGTGATTACTAGTCAACTGATAAACATACTTATAATATATTTCTAAATACATACATATTATACATAAATTACACCCAGACACAGAACAAATGATCGTGCTCATCATAAAAACATTTGTCCTGACTGGGGATCGAACTCACGACCTCTGGTATCGCAGTCAGGGCCACTAACCACTAAACCAACCGGTCAGTCATTTGACAATTTCGTCACATTCGACAATTTTAGTTTCCAAATACACGTGCTTATGTACGAACTTCTTTAAGATTTTTTGCCTTTATGTTAGCCTTAAATAGATAGTTATAGTGATTTGTGTCGTTTCCTGTGTAATTAATGCCTGAGATTGCATCTGTGAGACGAGAATCGAGATTTATCGCTGGTTTTCGTAATTGATTGGTTGTTTGACATTATTGGCTTTTATAGACTTGTTATGCCTAGGTTGTCTTTTGTAATCTTATTGAAGTTATCTTTAATTAAACGCCTGCAGTTAATATACTATACGGGTATACTACATGCAGGTATACTTTAATTTTTTTTATCATACTTTAGTATATTTGTAATATTAGATCGATCTGGAACTTTCGTCAAAAGCCCAGTCCAGTAAATACGCTGCATTTGTTTATACACTTATACACACTCGTTTAACAACAAGTGTCTGGACTTTGAAAGAGACAGGGACCCCTGAGTTTGTTTTGACATTTCTTCTCAGGATAGTCAGTTAGGAAATGTCGAATTCAGCGAGCTCAAAACATAACAGACATGTAAAAGTGATATTATAATATTATCTTACACACAAAATAAACGATTTCATTTCATTTCAATACCCTTTTTCCTGCACATTTGCTACAGTTTATTACCTACATAGTCTCAAGTTTTGAGTAACAAAATATTCGTCGTATTCGAAACAAGCTTGGAGCTGTACATTGTGTTGAAATGGGTGACTTTATCTAGCCAGACAGAAGGACACGCCGGGTACTGACCGCTTTATTTAGTACTTTGCAGATACCTGCGACAGCTCTGCATTATGGAGAATGTAAGTAAAGATAGACCACGTATTTCTGTGCACGACATTGTGTGTTAGTTTTGTTACTTTAAAGTAGGCTTAGGGAAATAAAATCTAGCAGATAGCAAAATTGAACAGGCAGCCTAATAAGAAAATTTTCAACTAATGTCAGCTCTTTGGCTTAGTAACACTGAATATAAGATCATCAAATAAAGTAAAAAAAATGTAATTTATAAAAACATAAAAAATTACGTGTGAAATAGAAAAAAAACGTGCTGAACAATGTGTAATAAGCTCGAAACAAATTAAGTGATGGCATATAACGCCATTAGGTAGGTTAAAATTAAACTGATAACGTTCTCAAATAAAATTAATGAATTGTAGAAAAACGTAATAAAACAATGTGTAATAAACGACAATTGCCAGTTAATTAAGCGACGTTAAATGCTTCTTACGTAGAAGCTTAAATGTCAAGATAACAATTATAGATGCAGAGATGAATGATACAAAAATCAAGATAGTTTTTATTAATTTAATTCTACGAGGTCACAGATACTTTATACATTGAAATAATGTATTTGCCAAACTTTTATAGATCTCAATACTCCCATAGATACTTAAATATCTTAAGTAACACCTTTAAGCAACGAAGGTTCGGCCTACTAAGTGGTATATGAGCCGAGCCCTAAAATATTCAGCTATAATGACAATCAAGGAAGGGTGCCACACCTGGGCGTGTAAGGAAATATCCCAAGAAGGAAATTATAAAGCGATGAGTCAGCATAGCTTCGAACACGTGGGCATGGGCAAGGGGTGAACGGACTGGCATGGCCAGTGGCCAGGTGCCGCAACACGACTTGGCTTAAAAAATTGGGCGCATTGCAGATACACTGGACTGCTGTATTTAGGTAATTGAATTGCTAAGAGGTTAAGTGCTTTTTGGAGAGGTTGTATACATATATCTGGTGAGTTTTTTTTATGAGGCTCCTAGCATTATCTGGTTGCTGGTCAATTTTTCTGGATATTTAGTCATAAAATATGACTAAATTAATTGAATCCATGCATAACGCGGTAACTTAAGGAAAATTTGAATAAATTGACAAAATTTGATATTTTTATCCTGCATTATTTTCAGTAGCGAATTAATTAATATTATAAATTAAGCTTTGACATTTAACATATTACCGTTGCTAGAAAAATCTTTTCTGACACATGTCATAAAAGTTTATGCATAAAACTGTTGATTTATGGTTCATTAAAATCGTGAAGTTAAATTTATACAGTCACGTTTGAGCAGTTAAACCGATTAATCGTTGCGCCACCGAATCACGTGTATGCACTATGCAATAATATTGCTTTTTAATACAGGTCAGCTTTAGCAAGAAAATACTTAAGTGTGGGCGCACATTTACGACTATTTTAATAATAAATTTCATGTAAAAATAAACAGTTTGACTTGGAATTAATGTGTAGTGTAGAAATATTTGTAGATCGCGGTTATTTGAATTAAATAGGCATTAGATTATATTGCTGGACAGATCTCAGTGGCGTGCGCTTGGAGAGGCCTATTCAAATTCAAATTCAAATCATTTATTCTGCAAATAGGATAAATTTTATCACTTTTACATGTCATCTTAAATATGAGCTCGCTGGAATCGACATTTCCTAACTGGCTACCCTGAGAAGAAACGTCGAAACAAACTCAGGGGTCATCGCCTCTTTTAAAGTCCAGACAATAGTGTTTTCACATTGAGTAAACAATATGCAGGGTCTGGACTGGCCTTTAGACGAAAGAGCCAGATCGATCTGAGGAAGCTTGTGCCAACAGGCGGCACGCAAGCCCCGAATAGCTCATGCAGCTCAACCATTTTTGAGGGTGCTGCACAACCCGACACATGACGATACCGCCAGTGACACGACAAAAAAAATGTCAGGCAATAACTTACTCAGATCGCCAGATTGAGATAATTAGGAATATTAATTATGATAAAAAATAACAAAATTGTATTGAAATTGACCTGCATTATGTTTACTCTTACAAATAATATTTACCAAATAATTCTAACATATTACAATAATATGACTTAATATGTATGTCAGTTGTAAATATAATATGCAAAGCACAAGATATCATGTCATACTAGTAAAAACTGTATATGCAAAAGCACAAAGCATGTCATGAAATAATATTTAAAACAATTATATGCAATAGTGCACAAAAAAAAAAAAAAACATATCAGCATGCATTAAAAAAAATAATAATCAGATAGCGAAAGATAGCTATATTAGCGAGCAGCTCAATCCCAAGCGTTTTTATCAGTTACATAATCAGATATTTTGTAATATCCTTTTTTAGATAATTTAGCTTTAATAAAAGTTTTAAACTTCTTAGTAGTTAATTCGCGAACATTAATGGGAAGCTTATTATAAAAGCGTATACATTGACCCATGAACGAATTGCTTACTCTGTGGAGGCGAGTGGAGTGAACAGTTAAATTATGTCTAGCAGTAGACTGCTATAGGCTGATGATGATGAGGCACTAGCTTAAATCGAGTTTAGAACCTGTAGTCTTATCTTATGAGCTGTTAAGGCAAGACTCCTGCAACAGGGCATGATAAGCAAAAATCGAATAGTCCGTCAGATAGATAATAAAAACATATTACATACGTATTATTGCGTTTATCTGATGCTTTAGGAGTTTTAAAGCTTGTGACGTAACGCATTCGCAAAATTTGTACGAAATAGTGACGTCACGCGTAACTTTCATTGACTATACTTTGGTCAATATTTTTTGGCGGGACAAAGCAAAAAAATACGTATTCAATATTATTCATTAAACTATATTACTGACATTAAAGAAAAGTTGTCATCATCCCTATAGTGTAAGCAAGATAGCATAATACACTACAAATAGCGGTGTCTCCTTTCCACAACGACAGTCCTATTTTGAGAACTCATAATAAGCTCGCAAACGAGATTCAGGTTTATCTATTTATACTTTTTCATACCTGACCTAAAACAAATAAATAATTTATTTCAAGATCTATTTTTCGAATTCACATCTACGTATACATGTTTTTAGATTTCGATTATTTAAATGAAATATACATTAGTTCGCAAAGATCAGGTGAGATACAGGTTGGTCTATTTATAAAGTTTTATCTGTCTGACCTAAATTAAATAATGATTGTAATTTATTTCAAGCGTAGGTAGGTTGTTGACGTTGTATCTAGAATAAATTCAATATAGAAACTTATATACTAGCCTACGGAATCTATCCTAAACTATGTAGTGAAAAGTTTGACTCCTATGATATGACGAAGATGAATCTGAAAAACATTACACTTCTTAGGCAGTCGAGTAAAAACATAACACTATCAACTAAGATGGTATAATTTAAACAGACATTGACCTTAAAAGAATTAGTGTGTCGACTGAACAGTTTTATTTGTTGATTTAATTATCAAAGAACATAATGGCCGTGTTTAAAGTGAACACGCAGACGAATGTAGAGCAATATGGTAATTACTAGCTGTGACCCAGTGGCAATAACTTGGCGAGACACGAGACTGGTGATTGGTAGGCCAAATAATTCAATGTCAGACTGATTTGAGTGCGCTTCACCCTGTATTTATGGATACTTGGTAGTTATTAGTCTGAGCTATTATTTAAACTAATTTAATATCTAGTATTCAAAAAGCTGACGCTCAGTGCAAAGAGAAGCTTTTGAAAATCAACTTCGATGTAATAATATCTTTGCATACCGAATTTAAAATATATAAATTAAAAAAATAACGGACTAGCTACCATCGACGCCAGTTGGGAGCGTTTTCTTAGATCACTATATACTATAAAAAAAAGTCACTGTCTGTCTGTTCGCTTGAATCTTTAAAACTACGCAACGAACTTTAAAGCGGTTTTTTTAGTAGATAGAGTGATTCAAGAGGAAGGTTTATAGATATAATACATCAGTATTTCACCCGCGCGAAGCTGGGGCAGGTAGTAGGTAGGTAGTAGGGCTCGCTAGTAATAAATAAAAGTCTTTTCAGTTGTTTTTCTACGCTAGTCAACTACAGTTATGATCTTAGACGTTAAATACTCCTTAAGTTCTTCAAGAGTAGTACATAAAACGTTAACACGCATTTGTACAAGCCACCATTTATTCCACTAGTTCTATTGCCGATTAAAACTGCAGCGGTCATTGACCGGGCCGGCCATCTCGCGGCGAAAGTGAGAGTGATTGGCATTCAGTCCAAAACGTGCGCATGCGCTTACGGCTGGTTGTTAGCCGGTAAGTATGGCGCGTGCCGTAGTCACGTGACTGGCGATGCAGTCGCTTTATTGCAAACGCTAATAGTATTGTGTATGATGTAACGTAGCTTTAATATGTCGATGTCTTTTGACGAACTCCACTTCGGCGCTTGGCAAAATTTAATGACATTTCAATCAAGTTAAGTAGATAAACGGGGAATACACAAAATTGGATATCAATACGATTTCCAAACAAATTCGGTAAAACTGGGAGACTGAGACTACACACACCACCGATTAATTAATAGTTACAACGTAACATAGCTTGTAGTTAAGTGATAGATCTAAACTTTTCTTGATTTTTATTAAAAGAAGCGATGAGTTGCAAAAATAATAAAAACCGCGTTGAATAGTTGAAATATCCTTGATATGTAATATGTGTGAAGATGTGAAGTGTTTTATTGAGCCTTCAAATTTTTTCTCCGAGGTGAAACGCCAATGATTTCAACCTACGCCGAGGGCATCGCGTGGGGATATGTCGGACTACTAACCACCTACTAAAAACACCCCGGACCTCTACTACTATCTAAACCAGTGTCACGGGATCGCTTGGGCATCGGGGCATGTTCTGCGTGACTCTGGCTGGTTCTGTAGAACCTGCGCAAGCTGTACCGCGATTCTGGCAATTCCGGAACGCTACCAGGGTTTGGTCCGCGGATACATTATTCCCAGACATGCTCTAAGCTTTAGTTAACGTTTTTAACCTTTTAATTAATTTATTTATTTTAAGGATCTCCGACAAAGAAAACCCAAGATACATTCTTAGACAAAAGAGGACGGTATACAAATGGGTTGTCCTTTCTCAATTAAAGGAGACCACAGCATTTGCAAGTAGACAATTAGGTGATTGTTTACCTGCGAATCTGGATTGATAATTTGTTAACAAAAAAAACCCATGTTTATAATAATACGAAGGAAAACATGTCTATTAAACAATACCGTTATTTAAATAATATCGTTTGTAATCCAATAGCTGTCTAAAGTATTAAACAATACATACCTAAATCAGTTTGCATAATTAATTCAATATTAGCACGGACAGCTAATATGTTTGTTTTTCCTCAAATTTAACAAACATATCTAATCTTTACGTCATAAAACTGGCATTACAAGAAACGGTTGGGTTTTTGAATAAATCCAACGAAAATCAGTAACTTGTGAATTTAGTTACCAAGATGTCACAAACTAACTTTTTTGTTTAAGGTGTTATTTTCGCATTATAAATGTTGTTCTCGAAAAGTGTTGGCGGCAAGGGAAATACCAGGAATTAGAAATGGATTTAATGATCTAAAAATAGCGACAAGCTTCGTTTCATATTTCAGAGAATACGTGGGATTGTAGGATTGCCTGGAGTTATTACAAGTTGATTAAATTTTATACAAAGCGGGACATTTATTTGAGTGGGATCGTTCTAAATAAATTTAAATTAAATCTATTTTTGAAAGTATTGAGTTCTGGTCATAGAGTAACAGCAGATCCTACTAATACTATAAACGCGAAATTTTGGAAGTGTGGATGGATGGATAGATGGATGGATGTTTGTCACTCTTTTTCGCTCAAAAGACTGAATTAATTAAAAAGACATGGGCACCCTGGATAACCAGACACTAGACAGGCTACTTTTTAACCGACTGCGTCAGATAAGGGTAAAGGGGGATAAGGGTAATGTTTTTGCATCTATATCAGACATTCTCGCGGGTGAATTTGCGGGCAACAGCTAGTATAGAATAACACTCAATCTTCAAACAGTGCCTCTAACTCGACTGGGCATTTCGGGATTTATTAATTGCTAACATTAATTCTATAGATGAACTCTACACTTTACTAGTACGCAATTATCAGGCGATATTAGACAATAAATCGTAGCAATACATTAATGTCAAAGGTTTTTCTTTTTTTATCGTCAAGGTCGAGTTTCGTAAGGCATTGTAGTCACAGGGGTGATATCCATTGTATTTAAAGTCACATCAAAACAGTTGCAGGTTTGAAATGAGCTCACGGCCCCGGGAATAATAAATAAATACTCATTTTGACCCCCAATGTCAATAACCAACGGATTTTCAATATACCTAAAACGTAACAATTCTGAATCACGGGCTATTTACATATGCCACAGTATAAATATATACAGTAAGTTGTTTAACCAGGCCGTTTAAAAAAAAATAATGCCGACAGTCGCGCGGTAGGTGACAGTGATAGGGCTGCCCACCTACGGTATTTTAACTACATCAACAACACACCACCAGTCCGTCATTGCGACACGTTCGCGACTGTATCATGCTACGGACATGCCACGATCCGCGAGCGAACGTAGGCATAACTCGCGTTGCGCCCGTTTATATGAAGACTTCCTACTGTATATCTTTATCATACTGTGCATACACGTAGCTAAATAAAGGAATTGCAGAACAAAGGTTCCTATTGTTTGATTCCAACAAAAACTAGACATTATAAGGTTATGACACTATTTACGCCATTCGAGAATCTAATGTTGTTTGCAAAATAATTGACGTCACAAATTCTGCTTCAGTGAATTATAAGAAACCAAAATTGACGCAACTGCTCGCAGCTGATAAATATCAAGGACTTTAAGACTAGTCGTTAAACTAATATAATATTAAATGAACATCATAAATAAATTACAGTTAAGTCTTATGTCTTTAATAGCGGCATCCATTTTTAATATCATAATGATAGGTAACTCACGGCTTAATGATGGGAGTAACAAACTACAATCACGTGTTTCGAGAATTGTTATTATACGGTAATTTCTTTGGCGTGCCAGCAATTTAGAAGGCTTTTATGTATTTCCTTAACAAATAGATACTTTGATTGTTATCATGGAAACATTTTCCACTTAATTCAAGCGTGGGAGTGGCTTTGTCAAAATGTCAAAAGGAATTGAAAAAGATATTTCTGTACTGGTTCAGCCTAAAACTGAGGTACTTCTAAGAGAATGAATTCATAATCAGGTTTAACTATTTCAACAGTAAAACATCACTACATATTATAAAACAAAGACCTCCGCCGCCTTGTCTGTCTGTTCGCGAAAACTCAAAAACTGCACGAATTTTCATGCTGTTTTCACCAGTGAATAGAGTGGTTCTTGAGGAAGATTTTAGTATACATATAATTAGTTCAGCTTTTGCATACATATATTGACTAAAAAATAACGATAGTTGTTCGATACAGAAGAATTAAGTAATGTTAGAAAAGGTCAGAAGTGGGTAATGTTTTTACGGCTGTAACCGTCATTGGTGCGGGCGAAGTCGCGGGCAACACCTAGTACATTATAAAGCTTCTTATACAAGATCGCAGAACAGGAACATGAATGGACGAACTACAAAGTACAAAAAGCCTTAGAAACCCTCGCGTGATTATTATTGGTCCAAGTTTTGATTGCCCCAACGTATTCAGTGGTCCAAGTTTTGCGTCACGTGGAACTAGCACAAAAGCGTGTGCTCCGACAGCTCGCTTTCTATATTGTGTGCTACCCGTGACACTGGGCTACCGGTCACGGTATGTTATGTAAAACCGGGTTTCCACTGTTTGCCTTGTTTTAGAGTTGCCTTGTGGTGAAGTTGTTGTGAGTACAAGTGGGAAAGAGAGGATTGCGGCAATTATTTAAGTCATTTGAAGTAAGATTGGAAGGGATAAGGGCTTTAATTTATGAAGTATACAGTAGAAGTTGTACAAATAGACGCTATATAATTTAAACAAGGCTATTTATTGAAGATAAATGGTCTAGAAATTTTACTTCTCAGAGCAATATTTTGATCAGTAAATGACATATTGGAGACTACTTTTATTTGACACCTGAATTGAATCTTAGATACCCGATTACAATAATCTCTTAAGACCAAGAGTTTATTTAACCGAACTCTACAAGTTCGAATTTGATAAGGCTGCAAAGAGTGTCACTTTCGAGATGACGTCTGATAGGACCGTGTGGAAGAAGAAGACATGCTGCGCCGACCCAAAATAATAATAATAACTTTAAAAAGGAATGGGAAAGAACTAATATCAAAGCAACAACTCGTAATGATCAGAAGCAACGTTCCTCTCCACTGATCAAGTTAAACGGAGTACATAACACACGAGAACCGTATCGTTACCGCGCTAGTTATCTAAACACCACGTAACGATTAGCCGACAGACCTGTTCAATACACGATTACGGGTATTGGTGAAATTTGCCGGCTTATATGGGTGGGAGCTTATCGATCAGTAAAGGGAAGAATGTTGAATGTTCCAGGAAGGTATTTACACTATTTACTTTCTCCGATACTGTAACCTGTTCGAACCACTGTTATCTGACAGTCTATAGGTTGAACTGGACCAATAGACCAGTTATATTTTTTTTCTAGCGCTGACGTTGATCGACTAGTAATAATGAATTGAATTGACAAGTCAAAGTCATGTCAAACTCGAAAGAAATGTCATTTTCATACATTTGAAAGATTCGATAGTGATGACGCTTGTGAAAATGTAAATTTGTTTGTACATGGACACAAGTTGGTAGGAAGGGAACGTCATAAATTTTATATAGGTTTGTTAAATTTAAACTTGTTATTGGTAGGCAAATAATGGTATAGTAACCTGACTTGTTGTTAGTATTTTCTTGATCTATCATCTCTATTAACATGTGAACACAGTAGTCTTTGAATACGAAGACGCCACTTTTCATCTACTCAGTGACTGCATTGAACTGCAGTCTTTCATAAGCTTCATTACAATATCCCTCTTATTATAAAGACGTACGCTTGCATTTAGCTTGCAGATATCTCGATTAGGATATTACCCTTAATGATCGGGTGCCTTGCATCACAGCATCGCATCTCGTGACCTAATTGGCAGTGCGTTGTGTCACCTTGCCAAGCATTGCATATCATTACCATTTAGATAAAAGTATGGTTATCTATTTGCGATGCAGGGTCTCTGGGATTCTATAAAATAATTGATTAAACATATTATTTGAGATTTTATTAAGATAACTCTTGAGGAGGTTTCGTAACTATACTATACTACAACATTTATTGCATATTTAACAGGGTAGCTTGACTAGTTTCGGACCAGACTGGAGTCCTTAATCATGAGCTGACGCGGCGCCGAGGTCGAGTGTCGATTTGGGACCCCCGAAACTAAACTGTAAATACGCGTAAGTAAACTGTTAAAATATAATTACCTAATTGTTATTAGAGCAGGTAAAAAAAGTAAATTAAAAGATTTTCTTGTATTCTGTTGTCTATGCCCAAAGTTAAACACATACACGTTGCTGTTTTTTTTTCATACGAAAAGGATCACTTACTAATTGCACCTCGATTCAAGTAAATACCGAGAGGTGATAAATATTTATAAAGGTAGTTAAACAGTATCAGATATTACGAAAACTCACATTCACGCCTGATTTAGTTTACAGTTTAACTTGCAGACCTTCGGATAATCGAAAGTGGTTTTAGTACCTTTTGGGATATAACTTATTGAGGTAAATTTCAGTTTGAAACTAAATATTTTGGGAGAACGGCAGAAATATATAGTTATTTCCCAAAGGACTAAGAGTAGAAATAAAGAGGTCATGAGAAGTTGTTATTTAGGTTTAAATCTAGTGCATTAGCACTTAAGTATTATCAGTAATCTCATTTGAGAACGTTTAAGCCGATAACCCGTCTTAGCCTTGTAATTACAAAGATAATAACAGGTCAAGAATAAAAGTCAGTACGATTTGGATCAGGCTAAGTAGAATAACGATGAATTCTTTTATAAATCCACAAATGTATGAGTTTTTGAAATAATTTCTTCGTATTTATGAACCGATTTCAAAAATTCTATGACCATCATGTGTTTTAGAATCCTTGTCAACCCATTGTAGAAGGCAAGAAAGAAGACTAGCCTATATCCAATAGACAAGTCTTCTCACTTGCCGTTCTTTTTCATCTTAGGTCAATTTCATCCATCTCCGATCACCATCCTCCCATTCATAGCAGCTTTCATCTCTTATCTAATCATTAGTAGCCAAATTTATCGACAGATAGAATATCTGAAATGTTGAGGTAATATTGTACCTGTATATTCTATGTGCACCTACGTGTACTTACCATTATATCCTATAGGGGCGTTTTCCTGTATCTTAAACGTAAAGGGTATGTGCACCCTCTGCATGAGGAGCCGCGGCGGCTGCATGGCGCGACCCCATGCGTCCTCACGACCTTCGCCCATTATGCCTATGACTTCCATGTTCCTGGGGGCAAAGAAAACAGTACATGAATCAAGTAATTATTAATCTTAGTGTGATGGAACAATAATCTGACACGGCTAAAGAGAACTGGAGTTTGGAGTACTTCAACGGCCACGTCTCTCCCCATTCTCTTTTATGAAATGAAATGGTTTATTCCTCAAATAGGATAAATGTCATCTCTTTTATATGTCATATTTTAAAAGAATAAGCTTGTTAGAATCGAGATCGAGATGTAAGAAACGTCGAAGCAAATCAGGGGTCATTGCCTCTTTTTAAAGTTAGACAATTTTTTTTACATATCGAGAAAACAACCTTTAAGACAACCTATCAAAAAATGCAAATCTTCAGAACCAAAAACTCTCTCACCAATTAACTACAAACACAAGTAAGTAGAAGAATAATATGTGTAATATCATAGCTTCGTATCTGTGTCATATATGTTGGTATATGTTAATTTTTGCCAAGCCTTTGCCGCAACGGCGTTGCACCACGAGAGGTTTAACAGATTTCTGCAACCTCTATATCTGGCAACCACTTCAACCTTTCCACGATTATTAATGGCACGAAGCAACCATTATCTTCGGTAATTAAATTATGAAGATACTAGTGATCTGAGTTGTCTACTTTTATTATTTGAAGGTTGAAGAATTGTAGTTAAGCATAAATGATGGATTGATAGCGAAAGTGATATCTAAAGAGAGGACAAACAGTGTTTTACATACAATCAGGGTGGAATTGTAAACATTGTGGAGGCAAGATAACATGACAAGAGTCCTTTAAGAATTCGTATTAGGTAAAGAAAGGGCAAAAAAAAATCCGTCAGTAACCGAATTCCGAAACATACGGATTATTTTGGATTGATCGATATTTGAATTATAAAGGAAGCATTTCCATATTCATTGTGCATCGTTTCACAAAAATTATGGAAATGTAACAACAAATCAACTATTTGTATGTATATTTGGTGCAACGTCCTGGATAATTTAAATTTAAAACGTTGACTGATACAAAGACACAGGTTTGGTAAACTGTGTTGACTTCACGAACACTGTGCAAATACGAATGCGACTCAAGCAAAGGTTTTCCTTGCATTCTTGAATTCAAAAAATCAACAAATTAATAACTATTGTTTTGCGAAAACGAACTAAATGGTCATATCTTTTAGTGACTTGGAATCAATAAATAAGCTAAGGGATTTAAGTTATTTTAGAACTGAGAAAAATAGCATACGCTAAAAAATTAAAAAACCCGACTGCATAAAAAACACTTTAAATAAAAACTGAAAAGTAAAAAACAATATTGAATGATTTTAGTCTAGTTTATTTAATGGGTCCCGACTGTTACACTCAATTATGTTTCGCATAAGATTATTATTTTTTGTGTATTGATTATGAAATTATTTAATTTTGTGGTAATAGCATTGCTATCTACACTTTTAGACTAAGCTTGTTTTTTACTTTTCAGTTTTTAGTTAGTTATAATACGGCTATGTGTTTCTCAAGATTTCACCCGCGACACGAGAGAACTACTTCCAATACCAAGATAATAAAAAAGTAACACACGTCGATCCAGTTATTTTAGATTGATTGCGTAACACAAAGAGAGTAAAGGAATTAGAAAAATAAATTCATAATTTAGTTTAGACGTACTTTTATTATCACTTTTCACTTTTAAGTTCAGAAACCGCTAGTCAACCGCGTCGCATAATATACGAGTATTTAGTTTGGATAATAAAGAAACAATTGCACATAGTATTTTTTTTCTATATGTCAGTGATATACCATTTTGGAATCCTCATGATGAGCTCTTTAATTTGATACCCATATTGTAGCAATTTTTTTTTTTTTTTTTTTACTTCTATCTACGGCGCCTCACGGCCGCCATGTTGGTTTTTGTTTGACGTCACATATCTAAGAACACTTGGGTAATTAAGACGAATCCAACGATGCCCTGATTGTCGAAATCCATCAAGCCGTTTCGAAGAAATGAGGTAATAAAGAATATTATGCTCATACATACATACATACATACATACATACATACAAGATACGCGCGAAAAACATAACCCTTCCTTGGCAGTCGGGTAAAAATATAATAACTCGCAGTTTTTAACCGACGACTATAAATATTAATTTATATGACATAAGACGTTATTATGTAAAATATCGTGTGGTTTTGATTTATTTCCTAACAGAAAGGTGAAGGCCGCGGAAAATTAAGGTAAACCCACAATTAATTAAAACTGACCTTGAGAATTAATGGGTTCATAAAAATATTTATAATTTTGTGTCATTTTTATGAGCACAACCGTTATACAAGTCGGTAATTTATTAGGGAGTTTAGGTTAAGAGTTTTTGGAGGAAATTATGCTCAAGACTGACGTACAGCCAGGCAGCTTCCCCGGCGCAGGTTTAATGCGAGTTTTTCATACAAGTAAGGTAAATAATGGTATACTTTTAGAAAACTAGCTGCACTTTGCGGTTTATCGAATATCTTGATCTCTTGTTTAATGCTCATCCCGCTTAAACTCTTCAATTTTCGAGAAGTAAAAATAGCCTATCTTATGTTAATCCGGGATGCCAGAGACCACACCAAATTCGATTGAAACTGGTTAAGCCGTTCCTATTGAACATGAAGAAGTAAGAAAACCACTCACTTTCCACTTTAATAATATTAGTGTGTTACGGAATTCGATGTTTTGTAAGTAAACGAAAGGCCTAGAGAGCCTAGAAGCCTTTTTATTTATAAACTCTACGATCGCTATAAATCTATTGTTAATCACTTATAATTAGTTTCTCCATTTTAAGGTGCTACTCCGTTAATTACATCCGCAATTAAGAACTTATCGAAGTGTCTGTATTTCTATGTCAAAGAGGTTGACATCATTAACATTTTCGAATTAAGTCGAGATACTCATGATATTAGTCGAGAGACTACATAAGGATAATATTACCAAGCCGATACATAAGGATATTGATAAAAAAAGAAACCCGACTGTACAAAAAGAATATTTTTTGGGTACAAGCAAAAATACATCAACCAATTTAGACTACAGACCACGATACAATAAAAAACAAAATCACAACTTATTTAAAAAAAATGACTAACTATCTAGCACTTTTTAAACGTCAAGATTATTAGACAGGACCCTGATATGCCATCACTATAACCTTCAAAAACAGAACCATCTTTCCGCCGCAGTCGGGTAAGTAGACTGTACCATACTATCTACAGCTTGCACCGACAATCCCTATGACAAGCAGGATGTATCATCGTACAATAACATCAGTTAATTGAATTAGAATCACAATACAGCCCAATTGGACCCTACGACAATTCAAACAGGGGCACCTATTTGAATAGTTGATGTGCTAGTCATTGCCTATGCTCTGACTTCGTAAATAAGAATACGAAACTCATATAAATCAATTAGCTGTTGCCTACGACTTCGTACGCATTAGTAATACTTCTTACGGCAAATAATAAGATTTTTGTAACAAAAAAGGGATTTGGGGATAGATGTTGGCCGGTTCTCAGATCTACTCAATATATGCTCACAAAATTTCAAGAGAATTTCAAGGACAAGCCGTTTCGGAGGATTATGGGAACGAACATTGTGACACGAGAATATATTTATAATAATAAGCCTGTAAAGCCTGATTTTGATGTGCAACCTCCCGTATAGGTCCGAAATCGATCGTAAATCTTTAGCTTTTTATATCGACTTAAAACTTCGTTGAGAAAATATATTTAGATATTCAAATCGAAAATCATTTATCAATGTTAATTAAAATTACACATTCACATGAAAACAAAGTACTTTTGTGTAAGGCGTTTTATTGTCCATGTCTCTAAGTCACTCTAAAGTAATCGAGACATAACGACGACTTAAACTGAGCAGCAATTTCCAGATCAAACAAATAGAATTAAATACGACAGAGTACTTATATTAAATCTAACAAACAATTTATGACATCACACTGTTTATTTTCATCTACCGTACGATTAACGGCATCTTAACATAATGAGTTAAACTCAAGAGCCTTATTTACCAAGGCGGCACTCGTCTTTATGTCAAGTAGAATCTCGAGAACTAATCCCGTTGTGTATGAGAAACCGTACTAAAACATTATTGACGCAAGCATTAATAAGTGCAATCGTAAAATGTGGAATGACAGGAGCAAAGAAAGCTTAATAACAAGGCAATATTAAGATATCTGTAGTGCAATAGTCCTGAAAAATAAAGAGAAAGAAATATTTATTTGGATTATTCTTTTTTTCTTCCTTGCTGCTCAAGATCAAAAGGAGAGGAAAATTTCTGATGAGAGATAACAGGACGACATCATCATCATCATCAAGGTATCTTGATAGATTGCACGTGATCAAAACTATACATCGATAATTTCTGGTACAGGTGCTAAATGAGGGTAGCGCTTAGAAAGAGAAAATATTTTAGTAGGCTTGGGACAACTTGAAAAATACTGTCAATAAGCTTTATAATTATATGCCTTATACAAATGAACTAAATGGCAAAGGACTCAAACTAGTTGGATGAGGTTCAAGGAAGTCTGTCCACTGACTCCAAACGCCTGTATTGTTTCCGGGGCCCAAAAATCCATGCAAATATAACAAACAACAAACTGGTCGAGATAATTTAACCAAACTCGTAAGTCGTAAAATCTGCCAGTTTTGTTAGTTTGTTTATCCATTTTATGGCCGTGCGGAATTTATTATAAAGTGACATTTGCAATACAGGAAAGAATAATGACTATATTGGCAGAATTAGATTTAACAAAGAACTTCAGTGGACTGCATCAGGCTGATGACGATGATAGAAGAACTAAAGACGTCTTAAGTTTCGGCGACTCTGGACCAAGATCTAGACTTCCAGATTCTCTAGAGAAAAAGACAACTCCAAAGGCAAGTGTTCAGCAAACGGTAAATGCTTACATCAGATTTTTTTTTTAACTAAATCAAACTTAATAGCAAATGACGCGGAAGGTGGAGGATAAAGTGATAGAAGTATAATTAGTCCACTTACTAGGCCGGCAAAACAATCTTTATAATAACTCTGACACGTAAACCTTTTGATCCCTAATGAAAATAACTATAATTATTTACAAACATATACGTTCTGATTCTGTTTAGCAGGAAGCGATCCATTACAGTGCCACATGAGATTTACACGGAGAAATAAATCTGCCAGGCGTAAGGAAGAAAATAAATAATGCAGTTACACAGGTAAGCTACTACACATACATAATCAAGGTTTATAATTAGATAAAAATATCGCAGTTTCTTGGCTTCTTCACCTCAAGCCGTGCGTATTCTTACAGTTATGCATATTTTAAGACTTACGCATACGTCCCACATTACCGTAGGTTAAAAAAATATTTAACAATTAACAATACAGTTATTACATTAAATTAATTCCCGTGGAAGACCTATTTAACATAATGTATGATAGAAACAACCGAATTTGAATTCATAATTATGATTTTGGTTGTTGACGCGTCCTTCATAATTGTGCGAATATGTACATTTCTTTATCCCTTACCTACTTATTTATTATCTGTGAATATAGAGGTGCCTATTATGCATCATTCCAAAACCTTGTTGGGTACTTTAGGGCCGTACTTTACAGTATACATCAAGATACTGAATAAACCTTTTACACCCAGATGTTCTCTCTTAATAATATTCTTATTCCGAATCTAAAATTCAATTTTCCTTGCGTTTCATTATAAATGAGATTCGGACAAAGAATTGCTATTGCATTCGGAGTTTTGAGCCCAAGAGATCAGAATACAAAAGGACTACAAAGTTACCTGAATAGTTGAAAAGCTAACGTACTGTTTGAGAAATTAGAAACAGTATAATTTTGACAAACGAATAATCTGGACCGATATTTCTCTAGTGATTTTTGTTTAAGAAATCTATAATCTTCTTCAGCGAACGAAATACTGCGGGATATTACAGGATCTATGCTTGGCTTTCCTCAATTAACCTTCAAGATGTGTGTTTTATAACTTTTATAACATCATCAAGCTGTATGCATGAAAACCGCAAGAGAATTTTCCACTCGGACGAATTCACGAGCGGATGTTAGTTATGTATCACGTGTAACGATATCTTATGCAACTAGAACACCTAGGTCGATATCTGATCGTATAAGATCAATTAACGTATCAGCTCGATGCTAATCTGGACAATCATCATCTATATATTCTGTTACTCCATAACACTTCATTCTTTACCATTTCCTGTATCCATAGTTTCTATTTTCTATAGGATAACCGGAATAATTCTTTATCGAAAGACCAAATAGAAAAACAATTGCCATCGTTTGCGATCCTGCCTACTTCTCTTAATGTTATCGAAAGTAATTTCTTCAACCTGTCTGTCTCTTGGACTAGGAACCGTCCAGCAATGAATATTTCAATTCGTAGTTTCCCTTTATGGACGTACCGACCATGACTTACCTTTCCTATATTAATTTCCTGATTCTAGAACTCTTATCATACTGGCACGTGTTGTAAATTAAAATAATCGTTCTAATCATTTCGAACACTATAATTTTCTGTTTAAGTGTTAAAGCAAATAAATATAAAATGACATGTTTCAGTTTATTATAGTTACTATTTATTCAAGTGGTTCATATATTCTGGAGGTTATTGTATAACAGCAATTTATCGACTATTATTTCTAGAATAACTAAGAACATGTAAAAGTGAGTGACTGAGACTTCCCTAAGGGTCTACCATCGCCTCGAAAAGGAAGACTGTTGCAGAAGGCAAAATAGTAAAATAATCCTCCACACCGATTTCGGTAAAGGCGACCGCTTCGACTCTCTACTGGCGTGCATGTGCCCGTACATGACTAATATGTAACCCAAAGCCTTTCTACCTCAACCCATCGCCACTAGGCTTCGCCGAATCGGAGTCCATCGTACGGAAGCAGTCAGATGCGCAGGATATATTATAGTGCTCAGACGTACGCGCAAACGCAAGAGCACTCTCTCGTCTGATATCTCTTTGTCTGATGGAACGGAGGACCGTTACGATCAGAGAGATGCCAGATGCAGCAGTGCGACATACGATGGCAAAATAGAAGGAATCCATGAAGAAGTTACTGCCCGATTGCAGAACTGCAAGAGTTTTACATAATGAAGAGTTGGTAGATTCCCTTTTTTAGGCGTTTAAATCGTCATGAGCTCCCTCGAGGGGGGAGGGGGGGGAGGCAGGGCGACGGTGCTGGTAGAGTCTCAGGATATCACACACGAATGGAACACGCAACCAGAAACTTAATGAAATCATGACAAGGACTTCCATCGTATTTTATTATTTTTATACAAAATAATAATATACCAAGTCATACCATAATTATTTAATCAGTTGGCCGTTTATTCTAGAATTATTTTAATTGCAAAGTTACTTAAACCTGTAAATAAGCATAGTTGATCTCTCACCTGACTTATACTTGTCTACCTAATTACCATTTAATTTGTAGGTACATAATAGGATAGGTTATTATGCAATACAATTACAAATGTGTGTATTTTTTTTATTTACCTAGCCTACAGGAATTCTTAAAAAGGAAGAGACTATCGTCTTATGAAAATGGCGGCTATTTAAGAAGACTCAAAAATCTACAGGTAACGTAAAATGCTTATTTCTAAAGACAGTCAGAGGGTATTGACTTCGAGAGAGCCTACCACGACCTCTGAAAGGAAGATTGATGCATTTGTGGACTTGAGTCGCCACAGTATAAGCCGTTGTGCAGTGTCTCTCCTCTATAAACGCAACTGTCGTACTTTAAATGGAGGTGGTAAGCTTGCTTGGCCATCAAATGAAGGTTATATGGGTTATATTATTTTTAAACCGCATAGAAAGAAAAAATCAATTTCATAAGCCATTAACACTAATACTTAGGAACATGTGGAAGACGACATGCTGCACCAACCCCAAATAATAATAGGTATAAGGGCAGGGGAATGATGATGACTTACAAAAGCATTTTTTGTTTAGAAATATAGAAACCACCTCTTTAGTCATAATTACAATCGACAAAAAATTTGTCCTCAAATCATGCCTAGATACAAAGATATTGACAAAAAATAGATTCTCAATTTTCACATAGCGACACTTCACACACACATGCTAAATATTTACAGGTGTGGCCAGTCATGCTGAAAATCATAAAAAAAATGCAATGTAACAAATATTGATTTAGATTGTACTTGTAAATTATAAAGAACTACTACAATTTGATAAATAACGTAAATGTGATACAATCTCTAATTGGGTTAAAATTGTTTTGCAAATGGTCAATAAAACTTTTATGGGAATGCTAAGTGGTGACCAAATTAATGACACTAATATGCTGGATGCAGGTCACTTCAAATGATTGTTCTAGAATTTTTTGGGGAAGGCCAATGTTCAGCAATAGACATCCTATGGCTGAGATGATAATAATGAATTTTAAAGGAAAAAATCATGTTTAAACTGCTACAATGTCAATATAATATAAATAAGATATTTCACGACATTCACACAACGCCATCTAGTCTCAAACATAGCAGAGCCAGTATTTTGAGAACAACACAACTAACATATACTTTTATGCTTGTAAATTAAACCTAGACACAGAACAAATGATCATGTTCATCACACAAACATTTGTCCTGGGTGGAAATCGAACCCACAACCTCTGGCATATCAGTCAAGTCCACTAACCACTAGACCAACAGGCCAGTCAACGGTTAATGTCCAATAAAAGTGGACGCCTTGGATTAACAATAGTTTAGATTCATAGGCCTATTATTTCAGATATAACTGACCTGGCATCCACAGTTGGAACCACAGGTAAAAACTAGTATAACATATTATAGGACTCAGGTTAATTAATGAATTGAGTCATAGGATTGCAGCATGACATGTAATATTATTATTGAATAACAATAAATTTGTAATATATTAAGACATGAATATTGACATGCTGAGGAAATAACTGATAAGAGGTGTTTATGCTGTCAATGTTTCATTTAGTGTTAAGGAAATATTATTGGTATTATGAAAGTTAAGTAAAAAATATTTTGTAGGTACCTAAATGAAATCAAACATATTTGAAATAACTTCACTATTCATTTTACTCTGAAATAGCTATAGCTTATTTTAAATTAACCTTCCAATTACCTATAATATAAATTCATAAAATTCAATTTTGCATACTCTTATAAACTCCTTTTAAAACATACTAAAAAAAAACATAAAAACCAATCATACAATTAAAAAATCCCAGACATTTAACAAAATTAAATAACGATTTGGTTAAAAGCACAACCAAGGAGAATGTAATACTTAAATAATGTAAATACTTGAATATATTTCCCAATGCACTTTCAATGTCAATCAATGATAAACAGTTGTTGCTCAACTCAATCATTTTACAGTACAAAAAAATGCTGCTCTATGTATGTGAATAATTAAAACCAGAAAAACAAAAATCTGGTTTATTATGCAACTTTTGTTTTTCAATATTAAAAATATAGTCAAATATAATATTTTTAATGTAGAGCATGTTGGTATGTCTTCAATAGTAATTTAAAATATTCAATGAGAAAAAAATCATAAAGTTGTTATTTCAAGAAGACTTTATCCAGTTCAAATAAAATATTCTAGATTATTCTACCTGTACATTCCAAACTATTCATATCAGTGAAAAAATGGGCAAGAAATCATTTAAATCATGTTCAAATGATACCATAGGATACTTATTTACATATAGTAATAAATTTTATAAGTCTTGAAAGGTGTTAAATTATTGCCTTCATTATAATCATTGTTATTTTTGTAAATTACATCAAAGTTTTTTTAAATAAACATTAATATGACAGCAATTAGAACAAAACATATGATTTTTTAAACCTATATATAATTCACGGTTTGGCAAAGGTCTCCCTATGGACTGCCAACAGTTTTGATGTACTACATTTTTTTTTTACTGTTGTATAAACTCAAACATAACCCACATATAGTTTCACCATCACCATTAACTATTTAAAAACTGATTTTATTTAAAAAGTCTTTAAGTTTTTTTTTGTATCTGCAATAGTCAGGCAGTTAAACAAACATGATTAGGAAACCTAAGTTAATGGTTTGAAACCATAGATTTTAATGTGTGGTGAGAGATGTAATTAATAACTTTTAACTATAAAACCTAATTAAGATATCACCATTAATTATGTCATTAGTTTTTTTTGGGGCTTGTTGCAATATTTATAGCCAGAGTTTTAAATCAAGTTTTTTATAGATTAGGTACTTTAGTAGGATTTTGAAAGGACTTTTATGATTGCATTTTATCATAAAGATATAAATAACATATACTTGTATATTCTGAGATATAAAATGCATTTCTTACAATGGCAAGTAAAAGAAAATATAACAAATATAAATTGATGGTCTTTTTATTGATTTGACCTTGCTCTATGCTTAAGTGTTTTAAGAAAATAAAAAGACTTATTGCTTTAATAGAATCTTTTAATTTTGTCCTTCCATACAAATTTTGATCAGCTGATGACAATTTTTTATGGGAAGAACTTATTTTAGGATTTCACTATCAGTATGATATACCTTACTTGGAGAAAGCTAGTTATGTACAAAACCCATGTACAAAAATGGTATGTAAAATATGGCCCAAACTCTTATTTAATCATATTAGAAATAATTTATTTTATGAATTATGAAGATAAGCATTTTCAAATCTATCAATACATTCATAATACTTTTTATATTTATAATAAGTATGGCTTTTAAGTACACTTTCAAATACCAGAATGGCAGAATGATTGTTCAGCAATGGTAGTGATTAATGTGGGAGAAAGTCTCAACCTTGTTAACTTTCTTCTTGACTCTGTGTGCTTTGGTGTTTAGATGTATTTATGTTGAATTGTTGACTATTAAGTAAATAGTCTGGTGTGTTCTGTGACTAGGTATAAATCCTATAGCAGGAAAATGCAAAGAAAATGTACAGTTTTACAGTTGCTACACTAAGATGGTGATTATTAGAATGAATTGGAGTGCCATCTTTGATATTCCAACTAGAAATTTATAAGAAAGACTCGCAATCTGCTTTCAAAATAAGAATCTAGCAATAATAACAGTCAGAAGGCAACAATCTAGCACATTCCGCGAGATAAAAATGATAATAAACAACGCGCATTTTTAGATAATACCTTATCGCTAATGGAGACTTACCTCAGCAATATAACTAGCATCACGAACAGCGCTACCAGAGCGCCGATCATGATGAAAATATTTGGCAAATCTGCCAAAGTTAGCCCCGTGGAGCCCATTGTTCACAGTCTACCTCACACTGTCACAATACTTTACAACACATCAATCTACTAGAGGCGCTACGAGTACGCATCAGTTCACTATTTAACCCAGATTTTTATCTTAAACAGTCACGACCTTGCTACAAGATTCAATTTGCAAAACCCATAAAGGTACGTACTGTTTCACTTATTTCATAACGAGTGCAAAATGTACGCCGGGCGTATTGCACAATTGTGTTTTCGATTTGTATATTAAAACAACGACGGTGCGAATGGACGCGACGATCGACGTATTATCATTACATTATGCCGTTCACAAACAATAACAATGATCATTGATCGAGAAATCGGACAATATACGTGTTCTCGTACGCGAGTTTTTGACAGTAATGAATGACAGTTGCTGCGGCAAAGAACACCTCTCTCGTTAGTGATTGAACCGTGAACGAAGTGAGAACGAACAGCGAGAATCGTAAACGAAAGAGGACATACATTTTCACGGACGAAAGAAAGAGACAGACGCAACAGCTGAGTCTATACTCGATATTCTCAAATGAATATGGTTGTGTTTCAGGGTTAAGCTGCAGATTTTAAGCATTTGTATTACTTAAAATTAAGACATGAATATTATTGTTATCGCATTACAAAACAAAGCGTTATTGTTATTATTAAAATAAATATTGTCGCAGTTGTATTAAATACTTGACTATCATGGAGTAAACACAAGGACGGTTGCAGAACGAATATTAAATCTTAACGTCGATAGTAGCTAAGTACATTTACACATTCCTCTGTGTTTAGGGTTCCGTAAAATCGTAAATCCTGTATTCCATGCTGATCTATGAACGGGCCATATTTTACGATAAAACATAGCTTAAACAATAGTTTTACGAATCATGTCGTGGACTAAATTGGTCTCACATTTTAATAACAGACGTTTCCTTACGAGTCGAGGAAAACAGTACTGGGTTGTTTTAGATAAGTTACTGTAATTGCAATAGCGTTTAACTGTAATTAATACTAATAAACCTTCATGTTAGTATTAATAATGCATGTCTATTCGAAACAAATACAGTAAATACGTTGCAGTTTATAATTATTATACATTCTTAGCACGAACAGATTATGATGTTGTAGGATACTCGTGCACTCAAGTGGCCCGGTGCTTATTGACATTTACACAAGCTTCTAGTTTTGAAAACAAACATTTGCTCCTCATGTTGTTTGTAACTTGAAGTTATTAAGTAGACGAGTTTGTGTATCTAATGGCGGATTCATTGGAGTAAGGCGCCAGAGGAATCAAGCGCCACCAAAATATTTAAGTAAACTATACACAAAGATTACATGATTAGCATCAATGATCTAGCTTTTTAAGTCGTCAGCGATAAGATATTTTTTGTGTATTTTTGTGTAATAATAAAACAGCAGTGGTATCAAACCTCCGGTCACAACAATAGATAATCTTGGTTCCGCCGAAGTAGAGACTAGTGTTATACACAATACTAGCTGTTGCCCGCGACCTTACTCTCGCAAAAAATTGGGTGTGCTACAAAAACATTACCTACACCCATTTGACGCAGTCGCTTCAAAAATAGGTAGCCCATTTGTAATGCAGGTTGACAGAAATTTCATTAAAATTAATCCAGCTGTTTGAGCGTAAAATGATAACAAATAAACATCCATGCATCTGTCCATGTTATAAAACTTTCTCGTTTATAATATTAGTAAGCAGCATGTGTTTAGAAATAATCTCAAAATCTATTACATATTCGCAAAATGTAGATCGGTATTATAGCAACAGTCATAACATGTAACTTCTGGAAGCTAACTACAACTACACCATGTTCATGTAAATCAACCCTTCAATTCTAGTGGGGTATAAATACTACACTCGAAAATTTGGGGAGAGGGTTCAAACAACGAAATAACAATTCGACAACCAATTTATCTACCTAGTAAGGCTGCCTAATACCACGCAGATATTGATATTATAAGTAATTTTAGTAAAATACTTATGTTTGTTAAGATAAATCAAGAAAGAGGTTTAGATCCATCTGAAATAAATCGAGAAAAAACCATACGAATCATTTGTAGTCCGATGGTAAATTTGAAAATAAAAAGTGTTTTAAAAGTCATGGTATTTTTTTAACCAGATATAATTATAATTATATACAGCTACTTTTAAGTAGCCCTAGTGGTTATTACGGCTATTTAGAAATAGGAGGATAACTCAGATACCACAGTAAGTATTTTAGGGTTGACAGCGGTTTGACAGTTATGCCAGAATAGATTGGCAATAAGTTAAAAAAATAAAGCGTTTTTACGACTCGACATCACGATATGAAATTCCCGAAACAATTAAAACACCCCATCACAGCAGTTTATAAACAAATAAAAATTGCATGTGCACCGAAAATATGAAAACATAATCATAAAAAAACTTGAAAAATATCTTCGAAAATAGCTCTTTTAATGGGTTTTTATTAAAAAACCAAATATCAAAGATCGTAAAACGTAATGAGAAACGTAATTTTCTACACTGCCAGTCGTAAACTCTTTACACACAGAGTTCGAAAATTGAAACAAATAAAAAACTTCGCGTGCACAAGTGTAATGAAATATTGAAAAATCTAATCGTAATTATTGCTTTGAGGGGACTAAAGTCGTATCTTTTCAAAAAGCCGCTTTAACGAATAACGAATTTATGTACAGTTGATAACTAAACTTGCCTAACGTTCTCGAGACCAAAAAGGTTTTTCTCTCAACTCATGAATAGCTTCAATGAATAGATACTGTCCAAATACAGTGAAAAAGAAATTACGTTAAATTCTAAAGGTAAGGCTTGACCTCTGGAAGAATAGTTAGATCCTTCTCAGTTTCTAAACCAAACCATCAGGTTTTTTTCTAGGTATGCAAAAGCTTCATAGAGACGTGGACAGCGATAGGCTGATATGATGACATTATAGCTGTCATCAGAACACGATTAGCCTAATAATCGCGACTGAAGGCAAAAGGGCCAAAGAAAAAACGGTAAGAACGAGCATTTTTATATCTTTTAAAGCACCATAAATTCTTGATCAAATAGATCGTACTCATTTATAAGTCGTACCACATTCATCAACCCTTTAAAATTAGTAACATATAAAATATGTTACTAATTTTAAGACGCATTTATACGTATTATAATATAATAGTGAATCTGAATAATAATAATGCAATGGTCGTCCTACTGCCAGCCATTTTATCGCCACGCTAGCTCACTGCGAATTGGCGATTTCAGAATCCAATACTTGAAATCCAGGTTTCCTCATAATGTTTTTCTTCACCGTTTGTCAGCCGTGTCAAAAATAGCTGAAATGTTTAAAAAAAAAAATCCTTGCTGTGCAAATAAAAATGTAAGGCTTATTTACCGGACGCCTCCACGAGTACTGTCTTCAAAAGCGCATGGAGGCGCCGGGTATCGATCCCAATACCTCTCGCATGCTAAGCGAGCGCTCTACCATCTGAGCTACGCCGCTACGCCCCCGGTACTCTATGCATTGAAATAGTTGACAGATATCTCAGGTTTACTTTTAACATTTTCGTTAGGTATTTTAAACAAAACCTCCTTTTGGTAAAGTAATCAATTTGTATGATATACCTAAATTAGAATTCTGTATTGTATGGCAATTTTACAGGTAAAGACCTAATACGAAGGTAGTTTAATAGGTAATACCCGCATGTAGGGCCCGCCCACATGTATTATCATCGATTACAAATAGAGGCCCGATCATGCATGAAAGCTTTTTTCAAAGCGTTGTAGTCGAGGAGACTAGCGCTTTTTTATTCTTTTTTATATTTATTTTGGTCTGTCATACATTTTGTTTTGAATTTGAGTGACTCAGTTTAAGTAATTATTTAGGAAAATATTCATTTTACAGTGGTAGGTAATATAGTACTAATAGATTCATTGTATAAAGTAGATACAGCTAGCCTTGGAATGGTAAGCTTTTGTAAACAGACACTTTGTGTAGGACTAAAGTACTAAACTTAAAAATCTAGTAAGTATCCTTTGTTATTTTTAATTGTATCTTAGTTTTACATCCACACATGCATAAAAATATGAAACACTCGTGAAAAAAAGTCGACTTCTGGCCTATATTCCGCCCTACCACCGCGGTTGTCATGTACACAGGCCGACACAAACTGTAAACAAAACACCGATCGATATTAGTACGAACCACAACTAAAAGCCGTACAGCCTTTGTCGCGACCACTCGTATTCCAAATTAAAAAAGCATTTTGTCAATTACGGGCGCGAGTTTTTGACATAAATTCCGGCGGGAAATGCTCGGAGATTTGCACGTTCGGATACGCGAATGAAGGATTCTATTGTGTGGGACTGTTCGCGCATCAAGCTGTGGAACAACGTGGCTTCCTGTATGGAGAAATGGTTCGGTGATAAACGGTTGTGGTTATTTGGTAACAACCTGCCGCTGCTACCGAGAAGGTAAAGAAATATCTTATTAATACACATACAACATAAAACATACGTCCTGTATTTCCTTCAATTAAGCTTTTGTAGTGAACTAGTGAACACGATTGATTTCTATCACTCTGTTGACCTCCTTATATGTACTCATTTATATTTGTTGACCTTTGGTCTAATTTACTTACACTGTCTAAGTCGATAGGTAACTCTTTCAATACGCATAAACATGGTTGTTACATTTAGATACTATTATATTTAGAGGCGTAGGTATGAATTGTTCATATCCCGTCAGATATTTTCCGCACAGACTTTTTTTCCATTTGAAACCTGCATTTATGTAACGCATATGTCAGAAATAACCCACATTAGCCATTTAGTACCCTATAGGTTATTAGAGTTAAGCTTTAATAACATAATAGAGTAGGTACTTTATAACTACGTAATAAAAAACAATCTATTAAAATAAATCACTGATCTATTGTTTAATAATTAGGTAAGCTTAAATCTGACTATTATGTTCATTACCTGATTGATTAAAAAATCTGCCTTTTCGATCGGTTCTAATTATAATTAGGCTATAGTAACGGTGCCGGGGGTTGCGGTTAGTTCTAACCATATACTATTTTATTGTTGCCACCTATTACTCAGAAGGTTAACCGTTAACGGTAAAGCAACTCAGATAGGAACGTGTGGAAGAAGAAGACATAATAATTGGGATAAGGACAGGGGAATGATGATGATGTTAACAGTAATGCAAGGATAAAATTAGTTTTACCTAATCTGTCATTTGGATCGGGAAGCGAGAAAGTAAATTAGAATTTCACTTTTAATATATTACAATATAATAATCTTCTTATATATAAAATTCCCGTGTAACAATGTTAGTTACCATACTCCTCCGAAACAGCTTTATCGACTGTTACCAAATTTTATATGCGTATTCAGTAGGTTTGAGAATCGGCTACTATCTATTTTTCATCCCTATTTTTTACTAGCTTTTGCCCGCGGCTTCGCACGCGTTAAGAAGTATTATTGTTTAGCAAGTTAGTGTAAAAATTAGGGCCTACAAAACTTCCTTGTACACAATATTCTTAACTAATTTGACATTTGGCGCTAAACCTATCAAGCTACTGGGAGAACTTACTCGTGAGCAAGCAACATAGAACTGCCCATGAGAGAAGCAATGTTCTCTCAAGTCAATACCCGCAAATTTGAGAGTTTGCCCCTGAGACTTGTTTATAGTCAAAAATCTAAGAAGATTTCCACAAACATCCCCTATTTCATCCCCTTATGTGTGGAATTTATCAAAATCTTTCTTAGCGGATGCCTACGTTATAGTAACTATGTGCATGTAAAGTCTCAGCCCGATCGGTTTAATTTTGTCAAAGTTTCATAAAAAATTTCATCCCCTATTTTATCCCCTAGGGGGTAGAATTTATCAAAATCTTTTCTTAGCGGATAACTCATAACATCTACCTGCGTGCCAAATTTCAGCCCGATCCGTCCAGTAGTTTGGGCTGTGCGTTGATGCATTAATTTCGATCGAATTTGATTACCATAAAAACGGTTCTAGTGAGTTAATCTTAAAAGATAGACATATACTGTCGCGGACATTTTTTTAGATCATTTCAATAGGAATAATTCTTACATACATATATTGTGTGTATCTTGAACCATTTTCGCAGCGCACGCAACGGAAGCCCTCAAGGATGAACAATTTTCCCCGTTTTTTTCACATTTTCCATTATTTCTTCGCTCCTAATAGTTGCAACGTGATATTATATAGCCTAAAGCCTTCCTCGATAAATGGTCTATTCAACAAAAAAAGAATTTTTCGATTCGAACCAGTAGTTCCTGAGATTAGCGCGTTCAAACAAACAAACAAACAAACATACAAACAAACTCTTCAGCTTTATAATATTAGTATAGATTAGTATAGATTTTCCGCGAACGAAGTCACGGGGAACGGCTAGTAATAATATGATATTTCATACAACGCCATCTAGTCTCAAACTAAGCAGAGCTTGTATT